>CM070563.1:39463498-40670817 GCA_036346405.1 Phyllostachys edulis | reverse complement strand
GCGTGATATTCTCTATCACGAGCGGTTTTTATTTAGAACCGTGCGTGATATTTCCTATCGCGAGCGGTTTTACTGTTCAAACCGCTCTGTGATACTTGACTTCACGAGCGGTTTTAACGTAAAACCGTCTGTGATAGCTTCGCACTTGCCCACAATTTGGTGTTTTCTGGCTAGCCTCGGGAATTGCTAGCCATGCCCTCTGAAAACAAGCATTCACAAAAGCAGATTCAAGCATTCACAAAAGCAGATTCAAGGAGCCATGACAACTCAAAGTGATCATTACTCAAAATAAATTACAAAAGATCCGCATTTGTTCAAGTATTGTCGCTATAGTTACAACTAGATTACAATTGTTTGCGTTGAGAGGTTTTAGTGGGGTGATGCTCAGGTTGGCGGCGGATTGAAACTCTCCGTTATCGTTAATGATTCTGTGTTGATAAAAGTATGAGCTTCCTCGAATGTCCTTGATCTCTTCCGCTTGAGTGAATCACATTGTAAATTCAAGGCACGCCACTAGCAAGAGTAAAGTGGTAAGATATATATATTTAAATTTATAATTAGGAAATAATTATTTGAGATTGACAAACCTCGGGATCCTTCTTCCTAGGCTGTAAGGATTAGGCGCATATGATAGCGGCGTAGATTGCACATAACTCATCATCTTTTTTTGGTGCCTTTGCAAAAATAGAATTACATATATAGGTATAGTCGGTTCGAGGCGCGTTATTATGAAGTATGATATAGGATTATAGTGTTGTAGCGTCTGGAAAATCCATCTGTGTGTTAGTTAGGCGCTCTTTCCATTGTATATTCCTTTGTTGGCAACATAATTGATGAGCGACCTACATGATTGAAAAGGTTATCCTCGGCCATTTCAAGCGAATGAAGACTACAATAGAGTTATGTAAGGAGGAAATGAGCATACCTCTCGAGTATTCCTCTTAGAGTCTTTGAAGTCGTGCTTGTTGCGGTTTAGGGAATCAAGGTATATCACATGGTTCCTCTTGGGTATAATAACTAAAAGGATCGATGGTACCTACTCATGTATGTCGCTATAGTCATTAAACCTAAGTTAGTCTTTGTATATAAAGTACAAATGAAATTTGTATAGCAAGTAGTGACACTTACCCCTGGTTGTAGGGCACCACTATGTACTTCATGTTAAATCGTGAAGCAATGACCTCGTTATGTATTTCTCGTGAAGGAGGAGTCTTGTTGGATGGTTTGCAGCGATACCACATGTGGGTCGAGAAACCCTTGGTTCTTTCCATTCCGGACATTTTTCAAAGATGTATCTATACATAAGCAATGAGTTGTGATATTTATTGGTATTACATGAATGTAGAACTTGATTGTACGCGCTTACGATGTCCAACATAAAGAAGCGAGATGTCGAGGCCAGCGAGGTTGAATAGTTGAAATAAGTCATTGAAGCCCGACGAAGTACCTCGTCCGTTGAAGAAATGCTTATCCTCGTATCGGCGGTGATTCGATGATCGCACCCTTCTTTTGGGTCTTCGCCAAGTACCGGGCATGCAAAGCGACAAGCATATCCGGCGTGCATTATCTCGCGCCGAGCACAATGGTTTTCCGATGATGTAGTTCCGGGTATCGCGGACTTCCGGACTTGGGGGCGCTATAGCGTTTGTGGATTTCGATTTGGCCTTAGCGATTGGCGGCGTCTTCTTGTGAGATGACTTCGGGAGCGGATCTGGCTGACGCTTTTGCTGTTCCTTGGCGTCTTCTCCACGGGGAATCGAAGAGGTGGCCTTATGAGGCAAAACATGAGGTGGAGTCATCGAGGTCCGTTGGAGAGGAATGGTCGTGTCGGATCGCGACCTTCTTTGGGTCGAGCGATGTCCTTCTTGGGCCTTGGATAAAAAAGAGGACGGCATCCCCTAGTGTTGTGATCTCTTCGTTGGGCAAATCTTGATTGGGGCGGCTCGAAATTGACATGTACCATATCCACTGGACCTGGCGTAACGCTGCGCCCGGTGGCTGCCGTCATTTGCCTTGCCCCTTCCTCGTATGGATACACCATCCCTGCTGACCTCAATACAAAGGACCCATCCATCCTCACTTGGAGCTTCTGAGGCGTTGGCTCCTACAAAATGATCGCAATTAGCTAAGGCGTCCTATAGGTCTATCTTTAGTGCGATCCATAGATGTCACGTTACCTTGATGTCATCTATCGGTAATCGGACGTCGTCATGTTCACAATTATCTTGGACCGGCGCTTCTCCGGCGTCGAGGAGGCTGCCTCCCGAATTAGCGGGGCGACTTGCGGCCGTGGCTCATGAGTATATCCATTTGACTCATAATCTGCCATCTCTACTTGAAATTGGTTAGTAATCATCTCATACCAAGCGGTTTGTCGTGCTCGACCTTGGATCTCTTCCTAGTCCTATCGTGCGATGGTCGTCCATGAATCCATGACTCCAAAGATACGTTAACCCCAAAGCCTCGCGTGCGACCAGGGTGCTCCTTGTTTCCCAAGGCCGTAGATAGTATATCATTCTCCTATGCGCATGGAAGGAGCCTTGGGAAGCTTAGGCGATCAAGTCCTGTTGCAAGAGGTCATCATGTTATTATAGGCACTATGAAGTGATGGACTTATTAACAACTTAGTAGTTCGACATATTTACCACACGTTGGGACACTTCACAGTGCTAGGGTTTGTGAAGGAGATCTTTCGAAGAGCGAGACTTGTGCCCTCGCTTTTAACGGCTTAGGAACGCGGTGCGTGACATCGAAGCAGGTTCTCCTTCTCGCCGCCCATTCCTCGTATTTACCCGCGTACACAGTGCAAAGTCTGTCTTGGTGAGTGTTCGATGTCTGGAGAGCTTTGTGCGCGACTTTGCTCATAAATTCGCCGTCGTTTTCATAGCCACAAAGGTGTCCCATGCTTCCCGCGTCGAGAATTTGTCTTTGCGAAGGCGTTTGACCCGTGTTCACGTGCCGTGACAAGAATGCTCTTGAAGGTCCTCCACGATTTACCCATCGTGAGCATCGCCGTCAAATCGCCGCGCGTGCCACATAATATACGGAATAGTGAACTTCTCGAAAGTTACATCCTGGCGCCTTCGCTTCTTTCGTCGAGTCCTTCCACGTTGGTGTGGTGATGAGGACCCGTTCCTTACAAGTATCCCATGAGATGGTCGGAATCTACTTGCTGATCTCTTGGGACTCGAGGGACCCCAAAGTCCTTGACCTCCGTGATGACCCGGTCGGCCCGTAGGCATTTTCGATTGTCCTCTGCCATCTCGCCTTCGTGTCATTATAAATCGGCGGTGGCGGGCGACCTCGTCGGCGCCTCTTCCATCTGCTGGCGTCGATGTCGGCTGGCCTCGTCGGCGCCTCTTCCATCTGCGGCGTCGGTGATGGCAGCGAAGACGATGTCTCTGCCATCTCGCCACTTGCTATCTATATAAGTTACATATGCAATAAAATGGATTGCAAGTGTCCCAAATTAACATATACATTGAAACTTAATAATATGCTCAACATGTGCAATATTAGCAAATAATCATAAATAATTCCGGCATAAATATGAAACAATTAATCTCGGGAAGAAATCAGAGGTTGACTATAGAGATCAAGATGGCAAATGAAAAGTTGAATGAGCTCATCACAGTACTAACATTCCTTAATCCACTAGCTTCTCTAAGGAAGCCTACTTCATCGAGGCCGACCTTTGGAGTGTGCCATTTGTTTCATGCCATGGAGGTGGCATGAAACAAAGGTACACTCAAGTGTGTTAGGATCGACGAAGGAAATGCTAAGCAAAGGTTTAATCCTGTAGGGCTCGCCGCCTCCCTGCTCCTATTATGTGCTCTCAGAAGGAGAGTAGCTAAAGAACAAGTCTTTGCCATCTCAATCCTATTGTCTATACTCTTCATCGACCACGACACCTTTGGAGTGTACCATATGCTTCTTGCCTTGGAGGATTGGCAAGAAGTAAAGGTACACTCAAGTGTGTCGAGATCAACAAAAAATGCTAAGCAAAGGTTTAATCTGTAGGGCTCGCCGCCTCCCTGCTCCTATTATGTGCTCTCAGAAGGAGAGTAGCTAAAGAACAAGTCTTTGCCATCTCAATCTTATTGTCTATACTCTTCATCGACCCTGACACACTAGAGTGTGCCATTTGTTTTATGCAGTGGAGGACGGCATAAAACAAAGGTACACTCAAGTGTGTCGAGATCGACTGAAAAAAAATGCTAAGCAAAGGTTTAATCCTATAGGGCTCGCCGCCTCCCTGCTCCTATTCTAACACTCCTAGCACTCCTTAATCAACGAAGCAAAGGTTTAATGCATCATGTGCAGAAGACTAGCCTTTAATGAAGACATAGAAACAAAATAGAATCAAGTAAAATAGACATAGCAAATAATCATAAATAATTCCGGCATAAATATGAAACAATTAATCTCGGGAAGAAATACAGAGGTTGACTATAGAGATCAAGATGGCAAATGAAAAGTTGAATGAGCTCATCTGGGACTACTAACATTCCTAACACTCCTTAATCCACCCGGCCTCTCTTATGATCTTTGTATAGATAGAAACTAGTGATACAAATCTTTGCTGAGAGCCTACTTCATCGAGCTCGACACCTTTGGAGTGTACCATTTGCTTTGTGCCGTGGAGGATTGGCACGAAGCAAGGTACACTCAAGTAATGTCGAGATCGACGAAGAAAATGCTAAGCAAAGGTTTAATGCTTCATATACAGAAGACTAGCCTTTAATGAAGACATAGAACTAGAATCAAGTAAAATGATCGAACGAAGGAAATGCTCGACCAATAAAAGGTCTAGAGATTAACGATTGTACGAGACACTATTCCAACATATTGATTCATGATATTATGTGCTCTCGGAAGGAGAGTAGCTAAAGAACAAGTCTTTGCCATCTCAATCCTATTGTCTATACTCTTCATTAAATGAATATGATAATATAAATTCAAACTATGAGCTCTAAACAATACTTTGTAAGCTGTCAAACGATCTCAAGCTAATTAGCAGCAGATTAAACTTCGATCAAGCAGAGGTTGACTACGAGAGATCAAGATGGCAAATGAAAAGTTGAATGAGCTCATCTGAGACTACTAGAAGAATCACAAACTAGTCATTAGATTACCAACGAAAACTGAATACTCTCATGAGCGAACATGAAGAATCGAGAATAACTAGCTTTCAGCGAAAAGTAACCAATTAACGATACATCATATTGATAGTAGCAAGTAATACAATAGAGCTCAAGTATGAACTAACTATCACATTCAATCTCGAGATAAGGCAGAGTTCATCACGAGCATGTCAACAAAGCCCACCGATCAATTTACAGCGAGCGATGAGCTCAGCGAAAGTAACCAATTAACGATAGATCATATTGGCGGTAGCAAGTAATACAATAGAGCTCAAGTATGAACTAACTATCACATTCAATCTCGATTATAAGACATAGTTCATCACGAGCATGTCAACAAAGCCTTGATCAACAAAGCGAAGCGCCACGGAGGAGCAATACTCACGAGAGAGGATGCGCACAAGAACTCACGGTGCAAGGAGGAGGCCGACACGGGAGGAGGGCGGCTGAGAAAAGGCAGTCTGCGAGAGGAGGAGGGCAGGCGGAGGAGAAAGGCGCAGAGGAGGAGAGCCCACAGGGAGGAGGAGGAGCGGCGTCGAGGTCGGGAGGCGGCGGCGATGTCGGCTTACGACCAGGAGGTGAGCAGGCGCCATGGTCAGGGCGGCCACCGAGGTCAGGCGCCGAGGTCGAGGCGGCATCGAGGTCAGGCGCCGAGGTTGGAGGCGCGCCGAGGTCGTAGTCGGCGGTGAAAACTACTGGCGAGCCCTAAAACCTAGAGGAGGCGAGCAGCCTGGCGAGAGCCTAAGGGCGCGGAGAGAAGTGACAAGTGAGAGCAAAACCCTAAGCGTTTCGGCCTTATAAAAGTATATCACAGACGGTTTATACGAGAACAAATGCGTGATATATATCACATACGGTTCTATAAAAAAAGTGTCATGATAATCCTGCGAGCGGTTTTTAACTACAATAAATGCGTGATATGAGCAATATCCTGAGCGGTTTTAAATAGAACCGTGCGTGATTCCTTCCTGACGGTTATACAATGGAACCGTGCGTGATAACTCTCTTCATTTTCCGCGTGTCTCTTCGTCTTCATTTTCTGCGTGTGTCTCTTCGTCTCACGATCACAGTAGCGGCTTCATCTCTTCATTTTCCAACGTCGCTCTGACTCCCCAAATATCTCTTCGTCTCCGTTCGGCTTTAGAAATTGTTCTATATATAGATGTCCCCTTCTACAATGTATTTCACACAACCTCCTTGATCCCTTTCTCCACAAAAACAGAAATGGCTGCCTCCTCTTGTACCGCCTTTCTGTGCGCACCTCTCTCGCTATCGTTGAGTCGTCTTTGGGAAGAACACTATTTCAACAATGTCTTCACTCCTCTGTCAGAAATTTGCGGGGCGGGTGACAGCCACCTTCCGCCGTCTTGACATTCTCCTCCGCCGTGTCTTAGGGTGATCTCCCACTTTGGCGAGTTTACGTGTCGTCGGCGTGGTCCTCCAAAAGCAGTTGCGTCTCGAGGCTTGTCGTCACTTGGACTGCTTATGTCGAGGCGTGAGCGTCGAGTCGACCAGGCGAGACCCCTCAAGCAAGAGAAGAGAGCCTATGGGCTCTCTTCAACAGTTCAAGTCGAGGGTCTTGGGACACACTCGAGCAATGGCGTCGGTAGGTGGGCGTATTCGAGGATTCGTTCGATCTTAAACCGTCGCCCAAGCGCGCCGCCTCTGAAGTGTTGAAGAGCGGAGATAGCGACCTACCTCCACCACTAGATAGGTTTTAGTTTTTAATCTTTTGTAAGCTCTTGGCCACGCCGTTGTTTGGCTATATATATATGAAAATTCCAAAATTTTAAAAAAGTTTGGAGGAGAAGTTACAATATCTATTTGCCCATAGTAAGAGCTAGATCCTCATCCCATGATCTTGAAGTGTGGAGGTATGTTGATCTGGGAGCCGCGCAGGGCGGCGGGTTGCTCCCGCTTTGGCGATGGCGAGAGGCGGCGTCCCTGCGGCGGTGAACCTGAGCCTTGGCGTGGCGAAGGATCTCACGAGCGGTTCTTAATAAGAACCGTCAGCGATAACTAAAATATCCGAGCGGTTCTAAATAAGAACGTCGTGAGGATAAAAATATCCTGAGCGGTTCTAAATAAGAACCGTCTATGATCTACAGCGGTTGTAACGTAAAACCGTGCGTGATTGAGAGATTATCACGAGCGGTTTGTGAATAGAACCATCTGTGATAATTCCTGAGCGGTTCTATTCTCAACCGTCTGTGATAGTTGACTATCCTGACGGTTCTAAAAATACCGTCTGTGATAGTTGTTCCTTGACCCCATGTTGGATGACCCAACACGAGCGGTTCCAAAGGAACGAAATGCGTGATCAAGCGTCTACTATCTTTGTTTTGTAGTCTTGTTTCCTCGACCCACGTGGTATCATTGCAAACCATCCAAGAAGACTCGTCATTCGTCGAGAAATACATAACGAGGTCATTGCTTCTCTGAGGAACATGAAGTACATAGTTGTGCCCTACAACCCGAGGGTAAGTGTCACTACTTGCTATACAAATTTCATTTGTACTTTATCATAATACGAACTTAGGTTTAATGACTATAGCGATATACATGAGTAGGTACCATTGGATCCTTTTAGTTATTATACCCAAGAGGAACCATGTGATATACCTTGATTCCCTAAGCGCAACAAGCACGACTTGACACTCTAAGAGGAATACTAGAGAGGTATGCTCATTTCCTCCTTACATAACTCTATTGTAGTCTTCATTCGTTTGAAATGGCGAGATAACTTTTTGAATCATGTAGGTGGTTCATCAATTATGTTGCCAACAAAGGAATATCTGATGGAAAAAGCGTAACTAACACGGGATGGATTTTCGAAGACGCGCTACAACACAATAATCCTATATCATACTTCATAATAGCAGCGTCTCGAGCGACTATACCTATTTATGTAATTCTATTTTTCTGATTACGCATGACAAAAGATGATGAGTTATGTGCAATCTCGTGCGCTATCATATGCGACTAATCCTTCTGACTAGGAAGAAGGATCCTAAGGTTTGTCAATCTTGAAATAATTATTTCCTAATTATAAATTTAAATATATATATCTTACCACTTTACTCATGCTAGCAGCGGGCCTTGAATTTACAATGTGATGGACTCGTTGCGGAAGAGATCAAGGACATTGAGGAAGCTCTGCGCCTTTATTAACTTCGAAATCATTAGCGACAACGGAGAGTTTCACTCCGTCGCCAACCCGAGCATCACCCCACTAAAACCTCTCAGCGCAAACAATTGTAATCTAGTTGTAACTATAGCGACAATACTTGAACAAATCACGATCTTTTGTAATTTATTTTGAGTAATGATCACTTTGAGTTGTCATGGTTGCTTGAATCATTTTTTGTGAATGCTTGAATCATTTACGTGAATGCTTGTTTTCGAGAGGGCATGGCTAGCAATTCACGAGGCTAGCGAGAAAAACAAAGCGTAGGCGGGGTAATGAGCTATCACGAGCGGTTTTGTTAAAACCGTGCAGCGGAAACTAATATCACGAGCGGTTTCCCCGCAAACCAAATGCGTGATAGGAAAATATCACGAGCGGTTCTACACAAAAGCCGTCTATGATATTCACAAATCCTGACGGTTTTATTTAGAACCGTCGTGATATTCTCTATCACGAGCGGTTTTGTTTAGAACCGTCTATGATATTCTCGGATCACGAGCGGTTTTCGGTTGAAACCGTGCGTGATACTTGACTTCGCTGACGGTTTTTAATAAAACCGTCTGTGATATTTCGTATCCGCGAGCGGTTTTGTACCGTGCGTGATAATGTCTGTTATCACAGACCAACAAACATAGGCGGTTCAAAACCGTGATGATGATAGTTCGAACCGTCTGTGATGTCGGTTCTTGTAGTAGTGTCCTTTCCTTGATAATCCTGGTCACGAATACCGGGGAAGAATATGAGTGTAGTCATGGAGCGGTGGTGGATGAATTGTTACATGCTTGGGAACAAGGCATAGTGACATATGATCGGGCATTGAAGCAGAACTTCACCATGCGGGGCGCGTACCACACATCCATGCATGACTTCGGCATCACGGGATATACGTGGTGAGTGCGTACATGGGAAGATGCCATGCCCAATCTGTAGGGAGGCGTTGCGTGGTACATTGGCTAAAGCATGGTCGCAAGCACTCGTTCTTCGATTGTCATCGTCAATTCCTTCCAATTGAGCACGAATTGAAGTGACACAAGCTGGATTTAGGGCCAATATTGCTATCATGATGGACCACCACGTCTGTGCAGCGGTGAGGAGGTTCGTGCGGCTAGATGCTTTGAAGCCTCTTGATGATGGTGATGGGTTAGAAATATGGTGAGGAGCACAATTAGACTCACATTCCAAGTTTGTGGCGGTGCCATACTTCCATAAGCTCATTCTTCCCCATAACATAGATGTAATGCACAATGAGAAGAATGTTGCAGAGACCATATTTAGCACATTCTTTGACATTCTAGACAAGGCGAAGGACAATGTGAAGGCTCGCCTTGATCGGGGAGGAGCTTTGCAGCAGACCCTCGCTAAATATGATCCATAAGCGACTCTTGGCAAGTGGGAGAAGCCAAGAGCTAGTTATTGCCTAACTAGGGTTGAGAGGAAGGAGATTTTGGAATGGTTTGAGACCTAAAGTTTCACGATGGGTATCAGACAAATCTAAGGAGAGGAGTGAATTTAGCTACCATGCGCATCAATGGCCTAAAGAGCCATGACTACCACATATTCATGGGCGCCTTTTTGCTGTGATGATCCGTAGCTCGTCCTGAGTGTGTTTGGCAAGTGATGGCGGAGTTGAGTTTCTTTTATCGACTGACTATGTGCGAAAGAGATAGATCCCATGGTAATGTCAACTATGGGCGTGAAGTACTTGTGTTGCTTTGCAAGTTGGAAAAGATCTTTCCACGGCTTCTTCAATCAATGCAAAATTTAATTCTCCATCTTCCCTATGAAGCTAGGATGGGGACGATTGCAAAACCGGTGGATGTATCCAATTGAGAGGAACAAAAGGAACTATGAGGTAAAGCAAAAAATCGATCGCGTGTTGAAGCATCCATAGTGGGCGTACATAATTGAGAAATTTCCCATTTCACATCAATATACTTTGTTGACAATGTTATACGGTGCACAATCAAACCTCACGATACAATATTGGCATCCTCAAAATAATTGCCAACTTAGCCTCTTCACGGAAGAGGTGACACTTCAGCGGTGGTACTCCCAAAGTTTTATCGCGGGATGAGTGGTTGGTTGTGATGTTGTATGTCTTTACCAACCTCTCGAAGTGGATGATTACATTAGGTATGCAACAATTATTTTTTCCCAATAATTGATGCATGAGTGTTTTAATCTACTTTTGTCTTGTTGCCTATAGGGAATTTGTTAGGAGCGAGTGGAAGCATCGTCGAGACCCATCCGAAAAACAAGTTGAGACCCTTCTTAGGAAGGGTGCTGGGAATTGTAAACCGAATTTCCCGACTTGGTTCTATCAGAAAGTAACTTCTCTATTAGCTAGTCCCCCTTGCACATAATATTTACTAAGTAAAGAGGAACTAATAAATGAAACTCATTCTATTTATGTTGTAGAGTTTTAAGGACAAGTCTATGAGCAGCGAATTGAAGCAAGTTGCTCAAGGATGCCACACACGGGTGCTGTCCTATAGTACCTACGATGTGAATGGGTACCGCTTCCGAACATCGACACATGAGAGGGAACGGCCTAATGCAACAACAATTAATAGTGGATTGGTGACTATAGGACAAGATGGGAGGCGATACACTGTTGAATACTATGGAGTAATTGAAGAAATAATTGAACTATATTTCCATGGTAGCAAACCTCTCAAACTTATGTTATTCAAACACTACTACAAAAAGGCTAATACTGGACGCCTCATCACAGACGGTTGACCGAAACCGTCGGTATTACATTCAATCACGAGCGGTTTTGGTTTAGAGGTTTAGAGGCGTCTCGTACTCTTGCTGCGCTAAAAAAGCATGCGTGAAGAGGCAATATCACATACGGTTCATGTTGAAGACCGTCTGTGAAGTATCACAGACGGTTCTTGTTCAGAACCGTCTGTGATATTAATCGATATCCTGAGCGGTTTTAAAACACAATCGTCGTGAAGTATCCGAGCGGTTACGAACAAGAACCATCTCGTGATATTAATTAGTATCCTGAGCGGTTCTTAAAATAACCGTTTGTGATAATATCGCTCTAGCGTGAGTTTCTTCATCGCCCGATCGTCTGTTCGTCGCCAATCCGCCCGGCTCCCGTCGTCTCTTCATCGCATCGATCCGCTTCGACTCCCGTCGTCTCTTCGTCTCACGCTCGAATTTATTCCTTGTTTTATAAAAGGATCATCCGCCATCAAGATGATAATCCCCACATACTTATAAAAAAGCGAAATGGCTGCCTCTTCCTTGTCGCGGCATCGATGGCCTTCTGGCGCCTGCATGCGAGCACCTCTCTCGGTGTCGTTGAGCCGTCTTTGCGGAAGAACACTTTGTTTGATCAGCAGTGTCTTCACTCCTCTGCCGCCAGAAATTTGCGGAAGCGGTGGCGGCCACCTTCCGCCGTCTTGACATCCTCCTCCGCCGTGTCTTCGGGTGATCTCCCACTTTGGCGAGTTTACGCGTCATCGATATAGTCCTCCAAAACGGCGTTGCCGTCTCGGGGAGGCTTGCCGTCACTTGGATTTGTGAAATCGGCGGCGGCGACCCAAAGTCGACGGCCGAGACCCCTCAAGCAGGGAAAAGAGCCTATGGGCTCAATTCTTCTTAGTTCAACGATCGAGGTCTTCGGGAGACACTTTCGAGCAGCGCGTCAATGGGTGGGCGCATTTGAGCTTCGTTCGGCGATGATCGAGGAACCATCCGATCTGGAAACATGCCGCCTATGAAGTATTGCGAGATGGAGATAGCAGCCTACCTTCGCCACTAGAAAAACCTTGTTTAATTATAGGTTTACGCTTTTTAATATAAACATGTAATTTCTTCATGTCATGTAATTGTATATATATACTTGAGAAAAACCATTTCACGAACGGTTCCATTATGGAACCGTGCGTGATATAGAATTATATCACAGACGGTTCCATAATGGAACCGTCGTGATATCCCATATCACCGCGGCTCTATTATGGAACAAATGCGTGATATATCTATATCACGAGCGGCTCTATTATAGAGCCGTGCGTATAATATCACTAACGGTTCCATAATAGAACCGTCTCGATAAATCTCTTTATAAGTAGGAGCTAGCCCAGCTTGCCGCTAGGGTTTGCGCTCTAACTCGTCACTCCCTAGCACCTTACTCTCGTCCGTTCCCTCCCGTCGCCGCTTGCTTGCGCCATTCTTCCGTCGCCGGCGGTTGTAGCACTCTGGTGACCTTTGCAAAAGACACTCGTGCGATAAGAGTGTCTTTTGCAGCGTCACCGACCAATGCCTAACTCTGATGACGTCAAACTCTCGTCACTCCCCACTCTGCTGGGGTTTTGCCCGCCCTAACTCCGTTCCCCTCCCACCTCGGCGCGCGCTAAACCTGCGTCGTGCCGGCGCCCGACCACTGCGCCTGCTAGGGCCCTGGCGAACTTTGCTTTCCCCATCCTCCTCTATTCTCCTCTAGATCTGTTAGCTTAATGTCTTTTGTTGAGTTTGATTTTTATGCATGAACCTTAAGTTGTGTCACGATGTTTGTGTGATTTATGTAAGGTAAAGGAAATGGATGAGGGTTGTCTTTGGTGGTGGGGTCGCCATGCCGTAATTCTTGTTGTACTAAGGTCCTCTCTGTCTCTACCCCTTGCTCTGTGATGAAAATGGCTAGCTAGTGCTCTGCGATGGATCTTGAGGGCTACTACTTGTGTGGTGGGTTTAGACACCCTTGGTCTTGTTCTCTGCCGATGAAGCGCTCAATGATGTTAATAGTCTTATGCTGAAATTGAATTGATAATTAGTTCATATTAATAGTCCTCTTGCTCTGTGATGTAATGATGTAAATAGTCTTATGCTGAAATTGAATTGATAATTAGTTCATATTAATAGTCCTCTTCTTGTGTGATGTAATGATGTCAATAGTCTTATGCTGAAATTGAATTGATAATTAGTTCATATTAATAGTCCCTTGCTCTGTGATGTAATGATGTAAATAGTCCTATGCTGAAATTGAATTGATAATTAGTTCATATTAATAGTCCTCTTCTTTGTGTGATGTAATGATGTCAATAGTCTTATGCTGAAATTGAATTGATAATTAGTTCATATTAATAGTCCCCTTGCTCTGTGATCTAATGGTGTCAATAGTCTTATGCTGAAATTGAATTGATAATTAGTTCATATTAATAGTCCCCTTGTTCATGCGGTCAAGTTCTCCTACCTCTTGCGTGCAGTCGTCCTACCATTCCATTCATAATCTCTTCTCTATAAAGTCTCCAGCGGTGGGCTTGTGCCATTAAAACGGCATCATATATATATTATTAGATTGTCCTCGGCCACTTTAGGAATTAGTCACATGACATGAGAAGAATGAGGCGGTATCCACGGGCAATCTCATTGAGCCCTTGTAAGTTTAAAAGTATGGATGCAAAGAGGCGGTCGGACATCCAATTACGGATTGGGCGTCGCTATGTTCGAAAGTAGCGTTGATCGCTTAACTTCTCCGGTAGGAAGTGGCATCATGTATGAGCAACCTACAATTCTTGAGCATGTAATTGTCTTTAAAGCCAACAAGAACACCAAGCAACAAGTTGAGAATTCTTTTGAAATATGAGAATGGTTGCTTAGTGTTCTTGTTGGGTTTAAAACGATTACATACTCAAGAATGGATAGTTGCTAATACATGATGCCACTTCCCATGAGTACCAAGATCAACGATACTTTCGAACATAGCGACATCCAATCCAGTAATTGGATGTCCTAACGCCTCCTTGCATCCATACTTTTTATACTTGCAAGGGCTCAATGAGGTTGCCCGTGGCTACCGCCTCATCCTTCTCATGTCTGGACGATCCCCAAAGTGGCCGAGAGCTAACAATATATATGTAATATATATATGATGCGGATTTAATGGTACAAGCAGCCATTGCTGGGCCTTTATCGAGAAAAATCACTGAGCGGTTCGGCCACAAACCGCGTGATATGTGCTTATCACCGAGCGGTTTGTGGCTGAAACCGTGCGTATGTGCTATCATGAGCGGTTTGTGGCTGAAACCGTGCTGTGATATGTGCTTATCACGAGCAGTTTGTGGATGAAACCGTGCGTGATATTACTTATCGCATGACGGTTTGAACCACAAACAAATGCGTGGAATATACATCACAGAGCGGTTCAAAACCGTGCGTGATGACCTCATGTCATCACTGACCCATAAACTTAGACGGCTCACGAAACCGTATGTAATGACATTTTTGAACCGTCTGTGAAAGCCTTTTCTGTAGTAGTGAAATGTCATTGGTTCCATCCGTTTAGGGGAGTCAGACGGGATACATCACTTGGGCTGGTTGAAGTTGCACATCAATCAATCCTACCAGGCAATGACCCATTTATTGTGGCTCGACAAACCACCCAAGTATACTACATCCGCACCCATGCAAAACTATGAGTAGTCTAGTGGATTGGTGGGTAGTACATAAGGTGCAACCATATGGTAAACTACCTACCCCTAGTGAGCAGGACTACAACATGGAGACCAACAATGGTGTTGACCTATTCTTTCAAGAAGATGGGCTACCAGGGACTTTTGAAATAATATTTGGGGAAGAGGACGATCACATGGATGATATTCAAATCGATGCCGATGAGGTTGTAAACCAAGAGGACTTGGAACTACTTAATCGCTTAGACATTGATGGCACCGAAGGGGATGAGGTTGAGTCAACACCTCATGATAGCGACGATGACTTTTTGGAGGACCCATCTGCGGAGGATCCCATTGTATATGACTACTTCTAAGCATGATCTTGTATGTCTTCCATTTATTTGCTGCATGTTTTTAATTTTTTTGTATGAGCTTACTTGATTACATTATATTACATTTTTCTATGAGCTTACTTGATTATGCTATATTAATTGATTTATTTTATTTCATTTCATTTGAGGACACCAAAAATGAGTGACGTCGAAGAGGCGGCATACTCTAGTCGAGGCGGACGCTTGTTTTCCACTCGAGGAGGAGGAGGGCAGCGCCACGAGGAGGCGGAAGGGCAGCCGGCCACTCGAGGAGGCGGAGGGCACTGCAGCCCCTCCAGGAGGCGGAGGGCAGCCTCGGCCCCTCCGGGAGGCGGAGGGCAGCCGCGGCCTCGGCGAGGCAGAGGCAGCCACGGCCCCTCGAGGAGGCGGAGGGCAGCGGCCCCTCGAGGCGGGGGTCTACCTCTAGTAGATCGGGCTCCTGTGCCCTGACCCTCGGCGTGTTGATGATGTGGAGTATGAGCACCGTGAAGTGGAGGTGAGGAGGAAGAGCACCACGAGGCGGAGGGTGAGGAGGATGAGCACCATGAGGCACAAGAATTTTGGATCACGAGGACTGCAGAACCTGCCCGACGACCAACCCGGAGGAGGAGAAAGTGTCATTGTTCTGTTGGTGACACGTAAATGCTCATTTACACTTTCACTAATTTAGCCCACTTGCTTGCATACCTCAAAAAACTAATATCTGAGGGCAATGGCGAGAAGAAGGCGGGGTGAGAAATGTAGACTTAGAATGGCATAATTAGGCGTGTTGATTCGATGGCACTTCCTGGCTTGGTCACCTCTGAGGAAGGCGAGAGCCTGCATGGACATGGTGCCACTACAAGACCATTGAAGATACGCATGCCTTGTTGAAGGAGAGGTTCCATTTGACAAGCTGTTTGCGGTGGTGGAGAAAGTTTTTGGGTAAGTATTGAATATTCAAATCTGCTTCTATGTGTTCCTATGCATGTTAGGGTTGATTTGGTCACAACTCTCGAGTCTCAATTTAGTTACTATACTAACTTACCACACGAATCCCAAATAATATGTACTTCTACATGATGCAACAGACGAGAGGAAAGCCAACAATTGAAATACATTTTCTACTTTGTGACTAGATGACTAGATGAGGCATAAATGTTTGGGTAAAATAATGGCCCCAATGTTCAATCACCTAACTGACAACTTGACTATTTAACTCAAAGATTAATATTTTCCGGTGTATTAATACAAACTAGATCATTAAACAACCATACTTAACTCACGGTAGATTAGGCTAGTTTTGCTCAATCGATTCATGTTCGGATAGTTATCTTAATTGTGACAGACAACTAAATCATCATCAACTATTTATTAGCTGGTACATGGCTAAAAATGGTAGTTTTCGTCCAGCACCTATCTAAATTCTGACTTCCAACACACTAATCTTTTGCTCATAGAAGTGTTGATATTAAAGTAATGGTAGATGTATCACTAAAGCAATGTAAAGATCTATGTGGAAGACATCCTGTTGATAAAATTTCACAAGGACTACTAACGTTTTGAAGAACCTGTAAGCCATTTGAGGACAAAGTCGTATATTTTGTGTTTTTATGCAAACCTAACCTGGCTAATCTCACTTGTTTGGTACTAAAACTTCAAGTAGTCTGACATGTTTAATTTACCTCTTTTGGATGTTTAGTAGCCAAGTAATAAATGTCAACTAACTTAATCATCTTATTCTTTATCAATTCCTTTTAAGCTTTCATCAACTAACTTAATCATCTTATTCTTTATCAATTATTTATTCTTGGATTGTAGTGGTGGTTTCGATGAAATTTGAGGGACGAAGTGATTCTAGGAAGTCTTTGCGTAATTGTGTTAAGAAGTGATCCCACGGATGTTCTCTGAAACGCATCAGCGGTGATCTGTTACCACACACAAGTCCTTGGACAGACAAATTAAATAGGCCGACGCTTGCAAAGCGCATATCACTTTGGGCGAGTACATGTAGGTAACCAAGCTGAACAAACGATGTCCTTGATTACAATCAATTCTAGTTTATTCATATTTAACACTTGGTTAATTTAGGCAATACCTTGGTGGGCCCTTAAGTGTGAAGATGCATGGTAGCAGATTGCCCAAGGCGGTGGTGCAATGAGCGATGGTTCTGAGGACTCTCGTCTTTGCTAGGGAGCGGAGATTGTTGATGGGCCGGGACAGACATCGTCAAAGCGACTCCTCCATGGCTCGTTACAAGAAGAACCTAGTAGGTCAACATGTTCATATTGATTGTATGTTGCGGATACATATTTATTGACCGCCGTGGTTTTTGGGTGCAGAAAGGAAGAAGCGAGGCTGGCTCGATATGGAGGCATATGTAGATGCTAGGAGGGGTGATCAGGAGGGCACCTTGTGCAGCCAGCTCGCGACAAAGAACTTGGTACGATTTCTGATCATTTTGTCCCTGATGATTTTCGCTCCCTGATCATTTTGTCCAATAGGCTGCATATCTTGATGTTGCTAAGGAGATTCATGGCCCGAACTCTGACGTCATGAATTCACCACTAAACGAAAGTCTTGTGTACAAAAGGTGGAAAAGGAAGAAACATGGTCGTTTCTTCATGGGTGCCACTACATTAGCACACCGACAACCCTCTCGGAGGTCCGATCCATGAGTCTTTGCATCAACGGATGAAGTACACCTTCAAAGTCGACGGCGACCATCACATGATTTCGATCTCGGGTTTCGAGCTTGAGCAATTACAGCAGAAATTGAGGCTAAGCGTGATTGGAGCAAATGTTCTGCTGAGTTAGTTGGGCGTGGTAGTACAATAACAAAGTAAAATGCAATATATATATATATATATATATATATATATATATATATATATATATATATATATATATATATATATATTCATACTTAGCTAATGTATGGCAATGTGCAAACAAATATCAGAGCACTTTCGGGACCAGGACTCGACTTAATGTCCCTCCATCGGGGAACCATTGCCTCACTTATCTGCTCCGGTTAGTAAGCGTGACATCTTGATTATTATATTGTTAGTCTCTTATGACGACTTGATTGAAGACATTGAAATGACATGCAATGTAATTATTGGTCGCTCTTGCAAATTTCTTATAATGCGATTTCTTATGAAAATGTAGGGCAGCGGGATCGGTTGCTTCTCTGCTAATGTGAAGTGAAGATCTTTGGTGCTAATGTTAATGAAGATCATATGAATCGTCCATCGCCGAGAGGCCACCACCAGTGCTTGCTATTTTCATGATATACTAAAAGGATACCAATATTAGAAAACATTCACAATCGGTGATTGCTAAAAATGGATAAAAATGGCTACATATATAACTAATTCTCTATATCTATATCATAAATTCTTTTGAAATGTGTCAACATATAATAATTTGTATGGACACTCCTTTCTATGAATTTGATGATAAGTGCTTGAGACATAAATATTGATCAGTAGTTCACAATGACAAAATATTGAGAGTTGGAGTTTAACATTTTTAGCACATGTGCTTTTCATGTTCTTAACTGATTTGCCATGTTATTAGGTTGCTCATCATGATTTAAAGGAATTTTTTTGCTTTGTCAATAGTTTGGTTAATTATCTTTTCATGTAATATCAATTCCTAACTTTTGTTGTAAGATGGCACTAATATTAAGTTTTGCTCTATCTGCAGAACTCCCAAAATGATGCTTTTGTGCACAGAAGATTGAAGCAGGAAATTCTGTGCATGCAAATGGTTGTAGTGATACTTGCTTTTGTTTTATGTATATAAGAGTATGAAATTACTATTTGGAACTGTCATATGTATAATGCCTTATGCTTACATTTTCGAACTTGAACTTGAATATTGTGAGCTCGGGAACTGTTATGATGTCTTTTGTTCGATCTATACATATATATATACATATATTGTGCAATGGATGGATGGATGGATTATTTGATTGCTGTGGAATGGATTTTAAATGACTTTGTGAAAAATGGGGTTCTGCTGTTTTGTCGATTTCCTGAGTGTTTTGTACATTTCCCGAGTGTTTTTGGCACTCGGTAAATTGACCAAATATTTCCCGAGTGTCGACACTCGGGAATAGACACTCGGGTAACCGACAAAAATTTTCCCGAGTGTTAACACTTGGGAAAACGTGAACCATGGCAATTTCCTGTCGGATTCGTCAGAAGCTTTCCCGAGTGTCGTTTTCGCTATGCACTCGGGAAAAATGGCCATGTGTCAATTTTCCCTGGTTTCGTCGGTCAAACGTTGGAAACATTTCCGAGCGTTTGTTCAGCATATTACCGAGTGTCAACACTCGGTAAATATTCCGTTAAAGTCGAAGCCGTTGCTTTGGATTTTCTCCGAGTGTGTGAGTTTCCAGAGTGTAGCGAAGCACTCGGGGCGTAATATTTCGAGTGTAACACTCGAAACTATTTTATCGAATAATCTATCTCGAGTGTTTTTTCCGAGTGTGACACTCGGAAATATATTTCAGTGTTTGGCTACCTTTCCCGAGTGTTTACGGCACTCGGGAAAATCATGTTTCTAGTAGTGCATATCCATCTCCTATTATGTGTTTATTTTGTTTGAACTCCACACCTCGAGTCCTAATTCTTACGCTCTCCCACATAATTATTTATTTGCCTAAAATGCTCAATTTGGCCATATCTAGCCATCCTTGTTCAGTTTAGTGCCTTGTTTAATTAGTTATAATGATTTCTTCCTCATACACTGTAGTGTGCATTTTTACCTTTAACATCCTCTGTAAAACTAACCAGTCTTTTTTTAGAGAAATCAACTATACATTAATGCCACACGCACACCCCATCACGCCACACACGTCCGTGTGTCCACTACACACTTTAAAATTTTTATGAATGCTTCAGGGCCTCACGGAGCATACAACACGTAATTTACCGCTAAAAGTACATGCGTGTGCTCTAATTAAATAAGGCATACCACGTTGATCCTAGGGATCAAACTCAGGTGTGTACGAATGAATACTCTCACTCCCACAACCAGGCCACTAGCTAGCTCGTCCTTTAAACTAAACAATCTTAATTAAACACCATCTGACAATTGCATCGAGCAACATTTAATTTTTTAAAGAAAAATGGCTTATGCCCCGTGAAAAGCAAGTGTTTCAGCTTTTTTCTTTCTTTCAAAAAAGAAACATCTTTGTTCGAAAAATGAAAGAGAAATTAATCTATTTATGGTGGAATGTAAAATACAAAATATATTTGGTAAATAAAAAAAAGGTTTAAATAGATTTCTTTCAAATCTGTACATAAAAGGCCAATGTTTCTTCTAAACATAAAACAGTACGTAGGAAGGTTTCCCATTGTTTTAAAACATGTTAGTAGAAGATGAGTTTACGTAAAAGCCAATATACATTTTTGTTGCAATGGATATACATAAAAGCGCACTGATAGTAGGGTTACACTCCCTCCGGACTCCAGTCACACAAGTGTGACGTTTCCGGATGTGTGCCGCCAAACTTTTTAAACTTTAACTATCGCTATCTATATCAAAATATTTAGATTGCACATAAGAAAATGACATGTCTAGATTAGCCTTGTAAAGTACTTTAATAATATTGTAACAATTTTATGTTTTATAAATACATTGCATTAGAAATTAGTTGTCAAAGTTATATTTTACAGACCGTATCAATGTCTAAAATGTCACTATTTTGTGATTATAGGAGCAATATGTAGGGACTTGGTGGTGCGTAATCCCTAGGTGGTGGGAACAAGGGTGTTCAGTCGAACCCACCCAGGTTTGATCCTTACGGTGACACAATATGCTTCATTTAATCAGAGTATACACGTTTGTGAGTTCAGTGAACACGGTATGCTTCATTTAATCACAATATATACGCATGTGAGTTCAGTATAAAAGCATGTGATCGCGCTGTGAGGTCTTGGATCTCCGCAATATCTAGTGTGTGTAGCCGAACGCACATGTGTTTGTGCACGTGTTAGTTCATGTGCTCCCTAGCTTGTACTCTAAAAATACAAAGTATAATTGGAAGAAGGAATTAGATAAATGTGTCTCCAAGTTATATAATGACCTACATTTATTTAGATAAAAGCTTGTGGAGCCAAAATGACTTATATTTGCGATGGGAAGGGGTATTAGCGACGGTTAAGGTGTCTTACAAAACAAACCAAGGGATGCATTGCCACGTAATGCAGTCGAGTGGGGTCGTGCCCGATGCTTGGCCAGGCAGGCAGGAGACGTGCTGGAGTTGCTCACAGCCTTATTGCATTTTTTTTTTCTTGTTTAAACGCGGCATGCAAAAATGTTCTTCTGTCCCGGGAGGTCAAAAGTGCAGCTATTTTGATATTTCTTACATGCAATGATGGATGCCGCCCATAATTCAGAGTGGAATGTTGTCGCGTGAACTTTCGAGATGGCGAAGGAAGAGGAACCTTGAATTCAACGTTGATGGCTAAGGTGTCTTTAGTAAGTGCACCTGCAAACTTTCAAAGTCCATGTGAATTGTGAGGTACCTTTTTTACGCCCCCAGGCCAATAGGCAGTAGGCCATAGAGGGATGCATGGAAACAAAACCCGTGCTAATGAATGAACAAAAACGTGACAATGAATGAACAAAAACGTGACAAGTGATCACAGAAGAACGCAAAATATCTCATGACAGCAGAGGGATTGTACAGCTGTTCGCGTCTTGACGTCTACTAGTGTATGGGTGCGTGGTGTAGACACGTTTTACAAGTATGAGATTTCTAATTCTTAGGGTGAAAGTGGATCGGATAAAGACAGGTATTGCTATTCCTTATTTCAACCCATATTTTTACCCTGCATTCAGAGTCGGACACGAAACCTCGAGATCTGAGACATGAATAAGGATTTTTGGGATATGGGCACATCTGAGGATCGGATCGGATTCAAATCGGTTATGGATAACTTGACGGATAGTATACACATAAAGAAAAATGTAACTTTACTAATGAAAATGTCAAATTATACTACCTATTAGAGAATTATTTATCCTACTTAACAACATATATATAATCAAATATAAATTCCTATTATATATTAGTCAATGACTAGGAAACAATAAAGGATATTAACGGATGTTGATGTTTATCGGATATCTATTTTGTTTATTTATCGAATATCTTTCAAATATCCTATAAAATACGGATATGTATCGGATATTGCTTTTCCCATATCCAAACCATATTCCATTATATTTTCCGGATATGAATAATATCGGATGCGGATCGGGACTAAAAAATGATACCTCAGGTGGATTTTTTTTCCAGATATGACACTAGATCGAACAGGAATTATCCGCTCCATTTTCACCCCTACAAACTCTCTCTGTCCTCATGTGTAGACAATATCGGTTTGCAAAAATGTTGCGAGATTTGCACTCACCTTTGAGACTTACAACAACTTGTGCAAATGATTTACAGCCGCCTACTTAAGATTGTTCGGCCCTTACGCTGTGGCATCCCTCCCGTCATGTAGGGTGAATTGCAAGCAGGGTTTTGAAATTCGTTTTCTTTCTTTTCGTCACCCACCGAAATCACCAAATTTCGGTAATTTCACTGATTCCGGAAAGAATTTCCTAAAACGGTTTGGATCAAATTTGAATTGTAAACTTTAAATTTAACATTAAAAATGTTCTCAACCGCCACACTACTAATCTTAAGCTAATGTGGCTCTCACACACTCAATCTCAAATGACTAAGCCTAAGTCGCAGCTGCCTCATTCACTGAGGTAACCTCTACAACCATGACGATGCTCTTCCCTATCGTAGGCTAGCGGACGAGCTGGCATCATCATAACCGATCTCGATGAGCTGGGCCGACACAACAGGAACAGGTGACTCGGGTCATTTTGTATGCTCCCTGTAGCTCTGCGGTAGTAGTCTCCATGGCTTCCTCTTGGACGACGACGAAGTGAGCAAGGTGAACCACAATAACATCTTCTTCTCCATCGGTGGACGGGTAGCTGGCTGGACGGTCCACTGCGGAGGCACGAGGATGAAGGCGAAAGACTGATCCCTTCAATTCATCGGCGAAGATGTTGCACACTCGTAGGATGGCAAGATGGGGAGACTCCTAGATCTGTTCCTCCAAAATGATCCTCTGAACGGTGATGTTAGTGGGACGACTGGCCTTGGTATCCTCTCAGACATAGATCATCAGTCAACACAGCACACCATGACTCTGGCCATTCACCATCCAGCTGGTGCCTTGGTAGAATGGCCTCTCGAATCCTCCAAGTGCTTGTAGAATCTTCCACAATTCAGCAGTGAAACCTCTGATACACTCTCGTTAATCTTGCAACTTAATTTTTGCTTTAGAAAATAGTTTTGAATTTCTTAAGGACGGCCAAACTAATTAAGGTCATGACCTACAGTTAGTATGGCTCTGATACCACCTCTATTAGGACCCAAATATACAAATATAGACCCCCTTTGTATAATACACTATTCTAGGATCACTCTAGTGCACACAATATCGACATAAAAGAATATCATTCCACACAGGTGAATATAAGGATAAACGACTAATTTGATTAATAAATAACGGTTGTGACTTAAGGTTAAGTTTACACTTATTAAGCCACGTAGGGCTAATAATAAATAAAGAGATGGTAGCAGAACGAAAACAACTCCAGCGGGAACTCATCGACTTGCCATAGGCAACCGACTGGGATCAAGACCTAGCGATCACCCTCCTCGTAAAACTCCTCCTACAACGTAGGAGAAGACTCCTTCACTTTAGCTGAATAATTGCAACAAGAATGATTACTCCGAGTACTCAACAAGTTGTACCACAAAATACAATTATAGATGGTGCCTTATTCCAAAGGAAATAGCTTCTATGGTTATTTCACGAAAAGCAACATTTGCAATTGAATACAAATATTAGATTGAAAGCGTAATTTCAGACGAATAAATAATAATAGTTTAATAGTTATTTTCACAAAGGACACGTAGCCTAATCAATTTCTTTCACACAGGACATAGCCATATGAGTTTAAATCGCGCAGCTGCCTCTTCCCACTTGTTTTATAAAAATCTACTCCTCGTGTGAAATCCTCGAGTATGTCCATGACCGCGGACATGGCTATTCGAATATATTGATTAACACTCTACAGAAGTTTGTACACTTTACCCACAAAATATAATCAGTGTAGCTAGCACCAATCATAACAAAACCTTTCTGAAACATCATCTTGACAATTGACCCTCCCGTTGTGCAATACTAACAGCACAAAACCCCCACCTAGGCTATTGGCCCAATATACACCATTGGACCTGGATACGACGAACCACTCACAAATGTGAATCATCTCATAGACATAATCACACCTCCACTATGGCACACAGCGTAACCTATATGCCTAAGTCATCAATGGCATGACTCTGTAGCTTACTAAGTTAGGCCTATCCCATACCAGGCTTGACGTCGGCAAGAGGATAATTGAATTTTGGCTGAAATATTTTTTCTTAAGAAAAATCAAAATAGAGATTGACATGTGAGCCTCGGTCAATGGACCAGGTCCAGAAGGCGGCGCCTTGGACCAGCACACAGAACAGTGTCGACCGCTACACAAGCATGACACGTGGGCTACCATGTGGACATGGGTGCTGAGGTGGCGCCAGGTGGCAGTGACGTGGCAGGCAGGTAGTGGTAGCGCACGGGTCTGGTGGATGCCGACAAACGGCGGCGCGACGAAGGGCGACGACAGGAGAGGGGATGCGGGGACGGAGATGCTCACCTCGTTCGGGTCTGTGGCGGCGTGGGTACTCTAGCGTTGCTCCTACGGCGAGGGCATGCGCATGGCATAGAACGCGTCGAGATGAAGCTGGTGGGGAGGTCAATGGTGGCGGAGCTCCACGGGAGGTGGCGCTAATGGCGGCGGAGTTGCCTGTGGTCGGTGGCAGGGAAATCACAATTACGGCGGGGATAAAGGGAGAGAGGAGGGGTGGATTTTGTTGGTGATATTCCCTAGAGGCAATCATAGAGATGATTGTATCACGTCTACGTTTATGAGTTATTGAATAAATGTTATTCTGTTCCTTGAATGAATCATCGGTTATAAAGATTAACAAGTATGTGACTTGTCGGTGAAGCTCTTTTAACTTATGATGATGTCATTCTAAATGTATCCCTGGTCGAAAGTCACTGGTCGGAACACTGGTGACCTTATCGACTAGCACATGTATTGATTGATGACCATGTTTCACTGGTCATGGATATAGGGATATCGAATCAATAATGTGAACACATGTTAGAGAACATGGTGTTGGATTGACCCACCTTGACACACTATTGAGATTGTTATGAATTCAAGTGTCACCAGTTGGTCTCAAGCATTGATGATGCATAATCCTTAGACCTGAGATCAACATGGTTTTCGACATGTATAAGAGTACACTTAGGGGTTGCCAAATGCTACTCGTAACTGGGTAGTTGTAAAGGTAGCCTTCGAGTATGCTATGAAATATGCGGAGGAATATGACTGGTCGAATATGGGATTTGTTCCTCCTAACATAACAGGGGAGATATCTCTGGACCCCTCGACGTGGTCAGATAAAGAAAGTGCATGGCTATGTCACTAGTGGCCGAAGAGTTCGACCACAAGAAGTTATCCAACACTCGATCGAGAAAGTATTGAACAGTCCGGGGATGACATAACATGTCACGTGGAGTTCAACTAGATATCGTGAGGCAAAGGGATAATACACAAGCTGGTCACTCAGTTCGATCAGATACGAACTAGTCATATGAAGATACGAGCTAGTCGTAGGCTGGTCGAACATGATCACTAAGTGGTCGAAACCTGGTCGTAAGGAGTAACAAACTGGTCAAGACCAAATATAAGCTGGTAGTAGGCTAATCGAAACCTAGTCATAAAGAGTTACGAACTGGTCGAGACCAAATAGGACCTGGTCATAGATCATATTGCACTATTGCATATAATTTGTGTGTATTCGGAAATCGTTATGTCCTGCTAGGTACCACTAACGACTCGTGGTCGAAAAAGGTTTCCGAGTCACAACCAAACTACGCATGAACCTACAGGGTCACACACTTAATGGGTTGGAACAAACTAGTACGGATATAATTCATCAAACGTCTTCGGATAGGATCTGTCATGGGCACTATATAATGAGATGCTTGAGGCTGTTGGGAGAGAGCTACTAGAGATACGAGACACATGACAAGAGTTGACGTGATTTGCTCCAAACCCTCGCTGCCATCTTCTTGAGAGAGACTTCACGTGTGAGTTGGTGCTAGCACACCGGTGTGTGGCGTTTCAACCCTGGACATGTGGATACCATAGAGGTGCTACTGCGGTTGCTAATTGCGCTTGAGGACGATCCACGACCTTGGCGAGGAACTCGATTGGTTTCTATACGAGGACAATCGACTACGCTAGACGATCGACTATGGTGGGAGATCAACTACGACCACAACATCGACGTGCTCTTTGTTGGACCAGGCTACTCTAACTCTTCTTCCGCTGCACCACGCGTCTGGTGGTAATAATCTATGATCTCTTGCTTGCATGGCATCGTGGTTTAGAATTTTTGAATTGTCAGGTAGCGTAGCCTACCCGTATCCTTTCAGTGGTATCAGAGCCATCCTGCATGGTTTTTGATCTAGATCAATCGCATATATTTTATATGCGGCAGTAGTAGATTGGATCTATTATTGGTTTAGTCTGGTAACCTAGATCGGTTCATATGGATGGAACGATATAGGCACTGGTCGATAAGATTGATTGGGTTTTTCAGCTGTTGTAGATGGGTTACGAGGAGGTATGAGCTAAAAGGACCAGATGGTTAATTGCGCTTGTTTACGATCACATTGCATGTTACTCCTACTGGTCAGTATTCTACCATCGGAGTATGCTGTAGTGCGTGGTCGTATCAAGGCAGTGATCAGATTGGTTCGGAATAGGGTTAATATGATTAATCCAATGATTTTTTAGGTACAGTTACATGAATAAGATTTATGTCCAGGAAAAGGTTTCCGAGGGCGTTGTCCCATCAAACCCCACCCGCTAATGGGCTAGCGAGACCGCCGTGGTCGTAGCCTCGTTATATGGTATTATGTGTTCATGTCACCCGATAGAATTGGATTATATGCATAACTTGTTTTTGAAGGGATTGATGTGAATAGTATGTCCCATTGTGCATGTGATGCATGTATGGATTTCTCATGGCCTGCGTGTCATGCTGTGAAATATTCATTGAGCTACATATTATTGTATAACGGTCTGCGTATCGACATGTGATGCTTGATATTCTCGTATGTAATTCATTACAAGCTTTTAGGAGTAATTGCTTAGTAGATGAATGTGGTCGGAGACTTCAAGCATGATGGTCAGAGGATAGGAAGCATGGTGATGGAGATCGTCATGTTAAGGGCCATACTATTTCACAGTTTAATATGATTATCTGTGAATGTTTATTCTTGTCATGCTATTGATCATGTTTTATCATTAGATCTTTTAACATGATAGAGTAGTATCCCTCAAGAAAAATGAAGTAAATTTGATGTCGTTCCAATTGTTGCGACCATCACGATTTTGATCGTTAATTGGTAGGTCTACCAAAGTAGAGTGCCATTAACTATCTTAATAAGATGGGGTGAGTGTCGGACACCCACATGCATAATGTTGGTTTTACTTAACAAGGCTATCAAAATAGTTTTGGGCCTTGGGGCATAGTGTTTGTCAGAAGTACATGGAGCTGTCACCAATCAAACAAGAGTCATATGTGATATGATTAGCAAAGGGTTGCTTAACTAAAATCACTAAGTTTCTAGTAGTGATGCCAAAGCTCACTAGGACTTAATGATTTTTGGATCTTGAACTCACTATATGATGTTAGAGGGAAACATGATTTAGAACATATAGTGGGAGTATCTTTTATTGACTGTTGATGATTTAGATCAACCAAGTATGGACTGGTCGTATAGCGATACGACCAGATCCAAACTAGTCATATGGTGATACAACCGGGTCCAGACTAGTCGTATGGAGATATGAGCTGGTCGTAGACTAGTCGAACATAACCACCAACATGAGTGTCTAATGGAAGATCTTACATAAACGTAGTGCTGAATTTTTTTGCATATATTTCTGTTGTAGATCATGGCACCTACTACTTCTTGTACATCTATCTTTAATTTGCGATCTATTCTTGAGAAAGAAAAGTTGAATGGTTCAAACTTTATTGACTGGTTTCATAATTTGAGAATTGTTCTCGAACAAGAAAAGGAGGAATATGTTCTAGAGAGTCCCTATCTCGAGGAGCCGAATGCTGATGCTAATCGTACTAAAAAGAATGCTTATGAGAAGCATTGCAATGACATAGTCGATGTGCACTGCCTGATGCTTGCGACCATGAACTCTAAGCTTCAGAAGCAATATGAGACCACAGACGCTTACAATCTGATTGTGGGTCTGACTGGTATGTTTCAGCACCAAGCAAGGGCAGAGAGGTTTAACACCTCTAAAGCATTGTTTTCTTGTAGGCTGCTAGAAGGAAACCCGGTCAGTCCTCATGTGATCAAAATGATTGGTCACATTGAGAGCCTAAAAAAGCTTAGTTTTCCCCTTAGCCAAGAGTCGGCCACTGATGTGATTCTCCAATCGCTCCCTGCGAGCTTTGAGCCAGTCATATTGAATTTTCATATGAATAGTATGGAGAAATCAATGACCGAGTTACATGGCATGCTTAAAGGTGTTAAGGAGAGTATCAAGAAAAGTTCCAATCATGTGATGATGGTTCAAAAGACTACTAGCTTCAAGAAGAAGGGTAAGTTGGGAAAGGGAAAGGGCAAATGAAAGACTCAAGATGAGATCGAGAGTCTCATGGCTAACCTTAAGAAGCTCAAGCTGGGTCCTAAGCCTGAATTAGAATGTTACCATTGTCATGAGATTGAGCATTGGAAGAGAAATTGCAAGAAGTACTTGGTAGAGATGAAAAAGAACAAAGGAAGTAAGACTTCCAGTTTAGGTATAAATGTTATACAAATTAATCTCACCACTTCTCCGACCAGTTCTTGGGTATTTCATACTAGATCGGTTGCTCATGTTTGCAATTTGATGCAGGGACTAATAAGGAGTAGAAGCTTGGCAAGAGGAGATATTAATCTCCATGTGGGCAATGGAACAAGGGTTGCTGCATTAGCTATTGGCACTTTAGCATTAGCTTTACCCTCAGGATTAGTTATGGAACTAAATAATTGTTATTATGTTCTAGCCTTAAGTAAAAACATTATGTCTGCTTCTTGTTTAGGACCAGAAGGTTATGAGTTTAGAACAAAGAACAATTATTGTTCAATTTATTTTGAAGATATGCTTTATGGCCATGCTCCATTGGTGAATGGATTGTATGTTTTAAATCTTGAGGATATGCCTATCTATAACATAAATGCTAAGAGACTTCGACCTAATGAATTGAATCCCACTTTCATTTGTCATTGTTGACTAGGTCATTTAAATGAGAAGCGCATGATGAAGCTCCATAAAGATGGTCTTCTAAACTCTTTTGATTTGGAATCATTTGAAATATGTGAATCTTGTTTACTTGGCAAGATGACAAAGGCGCTCTTCACGACCGTGAGGTGAGAAGGCGATGAATTATGGTCATAGTACATTCGGATGTATGCGGACCAATGAGCACTCCGACCAAAGGTGGTTTTCAATACTTCATAACATTTACTAATGATTTCAGTAGATATGGCTATGTCTATTTGATGAGACATAAGTCAGAATCCTTTGAAAAGTTCAAAGAATTTCAGTATGAAGTTGTGAGACCCCGACGTTTATTCGGCTCATAATACTTAGTCATCCAATTGACCCTAGTATTATCAACCAAATAAACCCGGTCTCGAGAGATGTATACTTCCCAGAATGCAGTATACATACCTCACAACAAAAGAATGTATCAATTCCATACAACACATAGTACATAAGCAACAAACCAGAAGTTAATATTAATATGGAATAGCTATTACAAAAGAGGGGCCCTTAGGCCAAATAGCAACAATTCAACAAAGATAACAGCGGAAGCAAAAGTGCCATAAAGATGGCTATAACACAAAGCCAATCAGTGTGCCTTAACCCCTAGGCATCTGACCGGACCGCCAAGCTAGTCGTCGAAGAAACTGCAACACGTGGCACAGAAATAAGGCTCTTGGAGCTCACCTCAAATCCTCTGCAACAAAGTTGTTAAGCAAAGCAAATGAGTACAATAACTTGTTTATTGTACTGCAAGACCGACGTGTGAGATAACAGAACTATAAGTTAGCTACATGCAAGCTTTATTTAAGTGGATGAGGCTTTGGACTCATTTTAGCATAAAGCAATTTTCATTTGCAATACCATAATAGATTGAAGGCAATTTGACAAAGCATTTTTAATTGTTGAAATAACAACGAGATATTAACATAGTAACGACAACAAGAACATCCTGGAAGTGACTAACCCAAGTCACCACAACAATAGCATGAACATCCATTCATGCCAACCCATCAAGTTTTAATTAAATGGTTGAGTCTAGTTCTTACGGGTGTTTCCGAGCGTGTCCATAACCTAGGACGAGGCTATTGAATAGTTTTAACCTGCGAGGGTGTACCAATGTACCCACACGCATGAGACCGCCTTTCCTTTAGGCACACTACCTTAGGTATGCCGGCACGGCTAAGTCCTACGAGACATTTCCAATGGACGATGCTAATTACGAGCCGCAACCCACGGGAACAAGGACACATTAGACAGCCTAACCGGTCTGCCAATGCTCCGTCCCAACACCACACACACACATTTTATCAAAACATACCCACCAACCAGCTCATAATTAACACCTCCCAAAGTACATAGTCAAGAGAGGTCCCATATCCCCCTCGTGTGGTTAGCACGCAACATTGCTCGTAGCGGTGGCGCAAGTAACTCGGTCTTAATGACTCGAGCATACTACCACATTCCAAAACCGCACCATCCATCCAATATGCCCAAGTCTAAATCAATCATTTATTTTCAGTTTTTGATTTTACAAATTAATCAAAGCACAAGTGCTGGACATATAGGAGGAATAATTATCCTTGTGTGATCAAGACCATCGACTAAGTCGATGATCGCCCATTACTACCGATTAGCTAAGCATGTCTAAGCAGTAGGGAATGCAACTACTAAGTGATAAGAGCTCATCCAACGAGCTCAAATCACAGCAAATAACCTAGGCTCATTGGTAGTAGAGGATAAACAACTCCTACAGATTATGCAACTATAGGATTGCTAGCGACATTTAACACAAAGTAGCATGCATACATAGAAGTAAAACAACATATTAACCTTTAAAGTAATGGGACGTTAGAGGATATGATCAAACTGCTTGCCTTGTTGCTGGTCACTTTGTTGCGGAGGGTCACTCTCGGGATCACCACAAATGTCGAAACCTAACGGAAAAGCAATAAAGAACCGATAAGAACGACGAAAAACAACAAAGACAGCACAGCAAACCAACTCCAAATTCTCTGAATTTTCTACAGCAACAAGAGAGTGATTTTTAGGGATTTTGCAACAAGAACCAATTGATTTGGATTCTCGATGCAAAAGTTATGAGCAAAACAATTCTGCTCAGCCCTAAAATACCAAACTGCACTATTCACTAATTTAATTATGAGGCAACATTTTCTAGAATAGAAGTGAAGCTGAAATTTTTACTGTAAAACCAGCACCTCATGAGATGAATAACACAATTGAGTTCACCTCATTTGGAGCTATATTGCACTTTCTATAATTTTTCATAAACAAGAACTTGAACAAAATTATAATGCACAAGTCCTCATTTTCCTAACAGCAACATGCTCAAAACTAATTTTCACAGTGAGTTCATTAATAGAGGAAACCAACAAAGTTGGTCTCACCCAAAAATAATCTACAGAGCATTAGTTATGTATTTTACAAGTTAAGCATTAACTTGAGTGTATATTTAAAGTGAGTTTTAAAATCTAATGGCAAAACTGTGCTCTGGAGCCGAACTCAACTTACAATCATTTTTGGATTAAAGTCAAGTTCAAGACAGAGCTAACACAATTTGAATGACCTCATTTGGAATTAAAATGAAAAAGATACGAAATTCTAAAGTTTATACCTTATTTAGGTTCATAATGAAGAATTCATGGAATTTCTAAAACCCATAAGGACATGGGAGGTCATGAGCCACAGATCACAGATCTAACGGCTCAGACCTCCCAGTGAACAACGACACGCGCGGGAGGTCCAGAGGTCCTGGACCTCCTAGCAACGCACATGCGCGAGGTGAGGGGAGGTCGGGCCGAGATGGGAAATCCAACGGACCACAACATGGAAAGGAGGTCAGGAGCGGACCAGATCTAAAGGGGAGGTCCTCAGCGGTTGGGATGTCCTCGAGGAGGTCCCAGTGGAGGTCCTCAACATCCTGAACCTCGGGGAGGTGCAGGGACGGACGACGCAAGGGAGGTCTTAGACGCTCCAGATCTCCTCGGAGGTCCGACGGCGTCCCAGAACCAGCGCCAGCACGCCGCTGGACAGCAGACACGCGCGGGACCACGAGGAGGTCCGCTACTGGAGGTCTTAAATGCACGCATTAAAGGGTGGATTTAAGGCGGTTTAGACGCCCATTGATTACAATGATGGGAGCAAATGATTAGCGCATTAAAATAGTGAATCTTTGTTCTAAACGACAATGACACGCCGGACGTCCGACAAAGATCCCGAGCGTGAAGAAGTGGTCCTCGCCGGCGATGTAGAGCCCGCCGGTGAGGTCCAATGGTACCACTGAGTGCACAATAACGTTGCGCACCCAGTGGACCTCCTCTCAACGGCGACGGCGGCTTTGAACGCCGGCGAGCCGGAGAGGGCAAAATTGACCAGCACGACCAAAACCGAAAAGCAAAAATGAAGCTCCGCGCGACATTCAAGCGTATGCTCAAACAAAAGCTCCGCGACATTCATTCATGCGGGTGCCAGCAACTAAAGGACTACCAGGGGAGTTACCTGGAGGTCCTAAAGATGCCGATGAGGTTGAGGATGGTGCTGGCCGGAGTTGGGGAAGATGGAGAGCTCCACCGCTTCAAGTCCAAGCTCCAACTCCAAGCTCCCAGCTCCACTAGGCTACCTCTGCAAATGCCCCGACCAGTGAAGTTAGGGTTGAGGTCACAGAGATGCCCAGATAGAAACAGAGAGAGGGAGGAGAAGCCACTGGAAATCCTGAGCCACTGAGAAGCTCCAAGGACCTTGACAATGGCAGCCACCAGTGAGGAGGGAGAGTTTGGGGATGAGGAGCTCAGCCACGCACAAAGTGCAAGGCTGAGATCAATTGTGTGCAAAGGAAGCCACGGGAGAGTTCCAAGGGGTAACTTATAGCCTGAGTGAAGGTTATGAGCTGGGGCTAAGCTCCATGGTGAGCTTAGCCCACGGGTTGGTCCATGGGGTGGCAAGGACATGAGGTTGACAAGGTGCAAGTCTGAGCTGACCAAAGAGGCGGAAGGCTGACCTGCATTAAATGCGGTCGAGAAAGAGTCATTGAAAAGGTACCAAGTGGACAGACGTGCATTAACTCCACTGCTCAGAGCTCGCAGGCGCGCCAGAGGAAGGAGAAGAACAGGAGAGGTCTTTATGACCGTTGGATAAGACCATGGGGAGAGGTCCTGGCCCTCCGATGGCATTTTGAACCGTTATGTTTTAAGTGGCTGGGAGGAGGTCCCAGCCACACGATCAAGGATGGGGAGGTCGTGGCCCTCCGATTTCCTTAATGTGTAAGCGCACGTGGGGAAATAGGACAGGAGGTCCAAAGCGTTGGATCTCCATCCAGCAGCGGACCTCTGTGAGGTCTTAACTGCACGCCAACATAAGACATGAGGGGAGGTCATGGCCTTTGGATTAAAATCCAAGGGCACACAACCAAAGGGAGGTCTCGAGGCTTTGCGTGAAGCGAGGGAGGTCAAGACCTTTGGATTTTGATCCAACGGTGGTGATCAAAGCAGGGAGGTCTGAGCCTGCGACGTGGCGCAAGGTAGGTCTTGAGCTTGCGCAACACACAAGGGAGGTCATGGCCATTAGATTTAGATCTAAGGGCAACGACCTCACGTCTTGTGAAGGACCTAGCTGTGATGTTTTTCAGAGGAGGTCGTGGCCTTTGGATGTAAATCCAACGGCTGCGACCTCAAGTGAGTGCAAAGGGAGGTCTGATAGTTAGATTAAGAGGAGGAGGTCGCGACCATGGATTTTTGATCCAATGGCTGTGACCTCATGTAGGTGGGAAGTTTGCTTAGCTTAACGGTGAGGGAGGTCGGGAGGCGGTTGGATGTAACCAACAAATGTGTGACCTCGCCAAGGTGGAAGGTGGTATTTGAGGTTTGATAACAAGGGGAGGTCAGGGCCGGTTGGATCTTAATCCAAGGGCTATGACCTGGACAAGGTGAGGAGGTCTTTGGGATTTAACACACAGGGGAGGTCATGACCGTGAATCTTTGATCCAATGGTTACGACCTGATGCGGTGGGAAAGCCTTTGCGGTGTTGACCGCGGAGGAGGTCTGGCGCCCACGTTGACCCGAGGAGGTCCACGCGGTCCAGAGGACTTCGAAGGGGAGGTCCTGGGTGCGTTGGTTGAGGGGGAGGTCGTGGCCGTTGGATTGGATCCAACAGCTACGACCTCATCAAGGTGGGGAAAGAGGTCAGATGGGGTTGGGCTGGACCAACTTTGCAAAGTGGCTAGCCCAAGGAACAGTGTAGGCTTTTAAATTTAGTTTTTAACAGCTGAAACTTAGCAGAATTATTTGAGATAGCAAATGAACTCCAAATTTGATGAAATTTTAGCTGGAGCTTGCTGACAATGAGATTAACCTTGCATAAAATTTCCAGAGGTTATTATGCAATGCATTTTTCTCAGGAAATTCGTTAAGGTTGTTTAAAGGATTGTTTTACCTCCAAAATTTATCAAACTAGTTTTACAACTTGTGATATTTTTCAGAGGGGTCCCACATCAGTTTTGGGACCAAGGAAAATATATTCCAATTGTTTGGCACAAGATTTAAGATAATCGGAAAATGAGTTTGACTTTTGGTCAACAAGAGCTTTGTGTTTTGGATTACACAACTCTTGGACAAGAATTACATGAGATTTTAGGGGTTTTCAAGTTGTGAGAAAAAGTTTTAATTTCTACACATATAATTATACTTGAATAACCCTAATTATACATTTGGGATGTTACAAAATCTCACCCCTTACGAAATCTGCCCCGAGATTTGGCTCACTTGGTAAAGAAAGATGGATAGTCCGACGCAGACGATCTTCTCTTTCCCAAGTAGCCTCATCCTCGTAATGGTTTGACCACTTGAACTTAAAGGAACTTGATGGTCTTATTCCTTGTTCTTCGTTCAGACTCATCGAGTACGCGAACAGGGTGCTCGCGATAGGTCAAATCGGGTTGGACATCGAGAGTTTCCAACGGAGCTTCCTCGGTTGGAACACGGAGGCACTTCTTAAGCTGGGACACATGAAAAACATCATGTACCCCCTCAAGTGCAGCTGGCAACTCCAACTTATAGGCAACAGCTCCCTTCTTCTCGATAACTCGGTAAGGACCGACATATCGAGGAGCCAACTTGCCCTTGACGCCGAAACGTTGATGGCCCTTCAAAGGAGAGACTTTGAGATAAACAAAGTCATTAGGCTCAAAACGCAACTCACGTCGACGGCGATCCGCATAGCTCTTTTGCCTGGATTGAGCCGTGCGCAAACGCTCACGAATAAGATGGACTTGGCGCGGCCTCATTGATTGAGTCCGGCCAAAGAGAGGTCTTTCACGGTCTCGACCAGTTCAACGGGTTCTACACTTTCTCCGTATAAGGCCTCAAAAGGTGCCATGCCGAGACCGGCCTTTGAAAAGTCGTTGTTATAAGAAAACTTCGGCGAATGGTAAGCATTTCTCCCAATGCTTCCCATAGGAAAGGACACAAGCACGAAGCATGTCTTCCAAAACTTGGTTGACCCTCTCGGTCTGACCATCAGTTTGGGGATGATATGCCGTGCTAAAGGTAAGACGGGTTCCCATGGCCTCTTGCAAACTACGCCAAAAGCGAGAGGTGAAAAGAGAACCACGATCCGAGACGATCGTCTTGGGCACACCGTGCAAGCACACGATGCGAGAGACATAGAGGTCGGCCAATTGACCAACAAAATCTTAGCCCAAGACAGCAAGAAATGCGCTACTTTAGTCAACCGATCAATGACAACCCAAATGGAATCTTTCCCTTTGGGGTTCGGGCGACCGGTGATAAAGTCCATGCCGACGAATCCCACTTCCATTCCGAAGACGAGCAAAGGTGAAGCAATCTGCTGACGCCGATGCTCGGCCTTGACACGACGACATACGTCGCTTTTCGACAACGAACCGCAATCTCCCTCTTCATTCGGGTCCACCAAAATCTCGGCGGAGATCTTGATACATCTTTGTGGCCGGGATGAATGGATAAAAGCGAATCATGGGCTTCGCGGAGGATTAAATTCCACAACTCCATGTCCTTTGGAACCACAAGGCGTTGCCCGAACCTCACAACACCATGCTTGTCCTCAGAAAAGCACTTGGTCGTTCCGTTCTTGACATTTGCCTTAATGTGGCTCACTCCAATATCCGACTGCTGAGCGGTCTTGATCCGATCCACCAAAGTTGGTTGCACAACCAAGGCAGCGAGAGAACCATGCTCAACTAAACTCAAGTTGAGACGCTGAAACTCTTCGGAAGAGCGGTGAAACTCCACGACAACAAGGCATTGCAATGCGCTTGCGACTAAGCGCATCAAGCAGCGACATTAGCCTTGCCCGGATGGTAGTGAATACCCATATCATAGTCCTTGATCAACTCCAACCATCTCCTTTGCCTGAGGTTCAGGTCAGGTTGGGTGAACAAATACTTAAGGCTCTTGTGATCCGAATACACTTCATAACGATTACCGATTAGGTAATGTCGCCAAATCTTAAGTGCATGAATCACAGAAGCCAACTCCAAATCATGAGTAGGGTATTTAAGTTCATGAGGTCTCAATTGCCTTGATGCATAGGCCACTACCTTGCCTTCTTGCATAAGGACACAACCGAGGCCTCGGCGAAGCATCGCAAAAGATATCGAAGCTTCGATGGATATCGGGAAGAACAAGAAGGAGGCGGTGGTCAACCGCTTCTTGAGTATTTGGAAACTTTCCTCACACTCGGCGGACCACACGAACTTCTTGTCCTTCTTGAGCAACTCCGTCATCGGCTTCGCGATCTTAGAGAAGTTCTCGATAAAGCGACGATAATATCCCGCTAAGCCGAGAAAACTCCGCACATCGGTGACCGAAACAGGCTGACTCCATGAAAGAACATCGCTGACCTTGCTAGGATCAACGGCTACGCCTCCTGCTGAAAGAACGTGGCCTAAGAAAGCCACTTCCTTCAACCGAATCGCGACTTGTGAACCAGCGTCTGGTGGTGCTCGCGTAGCTTGCCTAACACAAGCTTCAGATGCTCGGCATGTTCCTCATCGTTCTTGGAGTAGATAAGAATATCATCGATGAAGACCACAACAAACTTATCCAAGTACTCCATGAATACCGAATTCATGAGATTCATGAACAAGGCAGGAGCATTGGTTAAGCCAAATGACATGACAGTGTACTCGTACAAGCCGTAGCGAGTAGAGAACGCTGTCTTTGGAATATCCTCAGGCCGAATACGAACCTGATGATATCCCACTCTCAAATCAATCTTGGAGAAAACTCGAGCTCCAGTTAATTGATCAAAGAGATCGTCGATGCGGGGCAATGGATACTTATTCTTTACCATCACTTCATTAAGTGGGCGATAATCGACGCACATGCGTAAAGTACCGTCCTTCTTCTTTACGAAGATAGCCGGACAACCCCACGGAGATGAGCTAGGGCGAATGAACCCCTTTTCTTGCAGCTCACTTAACTGCTTCTTCAACTCCACCAACTCGTTCGGTGGCATCCGATAAGGCCTCTTTGAGATAGGGGCGATGCAGGAGCCAACTCAATGACAAACTCGAGGTCTCGAGCGGGTGGCATTCCTGGAAGATCTGCGGGAAAGACATCAACAAAGTCACAAACTGTTGGGACTTCGCTAATATCTAGAGCGGGCTTCGCTTCAAGCGCGAAGAGATGCGGATCTAGCGACCGGTGGCGAAAGCTTAACCTCGCCGGAGGGCTAGACAGAGAGACGAGCTTCTGGCGCAATCGATTTGTCCCATGTCTTTGAGACAACCAATCCATGCCAAGAATCACATCAAGACTCGCTGAATGGAGAAGGATAAGGTTAGCTAAGAACCCTCGCCTTCGATCTCGATAGGACATCCCTACACTCGGATTGACTCTCAACTCCGAACCAGAGAGCGAATGAGTAGCGGGACCGACAATGGAGAGAAAAGAAGCTCGGCAATGAAAAGACTCGAAACAAAGGAATGAGATGCTCTGAATCAAACAAGACGATGGCAGGTGAGAGTTAACGAAAGTGTACCTAGCACGACGTCGGGTGCCTCTGAGCCTCCTCTGCGGTGACGGCGTTGACGCGACCACTACCCACGCCTTGGGTAGCGGGACGATCTTACGGTCTGGTGCACCACCTCTCGCCCGCGTCCTCCATTAGGACGAGGGTCGCTCTGTCTTCTTATGGCATTGGTTCGCATAATGCCCCTTCGGTTGCATGAGAAGCATGTGACCCGGCGGCCGGGTTGCGGGGCTTGTCACGACTCGCAGTGCACGTGATCGAGACACGGACTGCGATGGACGAAACGAGGCGGTGACCTCGGGCGCCGAAGAATGAGGCTGGTACCCGAGAGGCGCCCAAGCGGGGACGGAAGAAGCGCCTGGATGACTTATGGGCCTCCCACTTGCGCTTATGGAGTCCATAAGCTCTCGAGCCGCATGCTCACCTCGATGGCCTTGTCGACCAAGGTCCGGAAATCGAAAAAGTCGACAATGGATAGCTTGTCCTTGACTCCTCGGACAAGCCACGCTGAACTTGGCTGTTTAGCCATATCGGTGGCCACATCCTCGGGAGCATAACGAGCTAGATGGTTGAACTCGTAGACATACTCCATGATCGAGCACGCCTTGCTTGAGCGAAGAAACTCACCTTCTTGATCTCCATCAAGCCGGCAGGATGTGAGCCCGACGGAAGGCGATCTGAAACTCCTCCCAAGAAACGGTGTGGTCTGCGGGCTGCATGGTGAGAAAGCTCTCCCACCATGACAACGCTGCACCCTCCAGCTGGTGCGATGCGAACAGCGCCTTCTCGTGCTCCTGGCACTGCGCGATGCGAAGCTTACGCTCCACAAGACGAAGCCAATCGTCCACATCCAAAGGGTCCTCAGACCGGGAAAAGGTAGGAGTCTGAGTACGAAGAAACTCTGTGAGTCCTCCACACGGCTGATGGGCGTTCCCTTGCCCAGATCCTGAAGCTCCGGTAAGTGCAGTGGTGTTGCGCGCGATGACGTCCAGTAGAACTCTCCTGTCATCCGCGCGGTTGCGCTCGATCTGAAGAAGAACCTCGGCCATGGTCGGAGGAGGAGGAAGCTCCTCGTCCGGACCAGCTGCCTGGCCTTGGCCGCTACGAGTGCGTCCGGCCATCCTGTTACAATGAAATTTGGTTAGCAACTAAACCCGAAAACAAAGCCTTAAAGAAAGCAAAGCCAACGACTAGGGGAATGGAATATCACCCTAAACGAGAGCCAAAACAGCGGGTAATTATACTTTAAAAAGCTTCTAATAGACTCCAAAAACAGCCAAGAAACACCAAAAGCAAGGCTCAACTTCTCAACTCAACTAACCCGTATTGAATGAACGAGTAATTGATCGAGAAGATTAAAAATAATTGTAAGATGAGATCTAAAACTATTAGAGAGCAAGGTTAATGCAGCGAAATAAGTGTTAGATACTTAGCTAACTAGTATCACATCTTACCCTTTTATTTCCACAAATTTTAGTTGATTTAACCTCTCATTTTCTACCTTAATTCCTGACTTGTGCTTGCTGCCCTGAAATACTTGTTGGCTGTCCAGAAATCCCAGATTTGCATCTCGGCTCTAAACACTTTTACTCTTCACCAAAAGACAGCCAAGACTTCAAATTTAGAACTCTCATAAGTTCCCCAAAACCCAATTAATCGATAACAACTATTGTGTAGAAGGAAGAGAGGAAAACAATTTTAAAACTCAAATTAGAGTGAGATGAGAAGAGAAAGCTAAGATAGATAAGGAGTAAAAGTAGAGAATTACTTAAGCTTTCAAAAATCCTTTGATACTTTGAAATTAGGTTTTCAAAATATCCTAAAGGCGACCAAGCTTGCGTTACTACGGTCTGAATGGCTCTGATACCAACTTTTGTGAGACCCCGACGTTTATTAGGCTCATAATACTTAGTCATCCAATTGACCCTAGTATTATCAACCAAATAAACCGGTCTCGAGAGATGTATACTTCCCGAATGCAAGATACATACCTCACAACAAAAGAATGTATCAATTCCATACAACACATAGTACATAAGCAACAAACCGAAGTTAATATTAATATGGAATAGCTATTACAAAAGAGGGCCCTTAGGCCAAATAGCAATAATTCAACAAAGATAACATGAAGCAAAAGTGCCATAAAGATGGCTATAACACAAAGCCAATCGGTGTGCCTTAACCCTAGGCATCTCGACCGACCGCCAAGCTAGTCGTCAAGAAAGCGCAACACGGGTACGTAAATAAGGCTCTTGGAGCTCACCTCCGCCCTCTGCAACAAAGTTGTTAAGCAAAAGCAAATGAGTACAATAACTTGTTTATTGTACTCGCAAGACCGACGTGTGAGATAACAGAACTATAAGTTAGCTACATGCAAGCTTTATTTAAGTGGATGAGGCTTTGGACTCATTTTAGCATAAAGCAATTTTCATTTGCAATACCATAATAGATTGAAGGCAATTTGACAAAGCATTTTTAATTGTTGAAATAACAACGAGATATTAACATAGTAACGACAACAAGAACATCACGAAGTGACTAACCCAAGTCACCACAACAATAGCATGAACATCCATTCATGCCAACCCATCAAGTTTTAATTAAATGGTTGAGTCTAGTTCTTACGGGGCGTTTCCGAGCGTGTCCATAACCTAGGACGAGGCTATTCGAATAGTTTTAACCCTGCAGGGGTGTACCAATGTACCCACACGCCAGACCACCTTTCCTTTAGGCACACTACCTTAGGTATGCCGGCACGGCTAAGTCCTACGAGACATTTCCAATGGACGATGCTAATTACGAGCCGCAACCCACGGGAACAAGGACACATTAGACAGCCTAACCGGTCTGCCAATGCTCCGTCCCAACACCACACACACACATTTTATCAAAACATACCCACCAACCAGCTCATAATTAACACCTCCCAAAGTACTTAGTCAAGAGAGGTCCCATATCCCCCTCGTGTGGTTAGCACGCAACATTGCTCAGAACGGTGGTGCAAGTAACTCGGTCCTTAATGACTCAGGCATACTACCACATTCCAAAAACCGCACCATCCATCCAATATGCCCAAGTCTAAATCAATCCTTTATTTTCAGTTTTTGATTTTACAAATTAATCAAAGCACAAGTGCTGGACATATAGGAGGAATAATTATCCTTGTGTGATCAAGACCATCGACTAAGTCGATGATCGCCCATTACTACCGATTAGCTAAGCATGTCTAAGCAAGAGGGAACATAACTACTAAGTGATAAGAGCTCATCCAACGAGCTCAAATCACAGCAAATAACCTAGGCTCATTGGTAGTAGAGGATAAACAACTCCTACAGATTATGCAACTATAGGATTGCTAGCGACATTTAACACAAAGTAGCATGCATACATAGAAGTAAAACAACATATTAACCTTTAAAGTAATGGGACGTTAGAGGATATGATCAAACTGCTTGCCTTGTTGCTGGTCACTTTGTTGCGGAGGGTCACTCTCGGGATCACCACAAATGTCGAAACCTAACGGAAAAGCAATAAAGAACCGATAAGAACGACGAAAAACAACAAAGACAGCACAGCAAACGAACTCCAAATTCTCTGAATTTTCTACAGCAGCAAGAGAGTGATTTTAGGGTATTTTGCAACAAGAACCAATTGATTTGGATTCTCGATGCAAAAGGTATGAGCAAAACAATTCTGCTCAGCCCTAAAATACCAAACTGCACTATTCACTAATTTAATTATGAGGCAACATTTTCTAGAACAGAAGTGAAGCTGAAATTTTACTGTAAAACCAGCACCTCATGAGATGAATAACACAATTGAGTTCACCTCATTTGGAGCTATATTGCACTTTCTATAATTTTTCAAAAACAAGAACTTGAACAAAATTATAATGCACAAGTCCTCATTTTCCTAACAGCAACATGCTCAAAACTAATTTTCACAGTGAGTTCATTAATAGAGGAAACCAACAAAGTTGGTCTCACCCAAAAATAATCTACAGAGCATTAGTTATGTATTTTACAAGTTAAGCATTAACTTGAGTGTATATTTAAAGTGAGTTTTAAAAACTAATGGCAAAACTGTGCTCTGGAGCCGAACTCAACTTACAATTATTTTTGGATTAAAGTCAAGTTCAAGACAGAGCTAACACAATTTGAATGACCTCATTTGGAATTAAAATGAAAAAGATACGAAATTCTAAAGTTTATACCTTATTTCAGTTCATAATGAAGAATTCACTGGAATTTCTAAAACCCATAAGGACATGGGAGGTCATGAGCCACAGATCATAGATCTAACTGCTCAGACCTCCCAGGTGAACAACGCACATGCGCTCAGGAGGTCCAGAGGTCCTAGACCTCCTAGCAACGCACATGCGCGAGGTGAGGGGAGGTCGGGGCCGTAGATGGGAAATCCAACGGACCACAACATGGAAAGGAGGTCCGGAACGGACCAGATCTAAAGGGGAGGTCCTCAACGGTTGGGATGTCCTCGAGAAGGTCCCAATGAGGTCCTCACGTCACTGCACCTCGGGGAGGTGCGGACGGCTACGATGCGCAAGGGAGGTCTTGGACGCCAGATCTCCTGGGAGGTCGGACGTCCCTGACCCAGCAGCGCCGCCGCTGGACAAAGCAGTAATGGCGGGACCACGAGGAGGTCCGCGCTGGAGGTCTTAAATGCACGCATTAAAGGGTGGATTTAAGGCGTTTAGACGCCCATTGATTACAATGATGGGAGCAAATGATTAGCGATTAAAATGGTGAATCTTTGTTCTAAAACAACAATGACACGCCGGACGTCCGGCAAAGATCCCGAAGTGAAGAAGTGGTCTCGCCGGCGATGTAGAGCCCGCCGGTGAGGTCAATGGTACCACCGAGTGCACAATAACGTTGCGCACACCAGTGGACCTCCTCTCAACGGCGACGGCGGCTTTGAACGCCGGCGAGCCGGAGAGGGCAAAATTGACCAGCACGACCAAAACCGAAAAGCAAAAATGAAGCTCCACGCGACATTCAAGCGTATGCTCAAACAAAAGCTCCGCGACATTCATTCGTGCGGGTGCCAGCAACTAAAGGACTACCAGGGGAGTTACCTGGAGGTCCTAAAGATGCCGATGAGGTTGAGGATGGTGCTGGCCGGAGTTGGGGAAGATGGAGAGCTCCACCGCTTCAAGTCCAAGCTCCAACTCCAAGCTCCCAGCTCCACTAGGCTACCTCTGCAAATGCCCCGACCAGTGAAGTTAGGGTTGAGGTCACAGAGATGCCCAGATAGAAACAGAGAGAGGGAGGAGAAGCCACTGGAAATCCTGAGCCACTGAGAAGCTCCAAGGACCTTGACAATGGCAGCCACCAGTGAGGAGGGAGAGTTTGGGGATGAGGAGCTCAGCCACGCACAAAGTGCAAGGCTGAGATCAATTGTGTGCAAAGGAAGCCACGGGAGAGTTCCAAGGGGTAACTTATAGCCTGAGTGAAGGTTATGAGCTGGGGCTAAGCTCCATGGTGAGCTTAGCCCACGGGTTGGTCCATGGGGTGGCAAGGACATGAGGTTGACAAGGTGCAGGTCCGAGCTGACCAAAAGAGGGAAGGCCGACTGCATTAAATGCGGTCAAGAAAGAGTCATGAAAAGGTACCAAGTGGACAGACGTGCATTAACTCCATCGCCGAGCTCGCAGCGCGCCAGAGGAAGGAGAAGAACAGGGAGGTCTTTATGACCGCTGGATAAGACCATGGGGAGAGGTCCTAGCCCTCCGATGGCATTTTGAACCGTTATGTTTTAAGTGGCCGGGAGGAGGTCCCACCACACGATCAAGGATGGGAGGTCGTGGCCCTCCGATTTCCTTAATGTGTAAGCGCACGTGGGGAAATAGGACAGAGGTCCAAAGCGTTGGATCTCCATCCAACAGTCTTGGACCTCTGTGAGGTCTTAATCGCACTTGAACATAAGACATGAGGGGAGGTCATGGCCTTTGGATTAAAATCCAAGGGCACACAACCAAAGGGAGGTCTCGAGGCTTTGCGTGAAGCGAGGGAGGTCAAGACCTTTGGATTTTGATCCAACAGTGGTGATCAAAACAGGGGAGGTCCTGAGCCTCGCACGTGGCGCAAGGTAGGTCTTGAGCTTGCGCAACACACAAGGGAGGTCATGGCCATTAGATTTAGATCTAAGGGCAATGACCTCACGTGCGCGGAAGGACCTAGCTGTGATGTTTTTCAGAGGAGGTCGTGGCCTTTGGATGTAAATCCAACGGCTGCGACCTCAAGTGAGTGCAAAGGAGGTCGATAGTTAGATTAAGAGGAGGAGGTCGCGACCATGGATTTTTGATCCAATGGTGTGACCTCATGTAGGTGGGAAGTTTGCTTAGCTTAACGGTGAGGGAGGTCGAGCGGTTGGATGTAAACCAATGCCTATGACCTCGCCAAGGTGGAAGGTGGTATTTGAGGTTTGATAACAAGGGAGGTCGGGGCGGTTGGATCTTAATCCAAGGGCTATGACCGACAAGGTGAGGAGGTCTTTGGGATTTAACACACGGGGAGGTCATGACCGTGGATCTTTGATCCAACACGGCACGACTGATCGATGGGAAAGCCTTGCGGTGTTGACCGCATGAGGAGGTCTGGCGCCCACGCTGACCCGAGGAGGTCCACGCGGTCCGAGGACTTCAAGGAGGTCTGGGTGCGTTGGTTGAGGGGAGGTCGTGGCCGTTGGATTGGATCCAACGGCCACGACCTCATCAAGGTGAGGAAAGAGGTCGATGGGGTTAATGGACCGACTTTGCAAAGTGGCTAGCCCAAGGAACAGTGTAGGCTTTTAAATTTAGTTTTTAACAAATTGAAACTTAGCAGAATTATTTGAGATAGCAAATGAACTCCAAATTTGATGAAATTTTAGCTGGAGCTTGCTGACAATGAGATTAACCTTGCATAAAATTTCTAGAGGTTATTATGCAATGCATTTTTCTCAGGAAATTCGTTAAGGTTGTTTAAAGGATTGTTTTACCTCCAAAATTTATCAAACTAGTTTTACAACTTGTGATATTTTTCAGAGGGTCCCACATCAGTTTTGGGACCAAGGAAAATATATTCCAATTGTTTGGCACAAGATTTAAGATAATCGGAAAATGAGTTTGACTTTTGGTCAACAAGAGCTTTGTGTTTTTGGATTACACAACTCTTGGACAAGAATTACATGAGATTTTAGGGGTTTTCAAGTTGTGAGAAAAAGTTTTAATTTCTACACATATAATTATACTTGAATAACCCTAATTATACATTTGGGATGTTACAGAAGTGCAGAATCAAAGAATTTCAAATATCTACGATATAATCGTGGTGGTGAATATTTGAGTCATGAGTTTGGTGATCATCTAAAGAAATGTGGAATTGTTTCACAACTTATTCCTCCAGGAACACCTCAATACGACCAGGTCCAAACTAGTCGTATGGTGTTATCACTGGGTCTAGACTAGTCGTATGGTGATACGACCAGGTCCAGACTAGTCGTATGGTGTTACGACCGGATCCAAACTAGTCGTGTGGAGATACGAGCTGGTCGTAGACTGGTCGTTTACTCCGCGGGGATGCCTTAATGGAATGGGGTGTTTGAACGACAGAATCGAACACTGTTAGACGTGGTTCGATCAATTATGAGCCAATCTAATCTTCCATTGCAATTATGGGGATACACTCTAGAAACAGCAGCTTTCATTTTAAATAGGGTTCCATAAAAAACTGTAGAGAAGACACCATATGAGATATGGACTGGGAAGAGTCCTGGATTATCTTTTCTTAGAATATGGGGTTGTGAGGTTTATGTCAAACGTTTGACGTTTGATAAACTCACACCTAAGTCCGATAAGTGCTTCTTTGTGGGGTATCCTAAGGAAACTAAAGGATATTATTTTTATAATCGGGTTGATAACAAAGTGTTTATTGCCTGTAATGGTGTCTTCTTGAAGAAAGAGTTTCTTTCCAAATGAGTTAGTGGGAGCAAAGTGCAACTCGAAGAAATTCGGGAACCATTTGAAAATGTTTCAACTCGTACTAAACCTCTACAGGATGAACAAAATGTTGTTTGAACTAGTAGATGAGTCATCAGCCCCACGTAGATAAGAAAGGCCACGTCAATTGTGTATAAGGTATAGGCATGATGTTTTATTATTGAATAATGATGAACCTAAAACTTATGTGGAAGGGATGGTGGACCCAAACTCTGAGTCATGGCTTGAGGCCATGAGATCCGAGATAAGATCCTTGTATTATAATCAAGTTTGGAGCTTGGTTTATGCACCTTATGGTGTTAAAACCATTGAGTGCAAATGGATTTTTAAGAAAAAGATAGATATGAATAGAAATGTTCACATTCATAAGGCACGACTGGTTGCGAAGGGTTTCAAATAAATTCAAGGTGTTGATTATGATGAAACCTTCTCACTCGTTGCTATGCTTAAGTCTATCTAGATCATTCTAGCTATTGCAGCATATTTCAATTATGAGATATGGCAAATGGATGTCAAAACGGCTTTCCTAAATGGAAACCTAAGTGAGGATGTGTATATGACATAGCCTGAGCATTTTGTCAATCCAAAGGAAGCTAGAAAGGTATGCAAGCGCCAAAAATCCATTTATAGATTAAAGCAAGCATCTCAGAGTTGGAACATTCGTTTTGATGAAGTGGTCAAAGGGTTTGACTTCATTAAGAACGAAGAAGAACCTTGTGTTTACAAGAAGCTTAGTGGGAGCAAACTTGTGTTTCTGAATATCTTGTATGTGGATGACATACTACTGGTCAGAAATGATATTTCAATGCTTGAATTTGTTAAAACTTCATTGAGAAATAGTTTCTCAATGAAAGATTTAGAGATGCAGCATATACTCTTGGTATAAGGATCTATAGAGATATATCTAAAAGGCTAATTGGATTAAGCCAGGATATGTACAAAGTCATATAGTGATACAACCAGGTCCAGACTAGTCGTATAGTGAAATGACCAGATCTAGACTGGTGCCCGTGGCTCGTATGGTGATGCGACCGAGTCCAGACTAGTCGTATGGTGATACGAGCTGGTCGTAGACTAGTGCCTGTGGCGCATGATGTTAATCTTAGCAAGAGTCATTGTTCTACGACCACTGATGAGTGAGACAAAATGAGTAGAATTCTATATGCTTTGGCTATTGGATCTATCATGTATGATATGCTATGTACACGACTAGATGTGTTGTATGCTCTAAGTGCTATGAGAAGATATCAGTCGGATCTAGATGAAGGTCACTAGATAGCAGTCAAGAATATCCTTATGAACTTGAGAAAGACTAAGGATGCATTCCTTGTGTATGGTGGTGAGGAAGAGCTAGTCATAAATGGTTACACCAATGGTAACTTCCAAACCGACAAGGATGATTTCAGATCGCAATCAGGGTTTGTGTTTTGTTTGAATGGAGGAGCAGGCATGGGCTGGTCGTATAGTGATATGACCAAAGATCTAGACTGGTCAAATAGTGCTACGACCAGATAAGCTGGAAGAGTTCCAGATATGCAAAGTGCACACTGATTTGAATATTTTTGATCCATTGACAAAGCCTCTCCCACAACCTAAGCATGAGGCGCACACACGAGCAATGGGTATAAGATACCTATATGATTGACTCTAATGCAAGTGGGAGATTGTTGGTGATATGCCCTAGAGGCAATCATAGAGATGCTTGTATCATGTCGATGTTTATGAGTTATTGAATAACTGTTATTCTGTTCCTTGAATGAATCATCAGTTATAAAGATTAACAAGTGTGTGACTTGTTGGTGAAGCTCTTTTAACTTATGATAATGTCTTTCTAAATGTATCCCTGGTTGAAAGTCACTGGTCGGAACACTGGTGACCCTATCGACCAGCACATGTATTGATTGATGACCTTGTTTCACCGGTCATGGATATAGGAATATCAAATAAAAAAATGTGGACACATTTTAGAGAACATGGTGTTGGATTGACCCACCTTGAGACACTGTTGAGATTGTTATGAATTCATGTACATGTGTCATCAATTGGTCTCAAGCAATGATGATGTATAATCCGTAGACCTAGGATCAGCATGGTTTTCTACATGTGTAAGAGTACACCTAGGGGTTGCCAAAAGCTACTCGTAACTGGGTAGTTGTAAAGGTAGCCTTCGAGTATGCTATGAAACATGCGGAGGAATGTGACTAGTCGGATATGGGATTTGCCCCTCCTAACATAACAGGAGAGATGTCTTTGGGCCCTTCGATGTGGTTAGATAAAGAAAGTGCATGGCCATGCCACTAGTGGTCGAAGAGTTCAACCACATAAAGTTATCCGACACTCTATTGAGAAAGTATTGAATAGTCCATATATGACATAACATCTCACTTGGAGTTCAACCAGATATCGTGAAGCAAAGGGATAATACACGAGCTGGTCGGTCAGTTCGATCAGATACGACTAGTCATATGGAGGTACGAGCTAGTCGTAGGCTGGTCGAATATGATCACTAAGTGGTCAAAACCTAGTCGTAAGGAGTTACGAACTGGTCGAAACCAAATATGAGTTGGTGGTAGGCTAGTCAAAACCTGGTCGTAAAGAGTTACGAACTGGTCGAGACCAAATAGGACCTAGTCATAGATCATATTGTATTAAGATTCGTCCGATATAATTTGTGTATATTTGAGAATCGTTATGTACTGGTAGGTACCACTAATGACTCATGGTCGGAAAAGGTTTTTGAGTCACAATCAACCTACGCATGAACCTATAGTGTCACACACTTAACAGGTTGGAACAAGCCAGTACGGATACAATTCGTCAAACATGTTACGATAGGATCCATCACGGGCACTATATAAGAAGATGCTTGAGGCTATTGGGAGAGAGCTACTAGAGATACGAGACACATGACAAGAGTTGACGTGAGTTGCTTCAAACCCTAGCCGCCATCTTCTTGAGAGAGCCTTCCTGTGCAAGTTGGTGCTAGCACACCAGTGTACGGCGTTCCTACCCTATACGTGTGGATACCATGGATGCCCTACTGCAGTTGCTATTACACTTGAGGACGATCCATGATCTTGGCGAGGAACTTGATTAGTTTATGTACGAGGACGATTGACCACGCTAGACGATCGACTACGGTGGGAGATCGACTACGACTACTACATCGACGTGCTCTTCATTGGACTAGGCTACTCTAACTCTTCTTCCGCTGCACTGCGCGTCTAATGGTAACGATCTATGATCTCTTGCTTGTATGGCATCCTAGTTTATGTGGTAGAATTTTTGAATTGTCAGCTAGCGTAGCCTACCCGTATCCCTTCAGATTCGGGGGTGGGATGAGGAGGAGGAGGGGCACATCTTGCTCCCATTTATAGGGGCGAATAAGGACGGAGGTGGGAGATCACCCGATGAGGATTACGGTGGCCGTTAAGTAATGCTGGCGTAAACGCGCAAGAATGATGGGGAAAATAGCTGGAATGGATGCGGCAGGATACGGGGGTTTAAATTCCCGTTATGGCGAGAAAAAGGGGGAGGGATATGCAGAGTTTGAGGAGCTCAAGCCGGGCGGCAATGGTGGTAGTGTGCAGGCGCTGGAGGAAGAAGAAAGGAGAAGGGAGAGTTGTGGCTGTCGTGTGGGCCCAGGGTGTAAGAGAGATAGGGAGGAGAGAGAGGGAAAGCCGGGTTGGCTGGGCCGCGCACGAGAAAATGGGCCTGACTGGGAAAAAGGGAAATGGGCTGGGGAGAAGGAGATTCAGCCCGAAAGGAATAAGGAATTGTAACATCCCAAAAATTTAATTTTTGGGAAGATATGATAAAAATAAATGGGAAAATAATTTTTATCATATTATATGTGGGAAGCTATTTATGCATGATTTTTGAACTCTTTGTTTAAAGCAAATAATGAAATTTCATACAAGCGGTAACTTGTAAGAATTTTTAAGGAAATAAAAGAGCAGATAAAATCCTAAAAAATTTACAGAAGAAACTATACGGTGTCAAAAACCCTCACAAAAATTTTCATAAAATTTTGAAGCATGTATGATAGGTTAAAAAATTCGGCAAAGACTCAGCTAGCTTTGGAAATTCAAAAACTATTTTTGAATTCTTGCTCATGCTTTGGGCCGAATCCAAGCTGGCCCAAAAGCCTTCACCAGCTCCAGCCCGTGCTAGCACACGTGCGCTTCCTCTCATTGATGTGTGGGACCCACGTGTCAAGGCCTTTCTTCCACCTCGCGCTGCCATCTCCTCCGCCCTATAGTAGCGACAGACCTCACCTATGCCGGCACTGTTGTCACCCTCACGAACCCATGGGAGAAGACTGCATTCACCCGATCCCACCTGCCCCACCCACCGTTCTCTTTGCCTAGGTCTCGTCGCAGTGTGAGATAATCGTGAGAACTCGAGCCACCTGTATTTTCTCATCGTCGTTCTTGTCTCCATCTCGCTACTTGAAGCTCTCCCTTTTGTGTCAAAACACTTCACTTCCATTGCTGTTCCCATTTCTCCCCTCCTCGATAAGTTTCATCCACTATTGTGCCTAGAACACTTCATCGTCCTGAGCTGTGGTGCATGCGCTCTGCCAAAGCACAATCATGTCCTAGTGAGCCAAGCCCTCGACTTACGCATCAGTTTGCGCCATTTGGCTCACTCAATCACCTCCTCACTTCCCAGTGCTTTTATTGCAGTGTAGAGCTGCAATCGTGCCTTCTTCCCCACCTTTGGTGCCAAGGTAGCCGCGAAGGATCCTCAAGCTCAGTGAGTCCTGGTTGACTCTGTGTCTGGTTTGAGCATCGCCTCGTCTCACTGGACCTCCTCGCACCACGCATTTTAGCTATCGTCGGCCACACAGGGCTACCACCATGAACCTCTCTGTCCCCACCGCCACCATCGACGGTGAGTCCTTGACCCCATCGAGGCAAATTTCTCCATCTACGAGTCCCCCTGAAGCTGTGCATGTACCTTGTTTCAGCTAATTTCCATCGAGAAGACCTGTCACTGTGAAGCTTGTCACTGCCATCTCTGTTCATCGCCGTCAAGCCACCTCAGCCCTTCTCCGAACTCATTGTCAGCTTCCTCGTGATTGTGGTGAGCTACTAGAGCTTAAGCCTACTTTAATTTTGATAGTGTAGTGTGTTTGAGCCGTAATCATTAGTGAGGCCCATGGCGCTGCTGTGGGATGTTGCTGTTAGCTTGCCTCAAGTGACCCTAGGGCCCCAAGCCATACCTAAACCCTTTGCGACAACACCTTAAGCTGATTTGAGCCCCAAGGCCACTTTGTGTTAGCCTCTAGCGTCGCCACCACTCGCTGTCGCAACGCCAATTTCGTCCATCTCTCTGGCCACCTTCACCTCCCATAGTGTCGCATTCGACCTCTCTACCCATTTCTGGGCTCCCCTGAGCTTTTCCGCGCGTGCCTCGCTGCCGGCGAGCTTCTCCTCCTCTCGGCTACGCGCACACTCGCTGTTTGCTTCGCTCTCTCTCTCTATGCTAGTGGAACCCACATGTTTAAAGATTAGTTAGCGCTAAATGACAGTGCTTAAACATACTAAGTCAATGATAGGTGGGACCAACTGGAGAGATAATAAAAATCTAATCTTAAATGTGTTTAGTAAATGAGTCACTAACATGCGGGACCACATACTATTCTTGGTTTTAAACAACGTTTTAAAACCCAAGAGATTGACATGTGGACTCCAGCCGTCATTTAATGAAAATAAAAAATATGTTTAACCATTAGTTAATAAATAATGAGTCTATGACATGTGGGACTACCTTTGGTTTATAAATAAAATCAATAAAATAAAAATATGAGTTACTAACAAGTAGGCCCTACATGTAAGTTAATAAAAATTGAAAAAAATGAGAAAAGCCGCTTTCAATTAGAGGAGAATATGCTTTATTAGTTGAAAAGTGTAAGCCTTAGTAGAACTCATAGGAAAATACGCTTTCTCTGTTAGAAAGTGTAAACCTCAGAAAATACGCCTTCGACGTAAGTACTTTTCTAATTTCTGGAATTTTCAAACCAAAGCAAATTAAAACGTTAATAACTTTTACCTACAAACTCCAAATTGAATGAATCTTTCATCTAAAATCATGCTCTACGTGAATATGCAAAATTATTTGGATATTGTTACTGTTAAAATTATTTGGCTATATTTAATTTGCTTCTGGCTCTATTGATTAGATGTCGATTGTTCGAGTGAATTTTGCAATGATCCTCCATCCTTATATTCAAAGCAACCAGAGCAAGTCAAGAACCTCCATTAACCATGTTGATCCTACTTTTTAACTATTTTACTTTTTTTTGTAAAATCTATTATGCATGCGTGTATGTTTGATTAAAATTGCTATATTCGGGGATAACGGTAGTTGTAATCCTATTCGATGCATGAACCTCCTTGAAATATTGATATCCTTACTGTTGTAGCCATCAGTTATAGTTTAGACAATAGACAATGTCAATTTGGGGATTTTGAGTGTGAGTATCGCACAATTTCTTAGTCAAGCAATAGTCTTTATTAAAATTTGCTAAAAGGATGACATGATGAACATGAAATTGGGAGTTTTTCAAATGATGGTCCAGATGGGTTTACCTCTATTATTTTGTATCAAAATAAAAATGGAAAACTAAGTTTGCGATGCAGGCGAGTTATATTATATTCTGAGAAGTGTGAGAGGTGTATCTCATAAGTAGATAGGGGGAGATCCTCGCCTGGGTCAATTAAGGACAGAACACCAGCAAGTCCTATCTAAGCCTAATCATACAACCACATGTGCCGATATGGGATGGCATTAGCTAATTAAGTCATTGAAAATCAGCCTTTCACGTTGGTAGGCCATAGTAGTGCGAGCATGACCAGTGTCGGCATGTTCGAACGGGCTCCCTTCACCGAGGCGTTGGGAACAAAACCTTCCGACACAACGGTGAATATCTCACTAAGATGGGGGTGTACCTGGGTGAAGTGAAAGTGTTCATTCGTCGGGCTAGTACAAGGTTAGGACTAGGTGATGTAATGGCTTCGACACGTGCTCTAGGCTACTTACCAAAGGTAGTCACGGATGTATCGACCGATGCCAAACAAACTACTGAATTCGTGTGTGCTATGGTAAAGTTGTACACCTCTACAGAGTGTAAATCTATTTAAATAGCCGTGCTCATGGTCATGAGCATGCTTAGTATAACCTTATGGGTATAGTCTTGGTTTTCATAACAACAGTTTTGTCAAAAAAATATGGAAAATGGTTTGTTGGTTTATATTTGAGTTGAGTGCCATGTTTATGGCTGAAAATAAGATGTTGTTCATAGCCGAGAAGGGTAGCGAGTTTTTATTTATTCAATTACTTACTTGTTATCCTTTATCTACTTAACTACTTTTAAATTCTCGTTGTAAAGTACTACATATTGATATTGCAAATAAAACTTGCTTAATGCTGAAAATAACCTGTAGCATAGAGCCTCATCCTTTATTAGTCATGTATGTATGTGTGTGTGTGTGTGTGTGTGTGTATATATATATAAATATATAAAAACTTTGTGATACACTATAAGTCTTGCTGAGTACAAAACGTACTCAATCTTGCTTAAATTGTTGTTTAGACTTAGAAGATGAGACTACACCGGATGACGTTTTCTTTGCACCCTAAATGGGTGGGTTCAGTGATGGGTCTTTCTATGACTTATTTTTGTCGGTTGCCTGTGAGATTGGATGGGCATACCGCTGAACCATTTTGGTTTATTTACTATGCTTTCTGCTACACACTGTTGATAGTTGAGTTTTATTTGGCCGGTCGGCCCCTGTAATGTAAAGTTTGTAATTGCCTAAGTATAGTACCATCTTTTTCTTCATTTGTATGTATGAAATATATGGATGTGTATGCCAATGTTGTGGATGTGTGTACTAGCCACTGATTATAGAACTAGTATGTTACACATGAGGGCTTCGGGTATTCCATGCCCGGGGTCTGACATCAAATTTTATTTTTGAATTTCAGAAATAGCAACAAATCAAAAAGGCTTTTAGAACAAAATAGCAAATAAAGTCCTATCTAAGCCTAATCATACAACCACATGTGCCGGTATGGGACGGCATTAGCTAATTAAGTCATTGAAAATCAGCGTTTCACGTTGGTAGGCCATAGTAGTGCGAGCATGACCAGTGTCGGCATGTTCGAACGGGCTCCCTTCACCGAGGCGTTGGGAACAAAACCTTCTGACACAACGGTGAATATCTCACTAAGACGGGGGTGTACCTGGGTGAAGTGAAAGTGTTCATTCGTCGGGCTAGTACAAGGTTAGGACTAGGTGATGTAATGGCTTCGACACGTGCTCTAGGCTGCTTACCAAAGGTAGTCACGGATGTATCGACCGATGCCAAACAAACTACTGAATTCGTGTGTGCTATGGTAAAGTTGTACACCTCTCTGAGTGTAAATCTATTTAAATAGCCGTGCTCATGGTCATGAGCATGCTTAGTATAACCTTATGGGTATAGTCTTGGTTTTCATAACAACAGTTTTGTCAAAAAATATGGAAAATGGTTTGTTGGTTTATATTTGAGTTGAGTGCCATGTTTATGGCTGAAAATAAGATGGTGTTCACAGCCGAGAAGGGTAGCGAGTTTTTATTTATTCAATTGCTTACTTGTTATCCTTTATCTACTTAACTGCTTTTAAATTCTCGTTGCAAAGTACTACATATTGATATTGCAAATAAAACTTGCTTAATGCTGAAAATAACCTGTAGCATAGAGCCTCATCCTTTATTAGTCACGTTGGTAGGCCATAGTAGTGCGAGCATGACCAGTGTCGGCATGTTCGAACGGGCTCCCTTCACCGAGGCTTTGGGAACAAAACCTTCGGACACAACGGTGAATATCTCACTAAGACGGGGGTGTACCCGGGTGAAGTGAAAGTGTTCATTCGTCGGGCTAGTACAAGGTTAGGACTAGGTGATGTAATGGCTTCGACACGTGCTCTAGGCTGCTTACCAAAGGTAGTCACGGATGTATCGACCGATGCCAAACAAACTACTGAATTCGTGTGTGCTATGGTAAAGTTGTACACCTCTACAGAGTGTAAATCTATTTAAATAGCCGTGCTCATGGTCATGAGCATGCTTAGTATAACCTTATGGGTATAGTCTTGGTTTTCATAACAACAGTTTTGTCAAAAAATATGGAAAATGGTTTGTTGGTTTATATTTGAGTTGAGTGCCATGTTTATGGCTGAAAATAAGATGTTGTTCACAGCCGAGAAGGGTAGCGAGTTTTTATTTATTCAATTGCTTACTTGTTATCCTTTATCTACTTAACTGCTTTTAAATTCTCGTTGCAAAGTACTACATATTGATATTGCAAATAAAACTTGCTTAATGCTGAAAATAACCTGTAGCATAGAGCCTCATCCTTTATTAGTCATGTATGTATGTGTGTGTGTGTGTGTATATATATATATATATAAACTTTGTGATACACTATAAGTCTTGCTGAGTACAAAACGTACTCAATCTTGCTTAAATTGTTGTTTAGACTTAGAAGATGAGACTACACCGGATGACGTTTTCTTTGCACCCTAAATGCGTGGGTTCGGTGATGGGTCTTTCTACGACTTATTTTTGTCGGTTGCCTGTGAGATTGGATGGGCATACCGCTGAACTATTTTGGTTTATTTACTATGCTTTCTGCTACACACTGTTGATAGTTGAGTTTTATTTGGCCGGTCGGCCCCTGTAATGTAAAGTTTGTAATTGCCTAAGTATTGTACCATCTTTTTCTTCATTTGTATGTATGAAATATATGGATGTGTATGCCAATGTTGCGGATGTGTGTACTAGCCACTGATTATAGAACTAGTATGTTACACATGAGGGCTTCGGATATTCCATGCCCGGGGTCTGACATCAAATTTTATTTTTGAATTTCAGAAATAGCAACAAATCAAAAAGGCTTTTAGAACAAAATTGCAAATAAAGTCCAAAAATTAGAGAAAAATGCACAAACATTTCGTGAATTATTTTAGACTCAAATAAGTTATTTTCAACTTAAAATTGGCTTTTCTTTTTGCACATAAATTATTTTTAATTTCTAGAAAATAGGAGAACCCTTTTAAAATCCAAAAAATTCAAGTATTTAATTAAAATTTTATTTTTAACTTTAAATCCAAGAAAAACCCAGAAAACTCAATAAATTTTCTTTTTGACTTTAAAATATAGAAAATTCAAGAAAACCAAGAAAACTTCTTTTAAATATCAGAAAATCCTATAAAATAGTAACTTTATTCATTTTATTTTTGGTAACATAACTTTGGGATGTTACATTCCATCGACGAGTAACAACATACTACACACAGCTTACTATAAAGTATTCCATATTCACTTAATCAAATTTAGATTTGCAACTCAAAATGATGTCAATAACCTATTGCATGGCTAAGTAGACAATTTGTATCTAACCAACCTATGTTGGTGCTATAATGATACCAACTATTAGTTATCCAATAAGGGTGACAAAAGATCATGGTAATACAATGAGCAAGGTGGATATAATCACATAGGTGCGAAGCTAATCCTAAAGCATTTAAAGAATTAAATACTTGAAATAACATACAATAGTTTGAATCAAAGTAATTTTAGAAAAACTGGGTTCAACATAGTCAAATATACAACATGCATTGAAACAAGTCTTTGTACAAGTCTTGAGCTTGATGTAACACCCTAGCTATTCGAAAGCCAAGATGTCACCTAAATAATCTAACATACAACCATAAAGCGGAAGAATTTGAACACTATCTCATCTAATGACATAAAGAGATCAACATTCAGTAGAACCATGGCATGAAAATAGTATGAATCTAAGAAATTTATATCGAAGGAATAATCACAGATCACAAGTACTACTGAATCAACCAAAACATAGCACTAGGTATCAATCATCATCTAAATTTATTTATTACAGTTCATCAATAACGAATGAAAGATAGAACTAATTTGTAATCTTGAACTTGAATAGGGTGAAGTGAATGAGTAGTGCGTGTCTATTCCCTCCCAACCGAGCCAACATCAATGTTCACCTAAAATAAACAAACAACGCAAGAATGAGTCCGAGACTCAGCAAGTACAGTGAATAAATGGAACATACTACAAACATGATCATGACAACAAGAAGAATATGAATAAATCACAGAACGAATATTTGAATGAATGGATTGAATGAAATGAAGGGACCACACACATGCATATACCGGTATAGCTAGTGACACACCCGTCGGTGTTCACCTAAGCCCGCATTTAACAAAATGCGGGGATCCAAGCCCCGTATGAAGAACGTTTCATACGGTTGTCCCAAACTACCCACATTGGAATGGTGGGTCTTACGTGCCCATACTGGAATTGATGGGTCTTTTTAATCCACTCCCGTGGATGAAACATGAATAATGGTTGCATGGAATGGAATATGAATATTGAAAGACAACATCTCTAATCATGGAGATAACACATATGGAAAGAACATGAACATTAACTATTCTCATGGATCATAGAAAACACAATAAGAACATCAAGCATACAACATTTTCTAATCATAAAAACATCAAAGTACTTGCCTTCCGCGATGCGACGCGTTAGTAGGCAATGACGGTACTCCTAAACCTGAAGCCTCTCTGCCTACACAATATATACTCGAAATAAGAACAACATGGTACAAGACACTGCCATTAACGTTCTACAATACCCTCCCGAACACCTAAGAAATAGCCATAATCCCTAATCTAAAAACAGGCAATACAACCACGGAATCGAATCTGGACAGCAGAATGAAGATAACCATAACTATTGACCTGGGACTCGAAACGAGGTGAGCCCAGTTCCTAAAGAAACTTAACGAACATATCTACAACATTCTAGTTGGCGAGATAACCCAATTAAGCCAAAATAAAATGCTAACAAGCAGTTAAACTTAGAAGACAGATTGTGCCCAAACGAAACGAACAGCAGTAAAGAACATAGCATAATTTTTGATCTACAACTCCGATTAGGGCATTCTTTGATATTCTAGAAAGGATATGAAATTTTCTAAAACAATCTAGTTGGGTGGAAACCCTGAATTTGCCTCTAACATGAACATAAATTAAAAGATAAATTAACATATCAACCTCGTCAGAATTCTGGGCAGCAAGATTGAAACTATTATAACTTTTGATCCGTATGTCGGAATTAGGCGTTCTTGGCAGCCACGGAAAGCTAAAAACATTATCTAAAAATTTCTAGGAGATGGACATCTCGAATTCTGTGTCTAAGAATCCGAAATTGATCACGCAATGTACTGGACAGAATTGAACGTCTACCGGCAGCAAAACGATCCAACCCAATTAATCAAAATCACCTCTAATCATCAACAAATAGCGGGAAAATACTTTGTTACCCTTGTAGACCCACAGGAAGACGATGATCAAGCCTCGAAGAAGATGATCCCTTCTCTTCTCCTCCTTTCTCCCCTTTTCTTCTTCCTCCCGATGGCCGGCAGCTAGGAGCAGCAAAGGGGGCGACATGGAGGGCGTGGCAGCAAGGAGGGGAGGATTTGCTACAGTGGCGGCATGCTACAGTAGCCACATGCTACAGTAAAAAGTGCCTAGGGTTTGGTTGCCCCCTTCTTAAACCAACTTCCCACTTGGGCCAAACAACGTAATAAAGCCCAAGATTATTTCTCCTCTAAAAATCTTATTTCTCTTTTTAATTCCTGTTAAATATCTTTCTCATTTCAATTAATTCTCTAATGTTAAACAGAATATTACATAACCACTGTTGGATACTTTCTTTGTTAGGAGAAATTCGAAATTGAATAAATTCCCTCTCCCGAATAATATTCTCTCTATTTGATATTCGGGGTATTACACTTGATCAACTCCTCCTTCCTCGAAAGCTCTAAAAGTATCAACGTCTACTCGCAAACGAAAGAGGAAACCCAAATAAATACAAAATAGAGCAACAAATAAACTCTAAAACTTAAATAAAAATCTCAGGAAGGTGGGGCTTGAATTTAGAAACTTGAATGGGCTCAATTGGAGTTCGTATGAGGAAGAATGAGCTCTCGGAAGATTTAAATCTATGAAAAGAGAAAGAAAACACTATTTTGAATTTTCTTTCTAAAGGAAATCTCAAATTATTGCATCAGCGTGATGTCAGCAATGAATTTCGGAATTAAAAGGAAATCCAGAAAATAGGGAATAGAGGCTGACAGGTGGGACCCACGGTCTATGGACCAGGTCGATGGCTCTAGTCTACTGGTCTATGGCCCACAGGTGCATGGAACAGTAGACCTGACATGTGGGGTCCACATGTTAGTGGGTGGGTCTACCGTGTACCAAGTCCACATGGACTGTTTTTGATGTGTTTGCAGGTGGAGCTGACGTGGCACTAATGTGGCGGACACGTGGACGTGAAGCTGAGATGACACTAGCATGGCTACACATGGCATCCACATCAGCTTCACGATAGCGTGGCTCAGGTTTCGATGGTCGCCAACGTTCTAGGCCACGGTAGAGCAAGTGGTGGTGCGCATTAGGTAGCTAGTGCGATGGGGAACTTGGCAATGTCCTCACGAATGCAAGGGGATGACAGAGTTGGCCGGCAAAGAGGCCGAAGCGACGGAGGTGCAGGGCCATCAACAAATGTTGGGTTCCGATGATGCTCTAGCATCTTTGAGGTGACGGTGGTGTAGATATAGTCCTTACGATCTTGATGGTGGTGACGATGAGGTTTGAGGTGCGCCAACGGCGAAGGAACATGGCGACGAAGGTTTCGGAGGTGGTTTTTCATCTCGGGCGATTCCAACAGCTAGGGTTAGGACTTTTGAGCGACGACGGTGCGCTTGAGGTGTGGAAGTTGAGGGCTACTTCCCCCTTTATAGTGTGGTGGCTGGGAGAGTCCCTGGCGCTAATGCCAAGAAATCCAAATGACGGTAGAGTCCAGCTCGTAATCGAGTCGAAGACAATGAACAGTAACACGGTGGGGCCCACATGTCAATGACATTGGCTAGGGTGAGTTTGTGTCGCACATGCCACGTGTGCGACTGACAGGTGGGGCCAAGGGCGTGGGCGAGTGGGAGAGAAAGGAGTGGGCTGCACGCGAAAATGGGTCGGCTGTTGGGTTGGGTTGAGAGAATAGGGTTGGGCTGAGAATAAGGATTTAGCCCAAAGACTTTCTAGAGATTTTAAATACCTTTTCTATTTTAGAAATACCAAAAAATCCAAATGGCAATTTAAAAATAGCAAATGAGGTCAGAAAAATTCCAAACAAATCTGAAAATATTCCCAAGCACAAAGAAGTCAAATAAAATAGTTTTAGAATTAATTGATGTTCATATTAGTCACATTAAATTGTTTTGACTTTAAAAGTCCCATTTATGCTTTATTAAATTCAAATAAAATTTGGTGAATTTTTCCAAGAGACTAAACTACTCAGAAGGGTTTTTGAAACTCGGAAAATTGGGGTGTTACAAAGATGTACCACAGAATGCAATTATAGATGATGGCTTATTCCAAAGGAAATGGCTTCTATGGTTATTTTGGAAAAAGCAATAGTTTCAATTGAATACGAAATATAGATTGGGTGCATAAGTTAAAACAGTAATAATAATAAGTAACCAGAGTTTTCACAAAGTTCACAAAAGCTTAATTAAATTCTTTCACACAGCTTCCCTTCCACAGTGTTTTCATAAAATCTACTGTTCAAATAAATCACCGAGCATATCCATCACCGAGGACGCAACTATTCAAATAGGTTATTAACACTCTGCAAAGGTTGTATAGCTTTACCCATAATATACGATCACTTTACCAGAGTAAATCATAACAAAACCTTTTAGAAGCTTTATGTCGATAATTAACCCTCTCGATGTGCATACAACCAGCACCAAACCACACTCAGCTCGTTGGTCCGACGCACATCGTTAGACCTGGTGACAGCGAATCACCCATAGATGCGACTCTACCAAGTAGTCTGCACCTCCACCCATCGCAGAGCACTTCACCTACCCCCTATGTAGTCAATGTCGAGACTGCACAAATTACTAATCTAGGCATGTCCCATACCAGGGTTGTGGTAGTATGATATGGCTTAGTTCAATAACACACAAAGTTAAGTTTTTAATTGACCAAGGTGAGACTGCCAAACTAAACTAAGTCACCAAGATTCACATTTCTCAAGCACAAAGTCCACCATATCACAATCCTTTCCACTCGCCTTAGTCTAAATTTTTTTCCACTCTGTTGATTAAGTCCAACACGTGCCATCAACAAGTGACAACATACAACACTCAGCTTTTCACAAAGATGTTCCATAATCACTTAGTCTAGTATGATTTTAACATTCCAAAATGGTATCAGTGACCTGTAGCAAGGCTAAGCATACTAATCGTCTCTAACCAATCCATGTTAGTACTATGATAATACCAACTAGTAATTTAATCAAGCTAGGGTAACAAATGATCATGGTAATACAATTCACAAGGGTGACATAGGCAAGTGGGTTGCATAACTAATCCAAAAGTAAGTAGAGCATTTCATAATTGAATTAGTGATGCAATAGTTTGAATCAAAGTAATTTAGTAAAACTGGGTGCAATATGATCAAAGCATAACTTACCTTGCTATAGCAATGCTGCTGTTCTTTTATCCTCAATCTTCAACTTTCTTGACCTTTAGCTCCTCCGGACACTTCTGGAACATCAACGTCTAACGAGAGAGAGAAAAGTAAATACAAACAAAATTAAAAAATATATATCAAATAAACTCCAAATTGAAATTTAATGGTATTGAAAGGTAGGGCTTGAGATTTTATACGAATTTAGTAACTTGAACGTGTTCAATCGGAGTTCGTATACGGAAGAACGGTCTCTCGGAAATTTGATCAGGAAAGAAAATCAAGAAAAAAAAGGGAGAGAGAAACTAACAGGTGGGGTAAAAGAATATTCCTGGAATATTTTATTTTTGGTTTTTTTAAATAGCTGAGAGTATGACACGTGGGACCCAATAGACAAAAATGATTTTTGGGAATTAAAAGAATTCCAAAAAAAAGGATGAGGGGCTGACATGTGGGCCTCTAGTCTATGGACCAGGCCCACAGAGATATGCCAGTCCACGGTGGACCAAGCGCATGGAGAGGGGTTTGACCATGGTTGACCAGACATGCGGGCCCACATGTAAGTGAGATAGAAAAGGCTAAGGTTTTGGATTGTGTGGATGACACATGGGACCCGGTTTTCATCAAGACCCGTGTCACTAACGAGTGGAACCAGTTGCGGATGGCTAGGCGTACACTTGCTAAGACGTGGCAATGAGGTGGCTTCCACGTGGCAGGACATGGCAAGGACGTGGTGAGGCGGCTGAGGTGGTGGATGGCATTGACAAGACAGCGACGTGGCATGACGTGACAGATATAGAGGACTAAGAGGTTGGCGTGGCTCCAACATGGCCTTGGCGTGTCGCCAGCATGGACGGTGACGCTCGGGCATGACATGTTTGCCAGTGTTGAGGGACACGGTGGAGAAGGAGGAGGGTGCATCGCAAACAGGAGGTGAAGGCGAAGGTGATGACGTGGGCATAGAGATCGAAGCTGGTCGGAGCTGGCCGGTGGCGAGACGAAAGCATCGACGCTAGCTCAGCTACGGTGGCGACGGTGTTGCGGTGGAGCTCTAGTGAAAGCGAGGGAAGTATCGAGTAGAACATGACATGGTGAAGGTTAAGGTGGAGATGAAGGCTCACTGGTAGCGATAGAATTCAATGGTGAAGGGCAGTGGCTAGAGATGAGAGAGAAGAGCTCGATCTCTACGCATGGCGAATGAAACAATAAATCTAAGAGGGGAAAGATAGATCGAGGAGTGGAACATGATATGACACAAGTGGATTCGAGAGGAACTCACTGATGCGATGGGGAACATGTCAGCAAGGTTTTCGGGTGATCGGACGTGAGGAAGAAGAAGTTGGCGATGGCAAGGTGGTGCTCGGGAGCTATGTCCGGTAAGGGAACACGATAGAGGATGTCGAGGTGGAGTCGGTGGCGAAAGGACATGGCCCAAGGATTGACGACAATAGAGATCGAGCTCGGCACGGATGGCATCGGGCTTGGAGAAGATGAGCTCAGTGGCGGCACACGGCAGTTTTCGGCGACGGCAGCTAAGGCACGGGAGGTGGCAGGATGAAGCGAAGCAGGTGCGCACAGGGGCGGTGCCTTATATGGCCTTGAGAGATGTGTTCAATCCAGACGCCAAGGGTGGTGCGGATTTAGTGTCCATGCTGCGCACGGGAGCAGCGGCGGCGGCTCTACCAGGTGGGCCAAGGGGCGGGAGCGGCTGATAGTGGGCTCGAGCGAGGCAGGTTGAGGGGGCGGGTGGATCGGGGCAAAGGCGAGGCTTGGCTGGGGTTAAGCTAGAAAGGAGATGGTCTGGCGAAGAGAGAGAAATGAATGGGCCGAGCCAGTTCGGCCCACGAGAGAGAAATTTAATAATGATTTTGGAATTAAAGAAAATGTTGAAAATTCAAATGAGCTCAAATAAATACCAAATAAACTCAAAAAATATAATAAAATTAAGGAAAATTCCTTGGAACACAAGGAACCCAACTAACACTATTTTTTTATTTAATTGAAGTTTACATTAATCAAATTAAATTGTTTTAATTTTGGAAATTCCCAATTAAGCTTTATTAATTCAAGGAAAATTAGTGAAATTTTTTAGGGACCTAATCTACATAAAAGATTTTTGGAAGTTCAAGTTTTGCAACGTTACATTAGTTGTATGTATTTCCTCGATACTAGGACTCGATGGGCCGATGCTGCATAGGCCGGCACAAAGAAAGGTAACAATAGGTGGTGTATAGAAGATTGACTAGCTTTGTTGGTGACAATGGAGGTGGTAGAGATCGGCTTTCAGAAGCAATCCACTTGACCGAGCACGACATAATTAACCACAACACTTAATGCGTTTTTCCGGTTGTAAGTCAGATGGTCTACGTAGTAATTCCTTAACTCGGAGCATGACATGTTGTTGAGTGGGACAATTGATTCTTTTATAGGATGTTTGTCCATGGGAGATGCATATATGGTGTGCCGCCTATATGAACACATGGTTATCACAGTTGCTTTGATTTATTAGATCATCATTATCATCATCCTCCAAGATTTACTAATAGTGTAGGTGATCCTAGTACCCTTAGGCCCTATTCTCCATTATACTAATCATATCATATTCAATATTAGAATTATTATTGCTTTTAGTAGTAAATTAGCTCTTCATTATTGTCAACATAATTACCTCCCTCACTATTATTTTAATTGTAGCTAAACTACTAGTTGTTTAAATGAAATAGATTAATCCACACATCCATAAGGGATCGATATAAGCCTTATAATAAGGGAACCACTAGGGCTCGTACGTCCGGTCAAATGATTCTCTCCGTACGCCCGGCCTTGTGCGTAGTGGAGTTGTATTCTGTACGAGAGTTGAATAGTGGCACATGGCTAGGTCGAGGGACAAACCAACCGCCCTGTACTATGTTGCTAGTATAGTCAGGGGCCGAGCTGCCGAGGCTTTGGTACATGCTTGGGATGATAGCATCAGTGACCACCGTTAATTAAAGTCGAATCCTTCCAAACAAAATCCAATGGGGAATATGTTTGCTTTAATTCGTCGTCTAACACCCGATTAGGAGCTTCCAAAATTTTAGAGTTTTAAGGCTAATCTCCACATCATTATAGTAGATTAATTACGCCACTGCACCATCAAGGGAGAGAAGACGCACGGAGCAACACCCACCACGCAAAAGAGGCAAAAGTACGCTGCTGCATGCAACATCCTCCAGACACGGTTGCAATATCCCCGGACAACGGTTTCAACATCCTAGGACAATGGTCGCAACATCCTTGGATAACGATTACAACATCTTAGGACAATGGTTGCAACATTCCCTGGACACGGTTGCAACATCCCCGGATAACGATTGCAACATCACAAATCAAAAAACAAAGCATCAGGAAAAAAACACGTTGGAAAAAATTACAACATCGCCGTGAACAGTATGTAACTTTTTTTTTCTACAGATGCAACACTTTTTTTCTACAGATGCAACACTTTTTTTTTCTACAAATGCAACACTTGCAACATCCCCGAACAACGGTTGCAACATTCTAGGACAATAGTTGCAACATCCCCGAACAACGATTGCAACATCACAAATAAAAAAGCAAAACATCTGAAAGCGACATCACAAATAAAAAAACAGAGTCTGGACATAGATATACTACAACAATACTTATCGACCAAGGTTTGGTTACTTACGTAATCAACATTTTTTATCTAACATGACCAAATTGCCCTTGAAGTGAGTATAGCATTAGCAGCCCAAGGCGGTCACCATGGGCCGGACCCGGCCACGATGTTTATCTACAATGCTTTGTTTTCTTCCTCCTCAATCATGGTCATCGATGGGCCACTCGCGCACTACACACACCTGATCTGCCCGTTGTTTTTCTTCTAGTATCACCCGTCCGATCCAAAGCATCCTAATCGGACGTAAGATCCATAGCATTACCCTTTTCCTTATCAATGTCATCCATTATATATGTATCCACAAGACCACAACCAGTGCCCCCAGCCTCAGGCACACACACCTTTGTTTATGACGCTCAGATATCAATGGCTTCGCTGCTTCCGTGGCTGCCATGGCTTATCGTCTCCCTCTTCTCCGTCTACCTCCTCGACCTCCTTGCCCACGCGCGCGCCTCACGCCCGCACTCCATCGCCACTTATCGTCAGCCTCCACCTTCTCGGCGACCAATCCCTGCTTGCTCCTCGCCGCCTAGCCAAGATCTGTTGGGATAGTCCCACATCGGTTGTGGAAGGAGACAGAGCACGATTTATAAGGGTGAGGTACACCCACCTATCGAGCTAGTCTTTTGGGGAGATGGTCCAAGACCCTTGGTTGTTGCTCAGAGTTGGGCTTGCGGGTTAGCGCCCAACGACCGAGGCCGGACGCTGGTTTGGCGGCCGTGATTCGGACACTGGATTAGTGGTCTGAGGGCGCTGTGCTAACAATTGGTATCAGAGCCCAGGTATTCCAAATATATCTCAGGCCTCACGGTTGCCGGGGAGCGCACCCGATGTGTGAGGGGGAGATTGTTGGGATAGTCCCACATCGGTTGTGGAAGGAGACAGAGCACGATTTATAAGGGTGAGGGTACACTCACCTATTAGGCTAGTCTTTTAGGGGGAGATGGTCCAAGACCCCTTGGTTGTTGCTCTATAGTTGGGCTTAGGTTAGCGCCCAACGACCGAGGTCGGACGCTGGTTTGGCGGGCCCAGATGTCGGATTAATCGGATTAGTGGTGCGATGGCGCTGTGCTAACAAGATCCATGGCCCGCCATGTCCTCCGCCGGGCGCAGCGATTACACGGTGATCGTCTCTCCCGGACGCCACCCGCAATATCTCGCGAAGCACGATGCCGTCCTTGCATCCCGGTCCGTGGCGGACGCCACGGAGACCACGGCAAGAACTCCGTCGTATGGTCGCCTAACGCGCCACGGTGGCGTGCGCCCGCAAGATCATGGCCACGAAGCTGCCGCGCTGCTGCCGCCGACGCGCTCCAGAGCTCCGGCGCGAGATGTTGCAGAGCTCGTGGATCACGCCGCGGCCTGGCGCGCGAGGGCGCGGCGGGACGTAAGCGCGTGGCGTTCACGACGAGCTGAACTTTCGTCGCGCACCATCTTCTCGCGACCGACAAACCTTGACGACCATGGCGGGTCGAAGGAGTTTCAAGAAGTGGTGACGGAGATCATGGAGGCGTGGGGAGCGAACATGTCCGACTTCTTCCGGTGCTCGCGGCAACCGACTGCAGGTCTGTGCCGCGGACGCCCGCCTTGGCGCTGGCCGCACTGTGTGTTCGACGCGAGGTGGACCAGAGGCTTCAGCGGCCGCGACGCCGAGATCCCAGAAGAACGACCTCCTCGACGTCTTTGCCGACGCCGCCGCATGGACGGGACAAGGTCGAAATTTGGACCGCGACACGCTACGGTCACTGTTCACGGTAAGTAGATTTGCCGAAGTAGAAGTTTTTAATTTCTTTTTTTAGATAATGTAAGAGAAAAACTCTTCTGGTCTTGCATCAAGAAGGCATACAGCTCATTTTATTAAAAAGTTTAGAGCATCAAAGTAATCAAAACTGTTAAAACAGACATGAAGCCTTACAAGCAAAAGACGCCTGAAAATTAAACTCAATTATTACAAATCATGTGACTAAACCGTCACCCATGAATGCTTCAAATTTGCTTCACTGCTACCTCTAGACTGTCGCTTCCGGCCAACATAGTCGCCTTATGAGTCGGTTTCTGTAAATTTGCCCAAGCGCCAGCCAATGCCCACACAAAAAGATAATCTGTAAGGGATTAGTGACAATCTTTTTGTCAAAAACAATATCATTTCGACATAACCAGATAGACCAACATAAGGCACTAGCTCTCACTAGGAGTTGTGACTTTAAATTTTTTGGAATACCGGCTAACCAATTCTCAAACATGTTTGCTATACTCACAGGTGGAGATAAATTAAATGCACATTGAATAGCCCACCAAGCAAGACGTGCAAAGGGGCATTCAATAAAAAGATGTTGAATTATTTCACTTTAAAACAAAAAAAAACACTTTTTACTTCCCCTTCAATTTCTCTTGAGCAAATTATATTTGGTTAAGACTACCCCTCTTTTGAGATACCATAGGAATATTTTCACTTTTAATAGAGTTTTAATTAGCCAGAAAACGTTCCTAATGGGGACATGAGAACTTCCAATTAGTGCCGCATAGAAAGACTGTACTGAAAATGTCCAGATTTGTTCAAATTCCAGCTGAAAACATCTTTTTTGAGAGCTCAAATGTAAATGAGCAATTCTCAAAATTAACTCATTCCACGCATGAAGCTTAGGTCCAATAATAGGTCTTCGAATTTTTTTTTTAAAGAAGACTGTACTGAAGTTTTAAATTTCTTGCACGCTTGTCTCAAACATATATATATATATATATACATACATATATATATATATATATATATATATATATATATATATATATATATATGTATGTATGTATGTATGTATGTATGTATGTATGTATGTATGTATGTATGTATGTATGTATGTATGTATGTATGTATGTATGTATATTGTGTGTGTGTGTATTGCACGAGGGTCATGTGATTGTCTGATTCGGATTCTCGATAATCCAAATCCTCTGTGAAAATACTATGATATTCCCTGGATTAGTAAATAGCACTCGCAGGTACATTGCTGAATCATTCATACAAGGCGTGAACTAAAACATTCAAATATATTACAAACACAGAGTGACATAGACCACGTCGGGTCGAGTTTTACAAAATGGGCCAAATAAGGCCAAATTGATTACATTACATGAAAGCAACGTAAACTACAGTGGAAGCAAAAGGGGAGTAGAGCTCATCTTTCCACAGGCAAAAGACTGGGGCAACCTGTGTACGACGGATATTAACGAAGAGCTGGATAATATCGGTTGTACGCAAGTACCAACGAGTCCACTAGACTAGGGCGAGACTTAGACTATAGAAATATGCTACTCATCATCGTTTCCTTGTCCATCAGCTTCTGGGTCCTCATAATATGCGTAGTCTCCTTGATCCTCATTGTCTGAAGGGTTTGGGGAGAGCGAGAATGAGCATAACTTCTGTGCTCGCGAGCCAATACACACAATGCAATAATATACATGCAAGGCTTAACAAGGATGGCTCGGGTTCTTTTATTTGCTAAAGCAATGTTTAAATATCATAATTACAAATTCCTATCACTTAGCATTTTAACCAAATTACATTTTATTAAAGAGAGTAATTATGCAATATTAAATAACAGCAGAGGTTACCTCCACCTTTATACTTATTTTGATTTGAGCTACTTCCACTCATTAACACCACTGAGTCTGAAAACCCAGTGAAAATCCAAATTCAGGGCTAGATGAGCCCACCACATTTTTCATACCACCCACAAAGTTTTTGAAATAGAACTAAGTCTATCAAGTTCCCATGTCCGCCTTTGACCGTAGGCACGGCTGTTTAAACAGTTTAGACTCTACAGAGATTGTACATTGTACCCACAAGAGATAGTCATACTCGTTGTCCCACACGATTCCTTAGTCATGTAGTTGAGCGATCGTCATAGTAACCTTTCAAATTACCTTGCCCCTTCCGTCCTTTAACCCATATGGGGTTATGCCCAAACGTTGTGCGAGATGTTCGCCTCGGTGATCTGGAATAGTTGAACTACCCCACAGTGACTGGCTTACTTCACCTTACCTCGGTGTTCCATTCAAGCCGGAACCATCACATACTTGCACATTCCAATTATCCACCCCGCGAGATGACATCCAGGGTTTAATAAATTTACTAAGCCAAGTTGCAGTTTGCAGACTTGTGGTTGTACTTGTTTTACACGGGAGGTCGTGACAAGATTAAGTCCTTAATTCATTCAAGCGGTTCATTCAACATACCAACTACTCTAGTGCTCTGTTAGCACCCACCACCATTCCATCCGCCCAGATGTGGTAATAGCAAGTTATTACGGTTTTGAGGAGTAAAACCAAATTATCTCATTCGTTTCAGTCATGGACCACCAATGACTGTTCAAAACTATTTCATATTTGAAGAGATGATGATTGGGGTATTCAATACCCCGATACTTAAGCAAGACTAGCATGTCACTTAATTACATCCTATAGCTAGTATTTACCACATAGTTACTAGGGTGACATGGAATAATGGATTCAATTATCAAAAGATGGCATATTAATTAATTAATCATCAAATGGGTTTTTAACTACCTTAAGCGTTAACATACATTTGATTAAAGAATTAAAGCATGCAATTTTCGTAATTTAAGAGAATATAATTTACATAAAATGTTGGATCAATATGATCAAAGTATTGAGTCACCTTGGTTATAGGCAAGAGAGTCTTGATATTCTTGGGCTTGATCAACTTGGAGATCTCCCGCGTCTTCAAATCCTATTCGGACGAACGTACCGGAAAAAGGCACAAACAGCAAAGAGAGCAAATAAATACAAAAAGAATAACAAATAAACTCCAAATTGAACAAGACCTATGCCATTAGCAAGATCTTGAATTTACAAAATTTTAGAAACAAATTTCATAATTTTTGGAGCTATAACGAAGGAGAATGGAGCTTCTGAAGTTTAAATTGGAATTAAATCAGAAGAGAGAGAGAGAGAGAGAGAGAGAGAGAGAGAGGATGGGTGGCCACTAACACGTGGGGCCTATGAATAGTGCAGGGCTCATGTGCACAGTGCATAGACCGGAAGTCCATGTGCATTGTGCACCGATCCATGGTGCACCGGGTGCATGGGAATAGTAATGCGCGGGCCCAGTTGTCGGTCACTGCGATAAACTGAAATTAAACCGGTGTTTACTGTTTTGGCCGGGCCCAATGGTCAGTGGTCACTTAGCCCAAATCCCGACCGGGATTTTGGCCATTTATGGCGCGCCGGTTGTGTCAGCTGTCCCGACCGGGCAAGGGAGCGGAGCTCCGCTCGTCGCCGGCGAGGACGGGCCTGGCAGCAACGGCTAGGCACCCAAAATGGGAAGCCCTTGGTGAGGAGCTACCGGTGACGTTGGTGCAGCGGGCGGAGGATGGATGGAGCGTTGGCGCGGTGGAGAGGCGCGACGGCTGCGGCTCGGCTGTGGTGGAGAAGGGACTTCGGTGGCGTGTTGAGCCAGGAAGGGAGAGCATGGGAAAGAGCGCACCAAGGTGAACTCACTGGGTCCAAGAAGAGAGCAAGAGGTGGGTGGTGGAGGGAGATCGACGGCGAGCAAGGAAGCGACCGGAGTCGAGGAAGGCGTCCAATTGGGGCCGTTTTGGTGGACTAGGAGCAATGCCACTTGAGGGGAAGGGGTCTTGGGCATCAGTGGCTCATGGTGATGGTGATGGTGTGGTGGAGGCAGCGCCGGAGTGGCCGATCGGCAATGGAGACGACGCCGACCGAAAAAGGGGGAAAACGGTGGCGGCTTTGGTGGACTAACCCGGAAGCAAGGGCACCGGGGCTCCTTTATAGGCGGTCAAGGGGCGGAGAGCCAACGGGAGGGAGCTCGGTCCCGAGGCAGCATGGGCGGCCTGGTAGTGTTGGGTGTGGTGACAACTTCACATGGGCAAGCTCTACGCGGACACGACGGGCGGAGTGGGGGGCAGCGATGCGCAAAGCAGGGGCAAGGATTTGGAGCGCCCTGCAAAAGCGAGCCTGGTCGCCGAGGACGGCCATGGCATCACGGTCATGCACGGTGGAGATGACAGGGCGAGGGCGAGGCGCCTAAGTCGCGGATGGTAGCAATAAGAGGTGGCGTCGTAGAGGGAGGCGGCAGGGAACACGCGGGGGCGCAGAGGAAGTGGTGTCACGGTGCAGGCGGCCTCGTGGCTGGTGGCAGCACGCACGGGCGTGACGACTGGGCGTAGGCGGCCTAGGGAAGAATACAAGCAAGAAGGGAGGGGGAGCAGGGCCAAGGCCGGCCAAAAGAAGGAAGGGCCAGGGGAGTTGAGCTTGGGCAAGCCGAAGGAAAAGAGGGCCGGGAAGGAGGCAGGCCAAAAGGGGCTTGGTGCTAGACCAAGCGGGCCAAGAAGGGAGGAGGAAAAGCGGGCCGGCCCAAGGAGAATTAAGATTGAGCCCAAGGAAAGGAAGGGTAAAAAAAAGAGAAAAGGGTCCAAAATCGAAAAAGGAGAAATTCAAACTTGAATTTGAATTTCGGAATTCAAGGATGTTTGAAACACAAACCCGAGCTTGAAAGAAGCTAGAAGATTTTGAAAATACTTGATAATTTGACATACGAACAAAAACCAAAAACCAAATTTGTAAATACTATTTACGTCCGAAAACGGGACATTACAATGATAGAAGGTTATGCTTGCATATTTCTGGACATTATTGACCAAGTTGCACATTGGTAATGTTTTATGTCGATTTCATAAACAGCAAAGATATATCCTTAGGTCGCGGTCATTAAACTTTTTTGACAAAATCGGATCTCCTCCCGTACAAGTGACCAAATAGATGACAATTTAGTAAGTGATCTTATGCAAATGTAAGGCGAGGTAAATTGTATATATTTATGATATATTCTTGGGTGAGGTTCAGAAGAAGACTGGTTGAGAATCAAGCATAGCTCGGTTGGGAAAGAGCGGGCGTCATCCTCTACCTTGCTCAGATTCAATTCCTCAGATTCACTCGGGTGCTCACTCTCCTCTTTAATGTAGCCAGAGCTCCTGGCCTTAAAAAAAAAAAAAAGGCGACTGGCCAGGGACCACGCAAATATCAACTTCTATATTTACAGGGCCTGTTTGAACACTGAGATAGTATACTAAGTGAAAAATCTACGTATAGTATACTAAGTGAATAATCACGGGAAAGATTTCAATTCCAAAAACCCCTTCTTGTATAGTATACTAAGTGAATAATCTACGTATATCCTAGCAAACAAACAATCTTAGCTTTTAGTGTAGTCAGATTTCTTACAAAAAATAATAACAAGTCAAACCTTAGTAGTATGGACAAGTTCGTAATTTTCAACCATGTGGAAAACGTTGATTAAGACATGGGCATACAGAGTAATGTAAAAAGTCAAACTTGAACTTGTAACCTACCAAATAAACGGGCTTTAGCAAGAAAAATCATACAACTGTATGATGCTTGTTAAGTGTATCTTGGTAATTTTTTGTGACATCATTAATTTAATATATTTGTATGTTAGGATTTGTTTGGCGCCGGAAGTGACACAAGCTCAACCACTGTGGAATGGGCAATGGTAGAATTGCTTCGAAACCCATTATCTATGGCTAAATCTTGCGACGAGCTTGCACAAGTTATCGGCTCAAGAAGGAATATTGAAGAATCTGAAATCAGCCGGTTGCCCTATCTTCAAGCTGTGATAAAAGAAACTTTGCGACTTCATCCTCCCGCTCCACTGTTGTTACCACGCCAAGCTGAGATGACCATAAAAATAGTAGGATGCATAGTACCTAAAGGTGCACATGTGCTTATAAATGTATGGGCAATAGGTCGAGATAAAGATGTATGGCCTGAACCCGAGATGTTTACGCCTGAGAATTTTGGAAAGGACAATTGACTTTAGAGGCGGAGATTTTGAGCTCATTCCATTCGGTGCAGGACGTCGGATCTGCCCTGGGATGCCATTAGCAATTCGGATGGTGCATTCGGTTCTCGCATCATTACTAAATCAGTTCAAATGGAGTCTCCCAGTTGAGGTCGAAAGAAATGGAATTGATATGACCGAAAAGTTTGGCGTGACGCTAGGAAAGGAGGTGCCTCTGTGTGCCATAGCTACACCAATTTGAGCCAACAACCCAGTCCATCATTCAGAATAATAGTTTTATATAAGTGAAGCTTATATTGTAGCTACACCAATTTATGTAAAATGAATCACACATGGGATTGGATATCATTGATGTGGCAACGATAACACATTTTCATACGAATTTCAACAGTATCTTAACCACAGTAGAATAAGTGAAGTTTTCTCTATTTCAGGATTTTTTTTCAGTAACTTAGCATGTTCTAAAACCCATGGTGATCATTTTTTGTGTTCGCTTTCGAAACAACTTGGTTACATGTTGTTAGCTACTAGTTTATATACATGATTTTTCTACTTTCAAAAAGGGAATCCTTGGTAACAAGGAAAATGGCCGAACTTTAATTTCATTATTGGGATATTGTTCACTACTGATCGAAAACTATAGCTTGGTTGTTATTGAATTGTTGGCTGTAGCTATCAAAGAAATCCAGATCGCTTGTTTGATTTGTTGCTGCTACTGCATGAGAACATGTATCTTGTTCTCTTCCTAAAAGAACGAACTTGTATTTTCTGCCAATCCACACATTGAAGAATATCTTACTTTTAAAAAGCAGATAAGTTATAGAGAATGCCAAATTCTACATTCACGCGCACTACATACAGTGATGTGCTGTTTCAGAGAAACTAAAACACCAAACTGTTGGAAATAATCAAAACTTGGTTTAGAAACAGAGTCTGTTTTCAGTGTCAGTTTCAGAAACCGTATCAGAGTTATATACGGAATCGTTTTTTTCGATTTGAGTCCGGATAGTGTTAGAAAAATAGGGATTAAAGAGATACAAATTTTTACGTGAAAAATTCTTGCGGGAAAAAAAACTACAGGCGTCAACCGGCGATAATCACTATACGAGGAGCGATTACAAAACGCAGAAGATTATAACGAGGCGTCTCTCTTCCCGTGCGGCTTACAAGAGATATATAAAGAGGTAAAAGGACTTAGAGTCCAAGTAGGAAACTAATCCTCTAATATGGCATATTCCAGATAATTCCATATTAGAAATTCGGATCACATATGGATCCAAATATCAACAATCTCCACCTTGAGACGAATTTCCTCTCGTAGCAAAATAAAGAATCATCAATCACCAAATGATTCCCCAATAAGATAAAAATCACCGTGCGCCAACTAGTCACTAGAACTAAACTTTAACACCAACTAAGCTTGAGCAAAGCTCAAACTTAGTAATAGGAACTGGCTTTGTCATCATATCAGCTGGATTATCATGAATACTTATCTTGCACACTTTGATATCGCCTTGAGCAATAACATTCCGAATAAAGTGATATCTCACATCAATGTGCTTAGTTCTCTCATGGAACATCTGATCTTTTGTAAGGCATATAGCACTCTGACTATTACAAAATATAGTAGTGTAAGAATTATCTCCACAAAGCTCAGTGTACAAACCTCTCAACCAAATAGCTTCTTTACAAGCTTCAGAAATAGCCATATATTATGCTTCAGTGGTTGATAAGGCAACAGTGGCTTGCAAACTTGCCTTCTAACTAACAGCATAACCACCAATGGTGAAAACATAACCTGTTAGAGACCTTCTCTTGTCCAAATCACTAGCATAATCAGAATCAACATAACCAACAAGTTCATCTCTAGAATTCCCAAACTGCAAACAAGCATTAGAAGTGCTACGCAAATATCTGAAAATCCACTAAACTGCTTTCTAATGCTCTTTTCCAGGATTAGCCATGTATCTACTGACAACACTCAATGCATGAGATAAATCAGGACGAGAACAAACCATGGCATACATAAGAGAGCCAACTACACTGGAATATGGAACTCTAGACATGTACTCAATATCATAATCTGACTCAGAACAAAAGACTGAAGATAATCTGAAATACGAAGCTAATGGAGTACTCACTAGTTTTGCATCATGCATGTTAAAACGACAAAGGACCTTCTCAATATAACATTTTTGACTAAGGTATAACTTGCCAGATTGCCTCTCTCTAATAGTCTCCATGCCAAGAATTTTCTTTACTGCACCTAAGTCCTTCATCTCAAATTCATTACTCAATTGTGCTTTCAGTTTTGCTATTTCTAACTTATCTTTTGCAGCAATCAACATATCATCAACATAGAGAAGTAAATAAATAGATGAATCATTAGCAGTCTTTAAATAAACACAGCTATTATAATCAAACCGCTTAAAATCATGAGAGAGCATGAATGAGTCAAATCTCTTGTACCATTGCCTAGGAGATTGCTTCAAACCATAAAGAGATTTCTTTAATCTACAAACAAGATGTTCTTTTCCAGGAGTAACAAAGCCCTCAGGTTGGTTCATATAAATGTCTTCTTCCAACTCGTCATGTAAGAATGCAGTTTTAACATCTAATTGCTCAAGTTCATAATCATGCATAGCAACAATACTGAGTAAAGTGTGAATAAAACTATGCTTCACAACTGGGGAAAAGACATCATTAAAATCAATACCTAGAATCTGATTATAACCTTTAGCAACCAACCTTGCTTTATACCTTACTGGTTCAGTAAGAGAAATACCCTCCTTTCTTTTGAAAATCCACTTGTAATGAACATGCTTTTTCTCTTTTGGCAATTTCACTAATTCACAAGTGTCATTCTTTTCAAGTGACTCCATCTCATCATGCATAACAGTTATCCACTTATTACAATCAGTGGAGCTAATAGCCTCAGAGTATGATGAAGATTCTGCATTACCTTCAATTTCTTCTACCACACTTAAAGCATAAGCAACAATATTAACTTCTTCAATCAACCTCTTGGGTGGATTAATCTCCCAACTAGGCCTGTCAACTGCAATGAACTGTTGTGGTGACTGCTCAACAACAGGAGTATCCTCAACAATAGGTGCATCATGAACAATAATATTTTCCTTGTCTGATGTGTCATTTGAACCAACAAAATGGTATACCTGAACACTCGAAATCTGCTCACTCTCAATAGGAACATTATGTGACGACCCAGCCCTAGGGCACCGAGAGGTCCTTCATGACCTTCTGAAAAGTCCATCAGGACCTCCCAGGAGGTCCACAAAGGACCTCTCGGACTGACCACCAAGACCTCCCAGAGGTCCAAGGGACTTCTGGAGGTCCAGGAGATCATGACCCGAGAGGGTCTTGGAGCCAAGGAGCACCCGAGGGCCTTACCACGGCCAAACAGAGAAGGATGAGGAGGTGCGAGAGCATTCCCAAGACCTCCCACGACCCTCAGAGGAGGTCGTGGAGATCTGGGACCACCCCAATACCTCCTGCATTCACTCCTTTGTGTGGACATGGAGGTCCAAGCATACTCAGGTTCCTGTGAAACCCGAGCTACCCCAAGGATCATGGCTAGCTCTTCACAAAGACAAACACATAGGTGGTGACATCCAGAACATACCTTTATTCAAACAAAATATTTACAAAGTTGTTTACAAAGTGGCCTTGGGCCAAACACAAATACATAAAAGCAAAAGAACTCAAAAGGGTCCATCAACACGCCACGTAGTGATCGAGGGCACAACCTAGTCGCTTTGATCTTCATCACTATCAATGTCTTCTCCGCAAAATTGTAATGAGCAAGAGTGAGCACAACAACCGTGTTTCGCAAGTTACACCCGTGGGTTAGCAACATGACATGCATAGATGGATAATCAAAGGATGGCATAATCTGGTTATTTTGCACAAAGCCAATTTTCTTTCAAATACCATTACTAAGTTCCAAAGCAGATCTTTAATAATTAAAATTCATTTTAACAAGCAAGTTTTCAGTTGGATAACATTCATCATTAGTTGGTGAAGGATATCCTCCTGACAATAGGCTCCCTGCCCAAACCCATGGGACAAAATCCCAAAACAGATTTGTTAAACATTTATGGAAAACCCCAAAATCAACATCTAACTTCAAGTGGCCTTTGCCAAGACGCCCTGACCGTGGACACGGCTATTCAATAGATTTAACTCGCAGAGGTTGTGCACTTTACCCACACGACATGAGTACTCTAGTTTGTCCCAAGATTCGTCAATACCACCTCTCACTTCCAAAGGTAAGAGATCTAGAGCTCATGACAAGGCCTTTACAATGCATTGCTCCACCACAGCCTTTCCTTGCTAAGGTTTCACCCCCCTGTGGATAGCAATCCGGCGGGAAGCCCCCTCTTGTACCGGTGGGAACAGTAGGTTATAAAAGACCATTGGCCAAACAAGACCTCCCACACCTCCAATGGAGCAAAGATATGGTAGATTTTTGCAAATTAATCGGCCAGGTCCCACGCCCCATTCTGGAGACATGTGGTTGCACGATTGTGGCATAGCCCATTATAGGCATGGCATTGGTCGCTCAAAGACCGGTCCTCATATGACTAGGGCAACTTTCACTAACCCATGGACCTCCACCTTAGCCAGGTTAGAGTCCGTGCATAAACATTGCACCAACCAAGCAATCCAATTTGCCCCAGTCCAAACTCAAGTTTATTTTCTTTGCTTTCCCAGCACCATTTTCATACCTCCATGACAACCCAATGTCATGGTGAAACACTTAAAACATTATTTGGTTATGTTGGTAAAGATTTCCCCAAATCAATAGTTTTGGTCTAAGCATAACTGAGCATATGTTTTTCAAATGGTCTTGACTCATACTACTGCATTAGCCAAGTTTGACCTAATGGTGACAATGTGTTCTGTACAAAACCAACAGAGGTCATACAAAGGAAATGGGTATAACTATAAAGTTAAAACTGGTATTGAACTAACTTGATAAAAATAAGCATGCAGTACACATTAAAACAGAACATAATTAGTTTAAATTACTGGGTGCAATATGATCAAGAGTGCAACTTGCCTTGCTCACTACTTTGAGATTCTTCTTCTTCAGAACTTTCGGATTCCCTGGAATCTTCACAATCTACATATATATAGAAGGCAAATTCAAAGAAGATTCAAACAGAGACCCAATAAAGATCCAAATAAAGAACCAGGAGAACTCCAGAGAAATCTCAAAAACCCAATTAACAGAAGAGTATTGTATCTAGATTAGGTTCTTTTGGAGAAGGTCTAGCTTACCAGAGGAAAAAAGGGGTCTTTGGAAAAAAAGGTCCCGAAGGTGTGACCTAGGCAGTGGGCAGAGAGGTCCCGAGGCCAAAAAAAAAATGCTTGCACAAGGACCGGAGAGAAGGTCCTCACACGAGCACCACGGAATTCCAAAAGAAACCCACCAGAGAAGGTCCTGTGAAAGACATGGCCAGCTCAGGGTAGTGGTAAACACAAAGGTGGAGGAGATCATCAAAGAACTTACCAAGGACAAGAAGCTATGGATGAAAGGGGAGGTCGTAAGAACCAAGCTCTCCCGGGAAGGCCTCTGGTCCAAAACCGAGAGGGTGAAAATGGAGAAGGTGAAGTGGTGGAATTTCTTAGACAAGTTGTAGTCAAAGTGGTGAAGAAAACTAGAAATACACGAGTCCAGGATAAGTATGGAAATGGGTCAAAGGTAGGTAGTGGCAGGGCAGGTGTCACTACAATTCTGGGCAAAAGGTACGAGGAAGGACAATGTATGTTGCTTGGGAAGGAACAAAGAAAAATGTCAGGGTACGGTTAAGTGACCCAATTCAAAGTAAAACACCACGTATATGGATGCATTTAATGTGACAAGACCCGCATTAAAAGCTCAATATAATAATAATGTGGCGGAGGAATTGAGAATGGTTAAGACTGGCAGGTGGGGCGATCAATTTAGAAACAATCGGGTCAAAATAGGAGGTCTTGACCCACAATAGAGGTCCTCGAGGAGGTCCGCGGCTTAGGAGGTCCTAAGCCCAAGGACGGAAGGTCTAAAGATTGAGGAGGTCCAGACAGGGGGAGGTCCTGACGGTCAGGATCTCAGCAAGGAGGTCTGGCGGGGAGGTCTCGGCGGTTGGATCTCCGAGAGGAGGTCCAACAACAGATCGGGCCAAGGGAAGGTCCCTAGAGAGAAATAACGCGAGGAGGTCTGGGCCCTTGGATTCAAAGTGAGGGAGGTCTGAACCATTAGATTCAATACTGAGAGGGAGGTCTGAACTGCTCGATTCGAACAAAGGGAGGTCCACGAAGGGCACAACGCATAGAAGGTCGGACCCTTGGATTAGAAAGGGAGGAGGTGCGGACCGCTAGATCCAAAGATAAGGGAGGTCCTTTCGCCAAGAAAGGATATCAAAGGATTTACATGAATTCGTGGAGGTCATGAGCGAACAAGAAGCTCCTTTGAACACACGGAGGTCCCAATGAAAGGAGGTGCAGGCAACTCAAACCTCTCCAACCGAACCAAACTTGTAATTCTCATTAAAATAAAATAGCTTTAATTTATTTTACACATTTAAAAGGATTTAGAAAATCAGAATGTTACACATTAGTGGGCAGTTTATCATGAAGCATAGCAGATTCATTAAAGACAACGTTTCTGCTAATCACAACCTTACTTGTTTCAGGATTCGACAACTTATATCCTTTAACACCAGATTTATAACCAAGAAAGATGCACTTAACAGCTCTAAACTCTAATTTTCCATTATCAACATGAGCATAAGCAGTACAGCCAAAAACTCTCAATTCTGAATAATTTGCTGGTGAACCAGACCATACCTCAATTGGAGTCTTCTTTTCAATTGCAAGAGAGGGTGACCGATTAATAAGATAGCAAGCAGTGGAAGCGGCTTTAGCCCAAAAATGTCTATGCAAACCTGCATTTGACAACATGCAACGGGCCCTAGAAATGATGATCCTGTTCATACGCTCAGCTACATCGTTTTGTTGAGGTGTACCAGGAACGGTGTAGTGCCTAACAATGCCTTTAGTCTTGCAATATGATTCAAATTCATCGTAAGTAATTCCATCCCATTATCAGTGCGAAGTTTCTTTACCTTCTTTTCTGTTTGCCTCTCAACCATAGTCTTCCACTCTTTAAATGCTGAAAATGCTTCTGATTTATGCTTCAAGAAATAATGCCACACTCTTCTAGAGTAATCATCAATAATTGTTAACATATAACGAGCACCTCCTAGCGATGTCTTCCGAGATGGCCCCCATAAATCAGAATGCACATAATCCAAAATACCTTTTGTGGTATGAACTGAAGTATTGAACCTCACCCTCTTGTGTTTGCCAAACACACAATTCTCACAAAATTTCAGCTTGCCGATGCTATGTCCATCAAGAAGTCCTCTCTTGCTCAATTCTGCCAAACCAATTTCACTCATATGCCCAAGGCGCATATGCCAAAGATTAGTAGTATCAGAATCAGGTAATGAACTTGAAATTACAGCAACATTAACTAATATTGTAGTACCTCGCAGATGGTACAGATTGCAGATTTAATATCAGTTTTCATCACAACAAGAGAGCCTTTTGATACCTTCAAAACTCGGCCTTCACCGGAATACTTGTACCATTTACCATCAAGAGTACTCAAAGAGATAAGGTTTCTTTTCAAATTTGGAATGTGCCTCACATCTGTCAAAGTTCTGACAATGCCATCAAACATCTTGATCTGAATTGAACCAATTCGTGCAACCTTACAAGATGAGTTATCACCCATCAACACAGTACCACCTTCAACAGGTTCATAGGTGGCAAACCAATCCCTATTAGGACATATATGAAAGGTACAGGCAGAATCAAGAATCTATTCATCATTGGTCTTAGCACATCCAGCAAAGACAACATGAACTTCTTCATCAGAACTATCATCAGCAGTAAGGGAGGCTTTACCTTCATCATCTAGTTTACCTTTTTGCAATTTGTGAGAGTACAACTTCTGCTTGAGATGCATCTTACTAGTGAGATCCTTTGTCATGCAAATTTGTTCCAGCTTCAGCCATAATGTAGAAGTTGTCTTCTCCTTGAAAACCTCCTATAAAATATTATCTGATAGATGAAGGTGAATTTGAGATAAAGCCTTACGGTCTTTATGCTTCTCATCTGCAGTCCATGTGATAGGTTGTTTCTCAAACCCTTCCAACGCATCATCCAAATTCACCTGTACCAACACAGCTCTCATCTTAACTTGCCACAGCGAGAATCTTGTGTCTCGACCCAGGAGTGGAAGATCATACTTCAAAGTCGTCATAAGTAATAAATCCTGAAAATTGCTGGTACTGATCTGTGTAAACCTAACAAAAATCATGACCTTTTTGGTACATGAACTGTGTACACGAATCAAAGATCTTTAACCTCCTGGTGCACTCATTTATGTGGCCGAAGCAAAATTTGAACAAAGGATTTGATCTCCACGTGAGCAATAGGAAAAATAGTGAGCTAATAGGGAATTGAATAAAATAAGCTTTCTTGACCTGTGCTGTTGGGATTTGACCAAACCTCCACGTGAACCCGGTCGGCTTGCTTTGGTGATGGAACTTGGGACCTGTGCGGATGGAGTTTTGGCTGGTCTGCTGCTTCCTTCGTACGCACGCATCGAAGAGACCCGGGGAGTTCGCTGGTGCCTTTGACCGAGGCAACAATAACGTGGCGACGCACGGACTTGTGGCGACGCAGACGAAGAGCCAAGGCGACAAAGGACGACGGGCGGACGCAGCAGATGATGACCGAGCGTGAGCGCCGACGCAGCGTATCGATTGGCGACGAAAGGACCGAAGCGACGAAGATGTGCCGCGCGAGACGGCGGCGTCGATGGAGCGAAGACGCGAGACGCGAGACGCGTGGCGGCGGTAGCCGAACGAGACGGCAGCAGCAGATTCCGATCTGCTAAATTTTTTTCTTCGTATCTCTTTCAAACCCTAAAATCTCCTGTGTTTTGATACCACTTATAAAAAAAATAGGGACAAAGAAGACACAAATTTTTTATGTAGAAAATCATTGCGGGAAAAAACCACAGACGCTAACCAGCGATAATCACTGTATAAGGAGCGATTACAAAACCCAGAGGATTAAAATGAGACGTCCCTCTCCCCGTGCGGCTTACAAGAGGTATAAAAGGGGTAAAAGGACTTAGAGTCCAAGTAGGAAACTAATCCTCTAATATAGCATAATCCAGATAATTCTATATTAGAAATTCGGATGAAAAACGTTGATTAAGACATGGGCATACAGAGTAATGTAAAAAGTCAAACTTGAACTTGTAACCTACCAAATAAACGGGTTTTAGGAAGAAAAATCATACAACTGTATTATGCTTGTTATGTGTATCTTAATAATTTTTTGTGACATCATTAATTTAATATATTTGTATGTTAGGATTTGTTTGTCGCCGGAAGTGACACAAGCTCAAGCACTGGGGAATGGGCAATGGTAGAATTGCTTCGAAACACATTATCTATGGCTAAATCTTGCGACGAGCTTGCACAGGTTATCGGCTCAAGAAGGAATATTGAAGAATCTGAAATTAGCCGGTTGCCCTATCTTCAAGCTGTGATAAAAGAAACTTTTCGACTTCATCCTCCCGCTCCACTGTTGTCACCACGCAAAGCTGAGATGACCATAAAAATAGGAGGTTACACAATACCTAAAAGTGCACGTGTGCTTGTAAATGTATGGGCGATGGGTTGAGATAAAGACGTATGGCCTGAACCTGAGATGTTTATGCCTGAGAGATTTCTGGAAAGGACAATTGACTTTAGAGGTGGAGATTTTGAGCTCATTCCATTCGGTGCAGGACGTCGGATCTGCCCTGGGATGCCATTAGCAATTCGGATGGTGCATTTGGTTCTCGCATCATTACTAAATCAGTTCAAATGGAGTCTCCCAGTTGAGGTTGAAAGAAATGGAATTGATATGACCGAAAAGTTTGGCGTGACGCTAGCAAAGGTGGTGCCTCTCTGTGCCATAGCTACCCCAATTTGAGCCAACAACGTCCATCATTCGGAATTATAGTTTTGTATAAGTGAAGCTTATATCATAGCTACACCAATTTATGTAAAATGAATCACACATGGGATTGGACATCATTGATGTGGCAACGATAACACATTTTCATACAAATTTCAACAGTATCTTAACCACAGTAGAATAAGTAAAGTTTTCTCTATTTCAGGATATATTTTTTTCAGTAACTCAGCATGTTCTAAAACCCATGGTGATCATTTTTTGTGGTCGCTTTCGAAACAACTTGGTTACATGTTGTTAGCTACTAGTTTATATACATGATTTTTCTACTTTCAAAAGGGGAATCCTTGGTAACAAGGAAAATGGCCGAACTTTAATTTCATTATTGGGATATTGTTCACTACTGATCGAAAACTATAACTTGGTTGTTATTGAATTGTTGGCTGTAGCTATCAAAGAAATCCAGATCGCTTGTTTGATTTGTTGCTGCTACGGCATGAGAACATGTATCTTGTTCTCTTCCTAAAAGAACGAACATGTATTTTCTGCCAATCCACACATTGAAGAATATCTTACTTTTAAAAAGCAGATAAGTTATAGAGAATGCCAAATTCTACATTCACGCGCACTACATACAGTGATGTGCTGTTTCAGAGAAACTAAAACACCAAACTGTTGGAAATAATCAAAACTTGGTTTAGAAACAGAGTCTGTTTTCAGTGTCAGTTTCAGAAACCGTATCAGAGTTAGATACGGAATCGTTTTTTTGGATTTGAGTCCGGATAGGATAGAAGTGTTTTTTCCTATTTCTAAGATGTGAAGTTGTGTATAAATAGATGAAGAGAAAACAGAAAAGGTGCCAAGTCCCGCACCAAAAATTGAGTTATGTTTTGCTCTCTGTTGTCTTGGTTTGGTTATTGTCGTTTCTGTTCATCGTCACAGAGAATCGGCCGATCAATTGAGATTGGTCTTGGCGGGGTCTTCTTCTGTCTAGAGATTGAGAGTGGATGTTGGATCCTGAGTTTAGTTTCCACACGTGGTATCAAAGCTCGTGCACGCCTCAATGTCTTCCGGTTCAAGACCATGGCACTGACCATCCAACAGCAAGCGAGGGACAGCGGCGGCATGTCGCATCAGTGCCCTATGCTGACATTGTCCAACTACACCACGTGGGTGATCAAGATGGAAGCGATCATGGACACCTAAGGGGTCTGGGAAGCAATTGAACCAGTGGCCGGAGTGGCCGTGGATGAGAAGAAGAACAAATCGGCGAGGGCTTTCATCTTTCAGGCTGTCCCCGAAGATACCCTTTTGCAAATTGCGAAGAAGAAATCTACAAAGGATGTTTGGGACTGTCTAAAGACCCGATACCTTGGTGCTGATCGTGTGAAAAAGGTGCGTCTACAGAATCTAAAATGCGAATTTGAGGTGTTGTGTATGAAAGAAGGAGAGGCTCTCGACGAATTTGCAGGGAAATTGAGTGGCATGTCCGCAAAATACAATGCTCTTGGTGCCACTCTGGATGATGCCATGCTCGTCAAGAAACTTCTTGATTCAGTACCCGACAAATTCCTTCAGATAGTCGCATCGATCGAGCAATACTCTGATCTTGATACGATGCCATTTGAAGAAACGATCGGTCGGTTGAAAGCTTATGAAGAATGGATTCTACACCACGGAAATAGTGGAGGAAGTGAGGGAAAACTTATGTTCACCGTATCCGAGTGGCAGGCGCGGCAGAAAAACAGCGGTGGAGACATGTCGTCTATCTCAAAACGGCACACATGCGGATACAACAGCCGTGGGCATGGAAGGATGTCATATCCCTATTTTAATTAATGACAATTAGTATGCATCTCTTTAGCATGCATATTGTTTTTAAATATTTGTATCATTTATTGCATTTGGAAAATTTTAATCAAAGATTAAACTTTAACATAAATCAACTCCTCCAAAGAAAACAGATATAAGTCCTACTTCACGTAGCTGTTGACGATGGCCTTGAAGAACCAGGAGGAGTCGGAGCCAGAGCAGTGGGTCATGAAGATATGACGCCCTTGATGTCGCTACCGTGCGAGGCGAAGAGCAGGTGGAAGGAGTGGGTGAAGATGCGGTCGCAGCGGGACTGGAAGTAGGACTTGGCGTGGAGGAGCCCTAGTGCTGTAGTACTTGTTGGGCTCTGGGGACTCACCCTAGAAGCACTTGGTCACCGAATTGGGTTGGATTTTGTTGTGGGTTTTCATTGGGCGAAGCGTACGATGAGAGCAAAAGCAACCGTAAGAGTTCGGGAGTAGGTGTATGAGAAGGCCGAGCTCAGAGTGGGAGGGGGAGGAGGTCAGCTCAGTTCCTTGTCCCTGATGAGCTTAGATTTGGTAGGAATGAAGGGTGAATAGCCCGGGCATAGCTGCCAGTTTCTTTTGCTTTTTTGGTTGGTGTCTGCAAGTAATGAAGGCAAGTAGTAGGCAAGGATGGGAGAACAAGCAAATAGGCTTGTACGCAAGTAGGTAGATGGAGATAAAATATGTAGGGAATTTCTATATAACTTCCGACAGTTTTTTGAAGCTAAAACTATCACTTTTTTGTTTGTTAGATGTGCTATAAGATTCGTGTTAATAGCTACTGTTTGGTCTTGATCAGCTCACCGCTAGGCTAGCTACTCATCATTCTAATCACTTACGCACATTTTATCACTTACGCATGCTTACCATGTGTAGTATGACCTTTAGGCTTTAGACGTTTTCTTATAAGTTACACAGTGGTATAACCTTTAGACAGAAAGGTTTAGATATTCACTTTTCAATCCTAAAAAGAATGCATCCCTTTAATCTTTCCTTGAGCCCTTCAACTCTCTTTACCATGCACCCCTTCAACTCTCTTTACCATGCATCCCTTTAATCTTTTGTTGAACAGAAGAGATCAATTAAAGTTTCTTTTCCTCTTTGTTCAAAAGCGATATATGATTTGTGTTGTTGATGTGTTGTAAGAAAAAAAATCATAATAGTTGAATTTTCATTTGTCTGATATGCTTTGAGATTTGCATTTTTCCCATTTGATGAATTGGGTCTGAATTTATTTTGATTTTTTATTCAGAACACAACGGGTTCACCACATTGCCGTATTTTGTTGCTATATAATTTTTATTTTTTGTCTTTGTTTTTGTTCAACCTCTCGAAGTATATGTGAAGAACATAACGGGTTCACCACATTGTCATATTTTGTTGGTATATAATTTTTTTTTGTCTTTGTTTTTGCTCAACCTCTCAAAGTACATGTGAGATTTTGAATCATGTAATGGAAATATGAGTTATTAAGACTTTCAATAATAATTACAGTGACTAAGAACCAAAATTGCATAAATAATTTACTGTAATTTATGTATAATAGAGTTGTAAATCATTTGTTTTTGCTCAACCTCTCAAAGTATATGTGAGATTTTGAATCATGTGATGAAAATATGGGTTATTAAGACTTTCAAGAATAATTACGGTGACTAAGAACCAAAATTACATAAATAATTTCTGTAATTTATGTATATTAGAGTTGTAAATGAACTTTCGAGCGTGATGCTTTTTTATAGAGAAAAGCTGTCACATTCTCATATAGATGAACAAATATGTAAGGATGAGACGAGTCGTTGAGACGTCCGATGCTACTCAAGCCATCGGATGCACAAGGTCGAAGCATTGTCCATATCAATGTCATCCATTATATATAGGGTGATATTAGGAATTGGACGTACGGTCCGAATATGCATCAAAATATCGCACTAGCTGTAACGTCCCGTTTGTCTAGAGTTCTTGCAAGTTTTCAAAACCAAAAAGGAACCATTTGGCTTTGTTGAATTGCCCGAGCTTACCTTGAAGATTTCGAAATCTTGGGGATTTAATATGAATTAATCGAACTTCAACTAATGAGAAAATCTTGGTTTATTTGGACTTGTTTGAGCTCTGGCGTTGTTTTCCTCTTTTTGTTTATTCGGACCTCTCTCGACCTCCCTCGTCCTCTCCAGACCTCCTTCTCTGTTTGAGCCATTCTTCGGTTTGACCTCCCCTTTGTTAGATCTGACCGTTAGGACCTCCCCTTTGGAGATCTTAACCGTCCAGACCTCCCCTTTGTTAGATCTGACCGTTAGGACCTCCCCCTTTGGAGATCTTAACCGTCCAGACCTCCCCTTTGTTAGATCTGACCGTTAGGACCTCACCCTTAGAGATCTTAACCGTCCAGACCTCCCTTTTGTTAGATCTGACCATTAGGACCTCCCCTTTGGAGATCTCCGCCGTTGCATCTCCTTTTGGGGTTCGGACCTCCCTTTCCCTTCACGTGGTCCGAACCAGCCTCGCGCCCTCCCCACTCGTGGACCGCCCGATTCAAATCGGACAGTCCTGCTGCGCCGCACCTTGTTTGGTTCCTCGGGACCTCCTCTTCCTCAGGATCTGTTGGTCTTTTTGCAAAGACCACCCTCCCGGCCATGACCACTCCTTTTGGTCAGGACCTCCCCCTTGGGTCGTGACATCCCTTTTGGTCATGACCTCTCATAGTGGTCTTTTTGCAAAGACCACCCTGCTGGTCTTTTTGCAAAGATCACTCTTGCGGGTCAAGACAACCCGATGGGCAAGACCTCCTGTTCTTTTTGCAGATACCACCTTTGTGCGTTTTGACCTCCTTCTAAGGACCTCCCCTTGGGTTGACTGGTCCCACCCACCAGTCCTTTTCTGACCTTTTCCTGTCGCCACCCCTTTGGTGCGATCTGTTCTTGATAAATCTTGGTGCACCGTATTAAATGCTGCTATGTCACATTGAATGTGGATGGGTCGCATTAAATGTTGCTTCCACTATAATCATTTCTCTTTTTGCCTCTTTTCCTACCTGTCGCTCTGACCGTTCCTCACTTTTCAGTAGTTCATCATCATTGCTTTCGGCGCTGCAATCTTGCAGCCCATCTTCTCTTTCCTTCCCCTATAAATAAAGCTCCAGGGAGTCCCTTTTGACCTCTTGTTCCTCCTTCACCTTGCCAGAACTACTCTTTCTTCCTCTGGCTCGTTTTTCTCTGTGCTTCGATTTCGCCTGAGCGATTGGAGCCGCATCGTCTTCATCCTCCTCGCCGTTAAAACGCCCTACTGGAGATTTGTGTTGCCTTCGATCTCCGTCTTAGTTCTTCCGCGACCTCCTCCAGCGCCTCGCCTTGTTCCGGTGAGATTCCTCATTCTATTTCTTGTTTCACTTGGACTTCTTTTGTCAAGATCTCTCTCTGGTCAAGACCTTCCTCCCGATCTTGACCACCTCTTGGTCTTTTTGTAAAGACCACCCTTTTTGGTCTTTTACAAAGACCACCCTCTCGGCCAAGATCACTTCCCGATCGTGACCACCTCTTGGCCTTTTTGCAAGGACCACCCTCCTTTGCTTGAACTTCCCTTCTCGTTGGACCTCCTTCCCAGTTGGGACCTCCTGCTTTCTGGGTTTTGATTTAAGTTCTTTTTTAGTTCTTTGTTTTAGTTGTTTTGCTTATTTGGTTCTTTCCGAACGTGTAGATTCCGACTTCATGGAGGAGTACTTGGATCCAGTAGCCTCTACCGAAGCCTCGCCACTCTTCAACGAAGGCAAGTCGCAGACCTTTGATCATGTTAAACCTAGCATTTCAAAAGTATAATGTTTGACCTTATCATGCATGGCTATTTGTATAAAAATGGTTTCGGCAGTAGCTAAATTCCTACTTGACAATATGCCTCCATGAATGATTGAACTTGACATGTTCCCTTTGGACACCTTAGAATGGTTATTCATAGTTGGTCTTGTATTGATATTACCAACCTGGGAGCGTATTTATGCTTAGCCTTGCTTTAGATGCGTTAGTTCTGAGAATCATGAATCATGTTGTTAATAAACTTGACTAATTGAACTATGGGCTGTGGTTGGTGCCACTATTGAGCGAGAGAGTCTTGATGCATGATTGTATTGATCGTGGTGCGATGCCGCTCTTGTTAAAATTTATTGTGCCAAGACCGGGGTGGTCTTTTGGGGAGTGAACCCATGTTTTCTCACTCGGACGAGTGATCGTGGCGATAAAGGGGTGCTATCGCTGCTTTGGGATAAGGTTGTCTCACTTTGAGTGGTCTAAGGACCTAACTTTATGTTCCTTGCTCGGGTCTTCCGTGCAACCACAAGACCATTTTACGAGGGTGGTCTGGGCCAAATAATTAGCGATGGTTTGGTCTGGTTCTGTTGTGGTGGAAGTGTGTGCTGTTTCACACTTGGCGCAAGAGGGGGCACGAATCCGGGGGGGGGGGTGTTTGCAGCCCAACGGAAGGGAAACCTTAGCAGGCAGAACCAAGCCAGATCAGAGCTTTGTAAAGGCCTTGTCACGCACTCTAGACTACTCACCTTTGGAAGTGAGCAAGGGTTTTCCGGGAACCCGTCCCGCTAGAGAGATCGTGGATTGTGGGTAAAGTTGTACACCTCTCTAGAGTGAGAAATCTATTTGAATAGCTGGGTCCTTGGTTATGGACACTGCCTGGAACAAATGCATGAAGGGTAGCTTTCTCGAATTGTGGTCCTAGGAGCTCCAGAGCTGGTGCTCTGGGGTGATCGTGTGGGCTCTAGAGTTGGTGCTCCAGAGAGGTTGTGGGAGAGGTCCTGGTCATGGGTACGGTCAGGCCTTCCACGAGTGGTCTTGGGAGTGAGTTGGCGCTCACGACCTCCTTTGAAAACAAAATGTACTTATGTATTACTTTTTTTTTAACTTGAGTTTTGCAATCTTCTTATGCTATTCTTGTCAAATATAAGCTTTACGCAAACTAACCCTCTGACTCTCATTGGCAAAGCCATTGCATGAATAATATGTGCATACTTGTTCCCTGCGATTTGCTGAGTACATACAAACGTACTCATGGCTTTAAGCCCTGTGTTGAAGCAGTGGCCGAAGGAGATCAAGGGCAAGGGTGCTCAGACCTCTTCGAGGAGGAGTTCTGTGATGATCCAACCTTTTAGGAGACGTCCTCCACTCAACAGCCTGTGGGCTTGCCGGATGGCCTTGCGCTTTTGTGGCTTTGCTGTTAAATTCTGTTGTCGGATTTTGTAAGCCCATGGTGGCACCTTTTGTAACCAACCTTGACCATAAGGTCCTTGTTTAATATAAGTTAATTTGTCTGCTTCATCTTATTTCTTGTCGTGTGGTTGTGGTTATACCTGTGTTGATCTGTGTGAGCTAGCTAGTGATCCTGGGACTAGTTCAGTGTGCAGAGACTAGGACCTTTGGGAAGTCTTTATGATCTCCTGGGTGGTCCTGGAGGACTTCCTCTCAGGGTACTCTCGGGGGACCTCCCAGACCTGCGGGTAGTCCTGTCGGACCTCCCTAGTTGGTCTTGGGACATCTCCCCGGGTGTATCCCGAGAGGGGCCTGACAAAGGTGGTATCAGAGCCAAGGTCGACTGTAGGACGTAACCTTAGATAGCTTGGTCGTTTTAAGTCAAGTCTCAAAATGTTATTTTCTAAATCAAACCAACCTTATAACTTGCTTAGTGGTTCTTCTTTTATCTTGATCTATTCTGATCTTACCTTGTTTTATTCTCTTCTCATCTTGTTCTATTCTTCCCAGATCTCTTTCTCAAGTTCTTGCATCTTACCTTCTTCAGAATCTCGTTTTCAAAAGTCTTAATTTGACCCCCCCCCTTATCCCGATAACCTCTTCAGTGTCAGCTAAATAAGATTAGGCTGGTAGTGGTCCTTTCCTTATTTCAGCACCGTGTAGCTTGGTTAGTAGGATCTCTTGTCTGAGTCTTTGTGCCTCTTGTTAGCTTTATGATTTTCTTTGGTCTTTCGGGTTCAACCGGTTTGCCCCAAATAGGTCAGTCTATCTTCCTCCCTGGCTCTAACTTGTCTTGTGCTATTCCCTCTTATCTATTATGCTTTCTGCTCCTCGTCTATTAAACTTGAGAAGTTCTGTGCAGATGGTTCAAACCCGTCACTCAGCAAGCTAGGATGAGCCAGCAGAACAATTACCTCTGCCTCCACCTCCTCCAGCATCCTTGGCAGACCAAGGACTGGGACAGTTTATGGCAGCTCAAACTCAGATGATGAGTGCCATGATGAACAATATGAACCAGATGATGGCTCAGCAAAAGTCGACCTTGCTTGCCTTGCTTGCCATGATGAACGAGAATAATAGCGGCGGTAGTGCCACCTCCCCCACCCCCTGTTCATCCTCAGTCAAGGTTGTTTGAGTTCATGAAGACTCGCCCAACCACTTTCTCAAGCTCCCCTAAGCCTCTAGATGCAGATGATTGGCTGAGAGCAACCGAGAAGAAGCTTGATATTGCCCGCTGTAGCGACCGTGAGAAGGTCTTGTTCGCCTCACATCAACTGGAAGGCGCTGCCGCAGAATGGTGGGACACTTTCTGTGCTGCTCATGAAGACCATCAGAGGATCACCTGGGCCAAATTTTCAGCAGCATTTCGCCACTTGCATGTACCAGATGGGAAGGTTGAGATGAAAAAGAATGAGTTTCGAGACCTCAAGCAGGGGAGCATGTCTGTAAGTGAGTACCTTAGCAAGTTCACCCAGCTCTCTCGCTATGCCCGAGAGGATGTTGCCACAGATGATGCAAGACAGAAGCGCTTCAAGCGGGGTCTCAACCCCAGCCTGAAAGTCCAAGTCATTGGCAATGACTACCATGATTTCCAGCACATGGTGAACAAGACTATGCTAATTGAAGAATCTCGTCGAGAGCTCTCCGATTCTTACAAGAGAAAGATGTCACATTCCAGTGCTCATCAAGGACCTTCTCAGCGCGCCAGGACGTTCATGCAACATCAGCGCCAAGCACCTCCTGGTACTTTCCGGACCTCTACAACAACCTTCCGCCCAGTTGCCCAAAGTCAGCGCCGCAATGTCAACATCAGCAACCAACAGCCCCGAGGCAATGCCAGCTCCACAGCTGGGATTACGTGTTTCAAATGTCATCAAGTGGGGCACTATGCTAGCCAATGCCCACAGAAGACGGGACAAGCTCAAGCCGGGACCTCCTCTTCAGGACCTCCCTCTGCCAGAACCTCCCAGCCAGGAGTGGGTCACGGAGCACCCTAGGCTGCAGGACCTCCTCAGGCCAAGACCTCCCCACCTTTTGGGAGAGGACGTATTAATCACATTGCAGTGGAGGAAGCTCAGGCCTCCCCAGACGTCGTGCTAGGTACGTTCCTAGTCAATTCAGTGCCAGCTGCCATTTTGTTTGATTCTTGGGCTTCTCATTCGTTCATTTCTCGGAGTTTTGCTGCCAAGCACCAATTTAAGGTTGCAACTCTTGAAGCTACCTTGTTGGTTCAATCCTCCGGTTCGGAGTTAAGTACGAATCAAGGTTGCCCACAAGTTAGAGTGGTCATAGAAGGGATAGAATTCTTAGCCCACCTCATCCTTCTCGACACCAAGTCCCTTGATGTGACTGTGGGTATGGACTGGCTTGCGGACCACCATGCCATTTTGGATTGTAATGATCGGAGCATCACTTTGACCAGTCCAGTCGGAGACAAAGTGAAGTTTGAAGCCTCTTGAGCTTCTTTGGAGCTCGGTTTGCGATGCCCAAGTTGTGTCTTTGGAAGATGTCGATGATTCGAGAGTTCCCGATGTCTTTCTGATGAGCTTCAGGAATGCCGCTTGATTAAAGACCTCGAGTTTGTCATTAATCTAGTTCCAGGGACCTCCCCTATTTCCAAAAGACCCTATCGGCTGCCTGTTGATGACCTAGTGGAGCTGAAGCACCAGATTGAGGATATGTTGACCAAAGGCTTCATCAGACCTAGTTCCTCACCTTGGGAAGCCCCAGTGATTTTTGTTCCTAAGAAGGATTGTACTTAGCGTATGTGTGTGGACTACCGTGCTCTAAATGAAGTCACCATCAAGAACAAGTATCCTCTGCCAATGATTGACGACCTGTTTGATCAACTAAAAAGAGCAGGATTATTCACGAAGATAGATTTGAGATCAGGATATCACTAGCTGAGGATCCGCCAAGAGGACATCCCCAAAACAGCTTTCTCTACCCGATATGGGCTGTTTGGGTGCACTGTCATGTCCTTTGGGCTGACCAATGCCCCTGCTTATTTTATGAACTTGATGAATAGAGTGTTTATGGAGTATCTGGACAAGTTTGTCATTGTCTTTATTGATGACATCCTAGTGTACTCTAAGAGCGAAGAAGAGCATGAAGAGCATCTTCGATTAGCCTTGAGCAAGCTCAGAGACCACCAACTCTATGCAAAGTTCAATAAGTGTGAGTTCTGGATGAAGGAAGTCACCTTCCTGGGCCATGTTGTGTCTGAAAAAGGAGTCTCTGTCAACCACAGTAAGGTCCAAGACGTGCTCAATTGGGAGTCCCCTAAGTTAAGTGCCCCAGACCCGAAGCTTCCTTGGAATGGCAGGATATTATAGAAGATTCATTGAAGGCTTCTCCCGAATAGCAAGACCTCTTACTTAGTTATTAAAGAAGAAAAAGAAGTTCTCTTGGACCTCCGAGTGTGAGCAAAGCTTTCAAGAACTCAAGAAGCGTTGGCCACTGCTCCAGTTTTAATTCTGCCAAACGTCCGAAAGGATTTTGAAATTTTTTGTGATGCATTTCGACAAGGTCTTGGTTGTGTCTTGATGCAAGAAAGAAGAGTAGTAGCTTATGCCTCGCGACAGTTGAAGCCTCATGAAGCCAATTACCCCACTCATGACCTAAAGCTAGCTGCCGTAGTGCATGCCTTGAAGATATGGCGATATTACCTTATTGGTAACCGCTGCGAGGTCTATACCGACCATAAGATTCTAAAGTACATCTTTACTCAAGCTGATTTGAACATGAGGCAGAGAAGATGGTTAGAGCTAATTAAAGACTACAATATGGGAATTCATTATCACCCCGGTAAGACCAATGTGGTAGCAGATGCTCTAAGTAGAAAGGTCTATAGCAGCACACTGATGGTTGAAAAAAGCCAACCAACTTTGCATGAAGAATTTCAAAAGCTCAGACTTGAGATAGTTGAAAAAGGGTTTTTGGCAGCTCTAGAGGTGCAGCCGACTTTGCAAAATCAGATCAGGGCAGCACAGGTTGACGATACCGACATCCAAGAAATCAAGAGCAACATGAGAAAAGGTAGATCTTTAAGGTTTTCGGAAGATGAACAGGGAACTGTCTGGTTTGACAAAAGGCTCTGTGTGCCAAACAACCTAGAGCTTAAGAAGATGTTATTCAAAGAGGCTCACGAAGTATTGTATTCCATTCATTCAGGAACTACAAAGATGTATCAAGACATCAAAGAAATGTACTGGTGGCCTAGCATGAAGCGCGAAATCACAGAATATGTGGCCAAGTGTGATGTTTGTCAAAGAGTTAAAGCCATGCACCAAAGACCTGGAGGTCTGTTGGTACCTTTACTCATACCCAAGTGGAAGTGGGAAGAGATTGGGATGGATTTTATAACTGGTCTACCTAGGACCCAAGCTGGTTTTGACTCCATTTGGGTGGTTGTGGATCGCATAACCAAAGTTGCTCATTTCATCTCCGTTAAGACCACCTATTCTGGAGACAAGTTGGCAGAGCTCTACATGGCGAAGGTTGTGTGCCAATATGGTGTGCCAAAGAAGATAGTGTCAGATCGAGGATCCCAGTTCACCTCCAAGTTTTGGCAAAAACTACATGAAGTCTTGGGCACAAACCTCAATTTCAGCACAGCCTATCACCCTCAAACAGATGGCCACACCGAAAGAGTTAACCAAATTTTTGAAGACATGCTGAGAGCTTGTGCTCTGGAAAAGCAAGGTAGTTGGGACCGGATGCTACCCTATGCCAAGTTCTCCTACAATAACAGCTACCAAGCAAGTCTCCAGATGTCTCCTTTTGAAGCCCTTTATGGAAGAAAATGTAGGACGCCTTTGTACTGGACAGAAATTGGTGAAAGACAAGTTCTTGGACCAGACCACTTGAAAGAAGCTGAAGACCAAGTGAGATCTATAAGAGAAAAGTTGAAGACTGCCCAGGCCAGACAGAAGAGCTATGCAGACAATAGACGTCGAGACCTAGACTTTGCTCCTGGAGATCAAGTATACCTCAAAGTGTCACCCCCTCAAAGGAATGCACCGTTTTAGAGTTAGTGGGAAGCTAGCACCAGGGTTCATTGGACCTTTTCCCATTCTTGCTCGAAGAGGAGAAGTTGCCTACAACATAGACCTCCCTCCTCAGCTGACTGGAGTGCACAATGTCTTCCATGTGTCTCGATTGAAAAAAGTGCTGCGTGTGCGGAAGAACAGATGCCTTTAGAAGCGGTAGACCTCCAAGAAGATCTCACGACAAGGAGCAACCCATCAAGATCTTGGAAGTGTCGGCGAGTGACAAGAAGCAAGGTCCTTCATTTTTGCAAGGTTCAGTGGAGGAACCACACCGAAGCGGAAGCAACTTGGGAGCGCGAAGAGGACTTCAAGAAGGAGTTCCCGCACCTATTCTCTAGCTAGCCCGAATCTCGGGGACGAGATTCTCTTTAAGGGGTGAAGGTTGTAACGTCCCGTTTGTCCAGAGTTCTTGCAAGTTTTCAAAACCAAAAAGGAACCATTTGACTTTGTTGAATCGCCCGAGCTTAACTTGAAGATTTTGGAATCTTGGGGATTTAATATGAATTAATCGAACTTCAACTAATGAGAAAGTATTGGTTTATTTGGACTTGTTTGAGCTCTGGCGTTGTTTTCCTCTTTTTGTTTGCTCAAACCTCTCTCGACCTCCCTCGTCCTCACCAGACCTCCTTCTCTGTTTGAGCCCTTCTTCGGTTTTGACCTCCCCTTTATTAGATCTGACCGTTAGGACCTCCCCTTTGTTAGAGCTGACTGTTAAGACCTCCCCCTTTGGAGATCTTAACCGTCCAGACCTCCCCTTTGTTAGATCTGACCGTTAGGACCTCCCCTTTGGAGATCTTAACCGTCCAGACCTCCCGTTTGTTAGATCTGACCGTTAGGACCTCCCCTTTAGAGATCTTAATCGTCCAAACCTCCGTTGGTTTTGATCTGACCGTTCAGGACCTCCCCTTTAGAGATCTCCGTCGTTGGATCTCCTTTTTGGGTTCAAACCTCCCTTTCCCTTCACGTGGTCCGAACCAGCCTCGCGCCCTCCCACTTGTGGACTGCCTGATTCAAATCGGACAGTCCTGCTTCGCCGCACCTTGTTTGGTTTCTCGGGACCTCCTCGTCCTCAGGATTTGTTGGTCTTTTTGCAAAGACCACCCTTGTAGTCTTTTTGCAAAGACCACCCTCCCGGCCATGACCGCTCCTTGTGGTCAGGACCTCCCCCTTGGGTCGCGACCTCCCTTTTGGTCATGACCTCTCATAGTGGTCTTTTTGCAAAGACCACCCTCGCGGGTCAAGACCACCCGGTGGGCAGGACCTCCTGGTCTTTTTGCAGAGACCACCTTTGCGCATTTTGACCTCCTTCTCAGGACCTCCCCTTGGGTTGACTGGTCCCACCCGCCAGTCCTTTTCTGACCTTTTCCTGTCGCCACCCCTTTGGCGCAGTCTGTCCACATTAAATGCGGCTGCACCGCATTAAATGCTGCTATGTCACATTGCATGTGGATGGATCACATTAAATGCTGGTTCCACTATAATCATTTCTCTTTTTGCCTCTTTTCCCACCTGTCTCTCTGTCCGTTCCTCACTTTTTGGCAGTTCATCATCATTGCTTTTTGCGCTGCAATCTTGCAGCCCATCTTCTCTTTCCTTCCCCTATAAATAAAGCTCCAGGGAGTCCCTTTTGACCTCTTGTTCCTCCCTCAGCTTGCCAGAACTACTCTTTCTTCCTCTGGCTCATTTTTCTCCGTGCTTCGATTTCGCATGAGTGATTGGAGCCACGTCGTCTTCGTCCTCCTCGCCGTTGAAAGGCCCTGCTGGAGATTCGCGTTGCCTTCGATCTCCGTCTTATTTCTTCCGCGACCTCCTCCAGCACCTCGCCTTGTTCCGGTGAGATTCCTCATTCTATTTCTTGTTTCACTTGGACTTCTTTTGTCAAGATCTCTCCTGGTCAAGACCTTCCTCCCGATCTTGACCACCTCCTGGTCTTTTTGTAAAGACCACCCTTTTTGGTCTTTCGCAAAGACCACCCTCTCGGTCATGATCACTTCCCGATCGTGACCACCTCTTGGTCTTTTTGCAAGGACCACCCTCCTTTGCTTGAACTTCCCTTCTCGTTGGACCTCCTTCCCAGTTGGGACCTCCTACTTTCTGGGTTTTGGTTTAAGTTCTTTTTTAGTTCTTTGTTTTAGTTGTTTTGCTTATTTGGTTCTTTCCGAACGTGTAGATTCCGACTTCGTGGAGGAGTACTTGGATCCAGCAGCCTCTACCGAAGTCTCGCCACTCTTCAACGAAGGCAAGTCGCAGACCTTTGATCATGTTGAACCTAGCATTTTAAAAGTATATTGTTTTACCTTATCATGCATGGCTATTTGTATAAAAATGGTTTAGGCAGTAGCTAAATTCCTACTTGACAATATGCCTCCATGAATGATTGAACTCGACATGTTGACATGTTCCCTTTGGACACCTTAGAATGGTTATTCATAGTTGGTCTTGTATTGATATTACCAACCTGGGAGCGTATTTATGCTTAGCCTTGCTTTAGACGTGTTGGTTCTGAGAATCATGAATCATGTGGTTAATAAACTTGACTAATTGAACTATGGAACTGTGGTTGGTGCCACTATTGAGGAGCTGAGGTGCTGATGTCGCAGTTGTATTGATCGTGGTGCGATGCCGCTCTTGTTAAAATTTATTGTGCCAAGACCAGGGTGGTCTTTTGGCTGGGTGAACCCATGTTTTCTCACTCGGGCGAGTGATCGTGCAGTAAAGGGGGTGCTATACGCACACTAGGATAAGGTTGTCACGCCTGAGTGGTCTAAGGACCTAACTTTATGTTCCTTGCTCCGGGTCTTCCGTGCAACCACAAGACCATTTTATGAGGGTGGTCTGGGCCAAATAATTAGCGATGGTTTGGTCTGGTTCTGTTGTGGTGGAAGCGTGTGCTGTTTCACACTTGGCGTAAGAGGGGGCACGAATCCGGGGGGGGGGGGTTTGCAGCCCAATGGAAGCGAAACCTTAGCGGGCAGAACCAAGCCAGATCATAGCTTTGTAAAGGCCTTGTCACGCTCTCTAGACTGCTCACCTCCGGAAGTGAGCAAGGGTTTTCCGGGAACTCGTCCCGCTAGAGAGATCGTAGATTGTGGGTAAAGTTGTACACCTCTGCAGAGTGAAAAATCTTTTCGAATAGCCAAGTCCTTAGTTATAGACACTGCCTGGACCAAATGCATGAAGGGTATCTTTCTCGAATTGTGTTCCTAGGAGCTCCAGAGTTGGTGCTCTGGGGTGATCGTGTGGGCTCTGGAGTTGGTGCTCCAGAGAGGTCGTGGGAGAGATCCTGGTCGTGGGTGCGACCAGGCCTTCCACGAGTGGTCTTGGGAGTGAGTTAGCGCTCATGACCTCCTTTGAAAACAAAATGTACTTATGTATTACTTTTTTTTAACTTGAGCTTTGCAATCTACTTATTCTATTTACTGTCAAATATCGCTTTCTGCAAACTAACCCTACAGCTATCATTGGCCAAGCCATTGCATGAATAATATGTGCATACTTGCTCCCTGCGATTTGCTGAGTACATTTAAACGTACTCATGGCTTTAAGCCCTGTGTTGAAGCAGTGGCCGAACGAGAACAAGGACAAGGGTGCTTAGACCTCTTCGAGGAGGAGTTCTATAATGATCCAACCTTCTAGGAGACGTCCTCCACTCGACAGCCTGTGGGCTTGCCGGATGGCCTCGCGCTTTTGTGGCTTCGCTGTTAAGTTCTGTTGTCGGATTTTGTAAGCCCGTGGTGGCACCTTTTGTAGCCAAGCTTGACTATAAGGTCCTTGTTTAATATAAGTTAATTTGTCTGCTTCATCTTGTTTCTTGTCGTGTGGTTGTGGTTACACCTGTGTTGTTCTGTGCGAGCTAGCTGGTGATCCTGGGACTAGTTCAGTGCGCAGAGACTAGGACCTCTGAGAAGTCTTTATGATCTCCTAGGTGGTCCTGTAGGACTTCCTCTTAAGGTGCTCTCCGGGGACCTCCCAGACCTGCGGGTGGTCCTGTCGAACCTCCCTAGTTGGTCTTGGGACATCTCCCCGGGTGTATCCCGAAAGGGGCTTGCCACTAGCACAGCTGGCCAGCGGCTTAAGGCGAATGATTTATTTATGGGTGATATTAGGCAAGCACCCAATACAACAAATACATGGTGGGAATTAAGCGAGCAGAGCACGGACGAGCGAGGCATACGGTGTGGAGAAGCATACGATGGGAGATTCAAAGCGGAAGCAGCGAGAGGCGAACGAAAGCACAGAGGCAGGGGAAAGTAGGCGCACAAAGCATTTGGAAAAAATGCGTTGAAAAAATTGCAACATCGCTGTGAACAGTATGCAACATTTTTTTTCTTCTACAGATGCAATACTTGCAACATCCCCGGACAACGGTTGCAACATCCTAGGACAACGGTTGCAACATCCTAGGATAATGGTTGTAACATCCCCCGGACAACGGTTGTAACATCCCCGAACAACGGTTGCAACATCCTAAGACAATGGTTATAACATCCCTAGACAACGGTTGCAACATCACAAATAAAAAAAACAAAGAATCTGGAAAAAAAAAAACGTGTTGGAAAAAATTACAACATCGCTGTGAACAGTATACAACATTTTTTGTATGATGTGCATACGAGCTATTTGTTTGCTAAGAGGGTTTGATTGAGTGTCTGATACGAAGCGTCCTAATCGGACGCAAGATCCATAGCATTACCCTATTGTTTAATAAATATAGTATACATGTTGCACTTTATTTGATTTGTGGCTTCAAATGCCACTCAGATCGGATCAATTGTTCATTGCGAACCGATCGGACTGTTTAAGCTACTCACGAATAATCAAGTAAAGGGTTAGCCGCTGGTAATAAATTAAACAAATCAACCAGTAAGATGTCAAGTACGTGGTGGTATCGCACTAGCACAGCTGGCCGGCGGCTTAAGGCGAAAGATTTATTTAGTTATAGGTGATATTAAGCAAGCACCCAATACATCAGAATTAAGAGAGCAGAGCATAACATTTCCCTTATATATATGTATCCACAAGACCAAGTCGACAACCAGTGCCCCCAGCCTCAGGTACACACACCATTGTTTCTGACGCTCAGATATCAATGGCTTCGCTGCTTCCGTGGCTGGCATGGCTTATCGTCTCCCTCTTCTCCGTCTACCTCCTCGACCTCCTTGCCCACGCACGCCGCTGCCTCCCGCCGGGCCCGCACCCACTGCCACTCATCGGCTGCCTCCACCTTCTCGGCAACCAACCGCACCGTTCCCTCGCTCGCCTAGCCAAGATCCATGGCCCGCTCATGTCCCTCCGCCTGGGCACGGTTACCACGGTGATCGTCTCCTCCCCGGACGTCACCCGCGAGATCCTGCAGAAGCACGACGCCGTCTTTGCATCCCGGTCCGTGGCGGACGCCGCCGGAGACCACGGCAAGAACTCCGTCGTATGGCTGCCCAACGCGCCACGGTGGCGTGCGCTCCGCAAGATCATGGCCACGGAGCTGTTCGCGCCGCACCGGCTCGACGCGCTCCAGCAGCTCCGGCAAGACAAGTTGCAGGAGCTCGTGGACCACGTCGCGCGGCTGGCGCGCGAGGGCGCGGCGGTGGACGTAGGCCGCGTGGCGTTCACGACGAGCCTGAACTTTCTCTCGCGCACCATCTTCTCGCGCGACCTGACAAACCTTGACGACCTTGGCGGGTCGAAGGAGTTTCAAGAAGTGGTGACAGAGATCATGGAGGCTGTGGGGAGCCCGAACGTGTCCGACTTCTTCCCGGTGCTCGCGGCAGCCGACCTGCAGGGTCTGCGCCGGCGGACGGCCCGCCTGTTCGCCCGGCTGCACCGTGTGTTCGACGCGGAGGTGGACCAGAGGCTTCGCAGCCGCGACACTGGAGAGCCCAGGAAGAACGACTTCCTCGACGTGCTGCTCGACGTCGCCGCACGGGATGGTGACAAGGCCGGGCTGGACCGCGACACGCTACGGTCACTGTTCACGGTAAGTAGATCTTGTTAGAATTTTTCTTGTCTTCACTCTTTCGTTCCAGAGAGAGGTTCGGCCTCATCCAGAAAAGAATTGGTCCGCTCGGCTTCACCGCTGGACCCGCTGTCTGTCCATGACATGAATTGCCTGAATGCGACTTTGCCCTTCAAGCAGCGCACGTCTCTCCTCCTGCTTGTGTTGTCCTCACGTGAAGCTCTATCAGCGCCCCTGGTCTTCGGTTGTTCACAGCAGCCCCTCTGCCCTTTCTTCACGTGTCCCTGCCGGAGATAAAAGACGCTGAGACAATGCGTACAAACGACGCGAGACCACACTTGATTGCTTTCGGGAGCAGTGTTTCTCTTTTTGTGTTTTGTATTTCTTCTCACAACTCTATAACTCAGCTCTGTACAAGAACGATTACAGACTTAGCCTTATAAAGTCTGAGCTCCTAGACTCATAAACGGACTAAGAACCAACTCGGAAACCAAATCCTAAAACGGAAACAGAAAGAAACTTCTAAAAACGAGATTAACTTTAACAATCACCTCCTTAATCTCGTTTCTTCACCTTGATCAGACCGATTTTCTCTCTCATCTGAACTTCCAAGCCTTTCTCTTTTACATGCACTCCTGTGCATCGTTCCTTCCTGGGCCGATACCATCCTACTACCTGCACTTGCTTCATCCTGAACCATGCACAAACCAACGTTTGCCGCGCCTCGTACCTGGACTGAACTCGTCCTTCCTTGCATGCCTGCCTAGGCTGGAGCACCTGCTCCCACGACCGTCTGGGCTTCGCCATTACCTGAGCCTCTTGCTCCCCTCTCTTGGATCAAGTCTGCCCGCTTTCCCACGTACATCTCAGCTAAGGCTACACCACCTCTTCCTCCTGCGTCAACTTCGTGTACACCGCGCTTTCATGAGCGTGGGACTCGCTGCCCCCTGTAGCTCCCTGTGCGCCTTGCTGTGCGCCGTCTGGACCTCCCAAGGCTCCGCCTGCTGCACCTCCTGCATCAACTGTGTGCCACTCCTAGGTTTCGTCATGTTATGGTTCGATACCCAAGTCTCACTCTGGCTCCTCCAGACTGTCCTTCATACAAACCGGTTTACAAGTTTTTAGAAAATTTTTGTACAACCGGTTTGGGGATCCTTTTACCTTCATCAACAGATCTTTGTTCTTGTTATAGACACGTAAGAATTCATCCTGCAGCTCCACCCTGCACCCCCGTATGCCAACTGCCTGAGACTTGGTATGTTGTTGCACAAACTTGGTATAAAGTAAATATCAAGCAGAATCTTCTGATCACCGTTCTTTCATCGCAGCAACATTGTACCTTTGCCTTTTATCTGTACCGTGGAGTCGTTGCCAAACTTAACTTTCCCTGTAATCTTCTCGTCGGGCTCATGGAACATGGAGCGATTTCCTGTCATGTGATTGCTTGCTCCATTGTTTACCACTCATCAGTAAGATCGTGGCTGTCTCCCTATGTATGTAGTTTAGGAACTACATTCTCCTCGTTCAATATCACCATAACCGGTACCTCGTTGACACATAAGGAGAGAAACAGGGTAGGATTGTCATCGTTTTCACAGACTCGGTTGAGGTTTACCTCCTTGTTTTTCTTCTTATTTTGGCAATCCGAAGCATAGTGTCCATATTTGTCGCAGTTGAAGCACTTTATGTGGCTGCGACACTCCGACGCGTAGTGACCGAATTCTTCACATTTAAAACACTTGACATGAGACTTATCACGTGCTCTGCCTTGCACAGCCTTCTCTCCACGTCCTCCTCTGCCTTGAGTAGACATTGCCTCCTATTGAGAACGAGATAGCAACAACTGTTCATCTTCTTCTTCTTTGCGATGTCGTCTCCCCTTTAAAGTTCATCCTGTTTGTGTTGTCCTCACGTAAAACTTCTATCAGCGCCCGTGGTCTTCGGTTGTTCACAGCAGCCCCTCTGCATCGGTGCTTTCTTCACATGTTCCTGCCGGAGATAAAAGACGCCGAGGCAATGCGAATAAACGATGCAAGACCACACTTAATTTCTTTCGGGAGCAGTGCTCCTCTTTTTGCGTTTTATATTTCTTCTCACGACTCCATAACTCAACTCTATACAAGAACGATTACAGACTTGGCCTTATAAAGGCTGAGCTCCTAGACTCATAAACGGACTAAGAGCCGACTCGGAAACCAAATACTAAAACGGAAACAGAAAGAAACTTCTAAAAACGAGATTAACTCTAACAGATCTGCAGAAGAAGTTTTTAATTTCTTGCTCGCTCGTTTCAAAAAATAAAATAAAATATTGCACACAGGGCATGTGATAGAAGGACATGCGTATTTCGGTACATTATTGACCAGTTGCACTTTGGTAATGTTATATGTCGATTTCATATACAGAAAAGATCTATATCTTTAGATCACGGTCATGAAACGTTTTTGACAAAATCGGATCTCGTCTCGTACAAGCGACCAAATAAATGACAATTTGGTAAGTGATCTTATGCAAATGTAAGATAAATTGTATATCTCTACTATTACAAAATTAGAGTTGGTGGTGGTCCGTCCTCCCCACTCCTCTTCGGTGTGTCTGTTGGATCGATGAGCGGGGCACCGACAGCTCCGATCGCGTTGTTGAGTACGATGATGGTGGACGACCCGACATGTTGTGATTATAATGTTTTTAATCTGTAGCAACGCACGGGCATTAAACTAGCTAGTTTATGATATATTCTTGAGTGAGGTTCAGAAGGCGACTGGCCAGGACCAGGCAAACATCAACTTATATATTTACAGGGCCCGTGTGGAACTGAGATTTCACAGGAATATCACGCGAAAGATTTAAATTCCCGTAGGAGAAAAAAACCCCCTTCTTGTATAGTATACTAAGTGAATAGTCTACGTATATCCTAGCAAACAAACGTTCTTCTTACCTTTTAGTGTATTCAGTTTTTTTACAAAAAAATAATAACAAGTTAAACCTTAGTAGTAGGGACAACTATGCAATTTTCAACCATGTGGAAAACGTAGAGTAGTGTAAAAAGTCAAACTTGAACTTGTAACTTACCAAATAAACGGGTTTTAGGAAGAAAAATCATACAACTGTATTATGCTTGTTATGTGTATCTTAATAATTTTTTGTGACATCATTAATTTAATATATTTGTATGTTAGGATTTGTTTGCCGCCGGAAGTGACACAAGCTCAAGCACTGTGGAATGGGCAATGGTAGAATTGCTTCGAAACCCATTATCTATGGTTAAATCTTGCGACGAGCTTGCACAAGTTATCGGCTCAAGAAGGAATATTGAAGAATCTGAAATTAGCCGGCTGCCATATCTTCAAGCTGTGATAAAAGAAACTTTTCGACTTCATCCTCCCGCTCCACTGTTGTTACCACGCAAAGCTGAGATGACCATAAAAATAGGAGGTTACACAATACCTAAAGGTGCACGTGTGCTTGTAAATGTATGGGCGATGGGTCGAGATAAAGACGTATGGCCTGAACCTGAGATGTTTATGCCTGAGAGATTTTTGGAAAGCACAATTGACTTTAGAGGTGGAGATTTTGAGCTCATTCCATTCGGTGCAGGACGTCGGATCTGCCCTGGGATGCCATTAGCAATTCGGATGGTGCATTTGGTTCTCGCATCATTACTAAATCAGTTCAAATGGAGTCTCCCAGTTGAGGTTGAAAGAAATGGAATTGATATGACCGAAAAGTTTGGCGTGACGCTAGCAAAGGTGGTGTCTCTGTGTGCGATAGCTACACCAATTTGAGCCAACAACCCAGTCCATCATTCAGAATAATAGTTTTATATAAGTGAAGTGTCATGTGGGGGGCTCACGTATGGAAGAAGAAGGAAGAAGACTCGAGAGATCACATTAGAGCAATCCGGTTTGGACTCTTCAGCAAAGCCGGCTGTTTTGCCAGAATAGGAATAGTTGCTTTATTAGTTTCCTTCTCAGTTAGAGTTGTATTCGGAAACTATGTATTAGCAGAGGCGGAACTAGAACGAAAATGGCCGGGGTTCACTATTTCACCATACATATAACGACATATATAATTTTCAAGTAACACTGTACTAAATGGTAATTTATACGGTAAAAGACTGCAAGAGACCGGAGGTTGGGCTGAACTGGGGTGCACAGCTTTTGACCTAAGGTGTGCACGTATAGTATATACATGATAATATCTGTTATTTTTTTTGGGACCCGGTGTCCTGTGACACCGGGTGGGCCCAGCTGGTTCCGCCCATGTGTATTAGTAATGCTTTTGTATTCGTTTTACTTTCCTAGTCCAGATTGTTAGAACCTCTTTATATAGAGGAGAAGAACACTTTGCTTTGGTTAAGAAAATATTAGAAAACCGCCTCAACTCTTACGCTCTCTATTCTATCTTGTAATCAGATGTTGACGCTTTTCTGTTCACGCACATCAGAACTCGACCTTGCGGCAAGCCACCCTGGCGCCTCGGCCTAACGTCGAGGTTTGGTCCTCGCCCGAGTACTAGCCCCAGCTACAATCTTCGGTCATCTGCTTTGGCTCCCAAGCAAATCCCTGACAACTTGGTATCAGAAGACCTTGCTGCGCTCTCCACCATGTCTGAGACCGACAATAGCGACGCCATCAGCAAGAAGCTCGACGCCATGCTTCAACAGATGGAGTCCGATCGACACAAACTCCACGATAAAATCGATAGTCTCGCTGGGACAATACGGGACTTCGATATGCAACAACGAGCACATAATTTGGCAATCAACCGGTTGGAGCAGGGACGCACCGCATTGCCGACCGAAGGTGATCACCCAGTCCTCATTGACGCACGACTCCGAGCAACGGATGGCCTCCTTCCAAGCCCTCATCACCAGCAGCAAGGTTCGCCGGCTGCATCAATGGCCGAATACCGTTCTGCTGACCGGGATGTGCCCGTTTTCCATCGGCCGCCAAACGACGGCCACTACGCTAGCCGGGGCAGCGTCCCGCGCTATCACAAATTGAACTTTCCATCCTTCGATGGTCAGGAGGATCCTCTTCCGTGGCTGAATCGTTGTGATCAGTTTTTTCGCGGCCAACACACGTTAGAGGAGGACAAAGTATGGCTGGCCACGTTCCATATGACTGGCACAGCACAATTATGGTACCACTGACTGGAACGTGACACAGGAACACCGTCTTGGCGACACTTTATCGAATTGGTCAATACTCGATTCGGTCCCCCACTGCGCAGCAATCCATTGGGTGAACTCACTGCCCTTCGCAAACACGGTTCAGTACGTGAGTTCTCCAATCAATTTCTGGCGCTTCTATGCCGGACTGATCCCTTGACCGAACAACAACAAATCCAACTATTCACAGCCGGTTTGGGCCAGCTGCTGCAGACGGACGTGGAACTCCAAGCACCCTAGTCACTCGAATCAACAATGAGTCTCGCTGGCGCTTATGAACGGCAAACACAGCTGGCCGCCTCAGCTAACCCGTCGTCAGGCCATCGCCCTTAGCGCGCTGGGAGCAAGCCCACTCCAGCCTCCAGTATGTCCACGCCTACCGACCAAGGGAGCAATCGTCCTCGACGGCCGGTTTGGCGCGGTGCACGCTCTCGCTAGCAGAGCTGGAACGACGCCGATCCCTCGGACTCTGCTACCGCTATGACGAGAAGTTTGCTGTCGGCCACCGTTGCAAACGTCTCTTTGTCATCGAAATTCAGCCGGATAATGATGATGAGGACGATTTTCCACTAGAAAGCGGCGATCCAGAGATCTCTCTAGCGGCTGTCACAGGTATTCAGCCCAGGTCGGGCCAGACAATGCGACTGCACGTCAAGATCGGGAACAACACGTTGGTCGCTCTACTCGATTATGGATTTACGCAGAACTTCATTGCCGATGCTGTTGTGGCCACCACCAGCGTACTGGTACGGCCACATTCGGGTCTCCGTGTCACGGTTGCCAACGGTGATCAGTTTCCTAGCTTAAGGCTCTGTCGGGCCATGGCGATCCGTATTGGCTGCAAAGATTTCACATTGGATTGCTACGCCATGTCGCTTGACGGATTTGATGTAGTCTTGGGGGTACAATGGCTTGGCACGCTCGGTCCAATTACTTGGGATTTCTCCAACATGACGATGTCGTTCGCCCGCCAGGGACGCTGAGTTACTTTGACCAGTATGCTAGTGCCATCGCGTTCATGCCATACACTTGCGTGTACAGGAACCAACTTGTTGGAGGATCTCCTTGACGAATTCAGTGATCTTTTCATGGAGCCACATGGTCTTCCTCCAGTCTGGGACATTTCTCACCATATACATCTCTAAAAGGGGACCGAGGCCATTGCCGTCCGCCCATATCGCTATGTGCAATTACAGAAAGATGAATTGGAACGACAATGTGCTAACATGCTTCAACAAGGGACCATCCGTCGCAGTACATCATCTTTTTCATCACCGATATTATTGGTCAAAATGCGGGATGGTTCTTTGCATTTCTGTGTAGATTATCGCCACCTCAACGATAAAACAGTCAAAGATAAGTTCCCTATTCTGATCGTTGATGAGTTGCTCGATGAGCTTCGTGGTGCCAAATTTTTCACAAAATTGGACTTACGTTCTGGCTATCACCAAGTGTTGATGCATCCGTCTGACATTGCAAAGACTGCTTTTCGCACTCATCAGGGTCTTTTTGAATTTCTGGTCATGCCCTTTGGTCTTACCAACGCTCCCGCCACATTTCAAGCTCTTATGAATACTATGCTGCAAGATTTTCTTCGTCGCTACGTCTTGGTTTTCTTTGATGATATTCTTATCTACAGCCCTACTTGGTCAACACATTTACGACATCTCAACACGGTATTCTAGACACTTCAATGCCATCGTTTATTTTTGAAACGTTCTAAATGCTCTTTGAGCCAACTTTCAGTGGCATATTTGGGCCACATTGTTTCTGCCAAAGGTGTGGCGGTTGACAATGCGAAAATTAGTGTAGTCTCCACATGGCCGACTCCTACGTTAGTTAGGACACTTCGTGGATTTTTGGGGTTGGCCGAGTATTACCGTAAATTCATTCACAATTTTGGTATTATTGCGGCTCCATTGACTAAATTGCTCAAAACAGAGGCGTTTCTTTGGTCTCTTGATGCTCAGGACGCTTTTAATTGCCTCCAATCAGCACTCACACAAGCCCCGGTATTACAGTTACCAAATTTCAACCATGATTTTATTGTTGAATGTGATGCATCAGGTTCAGGCTTTGGCGCGGTTTTACATCAAGGCACGGGGGCTGTGGCATTTTTCAATCGTCCGATTGCTCCCCGCCATGTTTCTCTAGCAGCTTATGAACGGGAGCTCATTGGTCTTGTTCAAGCGGTTCGGCATTGGCGTCCTTATTTATGGGGACGACGATTTTTGGTACGTACTGATCATTACAGTTTGAAGTTCTTGCTGGATCAACGCCTTTTGACCATCCCTCAACATCACTGGGTCAGTAAACTACTAGGTTATGATTTTTCCGTTGAATACAAACCCGGCAGCTCCAATGTAGTAGCCGATTCTTTATCTCGGCGTGACACTGAGATGCAGTCGGCTTCTTTGGTTTTGTCATCACCGAAATTTTCATTATTTGATGAGTTACGTATTAGCCTTCAAGCTGATCCGGTTACAAAGTCATGACGTCTTTGAAATTGCGGTTGGCGCCCGGTAGGTCCTTGGACCATCACTCATGATTTACTTACTTTTAACAATCCTGTCTACGTTCCTAGGACATCTGCTGTATTACCATCCATTATTGGACTAGCTCATGGCACGGGACATGAAGGAATTCAAAAAACACTTCATCGTCTCAAGGCCGATTTCCATGTGCCGCATGCACGGACAGTCATTCAAGGTTATATACGAGCTTGTGATGTTTGTCAACGCAATAAAGGAGAACAATTGCATCCGGTCGGCTTACTTCAACCATTGCCGGTACCTTCCACAGTTTGGGCTGACATTTCAATGGATTTTATTGAGGGACTTCCACGTATTCATGGTAAAACAATTATTTTTACGGTTGTGGATCATTTCTCTAAATCTGCTCATTTTATCCCTTTGGCTCATCCGTACACGGCCTATTCAGTGGCTCAAGTATTTTTTAATGACATTGTTCGTCTCCATGGCATTCCATCATCCATTGTCAGTGACCGTGATACCGCTTTTACAAGTAATTTTTGGTCGGAATTATTTCGGTTAGCCGATGTTAAGCTTAACCTCAGCTCTGCATTTCACCCCCAATCAGATGGACAATCAGAAGTGGTTAACAAGATCATTGTTATGTACCTCTGTTACCTCACTGGAGATCGTCCTAAACAATGGCTTCGTTGGTTACCTTGGGCTGAGTATTGTTATAATACGTCTTTTCAGACTTCGCTACGTACTTCCCTATTTAAGGTGGTTTATGGCCGTGATCCTCCGACCTTACGTTCCTATCAGTCGGGCACCACCGACTGCCGGCCGTGGATCAACTCCTCTAGGATCGGGATGATTTTTTGTTTGATATTCGTGATCGCTTACTTCTCGCTCAGCAAACATATAAGTGGCATTACGACAAAGGTCATCGTGAAGTAGAATTTTCCGAAGGTCAATGGGTTTGGCTTCGTTTACATAATCGACCCACCGCTTCTTTGTCCTTGTCTTCCAAAGGTAAATTAGGACCTCGTTATTTTGGACCTTATCAGATTTTGAAGAAAGTGGATTCCGTCGCCTATCGTTTACAACTACCGGCAAAAGCAAAGATTTATGATGTGTTTCATGTGAGTCTGTTGAAACCATTTATTGGTCCATCACCATCCTCACCACCACCATTGCCGATGATTTTGCATGGACGAGTTTGTCCTTCCCCGGCTAAAGTCATTCAATCTCGTAGAGCTCGTGACCGTATTCAGATTTTGGTTCAATGGGAAAATGCGCCTGACACAAGTGCTTCTTGGGAGGATGTCGAGCAATTTAAGAAGTTATATCCTTTATTTAAGCTCGAGGACGAGCTATTTTCAAAGGAGGGGAGAGATGTCATGTGGGGGCTCACGTATGGAAGAAGAAGGAAGAAGACTTGAGAGATCATGTCAGAGCAATCCGGTTTGGACTCTTCAGCAAAGCCGGCTGTTTTGCCAGAATAGGAACAGTTGCTTTATTTGTTTCCTTCTCAGTTAGAGTTGTATTCGGAAACTATGTATTAGTAATGCTTTCGTATTCGTTTTACTTTCCTAGTCCAGATTGTTAGAACCTCTTTATATAGAGGAGAAGAACACTTTGCTTTAGTTAAGAAAATATTAGAAAACCGCCTCAACTCTTACGCTTTCTATTCTATCTTGTACTATATGTTGTCGTTTGCTGTTTGTTCGCACATCAGAACTCGACCTTCTTGCAAGAAGCCACCACGGCGCCTCAAGCAAGGCGGGCGCTAGTCCTCACTTCAACGTCGGGCGCTTAGTCTCACCGAGTACTAGCCACAGCTACAATCTTCATTCATCTGCTTTGGCTACCAAGCAAATCCCTGACATGAAGCTTATATCATAGCTACACCAATTTATGTAAAATGAATCACACATGGGGTTGGATATCATTGATGTGGCAAAGATAACACATTTTCATATGAATTTCAATTGTATCTTAACCACAGTAGAATAAGTGAAGTTTTCTCTATTTCAAGATTTTTTTTTCAGTAAGGGGGATTCCGGAGTCCGCTTATGTTGATCATTTTTTGTGGCCGCTTTCGAAACAACATGGTTACGTGTTGTTAGCTACAAGTTTATGTTCAATACATGGTGATCATTTTTTGTGGCCGTGTTACACCATGTGGGTAGGTCTAGTATATTTTAGTTGATGAATAATTGACAATGTTGGGTACTGATATTATTTGAGGCGTGTGGTGTGTGGACTTATGTCGGTCAAGTTGGAAAGAACTTGTGTCGGGAAAACATGGTGTTTTAGTCTTTGTATGCGCAGGGTAACTCGGAGGCGATCGTGGTCTACAGTGGTGATCGGGAGATGGCTTGGTGTGAAGTCATGGTCCAGAGGGTCGAGGATGCTGGAGGAGACAGTCGAGCTCGAGTTGGGGCGCGTGGAGATCAAAGATGGAGATGCATATAGTAGATGTGCTGACGAGTATTAAGTGATTAAGGGCTAATAGATGTATGCATAATGGGCTGGGCCAGCTGTTTAGGCTTTACGTGTTCGTGAAAGACTTGAATAGGAGTTCTAGTCGGTATTGGAGTCTGAAGTCTTTTTGGGTGATAGACGTCGTGTGAGATAAAAAGACAGGGCGGCTATGGATTGTTAGGGCGAGACAGGAAAAAGCAGGGCCGGCGGCAGAACAAGACAAGCTTGTGGCTGGCTTGATTCTGATGCAAGACAGGTAGTCTGGCAAGGCGTCAGCGAGAGAGAGAAACAGGGTGGTGCATGCATGCAGGGGTTCTCAGAGGCGAAAAAAAGGAGGGCCGACAGCTTGTAGCGACTTGAATCTTGGATTTGTTTATTGCTAGCAGTCAGAGCTTTTTGGTCTTGAGTGAATTCGGTAACAGCAGTGCTTTGATTTACTATTGTGCTTGGCTTTTGGAGCATCAGGCGATGTGCTTTTCAGCTATCTTTTTAATTCGGTTTGTCTCTACTCTAATTGCCAATACGAATTAAATATTGAGCTCTACTGCCGTTCCTGCCGAGAGAAAGGAGTTTGATCTGTTTGCTGATTACTAGATAGTTAGCTGATGTTCCTTTGTTTAAAAGAGTTGACCCATCAATTTGCTAGCTGCTGTTTACGTGAGGTGACCTACTGCCTTAATTGTACCATCGCTTCGCTAGTTATCTGCTTACTGAATACTAGTGCACACACCTTATATATACTGATTCTGGTTGATTATTGTGCAATTCAAAGAGATACTACTTGATGCAGCTTTTTGGTCCTATAAAAAGCTAGCGGCGGCAGCATAGTGGTTTTCTTTATTGATAAGCTTTCATGTGAGTTTGCATCTACTAGTCTTCCTTTTTCATACGCATGCATGCATGTTGGAATTAACAATAGCAAGAGAGACTAGCAAAGCACATGCTTCATCTTTTGTATGCATGTGTGCTTGATCAACAGTAAGGAGAAATTGAGTTGAAAAAAAAGAAGAAAAATCTTATACAATCATTCACCCCCCTCTGATTGTCATTAACGATCCTATAAGTGGTATCAGAGCAAGGTTGCTATTGTGTCAGAGAGGTATGTGAATCATCCCCCTATGTTAGATGGTGTTGATTTTGCTTTTTGGAAGTGTCGTATGCAAGCTTATATTGAGGCTCAAGGTAATGATGTTTGGAATAAGGTTTCTAGCCCATATGTGGTTCCTGCTACTGTTACAAATTTAAATAAAGCTAATGTTGATCTGAATGCTCAAGCTCGTAACTTGTTGTTTCAAGGAATCTCTGGCAAAGAGTTTGATCGTGTAGCTCATATTAGCTCTGCCCACTTAATATGGAAGACTCTTTGTGATTATCACGAGGGAACTACTAAAATCAAGAAAGTACGTAAGAATCTTTATCAAAAAGAGTATTCTGATTTTGCTATGAAGCCTAGTGAATCTATTAATGATCTTTTTGCTCATTTTGAAAAGATACTGAGTAGTTTGCATGGTGTTGGTGTTATTCCGACTGATGAAGATAATGCAACTAAGATATTGAGATCTTTAAGTTCTGAGTGGTTGATGGTTGTCACAACTATCAATCAGACTATCGATCTAGATACTTTAACCATGGATGATCTCTACTCTAGATTGAAAACCTATGAGATGGAAGCTGTGCCATCTAAAAGTGATAAATCTTCATCTTTAGCTCTTATAACTAACCCCATGCAGGCTGCTTCTTCGAGCTCTTGTCTTGTGTCTGTTTTGTCTTCTTCCACAGATGAACAGTTAGAGGAGATTCCAGAAGAGCAGCTTGTACTCTTCTCCAACAAGGTGACCAAGGCAATTAACAACATCAGATCAAGGCGGAGAGGTGGTGGTGAGCTAAACCACATGAAGATGAATTGTCCCAAACTAAGGACTAAGGAGGTCAAAGATGACAAAGTACCAACTCGTCGCTCTAAATCCAAGATTGACTCAAGCAAGAAGCACAATTATCTTAAGGCAGTCAAAAAGATACTCTCAGCACTTGATGAGATTGAATTAAGTGATGTTGATTCTGGAAGCGACGATGAGGACAACGGCAAGAAGGCAAAGGAGGTGGATTTCACAAGGATGTGTTTTATGGCGAGCAGTGAGGAGCTTATCTATGATGATCTCTACAGTGATCCTGATGAGGTAAAACCCTCTTATACAGATTTATCTCGTGCTGTGCTTAGGTTGACAGATGAGCTCAAAAAGTATAAGAAGAAAATAAAGAAAAATGATATTGTTGTTGAGAACTTAAATTCTGAAATTGATAGACTTAAAGCTTCTATTCCTAATGATGAATCTTGTGAGTCTTGCCAAGTTTTATTTTCTGAATTGGAGACTACTAGATCAATACATATTAAATTTGATGAGTTAAGACTAGCACATGACTCTTGTGATGAAAAGTTAAAACTTGCATATGATGAAATTGAAAAGCTCAAGTCTAGTTCTACTTGTTTAAGAGTCAAGTATGTCAAATGCTCAAACTAAAACTTGCTCTAATTGTGAATTGTTAGAAGCTAGACTCAATACTTCTCAGGAAACTATTCAACAGATGCTTTATCATGAGATAGCTTCTTGCTCTAACTGTCCTAAACTTACAATAGAGATAGAAGCTTTAACTGGACAACTAAATGAGTTTCTTTGAAAAAGAAAGATTGGCTCATCTAGTGCTTCTAAGAAAGCTGTGAATGAATCTTAATGCACAACTTATCCTACTCTAGCTAAAGAAAATGAGTACCTTAAGGACACTTTAGAGAGATTTTCTTTTGGCAAGAAAAACTTAAATATGATCCTAGACAAGTCAAAAGTGAGTGTTAAAAGTCAAGGTCTAGGATTTAATTTTATTGAGCATGCGAAGAACCATCCTCCTAAGGTTGTTAAGCCTCTTGAATCTGGAAAATTTGAAGTAAAATCTGAACCAAAACAAACTGTGTTTAAATCTACTGGTTTTGTCCAAAGCTCTTCTACTAATGTTGTAGGTGCTAGCTCATCATCTCAAAAGAAATCTACTTATGTTAAATTTTATTGCACCTATTGTGGTAGAGATGGGCACTTGCATGAATTTTGCTTTATGCGTGTTAAGAAAGAGAAAAAGGAAAGATTTAATGCCTTAAGACAAAAACGTGCAACCTCTTTTATTGTCCCTAGAACTAATGTGAAAGCTAGGTTTTTAGAGAACTTTTATAATGGCTTTAAATCTGCTTCACGTACTGGTTTGCGATTTAATTCACATAATTCGCATTTTGATCGTGCACACACACGTGGTTCTGGTTCTAGTTTTGCTGCTGTTCCTCCATATCGTGTATCTCAATACTGGATTCCTAGATCTTATTTGCAAAGTGAGTTGGGTGTGTTGCATCCTATGGGATTATTCTGAGGGGGAGCTTATTGTTTAAAATTTCAGAAGCTTTGTTTATTATACTTGTCAAACAATTCATCAAGTCCAAGCCATTGAAATCAAATGAGGTGTAGAGCTCTTGTTATCATATTTATTCATGTGCTGTGTAGCCTTGATCTTGACTGGTTTTAAACTTGTTACATTAGAACTAAAGCATGACATGGCTGAACACTTTAACTAGATTGATTATTGTTATCACTTGGAGATGTCCATGGAAAAGGATGAGCTTGTTTGTGAGTTTTTTTAAATCTTGGATTTGTAGCAAGTATGTCTCTCATTGCAATCCTGTTATGCTCACTCAATTTGTCATGTTATATATATAAAAAATAAAGGGTTGAGAAAAGGAAAATGAAAAGATGTATGCTTCAAGCATGCCATACATAGCTGTGTATTCAAAAGAACAAAAATATGCACACAAAAGTGCTCAAATGAAAAGAAGTATGCTTCAAGCATGCCATACATAGCTATGTATATTCAAAAGGAAAAATATACACACAAAAGTGCTAAAAGGAAAAAAAAAGTATGCTTCAAGCATGCCACCCTTGAAAAGAAGTATGCTCCAAGCATGCCACATGCAAATAAGAATTGAAAGTGAAGTAATAGGGTGTTATATGAGACTGCTAGCTCATCTAGATTTAACTTGTGTCTCACTGTTAGGCTCTCACTTTTCTTGGTGCTTTCTTTTTGTTGTGTTTATAATCGGTTTAGTCATTGTTGAGATGCCTATCATTAAGTTAAAATTGCATAATCATCCTTCAAGTGGTACTGACTTTCTTATCTTTGCTACATGATACATGATTTTATACGATCCAGTTAAGCTCTACTCAACAAAATGGCTTGGTTACTTCATTAAATTGATTTGCATAATCTATAAAGCTTCTTGATTTTTACTCTCCTTGCTCCCTTGTTTTAGAATTAATCCTTCTTTGAAGTTCTTGATGATTCCATTGCCAAAGGGGGAGAAAATGGGAGAATTTGAAAAGAAAAAAAATTGGAGAAATTTGCTTCCCTTGTGTTGAGGGGGAGTTTTTCAGCTCCTTGTGTTGAGGGGGAGTTTTTTTACTGTGGTTTTGAAGTGTTTGCTTTGTAGCTTTGAAGCTTTGAAACTTTCTTTTTGCAAATTTCTTTTCTTTCAAATTCACAATTTTGAAGTATTGTCAATGTATTCATCAAGGAGGAGATTGTTAGACCATGTGGCTAGGTCTAGTATATTTTAGTTGATGAATAATTGACAATGTTGGGTACTGATATTATTTGAGGCGTGTGGTGTGTGGACTTATGTCGGTCAAGTTGGAAAGAACTTGTGCCGGGAAAACAAGGTGTTTTGGTCTTTGCATGCGCAGGGTAACTCGGAGGCGATCGTGGTCTACAGTGGTGACCGGGAGATGGCTTGGTGTGAAGTTATGGTCCAGAGGGTCGAGGATGCTGGAGGAGACGGTCGAGCTCGAGTTGGGGCGCGTGGAGATCAAAGATGGAGATGCATATAGTAGATGTGCTGACGAGTATTAAGTGATTAAGGGCTAATAGATGTATACATAATGGGCTGGGCCAGCTGTTTAGGCTTTACGTGTTTGTGAAAGACTTGAATAGGAGTTCTAGTCGATATTGGAGTCCGAAGTCTTTTTGGGTGATAGACGTTGCGTGAGATAAAAAGACAGGGCGGCTGTGGATTGTTAGGGCGAGACAGGAAAAAGCAGGGCAGGCGGCAGAACAAGACAAGCTTGTGGCAGGCTTGACTGCAATGGCAACGAAGCGATCTGGCGTGTAGGCAAGAAAGAGCAAGGGTCAAGTTTGTGCATGCGGGGTTCTCAGACGAGAAAAAAAGGAGGGCCGACAGCTTGTAGCGACTTGAATCTTGGATTTGTTTATTGCTAGCAGTCAGAGCTTTTTGGTCTTGAGTGAATTCAGTAACAGCAGTGCTTTGATTTACTATTGTGATTGGCTTTTGGAGCATCAGGCGACGTGCTTTTCAGCTATCTTTTTAATTCGGTTTGTCTCTACTCTAATTGCCAATACGAATTAAATATTGAGCTCTGCTGCCGTTCCTGCCGAGAGAAAGGAGTTTGATCTGTTTGCTGATTACTAGATAGTTAGCTGATGTTCCTTTGTTTAAAAGAGTTGACCCATCAGTTTGGTAGCCGCTGTTTACGAGAGGTGACCTACTCCCTTAATTGTACCATCGCTTCGCTAGTTATCTGCTTACTGAATACTAGTGCACACACCTTATATATACTGATTCTTGTTGATTATTGTGCAATTCAAAGAGATACTACTTGCTGCAGCTTTTTGGTCCTGTAAAAAGCTAGCGGCGGCAGCACAGTGGTTTTCTTTATTGATAAGCTTTCACGTGAGTTTGCATCTACTAGTCTTCCTTTTTCATACGCATGCATGCTTGTTGGAATTAACAATAGCAAGAGAGACTAGCAAAGCACATGCTTCATCTTTTGTATGCATGTGTGCTTGATCAACAGTAAGGAGAAATTGAGTTGAAAAAAAAAGAAGAAAAATCTTATACAATTATTCACCCCTCCTCTGATTATCATTAACGATCCTACAGCCGCTTTCGAAACAACATGGTTACGTGTTGTTAGCTACTCCGTACTAGTTTATGTTCAATACATGATTTTTCTACTTTTGAAAAGGGAATCCTTGGTCACAAGGAAAATGGCCGAACTTTAATTTCATTATTGGGATATTGTTGACTACTGATCTAAAACTATAGCTTGGTTGTTATTGAATTGTAGGTGTAGCTATCAAAGAAATCCAGATCGCTTGTTTGATTTGTTGTGCTCTTGCATGAGAACATGTATCTTGTTCCTTCCTAAAAGAACGAACATGTATTTTACGCTAGTTAAATAGGAATTGAGGGACACTATAGGCACAACGTTAGCTGCCAATCCACACACATTGAAGAATATCTTACTTTTAAAAAGCGAGATAAGTTATAGAGAATGCCAAATTCTACATTTACGCCAAGACTCAGAGAGTGATGTGTTTGTTTCAGAGAAACTAAAACACCAAACTGTTGGAAATAATCAAAACTTGGTTTAGTGTGATGTGTTTTCGATGTCGATGTCGAAACCGTGTCGAGTAAGATACGGAATCGTTTTTTTCGATATGAGTCCGGATGGTATAGAAGTGTTTTTTTCCTATTTCTAAGATGTAAAGTTGTGTATAAATAGATGGAGAGAAACCAGAAAAGGTGCCAGGTCCTGCACCGCAAAATTGAGTTCTGTTTTGCTCTCTGGTGTCTTGGTTTGGTTATTGTCATTTCTGTTCATCGTCAGAATAGAATGGCCAGTCAATTGAGATTGGTCTTGGCGGGGTCTTCTTCTGTCCAGAGATTGAAAGTGCGTGTTGCATCCTGAGTATAGTTTCCACACGTGGTAGTAGAGCTCATGCACGCCTCAACGTCTTCTGGTTCATGACTGAGAGGACCCAGGTTATTTTCATAAGACCGAGGTTTTTTCGGTCTTATGGAAATAACTCTGGACCTCAAGTAAATGAATTCCAACTTAACTTCATCTAAGTGAGATGTCCTGACTGAACTAGAGCTTTGATGTTCATGCGTATTGCTTCTCTGCAAGCACTATATGATAACCGGTTCTCCAAACAGTCCAAGTCCACACTTAATGAGTTAAAAGAGAATTTAAAAACAGCGGATATGTAACCGTGTTGGCTCCCAAGATCAGCGACCAATACGCTTATACTCTCATTCAATGTCAATCATAGTCAAACAACATTTATACATTGATAATCCAAAAGATATACAACATAATAGTTAAGTCTACAACTATTACAAAGCGGCCGACCGGCCAAATTAAAATAAGAATATTAAGTAGCAACGGAAGTAATATAAATAAACCAAAAGGTCCAGCATGGTGTGCCCCATAACCTATGGCAACCGACTGAGAGCTAGAAACAACACTATTCGTTAGCGTTGCCAAACTCGGCGCTAACGAACTCGTCGGGCGAAGCATCATCATCACCTGAATTTGTAGAGCCGGGTAAAGTACAGTTGTACTCGCAAGTCTTACACAAAGGAAAAATTATTTATGCTTAGAGGATATCAAAGAATGGCATTAGTGGCTTAGTTTTGCGAAAAACGCAACAATTTTCACCCTACACATATTAGTTTTCAAATGCCATTTTGTAAACAAGTTTTAAAACAAAAGGTAAACATGTGACATAGATATACATTAATAAACAATTGAAACAAACAAATACCAAAGTAGTAGCACACTTTAATAAACTAAAATACATGAATACCCGTTCATACCGAATACCAAGTTGTAGCTATGTCAATTTTAAATGAAAGTCTAACAATAATGACTTCCGAATTCAAGCGGTCGTCCGTAACCACGGACACGGCTATTCGAATAGATTTACACCCTGTAGGAGATTATTACTTTACTCACACGACTAGATTAGCCCGTATGCCTTCGAATAATGACACACTTTCTAAGGTATGCCGGCTGGGGAAATCGAGATTCGGTAATTTTTAGCAAGAAAGCCCTACCAAGATAAGTCCCCCTTATGAGATGAACCCCATACTTAGTACAAGCTACAGTTAGTGCTTGCTAAGAGGGCACGGAAATTGTATTGGAAATACCGATACAATGTAAATAAAAAAAAATAGTGCTCAAATGCACATTATAGAAAATTGCATCGGCTCCTACGGACAAATGATCAAACACAAGTGTCCTCACACCACTTGGGACTTTACCCAATAAAACCTTCCCCTTACTTGACCAAGCCAGTTCCCAACCCCAGCGTGTGGTAGGACGAGTTGTACTTGAATTAACGACGTCGCCAAAGTTCGATCATTGTTGGTCCAGACAAGACAACCACAAAACCCGAGTCTCGTGCATAACAGCACCCACACTAACAACCACTTGTCCAGACCCAAATCACTTTCGAAATAAACAAAGTTTAACTTAAGAGAAAGATATGAAGATCTGGAATAAAATGAAGATAAGAAAGTTTTGTGTCTCCCATAATTAACAGGCTACTCCCGACAATCGATCTACCACAAAACTAGACTTGCATGGCTAAGCAATCTCATATATAATATATATTTCACACAACCTAACTTAAGCATATAAGTACTGGATTAATTCAAGGATAACATCATGAATAGGACATAACTAACTACACATCACAAAAATATCGACATAACAAAAATAGTATGCAAGTAATTATCATTGCACTAACTTATCAAAAGTTGGGATCAATATGATGCAAAAGAAAGTTTAAATGATGCTTATCTTGCTGGAAATCAAGTTGTTCACTCTCGGTGGTGTAATCGTCGATTTGTGGCAATTCGGACTCTATAGAAAAACGACATCGAATAAACACCGAGAAATAGCCAAAAACTCAAAATGCTAAAAAATGCATGAAATTTATACATCAAAAATATCATGATTTTATATGAATTTAAGTGAAAAAATTATTCCATTTGAAGTTTATATGAGAGAGTTATGGCAGTTTGAAACTCAGATTTTGAGAAAAACCAAAAAAATGCAATCTGTCACTATTCATCTAATTTTAATTATTTATCGAAAATTTGTAGAATAGTGGTGGATAAAAGGATTTCATGGTTAGAAATACAATAAAAAGTTATGTTCAATAAAACATGAATCACCCAAATTGGAGTTCATATGCATTTTCTACGAAATTTTGAAGTTAAGCGAATTTCTAATACAAAAATAAATCCTTACTAAGTTTAATTCTCATAACAAAATTTTATGCAATAGAAACATATTTCAAACCCATTTCAAAATAGATTACATTAAAAATACGTTCTAACAAAATTGGTTTCATTCAATTTGAAGTTAAAATGAATTAGTTATGCATTTTTGAAGTTCTTTTGAATTTACAGTTTAACAATAAATTGTTTCGGAATTCATAAATGCATTTAATACTTTTCTTACCGGTCTTACCCTAGCTTCTGCTGCTGACAAGAGGGTCCACTACACAGTACCATTTTTCATTTACTTTCCAAATTAAAACGAATTGACATGTGGGCCCCAACTGTCATAGAGTTGGCGCACGGGAATAATGCATGGACCGAGGTCCATGCACTTGGTCCACCGGTGCACGACCCTGTGAACTAACTCACTTACCTACAGGCCCACCTGTCATACACCGAAAGCCATCACTTATGCGGCTAAACGTGCCTTACCAACACAAATCTCGCTATACTAATGATTGAGCTTTAGCCCTAATGACGTGGCTACAGTTCTGGTCGAACATTCTGACAAAAACCGATATTGGCTTCCTAGAGCCTCACCGACATTTTCGGCCATGGTGGCATGAACCAAGGGTAGGAATGGAACCACAATAGCACTGCACACCTAATGGAAGTGGTGGCGGCGGCTGAGCCAGCCTAGAACGGTGACGAGTCAGAGAGGGGTGGCGCTACATTTTTGCCAAATGTGCATGCAACAAAAGAGCTCTGTATTGTCCATTCAAGCAGGTGCCTGAGCAACTATGTGGTCTAGGGAGGCTACCTGAGCACCGGAGAGAACTGGAGGTGGCCGGAGGTAGCTCGACGTCGTTGATGTCCACGGCGGCGAAGAGGTCCAACGTGGAGAAGGTGGTCTGAGGAGAACCAACAAAGAAGAATAGTCGGGATAGTTTCCTTGGGGTAGAGGAGGTGATGTCACAGAGAGGAATTGAGGTATGACTCACCACACCGGCATTGAGGAAGACGACTAGGGTTTGCGGCCAACAAAAGAAATTCTTCCAAATCCAAGAGCTCATGTGAAGCATCGAGGAAATTGCTTGAGGAGAAGTTATCCTTAGGCTAAATGGCACATGATGACGCACTTGAGAGAGGATAAGCCTTACCCAGGTGGAAGTTGTCACAACGATGGCTTTCGGGGCATGCTCCGGAGCCGAGAATGACACAATCTTGTCCTGAGAACTACAAACAACAACAGTGGCTCCAATTAGCTGAAATGGAAATGGCATGCAAGGAGGAAGCTAGGGGACTCGTCGACAGGGAGGTTACGGAAGAAGTGAGCACAAAAGAGCTCCTTCCTCCTCAGCCCTGAGAGGAAGAATGGGAGAAATGGAGGAGGGAGAGGGGGTATTATCCTCGAGCGATGACAGAAATGGTAACGGGACGAAACGGTGAAGCACTAGATAGGGAAGAATGGGCGGCGGATTGACGGTGCTGATGGAGCTGCTCAGGGCGCGACGGCAACGTGCCAAAGGAGCTCTGTGCGCCGCACGCGCGTGGAGAAGACGCACCTGACCAGTGGGTCTAGGATGGTAGAGGCACAGCACGGGCGAGCCAGACCTAGGTGCGGTGTGGGTGCGTTTAGGAGGTCTGGTTCGATCAAGTCAAACGGTCGAGTTCGGTCAAACGAACAGTGCAGGGTTTGACTAAGGTTCAATTCAAAACCTCCTACTTTGACCAATGCACTAAAAATAGCAAATAAAATCCTGAAATCCTGAAATCAATCAGAGAGGTGGTTGGGCCAATATAGTACCCAAATAAATTTTAAAACCTTATTGTTCAAGTTTTCATTTGCTCAATTTTAATTAAAACCTAGAATAAGTTGTTGAAATGAGTTTGAATTTTCTATGGGTTAGGTTAAGTTCCAAGAATTTGGAAAAAAAATATATTTATTCTTGATAAATATTATAGTATTTAAATAAATTATCGTCGAGAGGAATTTATATGCATTTGTTTCTATTTTCTTTTGGAGCTTAGATTTGAGTTGTAGGTTTAATCTTTGATTGAGATTTTTCAAGTGCAATAAGTGATGCAAATACTTCAAAATCATCATGCATGCTCATGATATGCATAATAACTCCATTAATAAAAATGGGTATGTGACAAACCTCCACCCCGCCCTTACAAAGGATCTCGACCCTAAGATCCTGGTAGTTCAGAAGTTGAACAGGAAGGTTCTAAAAAGAAACAACATCTATTGTCTTGATTTCTTTCAAAGATAGTGCTAAGACAACCTAACAAGGTTACAAGGAATTTCTATTACATTTTCCTTTCTATTGCTTTGTTTAACCTTTCCTTTCTTGATTCGAAGGCACTTGAGATAGAAAGAAAAAGGTCGGGATATTCGGTTCGCATCTGGTCTTCACACTCGCAAGTTGCTTCATCTTTAGTATGGTTGCTCCACTAAATTTTCAAGAACTCAATGTTGCGATTTCTTGTCTTGCACTCCATTTCTTCAAGAATGTGTATCAGGTGTTCCTAATAAGAAAGATTGGGTTACAAGTTGAGTGCTTCCAACTAAGTTGCTTCGGATGGGACTCGAAGACATTTCTTCAGTTGTGATACATGGAAAACATCATGCACATCTGAGAGAGAGGGTGGCAACTCCAATTGATAAGCCACCAATCCTTATTTCGCTAGAATTCAGAAATGCCCGATGTAGCGAGGTGCCAATTTTCCCTTGACTTAAAAACGATGTGTTCCTTTCATTGGTGTGACCTTGAGGTAAACATGATCGTCCACCTCAAAGCTCAACTCATGACGATGATGGTCAGCATAAGATTTCTGACGAGATTGAGCCGCCCGTAGTCACTCTCGAATCACACGAACTTGAACTTCTACGTCCTCCACCAAGGTTGGTCCATAGAATGGCCTCTCTCTGGTCTCGGACTAGTTCAACGGTGTCCTACAAGCTCTACCGTACAATGCCTCGAAGGGTGACATTTGTATGCTTACTTGGTAGCTATTGTTCTAGGAGAAGCTATTGTTGTAGGAGAACTCCGCATACGGTAAACGTTTCTCCCAATTCTTGTTGTAGGATAGAACACATGCTCGGAGAAGGTCTTCTAATATTTGATTCACCCTTTCAGTTTGTCCTCCCGTTTGCTGTTGGTATGAGGTGCTAAAAGAGAGGTCGATCCCCATTGCTTGATGGAGACACTTCAAGAAGTAGGATGTGAACTGAGTACCTCGATCTAAAACGATCACCTTCGGTACACCATGGAGACAAACAATTCTTGAGATGTAAAGCTCTGCTAACTTGGTTCCGGTGTAGGTGGTCTTGACAGGAATGAAATGGACAACCTTTGTCAATAGATCCACGATCACCCATACGGAATCAGACCCGGTTTGAGTCCTCGAAAGGTCGGTAATAAAGTACATCCCGACTTCCTCCCATTTCCACTTGGAAATGGACAGTGGATGGAGTATACCCACTGGCTTCAAATGCTCGGCCTTGACCTTTTCACATACATCGCACTCAGCAATATACCGTGTGATTTGTCGCTTCATTCGGCTCCACCATAACCTCTTCTTCAGATCTTGGTACATCTTGGTACTCCCAGGGTGGATGGAGAATTGGGAGTTATGAGCTTCCTTGAGGATCAATTCCCTCAACTTGCATTCATATGGCACCACCAAACGGTTCCCAAACCATAGGGTGCCTTGTGCATCTTCGGTGAAGCATTTGGCCTTATCTTGCTTCAAATTCTCCTGGATTCGGGCCATCTCCATGTCGGTCTTCTAGCTTCTTTAATCTAGTCCTCTAGTGTGGAATTCACCTTTAGGGCAGCAAGAGACCCTTCTTCAATCATCTCGAGACTCAGTCATTGCAACTTAGTGCACAAGCCTACTGAAACGGGTTTTACCGATAAACAGTTGCATTGAGACTTTTTGCTCAACACGTCAGCAAACCACGTTGGCTTTTCCTGGGTGGTAATGAAGTCTCATATCATAGTATTTAATCAACTTGAGCCATCTTCTTTGCCTCAAGTTCAGATCGGCTTAGGTGAAAATATATTTGAGGCTCTTGTGATCGGTGTAGATCTCGCAACGATTACCAATGAGATAATATTGCCAAATCTTCAGAGCATGGACTACAGCTGCTAGCTCCAAGTCATGTGTGGGATAATTTGCTTTGTGAGGTCTCAATTGCCTTGATGCATATGCTACCACTCAGCCCTCTTGCATAAGCACACAATCGAGCCTGTGGCGAGATGCATCACAGTATATGTCGAAGCTCTTGTGAATGTCGGGCAAAATGAGCACTGGAGCTTTGGTCAGACATTCTTTTAAAATTTGAAAACTTTCTTTGCACTCTGCTTACCATTCGAACTTCTTTTCTTTCTTTAGAAGCTAGGTCATCGGCCTCACAATTTTGGAGAAGTTCTTGATGAATGTGGGTAGTAACCCGTCAGTTCAAGAAAATTGCGGATTTCGGTGATGCTCTTGGGCCGCTTCTAATTCAATACCTCTTGCACTTTTCTCAGGTCAACTGCGATACCGCCTTTGGATACTACATGACCCAAAAAAGCTAACTTTACAAAGCCAAAACTCGTACTTGCTGAATTTAGCATAGAGTTGATGTTGACAAAGCGTCTCCCACACAAACCTCAAGTGTTGCTCGTGTTCTTCATTAGACTTGGAGTAGACGAGAATGTCATCGATAAAACATAACGACGAACCAATCTTGATACTCCGTAAAAACCGAATTCATGAGTTTCATGAAGTATGCCGGTGCATTTGTCAATCCGAAGAACATGACAGTGTACTCGTACAAACCGTAACGAGTAGAGAATGCCGTCTTTGGTATATCTTCAGTTCTGACCTTGATCTGATGATAGCCCAGTCGCAAATCAATCTTGAAAAACACTTGAGCTCCACTCAGTTGGTCAAACAAATCATCAATCTGAGGAAGTGGATATTTGTTCTTAATAGTGACTTTGTTTAGCGGACGGTAGTCAATGCTTCTTGACGAAAATAGCTGGCCACCCCCAAGGAGAGGAGCTTGGCTGAATAAAGGCTTTATCTTGAAGCTCCTTGAGTTGCTCCTTCAATTCTACCAATTCGTTGGGAGACATCTAGTACGACCATTTTGAAATAGGCGTAGTACCGGGTGCAAGCTCGATCACAAACTCGATTTGGCAATCAGGAGGCATGCTTGGGAGTTCTTCGGGGAATACATCTGGGTACTCACATACCACTAGTACCCTCTCTATTTCAAGAGTGGTACTCACTTCCACAGTATAAAGATGAGAACTGACAATGTTTAGGGCAAAAACTACTTGATCGCCGTCTTCACTTGTGATAGAAACCGATCTTTGTGGCCCTATCACTCCATCGATGGCAGCTAGAAATAGATATTTCCTCCTCTTAGTCGATGATTACAGCCAGATGATATAGGTATACATGCTCACTGAGAAAAGCAAAGCATTGAAAAGGTTCAAGAACTTCAAGGCACTCGTAGAAAATGAAGTCGACAGAAGAATATAGGTGCTCAGGACAGATGGTGGCGGGTAGTTTCTCTCCAATATCTTCAATGATTTCTGTGCAGATCATGGAATTCAGTGTCATCTCACTGCACCCTATACACCACAACAAAATGGAGGTGTGGAACGCAGAAACAAGACAGTGGTGGAAATGGCAAGGAGTTTGCTCAAGAGCATACATATGCCAGGATACTTTTGGGGGGAGGCAGTGCGGCATGCGGTATACATTTTAAATTGGGTATCCACAAAAGCACTACTTATGTCAACTCCTTTCCAAACATGGACCGAGAAGAAACCACATTTGGATCACCTGAGAGTATTCGGCTGCATGGCTCACATGAAAATTCCATCAGTACATGTTAAGAAGCTTGGGGATCGGAGTAAGCCAGTGGTTGATCTTGGCGTTGAATCAGGGAGCAAGGCACATAGACTATACGATCCGAACGGTGACAAAGTTTGTATTAGTCGAGATGTGGTCTTTGAAGAGAACAAATGTTGGAGTTGGAGTGGAACTGCCGCAACAGACCATGACACTTGGGTCATGTTCTCTGTCAAGGAACTAGACAATGAGGAAGCCACGATGGCCGGTGAGGTCCATGTGTCTCCTTTATCTCCGTCAGCTACCACTGCAGCTCTTTCATCCCCGTTGCCAGGACAAGTTGGAGCAATGGGCTCAGTCTCGCCAAAGACGCCAAGAGTAAACTCAAGCTTGGCGGCATCACCAGGTGATGAGGTATTGGCATCACCACATACTCCGGTAAGCTGGAGTTCTCCAGACTCATCTTCGTATGGTGAGACACCAAGCAGGTTTCGGTCACTTGCAGAAATCTACAAGGAAACTGAAGAAGCTCAGCTGAACACTGAAGAGTTGCTTTAGATTTCAATACAAGAGCCTCTAACCTACATAGAAGCAGCTAAAGAAAAGTAATGGGTTGAGGCAATGAAACATGAGATTATCTCAATTGAGAAAAATAAGACTTGGACATTAACTGATTTGCCGGCAGGGCACAAATCCAATGAATTAAAATGGGTTTATAAACTGAAAAAGGATTCCAATGGGAATGTGGTGAAGCACAAAGCTAGACTTGTAGCAAAGGGGTATGTGCAATGTCATGGAATTGATTTCGATGAAGTTTTTGCTCTAGTTGTGAGAATTGAATCCGTAAGACTATAACTTGCTCTAGCAGCTCAATGTAAGTGGCAAGTACACCACATGGATGTCAAGACAGCCTTCTTGAATGGTGAATTACAGGAGGAAGTCTATGTAAATCAGCCAGAAGGATTTGAGGTAAAGCAAAAGGAGCACAAAGTGTATCGATTATCTAAAGCTTTGTATGGACTTTGTCAAGCCCCCCCCCCACCCCCCCCCCCGAGCCTTGAATCTGTGTCTTGACAGAAGCCTGAAGCAGTTGGGTTTATCCAAATGCCCTCAGGAACATGCTGTGTACATAAACAAAAACAGTGTTAATACTCTAACAGTTGGGATTTATGTCGATGACCTCATTGTAACTGGTTCAGAAGTTGCAGGCATCCAAGATTTCAAGCACCAAATGATGCATGAATTCGAGATGGTTGAACTTGGTCTACTCTCCTTCTACCATAGTATTGAAGTAGAGCAAAGTGAAGAAAAAATCACTCTGAGGCAGTCTGGGTATGCAAGGAGAATTCTCAAACAGTTTGGGATGGAAGATTGTAATGCATGCAAATGTCCTATGGAACCAAAGTTACAACTTGGGATAGACAGTGAAGGAACACCTGTGGATCCAACCGAATATCGAAGTACAATAGGAAGCCTGAGATATTTGCTACATACACGTCCTAACCTATCTTACTCGGTCGGGTTGGTCAGTAGATACATGGAAAGACGTTGATGACAGAAGAAGCACTAGCAGCATGGTGTTCTATATCAACAGTAATATGATTTCGTGGGCATCACAAAAGCAGAAAAGCGTCGCATTGTCATCATGTGAAGTAGAGTTCATGGCGGCTACAACAGCTGCATGTCAAGCCTTATGGCTAAGGAGCTTGTTGAGTGAGGTAACGAGATGTCCTCCGAAAGCAGTAAAGTTGTATGTTGACAACAAGTTAGCAATTGCGTTGATGAAGAACCCAGTTTTCCACGGCAGGAGCAAACATATCAATACTCGGTTCCATTTTATCCGAGAATGTGTTGAGAGAGGAGAAATCATTATTCAGCACATTAGTGGAGATGAGCAGCGTGCAGTTATTCTCACCAAATCACTTGCGAAACTGAATTTTTCAGAGATGCGCAAGTTAATGGTGTCAAAGAACTTGCACATCCAAGTTTAGATTAGGGGGGGAGTTTGTTGGAAATAATCAAAACTTGGTTTAGAAAGCAGTCTGTTTTTGATGTCGGTTTAAATCAGATCGAGTTAGATACGGAATTGTTTTTTTCGATTTGAGTCCGGATAGGATAGAAGCGTTTTTCCTATTTCTAAGATGTAAAGTTGTGTATAAATAGATGAAGAGAAACCAGAAAAGGTGCCAAGTCCTACACCGCAAAATTGAGTTTTGTTTTGCTCTCTGTTGTCTCGATTTGGTTATTGTCGTTATTGTTCATCGTCAGAATAGAATCGGCCGATCAATTGAGATTGGTCTTGGCGGGGTCTTCTTCTGTCCAGAGATTGAGAGTGCGTGTTGGATCCTGAGTTTAGTTTCCACACAAACTGTATGTATGCTGCTTGTTGGAATTAATTAATCTTGTCATTAATATCTTTGTATTTTGATTTGGTATGCATTTAGTTGCATGTGGCTAAAAAGTGCATGTGCATGAGCTATCTAGTCGCCGTAGCATGTAGTTGTGCAGCCGATGGAGTAGTAGTACTTAGGGCATGTATAATGCTATAGACGGCTGCTGTCTATAACAACAATCCATATCACTTATAGACAACACTAAAGACAGCTCATACAATGGTATAGACGGCTGCTGTCATTTTAGTTGTCTTTATAGAACACACAATCTTTTAATGATTTTCTTGTTTCTTGTGCTATAGTCGACTACAAGACTGTAGACGGCATCTTTCTCTCTCTTCATTCTCTTTCATCCACGTCAGCAAAAATCGTACGTGGTAATGATTATAGACGACTGACATGAGCCCATTGTACATGCTCTTAGCCTGCATGTTTAGTTAGTTGAACCGCTTACATAGCCGCGTCTCCAGGAGCTACATGCAGGAGTTAGTTGAGTTGGCCGCGTCGTGTGGTTGCGTGGCATGAAGAGCGCATCGTGCAGTTGCATCACACGTATTTAAGTTGTGTTATTTCTGTACATTATTGACCAAGTTGCACTTTGGTAATGTTATATGTCGATTTCATAAACAGCAAAGATGTATATTTAGGTCGCGGCCATGAAACTTTTTGGACAAAATCGGATCTCGTCTCGTACAAGTGACCAAATAAATGATAATTTAGTAAGTGATCTTATGCAAATGTATGGCTAGATAAATTGTATATATTTGTGATATATTCTTGGGTGAGGTCAGTAGCGGAGCTGAGCCTCGAGCCTCCGGGGGAATGGCCTAAGGCCTAGCTTAAATTCTCACGTGAAATATTGGAAGAAAACAAAAAATTTCTATGTAAATGAGACAACAAGTTGGCCATGACTGGGCTGGCCCGAGGCGTAGCCATGGGCTGGCTACACCCCTGGGTGAGGTTTAGAAGGCGACTGGCCAAGGACCATGCAAACATCAACTTATATACTTACAGGGCCTGTTTGGAACAGTGAGATTTCACAGGAATATCACTGGAAAGATTTCAATTCTCGTAGGAGAAAAAAAACCCCTTCTTGTATAGTATACTAAGTCAATAATCTAAGTATATCTTAGCAAACAAACATTCTTCTGACCTTTTAGTGTATTCAGTTCTCTTACAAAAAAATAATAACATGTTAAACCTTATTAGTATGGACAACTTCGTAATTTTCAACCATGTGGAAAACGTTGATTAAGACATGGGCACAGAGTAATGTAAAAAGTCAAACTTGAACTTGTAACCTACCAAATAAACGGGTTTTAGGAAGAAAAACCATACAACTGTATGATGCTTGTTATGTGTATCTTAGTAATTTTTTGTGACATCATTAATTTAATATATTTGTATGTCAGGATTTGTTTGTCGCCGGAAGTGACACAAGCTCTAGCACTGTGGAATGGGCAATGGTAGAATTGCTTCGAAACCCAATATCTATGGCTAAATCTTGCGACGAAATTGCACAAGTTATCGGCTCAAGAAGGAATATTGAAGAATCTGAAATTAGCCGGTTGATCTTCAAGCTGTGATAAAAGAAACTTTTCGACTTTATCCTCCCGCTCCACTGTTGTTACCACGCCAAGCTGAGATGACCATAAAAATAGTAGGTTACACAATACCTAAAGGTGCACGTGTGCTTATAAATATATGGGCAATGGGTCGAGATAAAGACGTATGGCCTGAGCACGAAATGTTTATGCCTGAGAGATTTTTGGAAAGGACAATAGACTTTAGAGGTGGAGATTTTTGAGCTCATTCCATTCGGTGCAGGACGTCGGATCTGCCCTGGGATGCCATTAGCAATTCGGATGGTGCATTTGGTTCTCGCATCATTACTAAATCAGTTCAAATGGAGTCTCCCAGTTGAGGTTGAAAGAAATGGAATTGATATGACCGAAATTTTTTGGCGTGACGCTAGCAAAGGTAGTGCCTCTGTGTGCCATAGGTACACCAATTTGAGCCAACAACCCCATCCATCATTCAGAATAATAGTTTGAAGCTTATATCATAGCTACACCAATTTATGTAAAAATGAATCACACATGGGGTTGGATATCATTGATGTGGCAACGATAACACATTTTCATACGAATTTCAACAGTATCTTGACCACAGTAGAATAAGTGAAGTTTTCTCTATTTCAGGATTTTTTTTCAGTAACCCAGTATGTTCTAAAACCCATGGTGATCATTTTTTGTGGCCGCTTTCGAAACAACATGGTTACATCATGTTAGCTACTAGTTTATGTTCAATACATGATTTTTCTTCTTTTAAAAAGGGAATCCTTGGTCACGAGGAAAATGGCCGAACTTTAATTTCATTATTGGGATATTGTTCACTACTGATCGAAAACTATAGCTTGGTTGTTACTGAATTGTAGGCTGTAGCTATCGAAGAAATTCAGATCGCTTGTTTGATTTGTTGCTGCTACTGCATGAGAACATGTATCTTGTTCTCTTCCTAAGAGAACCAACATGTATTTTCTACCAGTTAAATAGGAATTCATGGACACTAAAGGCACAACTTTAGCTGCCAATCCACACATTGAAGAATATCTTACTTTTAAAAAGCAGATAAGTCATAGAGAATGCCAAATTCTACATTTACGCGCACTACATACAGTGATGTGCTGTTTCAGAGAAACTAAAACACCAAACTGATGGAAATAATCAAAACTTGGTTTAGAAACAGAGTCTGTTTTCAGTGTCAGTTTCAGAAACCGTATCAGAGTTAGATACGGAATCGTTTTTTCAGATTTGAGTCCGGATAGGATAGAAGTGTTTTTTCCTATTTCTAAGATGTAAAGTTGTGTGTAAATGGATGAAGAGAAACCAGAAAAGGTGCCAAGTCCTGCACCGCAAAATTGAGTTCTTCCTTTGCTCTCTGTTGTCTTGGTTTGGTTATTGTCGTTTCTGTTCATCATCAGAATAGAATCGGCCGAGGTCTTGGCGGGGTCTTCTTCTGTCTAGAGATTGAGAGTGCGTGTTGGCTCCTGAGTTTAGTTTCCACACAAACTGTATATATGCTGCTTGTTGGAATTAATCTTGTCATTAATATCTTTGTATTTTGATTTGGTATGCATTTAGTTGCATGTGGCTAGAAAGTGCATGTGCATGAGTTATCTAGTCATCGTTGTATGTAGTAGTGCAGCCGATGGATTAGTTAGTTGATCCGCTTCTATGGCTCGTAAGGAGGCAAACTGTGGGAGAATCATGAGCTCCCTATCAGGGTTTACCAATCACATCTTGGCACTGGTCCACTGTTGTTACCAGGCCGATCTGAGACAATAGTTCAAGTGAGGTTACACGATACCTAAGGGTGCAGGTGTCCTAATTAGGGAAAATGCTACCGGTAGAAAAAACAAAATTCGGAGGGTAGTGATAGGACCGGTAACCTCTGGTTACCCATTTTTTCAGAATTTTTTTGGCTGAAAATTACAAATTTGTGCTGGCTAGAATGGCCAAAAAATGGGCAAAATTTTTTTAAAAAATTCGGTGAAATTTTGCTGAAATTTTTTCTCCTCTTAATCATGCATTTAGAAATACTGCACGAATGGTAACACCAAGAGGGCATTTGCAAACAAAGGGAGGTAATAGATAATTCAGAAAAGTCGTATAGTTTAGTAACCCTCACACATCATCACAAGTCAGATTGACAAGCTGAAACTCATACTACCCAGGGTCTTTTGTTCAATCATAAAACAGAATACCGCCAGAGACGAAGGACTATACAACTTAAGTACAACAAATTAATTCAGAAGTCAAAACAAAATCATATGTATGTTTAAAGGGAAATGGAGCTAGGGATGATTGCCATCATTGTTCCATCAGATCTGTTTTCTTATATTTTTTAGACAGGTTCAGACCTTCTCCAGAGAGAATAATAACCCTACTCCTATGTTCTTATATTGAATGTGTTGGCAGAATGAAACAAGCCATCAAAACTAAGTCTAATGGCTTATGAATGTCTAGAATCTCTGGATCTTAAATCCCTTATCCTCTATACCAGCATTGCCCTTTATATAACCCCCGAAGGGGTGGCAGTTGTTGTGTGTCAGGAGACGCCTTGACGGTTGCCTGAATACACACGTTGGTTACGGTTGTTGTCAGCAAGACGTCCTCCTAGCAGAACTTACGACCATAAGACGGTCGTGATAGAGCTTACGACCATAAAGTGGTCGTAATCTTCCCTCGTCGTTGTAGATTCTAAAGACTAGGGGTATCTCTGATGGTTTGTTTAGGATACCATTAGCCATATTAAATATTAAATATAATTAGTTTCATTAATTAAGGATTATTGAATCCTCGTCACCACTGCACTCACACTCACGTGTATACTTTGATTAAATGAAGCATACCGAATCATCCTACTGATCAAACCTAGCTGGGTGGGAATGAACACCCTCGCTCCCACCATGTAGGGATCAGATACCATCAAGTCTCAATGTATTACACCCTCTGATAACAAAAGAGTGACGTTTTGGACAATGACACGGCCACTAAAATTTAACTTTGACAACTAATTCTATTTTAATGTATTTATAAAATCTAATAATATTATTATAGTACTTTTGAGGATAAATTTAGACATGTCATTTTCATATATCCAATCTAAATATTCATACATATATCAATAGCCAAAGTTTAGAAAGTTTGGTTGCACACATCCCAAAACTTCACTGTTTTGCGATTGGACGGAGTATAGCCTACCAATAATTTTATTTTATATATATCCGTTTGCAACAGAAATATATATTGGCTTTTACATAAAATAACCTTCTATTAACATGATTTAAAACACTGGGAAACTTTCCTACTGTTTTTTTTATTAAGGAAGAAACATTGGCTTTTAGGTACGGATTTGAAATAAATCTATTTTAGCCTTTTTGTATTCTACCAAAAATAGTTTGTATTTTACTTACCAGCATAAATATCTTAATTTGTCTTTCATGTTTCAAGCGCAGTTTCTTTTTTTTGGAAAAAGAAAAACAAGTGAGATCACTTGCTTCTCACGGGGCATCGTCCGTCGTTCAAAAATTAAATGTTGGTCAAATTTTTTGTAGTCCTACTCGGATGATGTTCAATTAAGACTGTTTAATTTAACAAAGAGATGTTAAAAGATGAAAAATGCGCACTACAGTATGAGGGAGAAATCACGAGAACTAAACATGGCACTAAACTGAACATGGATGCCCAAAGATGGCCAGATTGAGGATTATAGCGAAATTAATGACTGAGTGGGGGGAATAGAAGAATTAAAAGTAGACGTGTGGAGTTAAGAAAAACACATAATAGGGGATGGATATGGAATATGCAACTTTCTCTCTAAAAAATAATAATTTAGATTTGGCTCGAGAACTATCCCATCCTTATCCAAAACGTACGATCCTTGCTGCGCCGTTCTCAGAGGTGGATAGAGAAAGAAGCTGGGGTCCATTTGGGTGTATTGGCAGAAGTAAACGGTGAGTCGAGACTGATGCATCACCAACAGGTACGCTATACTAATGTAAGGACAGCTCGTGCCTCCTGGAAGGTGGTCTTTCGACATCGTCCACGTGAAGCAAAACATCATATTGCCCATCTTTCAACAGTGCCCATGCATGGTGGACAATCAGTAATTACCTTCTAGTTAGAGGAGCCTCAGTTCTTTCTTTCTTTTTTTTTTCTTTTTTTTTTTGGTAGCTGGTGGATGATGTAATGTTCTGATGATCAGTAGAGTTTCCTAACGAGTTAAAGAAAAAAACGTAGTTGGAGTTGGGACTCAATAAGCATGGTTACCTAAGTTGAGAGTTGAGACTCTAAGATGAACCAAATTTATCCCATCAAAGATTGGAAATACAGAAAGTAGACCAGTTGTACTCAATTAATGGCTAGGACTGGTTAATGTAGAATTTCTGCAGACTAGGACTCCCCTCTAGGTGTAACATCCAACCTTTAGTACCACATTACCGGTTTATATTAAATTACACTAATATATAATACATATTGGTACAAATCAAAGCACTTTCGGGTCAACCCTTTTGGGTGACGCGAGAACCAATGCCCAAGCATTGTGCTACGTATATGTGTCCACCCTACGTGAGGACTGGGTTTTAAGCAAATTTTGGGCTACAGGGTGCTACACTAGGGTTCTCTCGTTAATCTGCAACCCTACCTTCCTTGATTGGTTCTAATGGTTATGTTAGGAAGGTGCTTCGTATCCAGCTAGCTAGGCCTCCTACCTAATTCGGACTCGGAGAGGTAGGATACATGGATTACTAGACCAACCCCTTATGTATGTTTTCTAGTTTACTGTGGAGAAGAGATTGTTGAGTAATTGTAACATCCCAATTTTCTAAACTTTAAAAATCCTTTAAATAGTTGGTAGAGAGAAAATTCACTATTTGGATTTATTTAAATTTAATTCAAAAGCTTAAATATGGACTTTGAGTAACAAACAATTTAATTTGACTAAATCCAACATGAACAATGGCCAAAGCTATTTTATTTGGATTCTATGTGCTTGGATATATTTTCTAGAATTTTTCCAAGTTCATTTGCTAATTTCTATTGCTTATTTGAATTCTCAGTATTTTCTAAAATAGAAAAGCTATTTAAAATCTCCAAACAGTTTCGGGCCGAATTCCATCCGGCCCAGTTCCCTTTCCTCCGCGGGTGGGCCGCTTGCGGCCCATTCGCACGCTCGCCAGCCTGTCTTGTCGTGCCCCTGTTCGTGGCCGTCCGATTGGTTTGGACGCTCAGGATCACCGCCGTCGCTCGCGTGCACGCTCTCACGTCCGCTGACGTGTGGGCACGCCCGAGGTCGTTGTCCACGAGCCAATCTCTTCCTTACGACACGGCGCTCGCGTCCGCCATTTTCGGACCTCCAAGCTCTGTCCGACAAATGAGCCAACGACCCCGATTTCGTGCGCGGATGAGCCCTTCTAGAAGCTGTATCCTTCCCGCACCTGATTCAAATGAATTTGAATTTCGAATTCGCCTCTATCTCCTATTCAGTCGCGTTTTGTTTCGAGTTGATTGATTCTGCGCATGGCCAATTCGCATACCGCCATACCCAATGCCTATAAATAGTCCCCGAGCATCGCCCTGCCACCCTTTCCAAAACTCCTCACCTAATTGCCCTTCCCGAGCCCTTGCGCCGCCGCATTTCCCTATCTAGGGTTTTTGGCCGTGTTTCGTCTCCGTCGAATTGTGCCGCCTTTATCGCCGCCGCATCATCGTGGAGCACACCGCTGAGTCCGCCGTCGCAGCCTCTACCTCCAGAGCCCCTTCGCATCGCCGGAGCACCACTGGAGCCCCGTCCGACATAAGCTGAGTCTGCTCCGCCGCTTCGAGCTCGCCGCCGGCCACCACAGACGTCTTCGACCACCCGTGAGTACACCCCTAGGATCACAATAACTGGGCTACACGCCTGTACCACCCACTTCCGGTGAGGAGCCACCATTCGCCGGCCACCAATGGGATCCGTGCGCCGCCGCTCACGCCGTCGCCGTGTCAGCTGCCACCTCAGCGCCCTTGCCTTCGTGGTGCGTGCATGTCGTCCTAGGTGGCGCCGCGTCAGTGCCACATGTGCGCATGTGCGCCACGCTAGCCCGAGCCAATCCCACACCCTCGGGTGAACCCAGTCCACGGTGCACCCAGCCGCTTACATGTGGGACCCACCTGTCAGGTGGGGCACTGTACAGCCAATCCCTTCGCTGACGTCAGCGTTGTGCAATATTCTGGTTTTTCTATTAAGAAATAATTCGGGAAATTCAGTAAATCCAATTCTAGGGTTTTTCTTTAGATTCAAACTTCTAAAGCCCATATCTTTTGCATCCGAACTCCAAATCAGTCCATTCAAATTTCTAAATTACTATAAATTCAAGATCTATTTATTGGAGATTTTCATTTAATTTTTGGAGTTGTTTTGCTTCTTTTATTTATTTAGTTTGTTTGTTTGCTTCGTTTGCGAGTAGACTTCGACACTTCTGGAAGATTTGAAGAAGAAGGAGCACCTCAAGACCAAGATCAATTTCTAGACCTTTTCCAAGGAAAGCTATACCTTTGACCATCTTGAATCCTAGTTTGCTAAAAGTTATTTTATTTCAAATTATTGCATTTAATTCAAATAATTATGTAAATGCTTTTGGGTATAGTTAATGATCCAAATTGTTATACCTTCCTTGTATAATTGATATGTATTAATCCTTTGTCACCCTAGTGGGTATTTTAGTTGGTAATATTGTAGCACCAACGTGGGTTGGTTAGATGCGATTAGATTGCTTAGCCATGCCACGAATCATCCGTTCATGTAAAGGTGCAATTATCAACTTGACTAAGTGACTATAGAACTTTGTGATAATCTGTGTGTACTATGTGCTATTATGGCTTGTGTTGCACTTAACCAACTGGGTGGTAAAAGGTTTGGACTGAGGCAAGTGGTGGAAACTGTGTGACATGGTGGCTATGTGATATGGGAATACGAATCTGTGTGTCAAAATAATTTGTGTGCCTTAGTTAGAATTTAGAAGTCTTGCCTTGGTCAATTAAGGACTGAACTTTGTGCGCCATTGAACCTGAGCCCTTACATGCGACCGGATGCTGTTATGGGGCGGGCCTAGCTTAGTAAGATACTTAATTCTTGACATTGATTGCTCGAGCGATGGGTTAGGCTATGTGAAAAGGGTGGAGGTGTGTGCTACCATGTAGTCGCATCGAGGGACGGTTCGCCGCTTCCCTGTCCAACGGTGTGTGTCGTATCATCCACTGTGTATAGTTTGGTATGACGTAAGCACATCGGGAGTGTCATACACAAGGTTGTCATGATTGCGATCCTAGGTGGGATTGTTTTTGGTGTGACATGATCGGATCATAGAATCACGATTCTATTATATTTTTAAAAGTATATATATTTTATATAAAAAATTGAATTATGTTTTCAGACATGCAATGCTATAATATAATTTTTTTAATTTAGTTTTGTAAATTTGGGAACACTTATTCATTTTACAAGCAATTAAGATTTTTTAAGTTTTTTAATTTTATTGTAAACTAATCATTTAAAATCCGAAGGCAATTCTTCTTTTTACCTTAGAACAACATCAGCAAAAACAAAGAAAATTAAACTATTGTAACCTAAATTAGCAATAGGTAAAATGAAATTTTATATGCTTCAATAGTCAGTCAGGATCATGATCTCATGATCCTGAGCATAATCCTATCGATCCTACCCGATTATATGTGATCTTACCTTTAGGATCACGATTCTATGAAATTCTAATCCATATACCGATTCGTGTCATTTTAGCTCCGTGGAATCGTAGGGTCGTATGATCCCACGATCCGCTTTGCAATCCTAACAACCTTGGCCATACATGACCAATTTTACAAAGCACAGGTCGACCGGCCAAATGGTTCCTATAACATAAAGTTTTCAACGGAATTAACAATAAAGAAGCATAAAAAATCAACAAGTATGCCTCAGCACAACCACATGTAGTTGACTTGGTAAAACTTTAGAAACCAGCAACATCATAGCCAAAACCTGAGGTGTAAAAATATCCGATCGATGGGTTGTCATCCACATCCTCTGAATATGTTCAATAAGCAATTGTGAGTACAAAATTATACTTCGGAAGATTTTATAGCAAAGATTATATAGTATGCAATGCTATGTCAAGAGAGGTGGTCATCTTTCTAAATTTTTACCATTTTTGCATAAAAACAAGCTTTCATTTGCAATATAAATAATAGAGTGCAATCAGAAGTTGTAAAAGCATTTGGCACTTAGTAAGCGATAAATAATAAAGTATAAATAGCATAAATAAACAAGTGGCTTGCTACCATATCATCAAAACAGTAGCAAAGTCCTTTTGCCGAACAACTATGCATGGATTCCCTATCCATACGTCACCTAAACCATGTTGCAAAACATAAACCTACTTATTGTGAGACATTTCCAAGTGATGTCCATAATCAAGGACATAGCTATTCAAAAAGGTTTACACTCTGCAGAGATTGTATAACTTTACCCACTCGACATAAACATCCCACATACCATCCATGTCACGCGATACCAAAGATACCTGCTTTGAGAGTTTATGACAAAGCTTTTACATTACCGGTCCTAGCAACAAACTGTGCTATGATACCTTCTTAGGATATGGAGAGTTCTTCAAAATCCTAAGAACTCATACGTTGTGTTGGTAAACTTTGTGTTCCTCGCAAGTCTCTATGAACATGGGGATCCTCCACCATGCCCGCATTATCCCAATTATGCCCTGCAATTTGCCACCTGTGGTTTGATTTGCTATAATACAACAACTTATTGTGTTAGGGTCTCCCATAAGGCACGTGTGGTTGTACAAATGTAATTTGCCACCTGCAGTTTGATTTCCTCGTCAGCTTAAGCTTTTTTGTTGATCTAGTTCATGTATGAAATTTAATATATAGTATCGAATCCAAGAGATCCTGAGTTCAAGATTTGGCTAACGTAGTATGAAAATAATAATTGCAGCCTATTTTTAGTACGGCAGAGGCACAATGCAAACCATGGTGGCAGAGCCAAGGGCGCGATGTAAGCTAAGCCTGACAGCGGAGGCACAATGTGGGTCGAGATGGAGCTCATGCAGGCTTTGCGGTGGAGCCAAGGCCATGTCACAAGTCAGAATTTTTGCGGAAATAGCACTGTTTGGAGCGTTATTAGCAAAAAACGGCACCCTCGCCCACCCTTTTTTGCAAAATTGGCGCTCGTTACATATCGTCCCTAGGTGGCATGGATGGCTGCCGTGTTGCCATGTGGCCTCGTCCGTACCACCCACAAATGTCGTCACCTCGTCCGTCCCAGAGAGGAATGAATCCGCCCTATCGGCCCCTCATCCGTCCAAGGAGGGACAGAGCGGCCACGTCACCTGCCACCTCCGCTCATCCATCCGTCCGAGGGACAGACGTGCCGAGGTGGGAGAGGAATAGCACCGTTACCGCTGCTGATCGGCTCTTCCACAGAGGCTTGTCAAAGATAAGACAGACAGAAAATGATGTGCAGGGCGGGATGGATGCAAATCGAATCAAACGTGCATGCACTGGAAGAGTACCAAAACAAAAGGAGAAACTTTTCGATGTGGAAACGAAAAAAAGAACAGCGCATGCATTCCATAGACGCAAAATTCAAAATTTTCCGTCGTATTTATTGCGCTAGCATGTTGTATCTTGCCACTCCGGCACATTGCTGGTACTAGACTACAACTGTGCCTAGATACCGCACTGGTATTTCCTAGTGGCGAGTTTCAGCAATATAATGTCAACTAATCAATGCACAGAGTGGTCGAGAACCGTAAATACAATCAATTCCTCATATTCTATTGGATGCCTACGGATCCACCATGTTAACCTCAAAATTTGGAATTTTACACTTTTTTTCAGTGGCATGTGGAGAGTTTTCAACGCCTAGCTTCCCGCTGTTTTCGGATCGAACGCTAATTAATTGATCACAGGAACTGCTGATGTCATTGTACCAGACAAATCGATTTGGAGCCTTATCTGGCAGACTGGCAGCGTCTCGATTACCAATCAGGTCTTATATCAAATCATAATACAGTGCTGCATTATTTATTCAATTTCTACGATCGGAGCGAATTTTGCAGTGCTTGACACCGATGGTGTTGCAACAACTTTTCGCCCATTCTGATCAGCATCACATCACGACAAATTAAGTAGAGCCAATACCACTAGGGATGGCAATCTTGCCCGATAACCCGATTACCCGCGGGCAAAAACCCTAATAGAGATGGGTATGTTCCTCATTTTGTGTCCACAGGTATATTCATGGGAAGAAAACTCCACCCGATGGGTAATCGGGTGTGGGCATGGGGGAGTCTCACCCGTGCCCGCTTCGCCCGATAACCCGCCAAAGGAATTGACAATGTAGGCCCAGATAACCCCTCCACTCGAGTGTCCGGACTCAACCCTAGTCTCCAGTCCACTCGGCGTCGCACTCGCACTCGCACCCCACACCCAAACTCGAGTAAACCTCAGCTCTCTCTTCCCAGATCCCTCCTCCCAGATCTACTCCACATCTCCCTCTTCTCAGATCCCTCCTCCCAGATCTACTCCACCTTCGCCGCCGCCGTGCCCCCAAATACCATGCCGACTGCAGCCTCCTCCGGTCCTCCCTCTCCCTCCTCTTCACGCACCTCCACTCCCACCACTCCTCCACCCGTAGGCGCTTCTCCGGGTCCCGCCACCGTCTCCCGCCCCACTCCGCGCCGCCTCTGGCGCCTCGACATCGGGTTCCACGACGGCCACGAAGCGCCGCCGCCCCACGGAGGAGAACATCCGGGAGGAGGCGGCCTGCGTCCGCGGCCCGGCGCACAACTTCTCGGCGTGGTACGTGCCTTCCCCCCCGACGCCCGACGGCGACTCCGACGAGTGCTACTCGCTTGACAAGGTCGTCTACTGCTCCAGCTCCGGCGGCCTCCTCGATCCATCGCGCATTTTCTCGGTTCAGATCTGTCTCTGTGGTGCACTAGCAGGCGGATCCCTTGCGGCACGACAGGACGCCTGCACCGGAGGTGATGGTACCAACCATGGACGATGACTTGGCTCCGAGGCTGAAGGCGCGCGAGTAGCTGGCCGAGGCGCCTGCACCGGATGGGATGAAGAAGGCGCTGTTCAGCAGGAGGTCGCCCTCAGATCTGGAATGGAGACGCCGTTCAACAGAAGGCGCTGTTTAGCAGGAGCTGTCATTTAGACTTTTGATTTTTGATGATTTCTTTTGTGAATGGATTGTAAATTTGTGATGGTGTTTTTTGTAGTGTGGCGGGCACACGGGCATGCCCGTGGGCGACAGGTACCCGCGGGTGACGGGCATGGGCGAGGTTTTCCGCCCGTGACTCTTCGCGGGCATGCCCGTGGGGGACTTTTGGGCTGGCGGGCATGGGTATGGGCGAGCAATACCCGTACCCGCCGCGCCCGATTGCCATCCCTAAATACCACTAGTAAAAAACAATTGATTATTATTGCACATTACACTTGGACGCGTCCATCTCAGGAAAGGACGGACAGGGCAAGCGAGCTGGCAGAGGGACGGACGGACGGACGATCGGCGGTGGCAGGCCCTGTGGTGTCTCCGTCCCTCTCAGGGATGGTTGAGGGGGCGACATGGCGGCTTCATCTGCGGACGAGGCCACATGATAGCATCGAGCGTTATTTTTGTAAAAACGAGAAAGCATCTTTTTTTTTTTGATAATGTTCCAAATGGTACTATTTCCGCAAAAAAATTCCACAAGTCAAGCCCAAGGCAACAGCTTCTCGTACTCGGTAATACGATTTGTTATCCCTATCAACACACGTGGTAGATTTCAGAAACCATCCGGTTCACAGCAGGTTTTCCCCGAACCGATGGGGTCAAGAGCGAGCTCGTTTAGCATATTTAAGGTATATTTTCTTGATTTGAATTATCTTGTTTCAGACGGTTTTATTCTATTCTTCCAACCAAATGCATGAATCATAGTATATTCTGAACCATCCGATACAAGTACCACATGATTCATCCATCCAAACACTACCTAAGTTTCATGAACCCTGTACAGGTACATGTCTTGAAATATACAAATGGGGAAAAATTCGCTCCATCAGGTACAAGTGACAGACAGATTACACAAAGATATCATTATATCGATCGGTAGAAACTAGCCGAATTTTAATTGCGCGGGCTAGAGACTACAATGCATATGCTTGCATCAAAACATAAAGTTATTCTTGTTATACAACTTGTATAATTATACTTGTTTATATCTAATAAAATTGTAACAGCTCTCATATTTGATATCATTAATATGTACTGTTATAATATAGATCCATCGTAATTGATGGTATAGATCTTTTTCTTTTTCCTGTGATTAACATGGCAATTTTTAGTTCTTCAGAACGAACATAGTCTTCTTTTTATATCGCTCAAATTATATAATAGATTGAGAGAGAAGATTATACGGATTTGTTAATCACACTGTTGGAACAGCTCGAACGAAGATTAAAAAAACACACTTGAAGCCGATCCTATCAGGAGCACAACACACGCACTGGAACTTTTTCTATTACTTGTTGCTTGAACTCACATTGCATTGCTTGCTCTTCTCAATCTTACATTGCTTATTACAAGACTCCAGGTTCTGTTACATGTCACTGGACAACTCGACTCCCTTTATACCCACGCACACATAACTAGACTCAGACTCAGCCAGCACGAAGATGACTCGGATATGGAAGCAAGCCTCCAAAAAGCAAACTGAAAACAAAGATTACCTAACAATCACTCCATAATCTTTATGTACTTATTTATATTTCGTGTGCTGCCAATTAGACTCGACTTCAACTTGGCTCACACTTACTTGTCCGGAGACGGTGGCACAACTCGAACATATCTTACTCATTGAGGCAGACGGTCTCAACTACGACTTACCCAACTCGTCCTCAATTCAGGATGACGAACACATCTTCTCAACAGCCCGGACCCAACGACTCAGGACGGCTAACACATCCTCTCAACGTCCCTCGCCTTCGCCTTTCGATGATCGGCACCAAGATGCATCGTCTTCAACACCTTCCACGCGGCTTTGGCCGTCTTCTTTTTGGCCAGTAGGAAGAGCGTCGACGTTGCCTCGTCACCGGTGACATCACTCCCCAGAGAACGCAACATAATCTTGGGCACAAATCAAAAACTCAGGCTCCTCCTCGTCACGGAGCCACATGCACCGTACAGTGCATCAGTCTCGCGGCCGCACCCTGCCATGTGCTCCGGCGCTGTCGCGCCTAATGCGCCGCCGGGATCCACCGTGTGTGCTCTCCCGTCGTATATGCCACCCGTGGAGTCGAGATCACCCCTTCCGGGACAACAGCTAGGGTATCGAATCTGAAGTCTGATACCAATTATTAAAACAGCTCGAACAAAGATTAAAAAAACATGCTTGAAGCCGATCCTTTCAGGAGCACAACACACGCACTGGAACTTATTCTGTTACTTGTTGCTTGCTCTCACATTGTATTGCTTGCTCTTCTCAATATTACATTGCTTATTACAAGACTCCAGGTTCTGTTATATGGCACTAGACAACTCGACTCCCTTTATACCCACGTACAGATAACTAGACTCGGACTCGGCCAGCACGAACCTGACTCCCTGACTCGGATATAAGCAGCCTCCAAAAAGCAAACTAAAAACAAAGATTACCTAACACACGTACACAGATGGCTTCGCTGCTTCCTTGGCTGCCATGGCTTCTCATCTCCCTCCTCTCCGTCTACCTCCTCGACCTCCTGGTTCACGCGCGACGCCACCTACCGCCGGGCCCCCGCCCGCTGCCACTCATTGGCAGCCTGCACCTCCTCGGCGACCAGCCACACCGCTCGCTCGCTCGCCTAGCCAAGACGTACGCATGGCCCGCTCATGTCTCTCCGCCTGGGCGCGGTCACTACCGTGGTCGTCTCCTCCCCGGACGTCGCCCGCGAGTTCCTGCAGAAGCACGACATCGTCTTCGCCACCAGGTCTGTGCCCGACTCCGTCCGTGAGCACGCCGCGAGGTCCGTCGCGTGGCTGCCCCACGCGCCGCGGTGGCGCGCACTGCGCAAGATCATGGCCACGGAGCTGTTCGCGCCGCACCGGCTCGACGCGCTCGAGCACCTCCGGCGCGAGAAGGTGCAGGAGCTCGTGGACCACGTCGGGCGGCTGGCGCGCGAGGGCGCGGCTGTCGACCTCGGCTGCGTGGCGTTCACGAGCAGCCTCAACCTTCTCTCGCGCACCATGTTCTCGCGCGACCTGACAGATCTCGACGACCATGGCGGGTCGAAAGAGTTCCAAGAAGTGGTGACAGAGATCATGGAGGCCGCCGGGAGCCCGAACGTGTCGGACTTTTTCCCGGCTCTCGCGGCGGCCGACCTGCAGGGCTGGCGCCGGCGGTTGGCGCGGCTGTTCGCCCGGCTCCACCGGCTGTTCGACCTGGAGGTGGACGGTAGGCTGCGCGCCCGCGACGACGGCGAGCCCAGGAAGAACGACTTCCTCGACGTGCTGCTCGGGCTTGCCACGCGGGACGATGACACGGCGGGGCTGGACAGACATACGCTCCGGTCGCTGTTCACGGTAAGGATAAAGTGTGGTTTCAATTCGAAACTGTTTCGTGCAGCGAGTTAATTCGAAGGTGTTCACGGTCAGTGCCAAACTGCCAATAGCACCTCACGCACGGATCGAGATCTCCAGATTATTTTTTCAGTGACACTGTTGCTTGTTGTCGTAATTAGAAATGGGCACTGGGCCGGACTTTTCGGGCTGGCCCACGGCACGGCCGGCCCGCCCGGTGGAAGCACAGCACGGCCCGAGCATTTTTAGGACCGTGTCAGCACGGCACGACACTTAGGGTCGTGCTGGGCTGGCTCCCTGGCACGACGGGCAACATGGCACGGCACGCCGTCATGGGCCGTGCTTCGGCCAGCATAGCACGTTCGGACTCGGAGGGCTCAAAGCCGGCACGGCGCGCGGCGAGACATGGCGGCAAGCGGTAGGGCGTGCGGCCGCACTCGGCAGTCTGGTACCAACCGGCCACCGCCTCGGCCTCAGCCGCGCTCATGCCTCTCCGTCGCCGCCCTCGACCGCAGCACAAACGCAAACCACACACACTAACACACAAAATTGCTCATCACCAGATTCACCACGGCACCACTCCAATCCCAAATCAAACGCAAAAACCAAATCATTCACAAAATCACAAACACGAATTCACGATTCACATCCGAACGCAAAGTACACACGAAAAAATTGCTCATCACCGGGCCGCCGCTTCTGGATCTAGAATCAGCTACCTTGCGCACGGGGCCCTCGCGAAGTGGAGACTAAAGAGGGAGGCGGCCGGAGAGGGGAGGCTGTGGAATGGGGATGCGGGCCTTGAGCTCCGGATCTGATGAACATGGCGGCCCGATCTTCTGATAGGTTCAATTGATTTCGTCGTGAGGACATTGACGCTTTGAGCCTTCCGACCCACAGATCGTCACCTCGCAATTCACTACACCCGCACGACTGTCGTTATCGACCACGCTCGCACACGATCGACCTTACCACGAGGGTTATTGTTCCTGCAAGCAATCGAAGCAACTCACAAGAACAAGGAAGATGCAATCTGAATTGTATTGCGAATATGGATTAAGTTCACAAAGTGGGGTTCCTCAAACCGAACAATCGGCGAAACTGCAAAGTGGCAGAATAATATAAGAAAAACCCAACTCTAAACTATGGCGGCTACTGTATATATATAGGTGGACGTGAGGAGGACAACCTAGGGTTGTGCAGCCATGGGGAGAGGCGTACACAACCTGCGCTCCAACCTCAACACGCTTACAAGACCCTATTAGGCCCAAAACGGTGTCGCATCACCTTATTTCAATGACTCTGACTAACTCCCAATGAATCTAAGTGTGAGACTAGATCCATTGGAATAGGCTCGTCATAAGCTTTCCATCAAGTCCAAGAACGCCTCAATTGGACTCTGTATGCAAAAGTTATGCCCATTTTATTGACGTGTTGTCCGAAGACTCCGAACCGAATTTGGAGTCCGACTTGAGCTCAATCTTGAGTCCGAGTAGACTTGGCCTGCGAGGGATGACCAGCACAAGAATTTAGTAGCATCCCATCCTTTACCAAGTAAGTATGAACAGTGAGTAACAAGTTCACCTGATGGTTTAATTGTCGCGCACGTGCTCTTCTAATTGGTCCTTGTATGTCTGGAGGAGAAGTGTTGCACGTATCCAAAGGAGTGATGTCCTCATCAGGATCGGCCGCCTCTGGTGCTTCTCCCCCCCCCCGAGAGCCGCGCGTGCGGACACACCGTTGGAGAGGGAGATGGAGAGAATAGAGACTGAGGGGAGACCGTAGGATGGTTGGAGACTTGGAGTCTTGGAGAGGCCGAGAGGGAGATGGAGAGGGGAGGCCGACCCTCTAGAGAGGGAGAAGGAGAGGGGAGGCCAACCGTTGGAGAGGGAGATGGAGAGGGGAGGCTATTGGAGAGGGAGATGGAGAGGGGAGGCGTGGCCGTGTGGGGAGATGGAGAAGGGAGGCATCGGGGAGTGGACTTGGGAGGGCCGGAGGGGAGATGGAGAGGGAGCCGTTGGGGGAGATGATCATTGGGGTGGGGGCGATGGAGACCGGAGAGGGAGGAGAGGACGAGAGATGGCTATTGGGGTGTGGCAGTGCCGCAGTGGGGGAGATGGCTATTGGGGTGTGGCAGTGTCTTTTGCTTTTCACTTTGCAGTTTGCAGTGATAACTGATAAGAGGTAGCATGAGAGCCGTTGCAGGAATACGAGAGTTCACATCTTCTTATAGCGGCCCTGCTATAAATTCTCCCCCCCCCCCTCCTCCTCATTTGTTCACCACACGTCCGCACCATACAACCATCTTTTCTTCTGCTCTCTATTTGCTCTTTAAATTATAATCTTCTAGTACGTTTCGAAAGAAGAAAACAGCAGGGCGGAGCAGGAGAGCACACCCTCGCACTCCTAGTCCTCTTCCCCTATAAGAAGTGCAAGAGCAAGAGATCGATCCTCACCAACTCTCCTTGGACATGGGAGACTATGGTATGGATGACCAACATATGGACGGAACAGAGGGCTTCAAGGATGCCCACGTCTCCACCCCGGACATCGGGGCCGGACCGGTCGGTGCAATGGTGCATGCAATGGGTGGAAGCTCCGGCGGCCGACGTGCATCGTGTTGGCTGCATATGGGGTACAACATAGAAATGGAGGACGGGCATCAAGTACCTTATGCCACATGTAAATATTGTCATACTAAATTGTCTACATGCTCAGGTGAAGGAACAGGTCATCTCAAGTGACACTCCCTGGCGTGTTTGAAGATAGAGGCCAGGTGGACGCAAGGAGGGAAAGTCCAGACCTAGCTTAACTTTGGGCCCAATGGTTCGGTAAGTACATGGATGTACAACCCTCAGGTAGTTAAAGACGAAATTGCTAGATATGTAGTTACTGAGGATCTTCCGATTAGGATGGGCAAAAGCTCTAGTTTCGAAAGATGGTCAAACGTGGTTTTTGCCCGCAATACCGACACGTAAGTAGGACAACAACTGCGCGTGATATAGTAGAACTCTACCAACGTAAACTGTTAAGTTTGAAAGAAAACTTCCTAAAATTTACCTTTTCTTTTTCTTTAACCTCAGATATATGGACTTCATCCCACCAAAGGGCAGCCTATCTTAGTGTTGTTGCACATTACTTAGATAACGATTATAACTTGAATAAGCGAGTCATAGGGTTCAAGCCTATCGATGAGGCACACACTGGAGAGGCCATAGCACAACGCATATTAGAAGTCATTCAGAATTTTAAAATAGAGATTCCTCAACTAACAAGACGGTCATGGTGTTTCTCGCACTGCATCTGGAGTCCTACACTAGTGGTTTCGTCCTCCACCAAAGATGGATGTGCCACATCTTGAACCTCATTGTACATGCAGGCTTGCAGGTAATGAAACCTAGTCTAGATAACATACGCGATACTATCCAGTTCATTACAGTTTCGGACCCAATGTATGCCCAGTTCAAGGAGTACTGCAAGACCAACAATAAAAGGCCAAGGAAATTCAACCTGGACATGAAGGTGCAGTGGAACTCCACATATACTATGTTGGAGCGGTGTAAGGAGTATGAGTACGATATCACTCTCTTCATCAATACTATTTCTGGTAAGCAGTTGGTTATTGAAACAGATTGGCTAGTTGCTGGTCGTTTTCGTGAGTTTTTGAAAGTATTTTACAATGCAACCACAGTTTTATCTGGTGTTTACTATCCTACTTCTTTCTTAGTCATCGAGTGCTTTGGACTATTGCTAATGCTTTCAAGGAAAACAGAGATGATGCCCTTCTAAGACCTATTATTGAACCAATGCAGACAAAAATTTTAAAATATTTTTAAGCTATCCCACATCTCTTCTGTTTTGTTACTATTATGGACCCTCAGAAAAAATTAGCAAATCTGAAGGGGGCTTACGAGGGAATTGGGGAGGCATTTGATCTTGATTTTTTTGAGGCTTACACTCACATTCGTGACGAGCTTTTTCGAGTTTTTGATTTGTATTATGAAAAGTTTGGCAGCAAAAGTCAATTGAGAACAACTACTTCAACAACGCAATAAGGACAACACAATGTGAGCTCTTCCAACATCTGGAAGAAGCTAAAAGGCCCAGCATCCAGTTCGCCCTCTTGTGCGCTGACCAAGTCTCAATGGAATCCAAAAGTAGAGACACTACTACACAAAGGGTCATCACAGAAGGTTCGGAACCGTCATCACAGACGGTTTTTGAACTGTCTAAATTTATATGTCTATGATAACAGACGGTTATCATAAACAGTTTTTTAGTCGTCTGTGATAAGACATATCACAGACGGTTTTTTGTTGAAACCGTCTGTGAAGGCCTACTATCATAGATGGTTTCCACCCAAAACTGTCTGTGATATGAAGGATATCACAGACGGGGGAGGCCGAGCAGCGTGGAGGAGGAGGCCAAGCGGTGTGGAGGCGGCGGCGCTTGGGTGGGCGGGGGATGGGCGAGAGTGGCTCTGGGTAGTCGAACGGGCGAGTGACGAGAATAAGGGCGCAAACTTTAGTGGTTCCCTACTAATAAAAGAATATCACAGACGGTTCTATTATGGAACCGTCTGTGATAAGTAATCACAGACGATTCCATAATAGAACCGCCTGTGATATGCTTATGTGATAGTTCATTCTATAGCTACTATGTTTTTGGGCTAGCACGGGGCGAAATTAAAAAAAAAATCAGAGATGTGTGCAACAAGTATTCTATAGCATACTAGTTCATAACAATAGAAATCCATAATTTGGCATGAGAGCACATGAACCTTTTTAAGCCATACAAATCCATAACACATTAACACATGGCAATTCCACATTGACATCAAAATAAGAGATTACAAGTCCATAACACATGGCAAGCCCACATTGACCGCGAAATAATAACCAAGAGTAGAAAACACAGATCATGTCTCATGTTATAGAATAAATTACAATGGAATAAATTCTTAATTAAAATATAGCCCTTCATGATGATCGACACGCATATAGCTAGCTTCGTCACTGGGTTCTTCCTCGAGCCTGATGTCGTCTCCGAAAGGAGGCAACTCGTCAAATTGATTATACTCTTCCTCATCCACGACATTCTCAACTCTGATAATCTTTTTTTTCATGAAGAACTACAGGGCGGTTCTTATTTGCCGGGTCCCTTACATAAAAAAACTTGAACAACATGCTTAGCGAGTACGAATGGTTCGTCTTTGTATCTAACACGTTTGAGGTCCACAATAGTGACGCCGTACTTGTCGACCTTCACACCCCACGGAAGTTTAACCTAATGGCATCGAAACAGGAGGATCTTGAAAAGTACATAGTCGAGCTCCTAAATCTCCTCCACAAACCCATAATAGGATTTCAACCTACATGGCCCGGCGGTATTGAACTACTCGTGTAACGCTGTTCTGGATTGTGCTCTTCCTATCCTGAGCTGTCGTATAAAATATGTACCCATTTATGTCGTATCCTTGCCATGTCATAATTGTAAATTTTGGGCATTTTGCCAACCATAGCAGCGTATCATCACTTGATGACCTCCCAGTGAATCACGCCTTTAACCATTCGTTGAACCGACGGTTGTGCTCTCTCGTGATCCAAACCTCCGACTGGTCTGAATTCTATTGGTGTACCATGTCTTTGTGCTCATCGATGTACGGGGACACTTGGGTCATGTGTTGCAAGACTGTGAAATGGGCTTGAGCGTACGTATCCAGATCGGGAGTGATTGCTTTCCTTCCGATGGTCCCGATACTCTCTAGTCTCCCCTCATAATAAGATAGAGGCACACCTATCAGTTTCACCTGAGCCATGTAGTCGATGCAGAACTCAATGACCTCTTCGGTGGCATAAGCCGATGATCTTTCTTTGTCGGTCGAGATCGATTTAAATGCGTGGGACTTGAGAATTCCCATGTACCTCTTGAACTGGTACATATGATGTAGGAACACAGGGCCGTATATCTTTATCTCTTTCACAAGGTGAACAATGAGATGGTTCATGATATTGAAAAATGACGGAGGGAAGTAAGATGACATAGAGTCGTCACCACCTCAACCTGCAGAGCATCTAGTCCTTCGGGATCGATGACCTTCTGAGAAATTGAGTTAAAGAAATAACACAGCCTCAAGATTGCCACTCGAACTTTGTTCGGCGAGATACTCATAATTGCAACTGGAAGCATTTGTGTCATCAGCACATGACAATCATGAGACTTCATACCAATTAATTTTAAATCTTCTATAGAAACAAGTTTCTTAATGCTGGCAGAGTAACCAGATGGGACTTTCACACCATGCAAGCTCTGGCACAGTTTAGTTTTCTCTGCCTTGGACAGAGTGTAGCAACCTGGGGGAAGGTACATTCGGCCTTTATCGGTCTCTTTCGGTGCTAGCTCGGTCCTTATGTTCATATCAACCAGATCACGTTGTGCATTGGCACCATCCTTTGTTTTGCCACTAATGTTCAGTAAGAGACTAATCAAGCTATCACATACATTCTTCTCCACGTGCATGACATCGATGTAGTGGCAAACTTCTAAGCGCTCCCAATAAGGCAAGTCCCAAAAAATTGACTGCTTCTTCCATATGTTCTTCTGGCTGGTCCCCAATTTACATCCCTTTTTAAGAACAACATCGATATCATTAACCATATCATAGACCTTTTTCCCTCTAAAAGCCCTTGAAGTTGAACCGTCCTCCTTATTTCCGTTAAATTGTTTCTTCATCTTGTGGTATGGGTGAATCCTAGGAAGGAACCTACGGTGACGCTTGTACACAGTTTTACGCGAGTTGTTCAGCCATACACTCTCGGTACCATCTAAGCAGTGCAGACAGGCTTTGGCTCCTTTTGTACTGAACCCCAACAGGTTACCAAGAGCAGAAAAATCATTGATGGTGCATAACAACATGGCGCGTAAAGTGAAGTTCTCTCATTTGTACGCATCCCATACTTGTACCCCTTCGTTCCACGATGTCACAAAATCTTCTAGCAATAGTTCTAGGTACACATCAACCGTTCCCAGGTTGCTTCGGCCCTTAGATAAGTAGTGACATCAAAATGTACTTCCACTTCATACACAGCCAAGGAGGAAGGTTGTACACACAAAGATTCACGGGCCAGGTGCTATGTCGGTTGTTCATGTACTACTACAGAAAAGGTTTTCACAAACGGTTCAAAAACGTCATCACAGACGGTTTTGTGAGCCGTCTGAGTTTATGGGTCAGTGATGACATGAGTCATCACAGACGGTTCTAAATAAGAACCATCTGTGATAATTACTTATCACGAGCGGTTCTTGTTGAAATCGTCGTGAAAATGAACTATCACAGAGCGGTTACGAACAAGAACAAATGCGTGATAATAATATCCTGAGCGGTTCTTGTTCGAACCGTTTGTGATATTTTTCTATTGCAAAAAAAAATCGGATTTTGAGCCAAACCAATCAAGTGCTAGCAGTAGTTTCCATATGCAACTTCTAGCAAGACAACTAAAATACAATTAAAATTCTGATGGCAAACACATTATAGGAAAGAGAAACCAAAAGGTTTCACAACGTCCCCTCCGAATGGGAAAAAAAGTATAAAGTTACAAAGTTAAACTAGCTAGAAACCAGCTATGCCTCCAAGCTCTTGAAGAACTCATCGGCTTCTTGGATTGGTCTTGTGAGCTCCTCTCTATACCTCACCAGCATATCACAAGATGTTCTTGCATATCGTCGAGTTCGACTCAAGCTCGTCGGCAAGGAGAGATGACTGAAAACCTCCAGCGGCGCTCCGACCTTAGGTAACACAAAATTAAGATAATTTTCTTTACAACAAACAGCCAACAAATTATGTATGTTATGGGGATGTATAAGTACCTTCCGGCAGACAAGGAGCTCCTCCGCATCCCTCCTCATCGTAAAGTAAATCGGCTATGTCTCCTCATTGAACATGACAGGGAATCGAGGGTGTTCGTTGGAGCTTCGGTGTGGGGGAGAGAGAGAGAGGCGATGGAAAACAAAATTTGGGGTGGCTATAATATATAAGGACATCGCCAAAACATTTTGCCTCCCAGCAGCGTTCAAAATTTTGAATCGCCAGCTGCGAATCACGAGCGGTTTCATACAAAAACCGTCTGTGATATATATCTTATCACAGACGGTTTGTATTAAAAACCGTCTGTGACTTGGAATTTTCCTTACTCTCTAATTTTACCATAGCTTTGAATTTTCGTTACTCTACAATTTTACCATCGCTTGAAATCACTAACTCTCTGATTTTACCATAGCTTGAAATCACTAACTCTCTAATTTTACCATGGCTTTGAATTTTCGTTACTCTGCAATTTTACCATGGCTTGAAATCACTAACTCTAATTTTACCATGGCTTTGAATTTTTCTTACTCTGCAATTTTACCATGGCTTAAAATCAAGTGTGATTCGATCTGCGCTGGGTTGTTAAACATCTTCAGATTACCATAATCAATACATGGACAGTACATAAATTTTATCCCCTTCTTCAACATATCTTACTCTACGGCTCTTCTAAAAGTAGACACGCCATTAATGTACTCTTCACTCACATAGTTCTCACCGTACATCTAGTTTCGATCCATCTACATTATGCACGTAACAAATTAGTATTAAATTAGATTAATAAAACGTAACTACTCTTCATGTTGACTAAACATACTAAAATTAATTAGCGGTTAACCTAGTGCAAATATAAAGAGTTACAGATCGTTACCTTCGGAGCTCACGACAAAAATCTCAAATATCCTGCGAGATCCTCCTCCCTTTCTTCCTCCTCTCCTTCTCCTCCCTAGCTTCCTCCTTCCCTTCTCTTCTCTTTAGCTTCCACCTTAATTTCCTTCTCCTCCCTACCTCCTTCCTTCCCTTCCTTCTCCTCTCTAAGGTGGTGCAACGGGGATAAGGCAGTAGGGGTGGTGGCTCAAATGTGAAGGGGGTGGAGGCACTAGGGGCAGGGGTGTCTATCGGGATGGCTGATTATATAATGGCTGCATATCACACACTGTTCTTATTAAGAACCGTCTGTGACGTTTGCACTATCACAGATGATTATTGTTAAGAACTGTCTGTGATAATTCACAGACGGTTTTTAACAATAACCATCTGTGACGTCTACAATTGTCACAGACGGTTCTATTTACAAACCATCTATGATAATTATATATCACAGATGGTTCTAGGCATCGCTACATATCACAGATGGTTTGTAAATAGAACAAATGCGTGATAAAATCTAACCTGAGCGGTTCCAAAGGCTATGCGTGATGAGGCATCTTGATAGCTTTGTTTTGTAGTAGTGAGATCAACCACTACCTCGACACACCTTTTGCGGACACCGAGCTTGACTTCGCTGATAGCAATGATGCCGACCTCCTGTTGTGGTGAAAGGACCACCAGCCTATTTATCCTATGCTGTCACATTTTGCACGAGACATATTTGTGGTTCCGGTGTCGACTGTCTCATCGGAAGCCACTTTCAGTATGGTAGGGAGGATCATCGAGACAAGGAGGTCGTCTGTCACACCTGAGATGGTTGAAGCACTTACATGCCTCAAAGACTGGGAGAGCACAGATGAATGGACACAACATCATATCGAGAAACCGGAGATCGCGAAGAAGATAGCCGACCTAGAGAATCTCAATGTCAACTAGTCTATCTATGTCTATGTAGTTGTTGCACTCTTTTCCTTACCAGAGGTAACCTCACTAGGTGTAAGGTTTTTAACGTGGCAGCAACTTTATATTTGTACCGTACCGAACAATGAATAAATTTTATTAGTTCCCTTGAATATTTATGTGTTGCTGCATTATGAATTATTTTTATTTTGTTTTTGATTTCCCATCCTTTTTTCTTTCTCCCACTTTTTCCCCTAACCACTTTTCTTTTTTCCCTCCTCTTTTTTCTCGTTCCCTCCTTTTTCCACACTTTCCCTCTGCTTTCTTTCATTCCTTTATAAGCCGAGAGCCCGAGACCCACTACCTTCTTCTTCATTAGTTCTTCTTCTCCCTAAATCCTTCTCCTCCCCAATTCCCCATCTCCTCCTCCACGGCTCCACCCCCACCTCCCCTCTCCACGCGGTCGCCCCGGCCGCCTTGACCTCCTGACCCTCCTCCACCCCCACCTCCCCTCTCCATGTAGCCACTCCGCCACTGCCCCTCTCCACGCGGCCGCCCCGCCATGGACCTCCTCCAGCCAGCCAGCCCCACCTCTCCTCTCTAGTCTCCACTCTCTACTCTCCACATCTCCAGTACAACAGTCCCATCGCTACCCTCCGGCCTCCTCCCGCCGTCCTGCATCTCCTACCCGTGTCTCCTCTCCTCTGTCGCCTCGACTGACATGGGGATGGACAGGAGAAGAGGCCGTTGCGAGTCCAGAGGTCAACGAAGGCGTGGAGGATGAGCCGGTGGTGGCACGACAAGTTGAGGGAGAGGAACTGGTGGTGGAGCTCATTGAGGTCATCCCACGCGGCGAGTTGAGCTCCTTCTGCACCACCATCGATTCCAGGAATTCCTCATACTGCTCCGCCGACTCCACTGCCACCGCCTCGCTCTCCCACGCCACCCGCCCGTACGCCGACTCATTCTCCTCCTGCTGCAGATGCTCACGGGCCGTGCCTGGGCCGGTATGGCATGGCGGTGGCACGACATGCCTTTGGGCTGTGCTTGGGCTCGCCCGAGGCGACTCGTGCCGTGCCGACACAGCATGGCGTGTTGGCCGAGCTAGGCTGGCACGGCCTGATCCTAGCGTGTGGCCCATTGTGCTGTCTTTGTCTTGCACGCAGCTCGTATTGCCAGTCTAGTCGTAATCAATGAACAGTGTAGGGCTATCTTTAGTGACATAATCGGATCTGGGGTATTACAAAATAAATAAGTTTTTGTTTACACAAAAAAAAGTCTCATGACAATATTCTTGGACAAGGTTCAGAATGGCCAGCTGGGGTCCGCTACGACATTATTTTTAGGGCCTAGTTTGGGCACTGCCGTGGATGTTAGGCTACTCTCATGAAATTTTGTGACATAATCGGATCTGGGGTATTACAAAATGAATGAGTTTTTGTTTAAAAAAATAAACGACCTAAAGCAACATAAACCGTTTTATTTTCTGAAATATTAGGGCATATACAATGGTATAGACCGCGGGTGTCTATATCAGCTATCCATGTCACCTATAGACAGCACTAAAAATGGCTCATATAATGAGTTGTCTGTTAAGTTGTCTATAACAGATCCCACAATCTTTTAGTTTTTGCTTGGAAAAAATATTTGTTATAGACAACAAGTCATACAATGGTGTTTTGTGTTGTCTATAAGGGTTTTATAGACTATCTGTTGCATGCTAGACGGCTTCATTCTCTCTCCTTGTTCGCTCTCATCCACATCATTAAAAATCTTACGTGGCAAAAATTATAGACTGCTGATGTCACCCACTGCACATGCCCTTATTGGATGAGGTTCAGAATGGGCAGCTGGGGTCCTTTCTCCGAACATCATCAACTAATAGACTCTTGTTTTTGTAACAAATCAACTGATAGACTTGACCATGCAATTACACGATTATGTATTTCTAGTCTATCTATATAGCCTGAGACTACTGTTCCATCAATTTCTCTTTTTAGATAATGGAAGAGCAAAAACTCTACTGGCCTCTGCATCAAAGATACACACAGCCTAATTTATTTAAAAGTTTAAGGTACCAAAATTACCAAAGATAGTGAACAGTGGCTGGCAGCCTTACACCCAAAAGACGATTGAAATTAAAACTCAGTCATTACTAATCCTGTGACTAAGTCGCCACCCATGAAAGTATAAGATTTGCTTTACCACAAACTCCAATCTAGCGCTTCCAGCCCGCATAGCCTCCTTCTGGGTTGATGTTTGCAGATTTGCCTAAGCACTTAGCCAGTGCCGACTCGAAAAGATAACCTACAAGGGATTAGTGATACTCGTTCTGTCGAAAACAACCTCATTCTGGCATAACCAAAGAGACAAAAATAAGGCACTAGCTCCCAATAGGAGTTGTGACTTTAAACTTTTTGGAATACCGACTAACCAATCCCTACACATGTTTTCTATACTCACAGGAGGAGATAAATTAAACACACAGTGAACAACCCACCATGCAATCCGTGTAAAGGGGCAGTCAATAAAAAGATGCTACATTGTTTCTTCTTTAGTACAAAAATAATATTTTTTACTTCCCCTCCAATTTCTTTTGAACAAATTATCTTTAGTTAATAAAACCCCCCTCTTGAGATACCAAAGAAAAATTCACTTTTAAAGGAAGTTTAATGCACCAAAAGAAATCTCTAATGGGAGCTCGAATATTTTCAATTAGTGCTATATAAAAAGACTGTACCGAGAAAAGTCCAGACTTATTTAAATTCCACCTGAAAACATCTATTTGAAAGTTCAATTGTAAATTAGCAATTTTCAAAATTAGCTCATTCCAAGTATGTAACTTAGGCCCAATAATAGGTCTTCGAAATGAAATATGGAAAGAAGCCGATCCCAGACTCGTTGCCATTGTATCATTCTTTCTCCTCACCACATTGTAAAGAGTTGGGTATTGATTTTTCAGTGGAGAATCTCCTAACCAAATATCTTTCCAAAACCTGGTTTGCATTCCGTTTTTAACCTGGAATGAACCAAAAGTAAAAAAAATTGATCTTTAATTTTCATAAGACTCGACCAAAACTGGGAAGTCCTAGGTTTATTAACCACCTGAGATAGACTCTTCTCACCCAAATATTTCCTTGTTAGTAATGATTGCCATACCCCTTCTTCATTAAGCAGCTTAAACAACCATTTACCTAGTAAACTTTTGTTTTTTTGTGTCTAAGTTTTGAATGCCCAAACTGCCATATTCTTTAGGTGTGCACACCACACTCCATTTAACAAGCCTATATTTTTGTTTATGGCTGTCACTCTGCCAATAAAATCTAGACCGATAAAAATCTAGCCTTTTGAAAACCTCTCTAGGAACCTAAAAAAAAAGATAACATATACATTGGTAGACTGCTAAGCAACTGAGTTAATAAGAACTAATCGTCCACCAACAGACATGTTTCTTCCTTTCCAACTGCTAAGTTTCTTTTCAACTGTATGCTCAACCCCTTTCCAATCACAATTCCTTAATTTTCTATAGTGAATTGGAATACCTAAATGCCTGAAAGGAAAGGTACCCACTTTACAACCAAGTAATTGAATATATTGTTGTTCCACTTCTTTGGCATTACCAAAACAAAAAATCTCGCTCTTGTGGAAGTTAATCTTTAAACCTGATAATTGTTTAAAGACACAAAGAATAAGTTTAAGATTTTTTGCTTGTTCTAAATCATTATTCAAGAAGAGAATAGTGTTATCAACATACTGTAATATTGATAACCCATCATCAATCAAGTAAGGAACTACTCCCGATGAAAGACCTATTTCTTTAGCTCTTGAAATAAAGATGGCAAGCATGTCCACAATAATATTAAAAAGAATTGGGGACATAAGATCACCTTGCCTGAGACCTTTTTGAGTTTGAAAAAAAGGTCCAATATCATCATTGACTTTTATTCCAACACTCCCGCCCTTAACGAAACTTTCCACCTGGGCACACCACTTAGGTGAAAAACCTCTCATCCTCAAGGTGTGAAGTAAAAACGGTCATTTTACTTTATCATAGGCTTTCTAAAAATCTACCTTGAATACTATTCCATCCAATTTTTGTTTATATAACTCATAGATGGTTTCGTGTAGAATGACTACTCCATCAAGAATAATTCTCCTCTACATGAACGCCGATTGGGATGATTTAACAACCTTATTAGCGACACCACTAATTCTATTAGTAGCCACTTTTGTTAACACTTTAAAACTAACATTTAGAAGACAAATAGGTCTGTACTATTGTATTTGCTTAGCATCGGTTTTTTTGGGAAGCAGAATAATGATCCTAGAATTCAAGCTAAAAAGAGGCAAAGCGCAACTATCAAAATCATGAAACATGGACATCATGTCATTTTTAAGGACTTTCCAAAACACCTGATAGAACTTAGCTGGGAATCCATCCGGCCCAAGTGCTTTGTTATGGTCCATTTGAAAGATCGCTTCCTTCACCTCCTTCTCAGTGAACTGCTCTGTAAGGGAGGTGTTATTAGTATCCGAAACTTGAGATATATCATTCCTAAAGGCATCAATCATGCGTAAATGATTGACTTTGGATGGACCAAACAACCCTTTATAATAATTGGTGATATACTTTTTTAATTGTACATCCCCTCAATTATCCCCTCCTGTTGTTCAAGCTGAAAGATTCTTTGTCTTCTATGTTTACCATTCACAATCAAATGATAATATCTTGTATTTCTATCTCCCTCCAAAAGAAATTTCACTTTGGATCTTTGGTACCATTTAATTTCTTCTTCTCTTAAAAGATGTACCAATCTCTCATTAGCATATTTTTTAAAATTACGCTCATCGTCAGACAGACTCGCAAACTCAGCTTTTTTATCTAACTAATCAATTATCAAGTTGAGCACTTTCTTTTCCTTTTTATAAGTCCCACTGCAATTTTTAGCCCATCCGCGAAGATATTGTCTAAGAGTTCTAAGCTTAGATTGCCGAATTTGTAAAGCATAATGACCTCTTTTTTTTCTTTTTCCACACATTCGCCACTATTTCCCTAAAACCTTCCCTATACAGCTAGCCTAATTCAAATTTAAATAAAGAATGATTACCTCTATAGGAAGCCTCTCTCGTATTTAAAAGTAATGGCGTATGATCGGACAAAGACATTTCAAAAGCATTAACTGTGACGATTAAAACTCGTTAAAACTCGATCCAGCTTTTGAAAAGTTGGATTAGCTAATGAATTGGCCCAAGTATATTGCCTACCCGATAAATCAATTTCCCTTAAGTCCAAAGTATTAATCACCGCATTAAAAAAAGGGCCATTTATACTCAATGTTATCATTATTGTTTTCACCTGAGTGCCTTATAATATTAAAATCACCTCCAATTAAAATTAGAAGTGATTCTTTTCTACATGTATGAACAAGTTTAGTAAAGAACTTTTCCTTGAATTGAGTTTGAGCTGCAATATAAACAGCCACAAGAACCCATTGGAAATCATCATCGTGATTTTTGAGGTGAAACTTTATATAGAAATCACTAGCATCAATAGAACCAATATCGCATACCTGAGGGTGTCCACCCTAAAGGATACCCTCCCCCCCCCCCCCGACGATCGACCTTGTGGTAGAGAAAAATGCCACAAAAACTCCCGACCACCACAAAGATGATTAAGATAAGACACCGAGAAGTCTTTTTTACCAGTTTCAAGAATGGCAACAAAATCTAAATGCTGCTCCTTAACCGTTTCACTAATAAAACGATGTTTAGCGAAGTCTCCCAGACCTTTGCTATTCCAAAAAAGACATTTCATTTAAACTTTAATTTGATTGGCCTATTATAAGAATTTTTTCCTTTCGATCTCTGTTTATTTGTTACCATTGTAAAATTAGAATGATCATCTTCCAAAAGATCATCATCTAAATCACTGCAAAACTGGTTAAGGTTTGTGATATCGTTGCAAGCCATATTCTCCTCCTCCAACTCCTTAACATCTACAATTCCTTTATTTGTTTAGTCTGCCTACTTCAAGATTCTTAATATTTTTAATAGAATTAACAATCTTTGCACTATCATCTCCTAAAGAGATACCAATGCTAGCAACTTTTTCAATAACTTGCTCATCAGAAAAAGATAAAAAGGAAAAATTATTACCAGATTTACTTAGATCAAGTTCGAGATTATGAGCTTTAACACGCTGCGTAGCCTTCTGGACCAAGTCTTCATCACCGGGTTTCTGCATCTTGATACGTTCATTCTGCCTAGGTTTCACTAGTTCAACCACATGGACCCTCGCTGGTTGAGAAACCCCAGCTTGTTTTGAACATTCCATGGCCCCCTTGCTGTTACCTATAGCAGATTTGGTAGTCAAAGAAACAACCACATCTACCCCTCGGTTAACCATAGCATCATCTAGCTGAGGAAGCATCACACCGTCCTTGAAAGCTTCGCCTGATACCACGCCTTGCAAAACACTGATCTGCCCATGTTGGACTTGCCGCAACAGCCACCGGTTCATTCATTGGCCTTAGACTTGCTTCAACCACATCCTTGCCTAGAACGCCCGTCCTGGGCGCACCTTCACCTGATACGGTAACATTAGCGGCTACCATGGTTACCTCATCCCCAGCCATCTCCTCATGAAAGCCGGCTCCACCACTCATTACCATATCCACCTTAGGATCAAAAACATTAGCTGCCTTGGAATCACTTCCTACTGCTGCCACAGGTGATACACTCAACTCCACAGTAGGCGAAGTAAATATTTGTCCCATTGTGCTGACAACAGCAGCATCCAGCTCTCCATCTGCCATAAATCTAGCTTTCTCCCCCAGACCAACACCTAACACCTTCTTAGCTGAGGTTAAACCAGCTAAGTCAGCATTTGACCTCTGCCCCTGAATGTTCATAGTGAACGCACCATCCCCGCGTGTATCAGCCTCGGAATCCTTTCTGACCGCCGTTGGTGTAACCCAGATGGTATCCGATGCCAAAAGCCCAAAGTATTCCCTTTAGTAATTGGGGTAGATTGTCCCTCACGATTCACAGGAGCACTTGATTTAACATCCGAATTATTCTTGAATCTCTTGGTATCTCTATCTTTCGTCTTAGCGTCTTTGCCTCTGCTTGAGTTGTCATCCCCCTCACGATCCCCTTGTTGCTGAAAGTTTTCGTCCACAACAACTACCTCCTCTACTTCAACTTTGAAAAAAATATCATAAACATATTCGCCAACCACAATCTCAACACTTGAAGGTATGGCATCTATGTCTAGGACTCCCACAAGCATACAAACCAAATCATTCTTGCGAACCTTTTCCATGTCCACTCTCAAAGCTATGCCAATGATCGACCCTATAGCACAAAGACTCAAAAAGTCCCAAACTTCAAATGGCACTCCTAGAACCTGAAACAAAACCTTTTGAAGTTGGTACTTAGGTGTGGGCTTCAAATTCCATTCCACGAATTGTAACACCACCTTATGCTCTTTTACATGCACATCCCCAATAGCTGCCATACGAAGCATATCAAGCCTGGTTGGAAAATGAACCAAGTACGCATTGTCACCCTGAATCTCCACATGTGGTTGCCAATTCACTGGAATTAGTCTTCTCAGCTCTGCAATCAGAAGGACTTTAGACAGATGATCACCAATGATCCTAACAAACCCCGTCTTATTATTCTCTTTCTTCAACTTCTTCGACCCTGATGTTGGAATATGATAAAACCCCAACCCATCGGCACCGAACCCACACAAATTAGCGATGAGTCTCGGCATTAGTGACAACGGGCACTTATTTGCTAAATGATCATCGCTCTCACAAATGTCACACATCAAGATTGCTTTGCAATTGGCTATTTCATGCCCCTTCCCTTTACACCGAAAGCAAATAACATTAGAAACAGTACCACTACACAACCCGCGTTACCCGCACAATATAACAAGTAAAAAAGGATGCAAGTAATTACTAAAGAAAAGGGTTTCAAGCTCAAATATACCAACGTGACATGGAGTGATTTGATTTGTTACATGCAAAATTATATATGCATACTTTAGGAAGAAAATCATAGAACTGTACGCTGCCTGTTTAGTATATCTGAATTAATAAATATTTAGGAGGATATTAATTTCATAAAATATTTGTATTACAGATTTGTTTCTTTTAGGAAGTGACACAAGCTCTAGCACGATAGAATGGGCAATGGTGGAATTGCTCCAAAACCCATTATCAATGGCTAAAGCTTGTGATGAACTTGCACGAGTTATCGGCTCAAGAAGAAACATTGGAGAATCTGAAATTTAGACGCCCTATCTTCAAGTGTTGTAAAAGAAACATTTAGATTGCATCCTCTGTTCCATTCTTTGTTACCACGCCAAGTGAGACAACGATAAAAATAATGGGTTACACAATACCTAAGGGTGCCGTGTGCTTATGGCAATATGGGCAATAGGCCGAGATAAAGACATATGGCTTTGAACCGAGAAGTTTATGCGAGAGATTTGTGGAAAGGACGATTGACTTTAGAGCGGAGATTTTGAGCTCATCCCATTTGGTCTTTGGGCGTCGGATCCGCCCAGAATGCCATTAGCAATTCGGATGGTGCATTTGGTTCTTGCATCACTATTAAATAAGTTCAAATGGAGGCTCCCAATTGAGGTGGAAAGAAATGGAATTGACATGATGAGAAAAGTTTGGAGTGACACTAAAAAAGCCATGCCTCTCGTACTCTGACCACACCAATTTGAGTCAACAAGTCGGTCCATCGGTGAGAATAACATGTTCTTCTCATATATACAATGTATCATGCATGTGATTGAATATCAATGAAGTGGCAACAATAAGGCATCTTCATATGAATTTCAAGAGAATGTTAATTAATCAAGTGTAATAAGTGAAGCTTTCCATATTTAGGATCTTTGTCACTATGTACTAAACACCATCAATTGTGTTTTTTTTACATTGGTTACATCATAAACCTTGGTTACATGTTGTTAGCTACTACTATATCATTCCATATATATATCTTTGTTTACCTCTAAAAAGGGATCACCTGGTCACGTGGAAAAAGCAAAACTTTCATCATTATGATATTATTCACTACAGTAACTATAGCTTGGTTGTTAATGAAATTATAGCTATATCTTCGAAACCAATTTCGGCGGAAAATCTGAAATCAAAATTTGACTTTTTTTAAGTTAAAAACTAAAAATATAAAAAATAGTGGAGTTCCAAGGGTTTGAACCCACAGCCTTCCTTCTCAAAGGCTGAGTTTTTCCACTAGGACACATGCACTCATGCCAATTGATACGGTTACGGATTTCTTTTAGATTTGACAAAAAACAGTGTTTTCAGAATTTTTTTTTTGGTCGGTAGTAACTTTTACCGGGGTCCGGTAGGACCGGTAGATCCAATTTTCAACCAAAAATCGGCCGGTTTTCTGAACATTGGACAACGATAAAAAAAATAATGGGTTACACAATACCTAAGTTCAAATGGAGGCTTCCAATTGAGGTGGAAAGAAATGAAATTGATATGACAGAAAAGTTTGGAGTGCCACTAAAAAAAAAGACGGTCCATCAGTGAGAATAACAGGTTCTTCTCATTTAAACAATGTATCATGCATGGGATTGAATATCAATGATGTGGCAACAATAATGCATCTTCATATGAATTTCAAGAGTATGATAATTAATCAAAAGTGTAATAAGTTAAGATTTTCATATTTAGGATCTTTGTCACTATGTACTAAACACCATTAATTGTGTTTTTTTTTTCTGTTGGTTCTGTCATAGACCTTGGTTACATGTTGTTAACTACTACTGTCATTCCATATATATACTGTTTACCTCTAAAAAGGGATCACCCGGTCACAGGTCATTATAAGGACATGATAACCTATCAAACACAGGTCTTTTCGGTGCTGTCCACCCTAGATGAAATGGTCCAGAAGACATTGGAGGTGGCATCCATGGACCACACCAGCCCCATGGCGAACAAGGAGAAAAACCAATGGGAGGAGGACCCCATGGGATGGGCATTGGCGGCCCAAAAGGAGGACATGGCGCTGCTGCATGGAAGTCCTCTCGATGACGATCCTAACCATCAAACTTTTGCTTTGTAGGTGATCTTGGCCGCTTGAAATTATTTGGCCGATTAGCTACCTTGTGGCCAACCTTGCCATCCTCATACTTAGCCAGAAGCTCCCTGAAAGTGGGCTTCAGCCTTTCAATTCTTTTGATGGTCTTGCCTTTGTTTTTATTCACCTTCCAATGCTCAACTTTAGGGCTTTTTGGTTTGATCATCTCTGGACTAACATTCTGCATAACCTCAGAATTCGATGCTCTTGTGCCCCTCTCTTCTACCACCACATTTTTGCCTTTTGTAGATTCGGCCTGAGATGGCCGAACAAGCACCTTTTTGTTCTCAAAATCAATCACATTGACAGGGAATGGATTGTGGTCTAATTGCATTTTTGAACTTTCAGCAAATTTCAATCGTCCTTCATTAATGGCTGATTGAATTTGTCGACGAAAAACATTACAATCATTAGTGGCATGAGAATAAGAATTATGCCATTTACAATATGCATGCCTTTTTAACTCTTCAGGTGATGGTATGACATGATTGTCAGGCAACCTGATTTGTTTCTCTTGTAGCTAATAATCAAAGATCCTATCACATTTATCGACATCAAAAGTATACTTAATTTCTTCTTGTCGATTCTTTTGTGGAATCGGCTTTAAAGCTGAGCAAATGAATGGTTTAGACTTTGAAGACCGATCCCATTCGGCCAAGCATATATCAACATCATCATCATCCGACCTTTCCGATTCATATTCAAGCATGTGAACATTAGGATGATCGACTCTTATTTTATCATTTGACCTTTGAAAATCTCTAGACTCTTTAGCTCGACTTTCTTGAACCAGAGCTTTTTGTAGTACTTGACTAACATCTAGGAAGTCATGATTCTCTAGCTTTTCTTTTAATTGAGATAGTAAACCAGAATAAGCTAGATCAGCCAAGTCTCTGTCAGAAATTATCAAATTAAAACATCGGTTCTTTGTATCTCTAAACCTTCGGATATACTCAGCAACAGACTCATTGTGTGACAATCCAAGTTCACTGTCCCCAGTATAAAAATACTCATGGAATTTTTGCTCTAACTGAGACCACGTATAAATAGAATTAGGTGCCAGAGAAGTGAACCATGTAAATGCAGGGCCAGACAATGACAAAGGAAACTATCTCAGTTTCAAAGCATTGCTAGCACCGGCTTCACCACACTGCAAATTAAAATGACCAACATGTTCCAAAGTGGTTCTACTATCATCTCCAGTGAACTTAATAAACTCAGGCACTCTAAATCCTCAAGGGTACTGAACATTATCATAGAAATCGGAGTATGGTTTTCGATACACGCGTGCTCTACCTTTTGGATCTACCCCAAATGTCTCTCTAACACACTAGCTACCTGTTCTTTGATATTTTCAGGGCCAACACATGTTTCGGCCGTAGGCCGATTAGGTGTCACATTATTTGAGTCTTCTTGCCTAAAACATTAGGTGAAGTGTGTCATCGATATCTTGTGGAACTTGGTTCTACTTTGTGCCTATGATATATGTTGTAAAGAACCATTATACTGACTGGCTGGCAACGGCCCATATGCAACGCCTGAATCTTGAAGAGGTATGGGAGGAGCACTATATGCTACTGTGCAGTATGGAGGCACAAATAAGTTTGCTGAATCCTCATCTACTCGGCCATGATAATCAATTATATGTGGAGCCGAGCCTACTAAACCGGATGAGCTATTTGGTAACGCAAAAGTAGATGGTGTGCCCCCCAATGCAACAGTATCGTGAATGATGGTGCCCCAATATTAGCCGAATCCCCAACAACAGTTTGGCTATGTATATGTTGCATCGGTGTGCCCTGTTGTGCATTTATATGTGGTACTGATGCATCAAAAGGTATATGCTCATGATGAATTTTACTAGCATTATTAAACACTGTAGTATTGACATCCGGCTAGAAATTTGTTTCTTATTTTTCTCATCTTGCAACTCAAGAACCATGGCCCTAAGGCAACCAGATAGCAACCTATCCAAGGTATTGGATACAAAAGCACCTATTTGCTGATCAATCATCAAGGCAACTTGCTCTTCAGTAAGAAATGTGTTACCTCGGGCTTGATGTAGATAGGGGCAAACTCTCCTTCTTTCCGAATAATGCCTTGTCTCATCTTTTGGTCACGTGAAGCAAACGCCTTGTCGAACTCCATCTTGTGCTTCTCATATTCTCGCTGTGCCTCTTCATCCAACTCCTCAATGGCGGGCACAATGACGTTGTCGATGTCGACTTCGGATCCGTTCGTCATGGCTAGGGAATAGATCGATTCCCCAGCGAAGTCGCCAAATTGTGTTGGCACAGAATCATGTCACGCAGCAGCACCAACACACAACCGGCCTGGATTTGATTCAATCTGGCCTTGAACAGCTACTGGTTGACAAGATTGAACCTAGGTGGCGTTAGGATTCAATCTCGGCAAAAGACCACTACGCACAACACCTAGACGGAGCTAGTCGTGGTGTTGAGGTGGCGGCAATGGCTTGACTAGGTCCTGGAACCTTGCCAAGGAAGAAAAAAGAAGGTTGGAAAAGGATGGGACTACAGGAAGCAACGATAGAAAAAAAGTAGATACGATTGGTATTGATTGATTGGTTGATGTTACAATCGGCCATGACCCTCTTCTATTTAAAGGGCGTCAGGTCTTAGCTGTGGGAGCTCAGGACTCTTAACCGAACAAGATTACACAGATATGATTCGGTTATATCTTCTATAATTGGCAAATTTTTCCTATTCTATTACGTCCTGGATGCTCTGGCGGGAGGTCTTCATGAAAAGTCTTGAAAAAGGTCGTCGCGGAAGGGCCTGAAGAGATTCTCGCGCAAGATCTGCGCGGGAGGTCCACGCGGGAGATCCGTGCAAAAGATCTTGAGGAGGTCCTTGTGGTATGTCCACGCGGGAGGTCTTGAGGAAGTCTTCGTGAGAAATCCTTCTGGACGTCTGCGTGGGAGGTCCGCATGGGAGGTCCACCTAAGAGGTCCGCTTGAGAGGTCTGCCTGGGAGGTCCACTTGGGAGGTCCCAAACGTCTCTGATTAAGCCGCGTACATACTCCAAGGAGGTCCTAGATGGCCCTGATGAGGCCACGTGTGTACTCCGAGGAGGTCTTCAGTGGTTTTGATGAAGCTTGAGGTGGTCTTGATCGATATCAATTAAGTCGTGCGGACACTCCTGGGGAGGTCTTGAACAATACACGATATTACCACCACAGGATGCACGGTTATACCGCTTGAAGCGGTAGTTCCACCAGTTAACCTCCAATATCACCGTTTGTGCTCTAAGTAGGTCCTGAGCGGCCTTGATTAAGTCGCGCAAGTGCCACTGAGGAGGTCCTGAGCGGCCTTGATTTAAGCTGCGTAGGTGCTCTGGGGAGGCCCTGGATGGCCTTGATGAAGGCACGCAGCACCCCTGAGGTGGTCCTAGGCGGCCATGATGGAGCCACGTGGCCGCTCTCGATGAAACCGCGCGAGCACCTCTGGAGAAATCCTGAACGGCCTTGATGAAGGCACGCAGCACCCCTGAGGAGGTCCTGAGCGGCCATGATTAAACCACGTAATGCTCAGGAGGAAGTTTTGATGAGGCCGCGTGAATGCTCCTGAAGAGGTCCTAAACGGCCCTGATGAAACCACATGGCACTCCTAAGGAGGTCCTGAGCGACTCTAATGGAGGCGCGCAACACTCCTGAGGAGGTCCTGGGCGGTTTTGATGAAGCCACGTGGTGCTTTCTGAGGAGGTCTTTGTAGGTGCCGATCAGGACCACTTCTTCGAGCCAGGACCTCCTATTTTTTACGAAAACCACCCTCTAGGACCTCCCAGGAGGTCTTTGTAGATGTCATCCAGGACCTCTTAGGAGGTCTTTGAAGTCAGGACCTCCTAGGAGGTCTTTGAAGAGGCCGTCCAAGGCCTCTTAGGATGTCCTTTGAAGCCAGGACCTCTCAGGAGGTCCTTGTAGAGGTCGTTCCAGGACCTCTCAGGAGGTCTTTAAAGCCAGGACCTCCCAGGAGGTCTTTGTAAAGATCGTCCAGGACCTCCTTTGAAGCCAGGACCTCCTAAGAGGTCTTTGAAGAGGCCATTCCAGGACCTCTTGGGAGGTCTTTGAAACCAGGACCTCCAAGGAGGTCTTTGTAGAGATCGTCCAGGACCTCCTTTGAAGCTAGGACCTCCCAGGAGGTCTTTGAAGGGGACATCCTAGGACCTCTCGGGAGGTCCTTTGAAGCCCGGGCCTCCCAGGATATCTTTTTAGAAGCCGTCTAGGACCTCTTTGGAGGTCTTTTGAAGCTATTCTTTATAGATGCCAAATCTTGCCATCAACACTAACATAACAGGAGAGATGTCTCTAGGCCCCTCATTGTGTTCGGATAAAGAAAGTGTATGGCCATGCCACTAGTGGTCGAAGTGTTCGATCATGTGAAGTTATCCGACACTTGATCGATAAAGTATTGAACAGTCCATGGATGACAAAACATCTCACCTAGAGTTCAACCAGACATCGCGAGGCAAAGGGAGAATACATGAGTAGGTCGCTTGGTTTGATCAGTTATAGACTGGTCGTAGACTGGTCGAACGTAATCATAGAGTGGTCGAAACCTGGTCATAAGGAGTTACGAACTTTTCGTGACCAAATACGAACTGGTCGTATAGAGATGGGACCTAGTCGTAAGTGATGAGTACCTGGTCGTAGATCATATTGCACTAAGGTTCGTCTGATATAATTTGTGTGTATTCGGGAATCGTTATGTCCTGCTAGGAACCGCTAACGACTCGTGATCGGAAAGGGTTTCCGAGTCACAACCGATTACACATGAGCCTACAGGGTCACACACTTAACAGGATGGAACAAACCAGTACGGATACGATTCATCAAACGTGTTCAGAGATCTGCCACGAGCACTATATAAGGAGATGCATTAGGCTATTGGGCGGAGGGGATGAACATAACGGACGAGACACACGAAAGTCGTGAGTTGAGTTGTTCCACCAAAACCCTAGCCGACATCTTCCCGAGAGCTCTGCCATGCGACTTGGTGCTAGCACACCAGCGCATGGTTGTTCCTTCCCTGGACGTGTGGATACCGTAGAAGCGCTACTGCGGTTGCTGTTGCACTTGAGGATGATTCGCGATCTTCATAAGTAACTACAAAGGTCGCTGGAGGAGACGATCGACCACGACCACCGCAACGACGTGCTTGTCGCTGGACGATCGACTACGACCACTACATCGATGTGCTCTACGTTGGACCAGGCTGCTCCAACCCTTCTTCTACTGCTCTATGTGTTTGGTGGTAACGATCTATGATCATCTACTTGCTTGGCTTCCTGGTTTACGTGGTAGAAAAGTTTTTTTTGTTGCTATCGTAGCCTACCCGTGACCCAACATCTAGTCCATCTAGTCGTGCTGGGCAACTCCTGAGGACTCAGGAGCAGTAGAGGACGGGGTACTCTAGTGCTCGGTGTCCTCACATCCAGTGAGACGGTGGTGGAAGCGCTGCAATGGCTATGAAGGGTCCACTGCACCTGTGTAGATATCCATCACCTGGCGGCGATGTCCAGTCACCGACATACGAGGATGTCGGGTACGGGGCTGCAGACGGATGATGGGCTGAGGTAGCTCCTCGGCGGGTACCATAACTACATCCTCTCGATACAACAACTCCCTGGAGAAGAAACGCTAGGCCACCATAGGAGCAATGCTGTCCTCCAGTGTGTAGATCCTCCGATGGGCCTCCAGAAGCTCACGAGACACCCGACAGAGATACCCGTCAAGTGACCTCATCAGGCCTGTGAGGTGTAGGTGAGAGGTAAGGAACTGCCTCCCCTCCACCTGGTAGGTGGGCTCCTCCTGGTCCATAGCTCAAGCAGGGAAGTGAAAGAATGACTCCCATAGCGCTGGCAGCTCGTGCCGTAGTCGAACTATAGTGACATAAGTTGCATCAAGCAGGGACATCTGGACAGTGGGGCCTCTCCCGTAGCAACGGAAAGCTGGGTCGCTGAAGTTCTTCCCCTGGATGAGCACCTGGGTGAGGTACTCTGTGGAGGCTGCACTCGCCGGTGCACTATAGACTGTGTACTGCGGGGTGTGTGGCCACTCAATGTGCTGCAACATCACCCAAAGAGTATGCTACAACGTGCCCTCCTCGAAGGCACTTGTGCGGTACTGCAGCTCCCACTGGTTAACCATCTACATGATTATAAAGAAAAGGAGAGTTAGAGATCAAATGAAAAGAGGTATGGATAAGAAGTGACAGTAGACGGGAAAGAATTTTCAACACACACTTTTAACCATTCTTATGTTCACTTACTAATCCCTTAAGGCTGTTAAACATGTATTTTTACCCCCTTGGTCTTTATACAAGTAGACCTTTATAATTTCACTTGAAAATAACTCCAAATGAAGGTAGGGAGGTTTAATAAGATAGTACATTACAAAAATTTTAGCAAGAAACACATTCTGAAATTTTATATAAAAAAAGAGAGATCTAAAGTGGTATCCTTAGTAGTTCAAAGAGTACTTCTTCAAAACTAGAACTATTTTGAATAAGGTGAGATGAGTTAACCAAAAGAGTCTTTAGATGAGAAAAAAATACTAAGAGAGAAAAGATTAGCAATCCTTTCTAAGATTTAAGAACCATTCCTATGGTTAAGTTAAATTGCAAAATTTTATTTCTAAGTCTAATCTATTAACCATTCGACCTAAGGATTGTCCTACAGTCATTATGGCTCTGATACCAAGCGCTGTCAGACCCTTGGGCGTGGAATACCCGAAGATCTTATGTGTATACAGTGCTAGTCCCAGGAACAAAGACTAGCACACACATTCACAAAATTTGGCATCACATTCATACATTGATAATCTAAAGTAAAGCAAAAAAGGGACATTCTACTTAAGCTATTACAACAGTTATTACAAACCACGCCCAATCGGCCAAATAAAAGCAGTCATCAAAGTAAGTAAAGTCGCAGCGGAAGATATAGTAGTAGTATTAGCAAAAGTCTAGCGGCATGCCCATCTAATCCCTCAGACAACCGACAAGGAAACAAGGCCTAAGTAGACCCGTCACCGAACCCCTCGGTGCCAGGTGCAAAGAACTCGTCGTCTGGCATCGGCTCATCTGCAAATTCTAAACCAACAACAATAGCAAGATTGAGTACTTGTGTACTCAGCAAGACTTGTAGTGTATCACAAAAAATCATATTAGATGCAAGGCTGTCAAATGTATGGCTCTACTCTACAAGTTCTTTTGCTCAAAGCCAAGATTATTTGCAATAATCATAAGTAATAATTTGCAACGGAATTTGAAAGAGAGGTTCATGAAAGAGTAAGTATAGGACAGTAAGTAAAGTAACTGAACAAGTAACAACAAACACTCACAACCCTACTCGGTTGCAAGCAAAAATATAATCAGGTTTTGCCATAGAAATAGCACTGACAAATTCATGTTCGACCATAGAAATGGCAGTTCTGCTATAGAAATAGCAAATCAGTCATAGAAATGACAATTCTGCTATAGACATAGCAACAAAGCCATAGAAATGACAGTTAACTCAACAAATGAAAAACCCCATGTCATTACCCCAATCTTTTGTGACAAAACAGTTTGGAAAAACAAAGCTACCGCCATACCAACCGCACTAAGCATGCTCATGACTGCAAGTGCGGCTATTCGAATAGTTTATCACTCTGCAGAGGTGTACAACTTTACCCATAGTACACGGTATCCCAGTTGCCTAGAATATCTCTATATCGCTGCTCACTACCGAAGGTAAGCAACCTAGAGTTCGCGACGCAACCTTTACATTATCTAGTCCTAACCCTGCACTAGCCCTGCGAATGATTATCCTCAATTACCTGGATAGAAACCCGAAGTATGGGGAGTCCTCACTAATGGATAGAAACCCATTGAGTGAGTCCCTCACTTGACGGATAGAAACCCGTCAGGTGAGTCTTTCACTTCACCCGGATAGAAACCCGAGGGAGCAAGCCATTCACAGTTGTGTCGGCAATAGAAATTGCGGACACTTCTCCTGCCTACTATCATGCAAGGCTAAGATTTCGATAACTTAGTTAGTTACGACCATCCCATAATAGCACATACGATTGTACGATTAGGTCTTAGTCCTGGATTTGCTGGCTTCAGTCCTTAATCGACTATAGGCGAGAACTCCACCCTATCTACTAGTGAGTTACAATCCTCACTATTTTAGAATATAACTGTGAGGACCTCTCTCAGGTATACAGGGAAAATGCTCCCAGGGGAGCACTACGAGGTCCGGGAGGACCCATTTTTTTTTTGGCAACCGGTACTACCACAAGGATGTCTGGTAGTACCGCACGGCATACCCTGAAAAGAGGTCCGGCCTCTGTGTACTGAGCCAGTCCCAAGAGAACCGATGCTAGCTCACATAGAACACTTAGGTATAATCACAAGCACAAGGCCAAACAATAGATGAAGCAGACAAATTAAACTTTGCATTAAACAAGACCTTATGGTCAAAGCTTGCTTACAGAAGTTTGCCAGCTTGGGCTCACAAAACCGACACAAAAGAACTTTACAGAGAAACACCAAAGAGCGCACACAGCCACCCTGCAAGCCCACAGGTTATTGAGTGGAGGACGTCCTAGGCAGCTGGGCCATCAAAGAACTCCTCCTCGAAGAGGTCTGAGCATCCCTACACTCGTTCATCTTCTACCACTGCTTTAACACAGGGCTTAAAGCCATGAGTACTTTGAATGTACTCAGCAAATCGCAGGGAACAATTATGCAAATAATATTCATGCATTGGCTTAACAATGAGAGTTGTAGGGTTAGTTGCAAAAAGCAAAGTTTAACAGTAAAATAACATGTATAGATTGAAGAGCTCAATTGAAACATTAATACTTAAGTACATTTGTTTGAAAAGAGGGGGAATGAGCACCAACTTGCTCCCCAAGCCACATGGGGGAGGTCTGGACGCACCCACGACCAGGAACTCTCCCAGGATCACTTGGGGGAGGTCTGATCGCACCCGCAACCAGGACCTCTCCTAAGACCACTCTGGAGCACCAACCCCAGAGTTCCCAAAGACCTCCCTAGGGCTCCAAGATCTCCTCTGAGCACCCACTCAGGAGCTCCATGGACCATCCTAGGGTGCACAAAACCTCCACGACCAACCGAGGACATCACAAGCACTCGGAGTCACCCAGAGTACTTGCAGACATCCCAAGCCAGCCATGGAACACAAATTGAGAAGTCTACCCATTGCACCATTTTCACCGGGCATGTCCATGACCAAGGACTTGGCTATTCGAATAGATTGATACTCTGCAGAGGTGTACAACTTTACCCACAATTCTCAACCTCTCTAGCGGGGTGGGTTCTCATCGGAACCCTTGCTCACTTCCGAAGGTGAGCAGTCTAGAGAGCGTGACAAGGCCTTTACAAAGCTTTGATCTGGCTCGGAGCTGCCCGCTAAGGTTTCGCTTCTGGTTGAGCTGCAACCCCCACCGGATTCGTGCCCCCTCTTGCGCCAGCGAATCAACACGCTCCACCATAATAGAACCAAGCCATCTCAATGCTAATTATTTGGCCCAGACCACCCCCATAAAGTGATCTTGTGGTTGCACTAAAAGGCCCAGATCAATAGAACACAAAGTTAAGTCCTTAATTGCTGCTCAAGCAAGGCTTCCACATCCCAGTGTGCGAAGAGCACCCCCTTTACTGCACGATCACTTGCCCGAGCAAGAAAACATTTTGGGTTCACCTGGCCAAAGACCACCCTGGTCTTGGCACACAAGATTTTAACAAAGTGGCCTCGCACCACAAACAACACAACTGCGGCATGCCACCACAGTTGCTCATCAGTGGCACCAACCACAGGTTCCATAGTTCCATTAGTCAAGTTATTAAAGATGAAGCATGATTCTCAAGACCCGCAGTTCTAAGGTAGGGCTAAGCATAAACATACGGTCCCATGTTGGCAATACCAAACAATGCCAAATAAAATACCCCTTCTAAGGCATCCAAGAGGATCATGTCAACATGTCGAGTACAACAGTCAAGAAGGTGTAAGGTCAAGAGGGATGTAGCTACTGCCCAAACCATTCCTTATAAAAATAGCCATGCATGATTAAGTAAAGCAAAATACATTTGGAAAGCTAGGCTCAATATGATCAAAGGTCTGCAACTTGCCTTCATTGAGCAGTGGTGAGCCTTTGGTAGAAACGGTTGGGTCCAAGTACTCCTCAAACTCGGGATCTACATGTGCGCAAAGAACCAAATGAACAAGACAACCCTTTGACAAAAGGACTTAAGAAAAACTCGACCGAAAACTAGAAAAGCAAGAGGTCTCAGCAAGAGGGGAGGTCCAACCCCGAAAGAGGGTGGTGTTTGCAAAAAGACCAGCAAGGACCACCAGGGTGGTCCTTGCAAAAGGAGATCCTAAGGAGAGACACGACTATCCCACGTGGCCGTAAAAGAACGCGACCTCGTAACGTTGTCGTGAGAAGAATACGATCACGCAAAGTGGTCATACGATCATGCAGACTCACCAATACTGAGAAAGAGATGGAAAAAGGAGGAGATTAGAGGGATATCTGCGGTGGATGAGGACGGCATGGGCACTCTGGTGAACTCCTGGGGCAGCAGAACGGCAACGCCGGCTCCTATGATCTTCTTGGAGATGAAGAGGTGGTGCTAGCGCAGCTTCCTCGGGCACTTCTTGGAAAAGCTTCAAGCACAAGCCCGGAGGTAAACGAACTAGAGAAAAAGAGAGCGGTATTTGGAGGGAGAAACAAGAGGTAAAAAGGGACTCCCTGGAGCTTTATTTATAGGAGAAGGAAAGAGAAAAGGGGCTACAAAATGTAGCGCCAAAAAGCAATGATGGAAAACTGCTGAAAAGGTAGGGAAAGGTGAGAGGGCAGGTAGGAAAAAGAGTCAAGAGGAGAAAATGATTACGGTGGAAGCATCATTTAATGCGACCCATCCACATTCAATGCGACATAGCAGCATTTAATGCCACGCAGCCGCATTTAATGCGGACAAACTACACCAGACAGGAAAAAGGTCAGCAGGGGACTGACAGGTGGGACCAGTCAAACTAAAGGGAGGTCCTGAGGAGGAGGGTCAAACGCGCAAAGGTGGTCTTTGCAAAAAGACCAAGAGGGAGGAGATTCCACCGTGGGGAGGTCTGGGCCCTTAAATCCAAACGCGGGGAGGTCTGGGCGGTTAAGATCTCCAAGCGGGAGGTCTCAACGGTCAAGATCTAAACAAGGGGGAGGTCCTGACGGTTAAGATCTCCAAAGGAGAGGTCTCAACCACTACAACACAATATCCATATAGAGACGTCCAATCTATAGGCTAGAGACGTGTTATTTCATCTCTAGAGGACCATAGAGCCGTTTTTATAAAGCGTCCTTGGAGCGCCTCCCCATGGACCGTGTCAAGAACCGTAGAGACGCTTGTAAAACATGTGTACATGATATAAGACGCTTTACAGAGACGTTAAAATTCATGTCTATGTATGTAGAGACGTTTTAGTAGATACACTTACATAACGTATTTACTGATATAGACACGTCCGATTTGCGTGCTAATAAACATAGAGATGCTTTTATAAATTTATTCAATTCATGTGCGCACAATTTATACACATTTTGTAGAGACGTTATATATGTCTCTAGATACACAAAAGCATCTTTTTGGCATCTTACTGTGAGAAAAATTATTTCAAATTTAATTGGATTATTTCAAATTCGATTCGCGCATTTTGCTACAAACAGAAACATATATCGTCATATGAATACATTATTTCACCTCATACAAAAAAAACTAAAAAACAGTAGAGCACATGTCTTCACATGGAAGTATTATATTCTCACAATCAACAAACTAGGAAAACTGTAGAGCATGCATGCACTTCATAGCAACAACAAATATTTGAATTTACAGCAAGTGGAGTTCACAACTGAATCAAACATCCATATAAAAAAGGTGCAGATACATCAGGAAAAGATCCTATGGATTGACACACATTTTTTTCCAAATAGTTAGAATCTATCTATAAGCTTTGCCCGGGGAGAAACTAATACATTAGCTCCATCTCCATTGCATTCTCTTTATAGTCCTCAATTATCCTGCAAAGACGGTTGAAAAAGAAATAAATGTCCTGGTTAGAAAAGTGTAAGATGACAAGTTTGTTTATTTGATGAAATTAGAAGAAATACTTTTCCTTGCAACGGAACCACAAAAGAAACGGAACCACACAAGAGAGTGACACATTAAAACAGAAATATGAACTCTGTCCATTGCATCACCTAATACTACTACTACCCGGGAATTAAAATTTTGAGCACGTAAGCTTTTACCAAAAAATTCTACATACATGCTACATTTTGTTGCCTATACGTTTCACATATAGCATTGAGGGGGCAATTACTGGTGTTGTGCTGCAGTTCCCGTAGAGCGTTGACACATATTTGAATATCAGAGCTTTTGTAAGAGGTGTAATGCTCAAGAGTACGGTTCTATAAAAGAAAAACCATAGATTAAACATAAAGCAAGTTTTCAGATGATGTACAGCTGTCTGTATCCAGTATTTTCATACGAACCCATGGAAGGTCAGATTGGTCAAGTGTCCATCTTGCAAGAAAGACTGCAGATGCTGCCACCACTGAAGGGAGAAATTTCAGGCAACTGTAATCGATCAAAGTCAACTCCGCAAGATAATTGGCCAGATAACCTAAAGTTATAGGAGCCTGGAAATATAGTTTGAGAACTTAGTGTTGAGCGCAATACATATAAATTGATTGAAAATTGTTGCTGATATTGTTGGGTGCCAATCTTACTGTACGAGAAGCCTGTGCCGCTCTAAGGAATCTCCCGATCAAAATTAAAGAAAAACATGATAGATATGTTAAGTGATGGAATAGCGACTTTGCATTGGAAAAGAAAGAGAATATGTATGTGGTCATCAAGAGTAACCTGAGAAATGTTTTTGTTGTTGGAACAGATAGATGAAATCCCAGATCATTAAGCACTTGGCACTCCATTTTCAGCACCTATTGAATCAGGAGGATATCAGCTCTTGCAGTTCAATGGCTCTTTGTATATATGTAATTAGCAATCCTTCAAACTTCACATGAAACAAGTACCTCAGCCTTTGTGTATGTATTGTCAGTTATGAAACAAAATTCTTCCACACGAGGAGAACAGATCTCTTCATACTTCCTGCAAAAAGAAGGCAAACTTAACAATATTTCCAATGACATGGAGATCACTGGCACCCATGCCAGCAGAAACAATAAGCACAAAGAATTTGCAGAGTTATTCATTTGTAACTATTTGACGCATTCACCACAGAATAAGCTGCTTCAGCAGCTAGGCAAACCATTCTATGTACATTTTTCCTATTTATTTCAAAGCTTTTCAATATTAAAAATTAAAATCATTCAAATCCAAAACTTACGAGGCAATCAACATGCTAGTTATTCCAAGAAGTTGTAGTTTCTGTCTTTCAATATAATAAGAATAAGAACAAAATAAATAAAACTGAGTTGGAGTGCAACCAGTCCTATCAGCTAATTCAGGGATCCACCAAATCAAATCCACTACAACTGAAATAGGAAACTCTATAAACCAATCAAAATTCTAAAAATAAATAAAGAACACAACATTCAAATATTCATAGAGAAATAAATAAAAGGGGAATCAAGACAGCAAAAGAAATGAAGTGCTAGAATCAAAGCTATAAACTCTCCAAACAAGGGGACCAAAACTTAAGCATCTAACACTATCCTTCTATCAACTGAAAGCAATCATAGGTGTCCTAATCAACAACAAAATGAGCTTGACCAATACTCTGTAAATACGGCTGCATGAAACGAACAATCATAGACCTCTACACTTGGAAGTATGAGGATAGAAGTGGCAGTATTTACCATTATGTCTTCACGCCCATTCTTTTGGTAACCTGTCAAGCAAATGTCAAGTGATTCACTACCCAGTATGCCATTCAAATCTCTCACTAGCCTATATAGTACCTGTCAAATCCAAAACATGCGGCTTGGCATCACCAAACTATTCGGCAGAAAATACTAATAGTGTCACAGGGGGCTAATTAACTACAGGGTCTCCACTAAAACAATGATTCGCAAAGCTTGTTCGAGATGCAAAATATGCTAGAAGTTAAAAAACACAAGTATTAGGCTCATTGCAGCATAAATACAAATACAAAAGTGAAACTGACCCGATCGGCATCAGCCACCACTCCGAGATCCAAGCTATCGTCCACCCACAGCTCAGTTACGACCTGCTTCCAATCCTCCTGCGGCACCACGCACACCGGATCATCCTACATATGCACAAAAACCAGTGAACCAGTTCACCACGAAAAGATCCCCCAACCAAATTAACTACCAGACGACGAAGCGCATCAGAATGAGAGACCCAACTCACGTAGACGAGGTCGCAGACGACTACATTGGTGCAGTCAGTCCCGCGCCCTCCGGCGTTGGCGCCGCCACGCCGCACAATCTCCGACCGATACTGCCACCGCAAATCGCGTCCAGCGAAAGGGACCGGAAGAAGGGCCAAAATTAGCACCATATCGAAACAGTCCGGCATTGAATCGCGCCTAAATGAGCTCGCGGAGCCGAGGGAGAGGCGCACCTGGGAGTCGGAGATGGGGTCAAAGCCGACGAGCGCGAAATGGACGCCAGCGAAGAGCTGCGAGTCATCGTCGCCGTCTGCAGAGCCGCGTGGGGACATGGCCGGGGATTCGGATAGGAGGGAGGGCCAGGGTTGGTGCGCTCTTGTGAGATTTGGGGGTGGAGACTGGAGAGAGAGATTATTTTCTCTGCCATTTTGAGGAAGGAGAGACAGATTCGCTTCGTTGGGAGGGAGACTGAGAGATCGCCGAAAGGGATTGACACAGATGAGGGTTGGTGATGCGGGCGAGGCAGAGGAGGCGCGATGACGCATGTGGGGCTAGAGGGGCGCGAGGGCGGCGGCCGAACGGGGTAGCTGAATTGCGGTGGCGGTGTAATGGGTGTGAGGGGAATTGAAGAGTGAGGATGGGGGATCGCAAGGTAGGAGCGGTTTCGGCGATGCGGGTGAGGCCAGGGTGGTTTTTCGCCAGGTGAGCATCGAAGAGGAGTGGGGAGGCCGTGGGGTGGACGATCCTCCGTGCGAGGGCGGGTAAACCCGAAATTATAGTAGTTAAAATTTGATTATTTGTTACTGTTAAAGATATGCAAATTTAAAATTTATCACTTATATGTTTATGATATGTGATCTCGGGACCTAGATATCATTCACATATTTAGTGACAAGTCCTAAAATTAACATCTTTGTGCTGGCAAATAATTGATTATTCCTTTTTTATTAGTTAAGACGCTTTGGTCATTTCATGGGATATAATCAGATGGGGGATCCGAATACACGCTTTGGTCATTTCTTAAGATAGAATCAGATGGGGGCAAGAAAGAGGGTTAAAGAGAGTAACAATCAGTAAAGTAACAAGAGACGAGAGACAACCCAGTGGCAAGGTGTTGTCGTTGTTTTTCCCGCAAACAGGGATTGAAACCCCCTCGGAGCATTAATTTTTGCAAATGTTTTATATTTTAAATTCATATTTGATCCAAAACGTTTGAACGAAATTCTTTCGAAATTATTTTCAGTCCTTTTGGTCCCCACTGAAAAAATTTTAAAACAAAATACTTTTCCTAGAGCTGTAGAGGCATATTCTAAAATATCTCAAGATTCGTCTCTGTAACTAAAATTTTGTCCTCTTAATTCTTAGACATATTCTCAAACATCTCAAGATTCGCCTCTACATAAATATAAATGCATATGTGCCTTCCTACGGTAAGAGACTTAGTGGTGTCATATAAAATGTCTTGAGAAGCGTCTTTACATACGAGGTGTTTCTCGGCATAGAGACATACATAAAAGTGTCAAAACAAAAGCATCTCTACGTGATAGTTTTGTTGTAGTGAACGGTCAAGACCTAAACAAGGGGAGGTCCTGACGGTTAAGATCTCTAAAGGGGAGGTCTCAACGATCAAGATCTAAACAAGGGGAGGTCGTGATGGTTAAGATCTCCAAAGGGGAGGTCTCAACGGTGAAGATCTAAACAAGGGGAGGTCCTAACGGTTAAGATCTCCAAAGGGGAGGTCTCAACGGTGAAGATCTAAACAAGGAGAGGTCCTGATGGTTAAGATCTCCAAAGAGGAGGTCTCAACGGTCAAGATCTAAACAAGGGGAGGTCCTGACGGTTAACATCTCCAAAGGGGAGGTCTCAATGGTCAAGATCTAAATAAGGGAGGTCCTGACGGTTAACATCTCCAAAGGGGAGGTCTCAACGGTCAAGATCTAAACAAGGGGAGGTCCTAACGGTTAACATCTCCAAAGGGGAGGTCTCAACGGTCAAGATCTAAACAAGGGGAGGTCCTATGAACACAGAGGAGGAGGTCCAGAAAGAGGGCTAAAATGAAGGGTACGCAGACCACACAAAGGAAAAAAAGAGCTAAACCAGAGAGCACCGGCGAACCTCAAAAGGACGAAGAACACAAACCAAAAGACTTAGTTGAGGTTGGGTTAGATCAAGTTAAACTCCCAAATTTCCAAAATCCCAAGTTAAGCTTGAGCAGGCGAATAAACCGAATGGTTCCTTTTTAGCTTTGAAAACGGCAAGAATTCTTAGGAAAAACGAGACATTACAAACCTTCACCCCTTAAGGGAATCTCGGCCCCGAGATTCAGGTTAGCTAGAGAATAGGTGCGGGAACTCCTTCTTGAGGTCCTCTTCGTGCTCCCAAGTTGCTTCTGCTTCAGTGTGGTTGCTCCATTGCACTTTGCAAAGCTTGATGGTCTTGTTTCTTGTAACTCTCTCAGACACATCCGAGATCTTGATGGGTTGCTCCTTGTAGCTGAGGTCTTCTTGGAGGTACACAGCTTCAAAGGGCATTTGCTCTTCTGGCACTCTTAAACACTTCTTCAACTGAGAGACATGAAATACATTGTGCACTCCAGCAAGCTGAGGGGGAAGGTCGATCTTATAGGCCACTTCACCTGATGAGGGCATCCCTACGACACCTTCTTCTCCTCCACCTACTGCTTATGATATACACCTCAAGTTGCCGACAGGACCAATAACAAGAGCATGTGACGAGGAACTACAAAGTCAGGTGAACTTACTCCTTAATGAATATGTCATTGATTTAAATGAGAATTTTATACTACCTTAAAATAGTGTTTTGTTTGTGCTCAGGTTTGAAGATTCAACGATGGACGGACATCAAGGATATGCGGCCGCCATCCAAGGAAGGCCATCAAATGAGGAGATCAAGGCGCTGGCCTATGGCCCATTCGGCCAAGGAGAAGAGAGCCCAGGTCCATGCGGCCAAGCGAGAGATCAAGGCCCAAACGGTCAAGCACAAAGTCCATGTGGAGGAACCAGGAAGGAAGCCGAGGCCCGCGTGCGAATAGTAACCGGCCATGAACAGCACCGTGTGCTACAGTAATCGCCCGTGAACAGTAATCGGCCTGTGAACAGTAAACGACGGATGAACAGTACGCGAGTATGAATAGTACCGCATGGAAAATTAGTACTGAATAATTCTTAGGCTGAGACTATATATTGAGGGGTAGACCCCCATTATAAAGTAGACCAGTTTATGCATAAGAATTGAAACATAGCTATTGCTTATTCTTTCTAAACCAGAGTTCATGCGAGGACTTCTGAGAGAATTAGGCGATCAATTGTTCGTTCTGCATTTTAAGGTCAAGTTTGCTTTTCTGCTGGGAATTGAGGGCTTAGCGATCTCCGCTCGTGGTCTAGCGGCGATCATCCCGGTGCGTGTTGGCGAATATCCATAGAGCTGCAAGTCCGTGCACTGGCGCATGGTGTACAGCTGAGCGTTATTCGTCATCAAGCGCTATTTATCCACGGTTCTACTCGAGAAGATCGGGCCACCCCGTATCATCGTGGTATCAGATTCTAGGCCACTCGGTAGAATCTCTCTTTAACCGTAATTTAGTAGTTTATTTTTCTGTCCTATACATCGAAAAAGCCACAAAATATATATATATATATATATCGTCTTTCGCCATAGTTTAAATCAGTATTTTTTAGTGCATTTTGTTAGGTCTTAATCCACTCGTTCATCGTGTTTAGTTGCTGGTTGTGTTCCATTTACGTCACTTTTTGTTTTCCCCATCCAATTCATGTTTTCCATCTAGTGGTGTGTTCATAAACCAGCCAATCCCCCCAACAAACACACAAAAAAAATGTTAGCGAGCTCCACATCCTTGCATTCTCTTTAATACCTTTTGAGACTAGTTGTAGATTTGCTCGAGGGACTGCTCGTTGTAGGTGGTGCGCCACAAGTTTGTTTTGTCCAGTTGATTCATCTTGATACTATATTGGCCGTGAGTAGTTTTGTTTGGCTGTGAGTACACAAAGGGAAAAAAAATCACGTGAAGTTATTGTTCACGTGCTGCGCACTGTTCACGACCCTAACACTGTTCATGCCAGCAAGGCTGAGTAGTAGTCGGCCGTGAAAAAAAAAAGAAAAAAAATCACGTGTTTCGGTGCTGATCTGTAGTACTTGGCCGTGAAAAAAAAAAGAGGCCGTGACCATTGGTGCTATTTAGTAGTTGGCCGTGTGAAAAAAAAGAGAGCAAAAAAAACAGAGAGAAAAAAAAAGAACAGAGAAAAAAAATAGAGAGAGTGCAGAAAAAAAAAAGCACGGCACAAGTTTCAGCCATCGTGTTAAATTTTCTTGTTAGAGTTGAGCAATATTGTGCCCTGATATACAACTTTGAGCACTAGCTAGCGTCTCTCCTTGAACTGTTGCAATATGAGCGTTCGCATCCATTCGAAATTGTTCGTGTTATCGCTCATTCCTTTGTTTGCAATAGCCCCAATATCTTTGTGCGTGTGTTGCTGTCTACTCCTCACTTATATTTATCGATCAGCAATTAGGCATTGTGAGTCTCGTTTGGATTACTATCTAGCTAGACAATCTTTAAATTCTAAATTGTTAGGATTCCTCACCTAGCTCCACCTAAAACATCCGAGTCCAAGGTACGCCGTTCTTGGTATTCGCACTGTAACTGGGTTGGTCGTTCGTTACAACGAGCGTAAGTTTTTGCTACTCTTAATTTACTGCGGAATGGTGCAACTTGCTTTGTTTCAGAACAGTAGCTGAGAGTTTTCCACTTATTCTCCACATATATTGTCACTTGGTATTTTTGCTACTGTAAACATATCAGGAAGTGAGCAGGACAAGGATCTGGACGGTAACGTTACTGATCCGATCACAAAGATGCACTACCATACACTTCGTGTCACGCTCCGAGATGAGTTCCGGGCTGAGGTCAACCAGGTGCGCAGCGACCTTGGGCGTGTCCAAAATAACTTGGACGGTCTGGGGTCAAATTTCCAAAGGCTGCCCGTGACCGTTGACGATAACCACGAGGTACTGCTCGATGCTATTGCCAATCTCACCGCTTCGATGCAGCTGGGTACACGTGACGATGCGGGGAGTGTTCACCTTCCTGTACGAGCCGTGCGACGAGACGGATGTGGAAGCTGCCGCTAGACGACAGCGTGAGGATGAACCATGCCAACGACAATTTAACGAACAGGCGCGTGTACAGGAGGCGGCGCAACAGCGCCGTGTTGTTACTGAGGTTGCGGTGCGTCCCCCTGCACAAGGACGCGGCTGTGGCATTGGCACAGAAGGGGGCGGTGCACACCTGGACGCCAACGATGGCGCCTATGGAGGCACGCATGACGTTGCCTTTGGGGGTGCCTACTATGGTGCCCATGGCGGAGGCCGTGGCAACCGCCACAATGACGGTGATGGCGACGAGTCCGTGTTCGACGACTATTTGTCGTGCCATCGACATAATCAGTATGATCGCAATCGTCGGCGCGATGAGGACGCCGATGATCTGGTTGCAAAGCCCAAGTTTACGATGCCGTCCTTTGAGGGTACTACAGAGGTAGAGGTTTATCTTGCATGGGAGCTGAAAGTTGATAAGCTGTTTCGCATGAACCACTATTCTGATCAGCGCAAGTTGGATCTTGCCATGGCTGCTTTGGATGGATATGCTGCTACATGGTGGGAGTGCTGTGTGCAATAGCATATGGAGCAACACGAACCACGTGTTGTTACATGGGATGAGCTGAAGCGACAGATGCGCGCGCGCTTTGTACCTACACATTACAAGCGCTCGCTACATGAGAAGCTGATTGGGTTGCGACAGGGGTTGAAATCAGTTGAGAAGTATTATAAAGAGATGGAGCAGATTATCATACATGCTGATGTGCACGAGACTGAGGAACAAGCCATGGCTCGTTTTCTTGCTGGGATGAATTATGCTATTCGGCGGATCGTTAATCATCATCAATACAACAACATGGTTGAGTTGATGCATCAAGCACATGAGGCTGAGAAGCAGGTAATTGAAGATGCTAAGTATGCTGCATGACAACATTATTCAGTGAGCATGACACCTCCCATGACAAAGACGGATGACCAAATCAAGCCCGCTCCATCCGGGGGGCAATTCAATGGCCTTGAGCTTCAAAGACTGAGGAAGACAGATAGTACGCCGCCACCGGTGCCCACTACTAGCATGGCATCGTCGATGGGTTCTATAGGCCATTCACGTGATGTGACATGCTACAAGTGCAATGGAGTTGGTCATTTTCAGCAAGATTGCCCGAATAATAAAGTTATGATATTTACTGATGATGGGTATATTTCAGCTAGTGATGAGGACGATACTACTCCATTTGATGATTTTGCAGAGGATCCCACAGAGGATGCGAGATTGGGTATGTAGGCGTGGTCGCCAGATGGAGAGCATATGCTAGTGTGCACGCCTCGTGTACTTAGCGTGTCCTGAAGTCGATCCATCGCACAACGGTGCAATTTGTTTCAGTCATGGGCGACAGTTGGTGGTAAAGTGTGCAAAGTCATAATTAATGGAGGAAGTTGTCATAATCTGGCCAGCAAGGAGATGTGCACAAATTTGGGCTTAAAATACTTAACGCATCCTCATCCTTATCATGTGCAGTGGTTGAGCGATGTGGGCGAGGTGAAAGTCAGTCATATGGTGACGGTGCACTTTAAGATTGGCAAGTATGAGGATACCATTGTTTGCGATGTGGTGCACATGTCAGTTTTTCACTTGCTATTGGGGCGCCCATGGCAATTTGATCGACATGTTTATCATGATGGCATATAAACTGCTACAAGTTTAAGTGGAGCGGCACAGATGTGATTTTATATCCGCTTACACCGACAGAGATAGTTGATGCTGCTAAGAAGAAAGTTGAGAGTCCACCAAACAAAGTGATTCCACCTGCGGTGAGTGAGAGCCACAAGCCAAAATTGAGCGGTCAAAAGAAAAGTGAGGGAGAGAAAAGTTTAGTAATGTTAGCCACTAAATCAGAGAAGAGAACTTTTTGTGAGAATCCCAATTTGGTGCACTTTGTACTTTTGTACGAAGATGCGTTGCTTTCGACTGACGACTTGACGTCTCTTCCTAGTTGTGTCTCTCATATTTTGTAGGAAATTGGCGACGTCGTTCCGGAGGAATTGGCCGCTGGTTTGCCAGCAATCCGCGGGCTAAAGCATCACATTGATTTGATTCTGAGAGCGATGCTGCCAACTCAACCACACTTTCCGGATCGAGGCAAATTGAAATTGCTGCCACAAGGAGATGGACCTTTCAAAGTGCTTGAGCGGATTAATGATAATGCATACAAAATCGAGCTTCTGGGAGATGACTATGGCGTGAGCTCGACATTCAACGTTGTTAATTTATCGCCTTTTCAAGAGGGGGAGGATGATGAGGGCATCCCTACGACACCTTCTTCTCCTCCACCTACTGCTTATGATATACGCCTCGAGTTGCCGACAGGACCAATAACAAGAGCATGTGACGAGGAACTACAAACTCAGGTGAACTTACTCCTTAATGAATTTGTCGTTGATTTAAATGAGAATTTTATACTACCTAAAAATAGTATTTTGTTTGTGCTCAGGTTTGAAGATTCAACGATGGACGGAGATCAAGGATATGCGGCCGTCATCCAAGGAAGGCCATCAAATGAGGAGATCGAGGCGCTGGCCTATGGCCCATTCGGCCAAGGAGGAGAGAGCCCAGGTCCAGGCGGCCAAGCGAGAGATCAAGGTTCAAACGGTCAAGCACAAAGCCCATGTGGAGGAACCAGGAAGGAAGACGAGGCCCGTGTGTGAATAGTAACCAGCCATGGACAGTACAGCGTGCTACAGTAATCGCTCGTGAACAGTAATCGGGCCTGTGAACAATAAATGGCAAATGAACAGTACGCACTTATGAATAGTACCGAATAGTTCTTAGGCTAAGACTATATATTGAGGGGTAGATCCCCATTGTAAAGTAGACCAGTTTATGCATAAGAATTGAAACATAGTTATTGCTTGTTCTTTCTAAACTAGAGTTCATGCGAGGACTTCTGAGAGAGAATTAGGCGATCAATTGTCCGTTCTGCATTTTAAGGTCAAGTTTGATTTTCCGTTGGGAATTGAGGGCTTGGCAATCTCCGCTCGTGGTCTAGCAGCGATCATCCCGGTGCGTGTTGGCGAATATCCATAGAGCTACAAGTTCGTGCACTGGCGCGTGGTGTACAACTAAGTGTTATTCGTCATCAAGCGCTATTTATCCACGGTTCTACTCGAGAAGATCGGGCCACCCCGTATCATAACCTCTTCGGGCAAGAATGGGAAATGGTCCAATAAATCTTGGAGCAAGCTTCCCATTGATCTTGAAACGTGCATTCCTTTAAGAGGTGACACTTTGATGTATACTTGATCTCCGGCAGCAAAAGCTAGATCTCGACGCCTATTATCTGCATAGCTCTTTTGTCTGGTCTGCGCAGTCTTCAACTTCTCCCTTATTGACTTTACTTGGTCTTCAGCTTCTTTCAATAGGTCTGGTCCAAGAACTTGTCCTTCACCAGTCTCTATCCAGTACAAGGGTGTTCTACACTTTCTTCCATAAAGAGCTTCAAAAGGAGACATCTGGAGGCTTGCTTGGTAGCTGTTATTGTATGAGAACTCAGCATAGGGTAACATTTGGTCCCAACTTCCTTGCTTTTCTAGAGCACATGCCCTCAGCATGTCTTCAAGAACTTCGTTAACTCTTTCGGTTTGTCCATCAGTCTGTGGGTGATAAGTTGTGCTGAAATTGAGGTCTGTGCCCATGACAACGTGTAGCTTTTGCCAAAATTTGGAGGTGAACTGAGATCCTCTATTTGACACTATCTTCTTTGGCACACCATGTAGACACACAACCTTTGCCATGTAGATTTCTGCCAACTTGTCTCCAAAATAGGTGGTCTTCACAGGGATAAAATGAGCCACTTTGGTTAGGTGATCTACAATGTCCCATATAGAGTCAAAACTAGCTTGAGTTTGGGGTAGACCAGTTATAAAGTCCATCCCGACCTCTTCCCATTTTCACTCGGGTATGGGTAAAGGTACCAAAAGACCTCCAGGTCGTTGGTGTATAGCCTTAACCTTTTGAAGTATCACATTTGGCTAGAAACTCTGCAATTTCTCTCTTCATACTAGTCCACCAGTACATCTCCTTAATGTCTTGATACATCTTTATAGCTCCAGGGTGAATGGAATACAATGCTTCGTGGGCTTCTTTTAGTAAAATCTTCTTGAGTTCTATGTTATTTGGCACACATAGCCTCTTGTCAAACCATATAGTCTCTTGGTCATCTTCTGAAAACCTCAAAGATTTCCCTTTTCTCATGTTGGCCTTGATTTCTTGGATGTCTGCATCTTCAACTTGAGCTGCCCTAATCTGTCTTTGCAAGATGGGCTGCACTTCCAAAGTTGCCAAAAACCCTTCTTCAACTATCTCAAGTCTGAGTTTCTGAAATTCTTTATACAAAATAGGCTGACTTTCTTTGACCATCAATGTACTGCTATAAACTTTTCTACTTAGAGCATCAGCTACCACGTTGGCCTTGCTAGGGTGATAATGAATTCCCAGTTTATAGTCTTTAATTAGCTCTAACCACCTCCTCTGCCTCATGTTCAAATCAGCTTGAGTAAATATGTACTTTAAACTCTTGTGATCTGTGTAGACTTCACATCTGTTTCCAATGAGATAGTGACGCCAGATCTTCAACGCATGCACCACGGCAGCTAGCTCTAGGTCATGAGTAGGGTAATTTGCTTCATGAGGTTTCAGTTGTCGTGAGGCATAAGCTACCACTCTTCTTTCTTGCATCAAGACACAACCAAGACCTTGTTTTGATGCATCACAATAGACCTCAAAATCCTTTCGGACATCTGGCAATATCAGGACTGGTGTAGAGATCAACCTTTTCTTGAGCTCTTGAAAGCTTTGTTCACATTCAGAGGTCCATGATAACTTCTTTTCCTTCTTCAATAACTGTGTGAGAGGTCTTGCTATTCGAGAAAAACCATCAATAAACCTTCTGTAATATCCTACCATACCAAGGAAGCTTCGAACTTGAGGTACTGACCACATTCGCTCCAAGTGCCCCAAGTTGAAGGGCAATATAGAGAAGGACTCTCGGAGGTGTCCTCAAGCCAAGGACACGAAAGTCAAGAAGCCCAACTATCGCAAATTCGTCAGCCAGGTCCTTGCCGCTCTTGAGAGTGTTGACATAAGCGATGTGGACTCGGGGACGGAGGACGACGACGATGACTCTCATGGCAAGAAGAAGGCTCAGGACTTCACCGGCATGTGCTTCATGGCTAGGGACAGCCACGACGTCGACTCCTCCAACGACGATGACCCTTTCAGCGATCCCGATGAGGTATGTCCCTCACTTGCTGATATGAAACGTGCTTTGGTCCTTGCTGAACAAAAACTGAATAAACAAGCAAAAATGATTAAGAAACAGGATACCATGATTGATAACTTGAACCTAGAAGTTGTTAGGCTCAAATCCATTAATCCTGCTAATGATTGTGATTCTTGCTCTAGCTTGCTTAATGAACTAGCAAATCTGAAATCTGCTCATTCCTCCATTGCTAATCAACTAAAAAATGCTTTTGATGAACTAGATTCTCTCAAGTCGAGTGCTAGTCATGTTTGCATGGATGCTATTGCTCTAGATGTGACTGCTGAAGATGCTATTCATTCATCTTGCTCAAATTGTGCATTACTTGAGTTGAAATTGGATAGTGCTACTAAGGAATTGCAGAAATTTGATGCTAATCACACATGTTCTCATTGTGAGGATAGTAGGATTAAAATGAAGGAGATGACTGAAATGGTTCTTTATTCTAAAACTGCTTCATGTGAAAACTGTATTAAACTCACAATTGAGAATGATGCTTTAAACAAGACTCTAGAGGATAAAGCTAAAATTGAACAATCCATGTCCATGACTGCTTCCAAGAAAGTTGTTGATTCTAATTCTTGTGCTGTTTGTATTGAAGTTGGGCATAATGTAGATAAGATACAAGAAGCGCTTAGAGTTAAGTTCAAAGAGCAGTTAGATAGGATTAGGGATGACTATTGTGTGTCTTGTGAGGGCTTTGAAAGTTGAGGTAGCTCACTATAAGGAAAGGTATAATAGGGCTATCAAGTCAAATAAGTGTGCCTTATGTAAGGAGTTAGCCAAAGAAAATGACTACCTTAACAAGACTCTTGAGAGATTTACTAGTGGGAAGAAGAACTTAAACATAATCCTTGATCAATCTAAGGTGAGTGTGAACAATAGTGGCCTAGGATTTAATTCCCTAGAGCATTCCAAGAACCATCCGCCTAAGGTTGTAAGAGCTGTTGAGAGTGGTATGTTTGAGGTAGAACCTCCTGAGCCATCTAAGGTAGTTTTTAGATCTGTAGGTTTTGCCCAAACCCCTTCTAGCAAGACAAATGCTTCTATTTCAACAGGTCAGACCCCTCAAAAGGTCAAGTACCATTGCACCTTCTGCAAGAAGGATGGCCACATTGTTGAGTTCTGCTTCCGTAGAGCCAAGATTGAGAGGAAGGAGAGGATGCTTGCTTTGAGAACCATTAGAGGAATTCCTTCACCTGCTGTAGTCTCTAGAGCCAGGCAGCCTGTCTTTCCTACTAAACATAGGGCCAGGTTTGTAGATGACTTCTTTGACTCCTTTGGTAGCTCTAGGCAGCGCTTTGGGTTAGGATATCGTAAGGAGAGACCACAGGTAGCATCTAGACAGGGGGAGTACCGACCTTTTGGTAGGTCGATTTGGAGAGGTCTAGGTGTTGCTCGTGTGCATTCTTATGATTTTCCCACTAACCATTTTACTGCTGCTTCTTCTACTGCTTTGCCTAAGCATCGTGTGGCTCAGTACTGGATTCCCAAGTCCTTTATCACTAACCCTAGTACTGAGGCACAGATGTTTCCTGTTCGTGCTTTGTAGGTCTGTCGTGCGAGGAAGGAGGATATACGGCTTATCGACTCCGGGTGTTCTCGACACATGACTGGAGACTCTAGATGGTTCTCCTCCCTCACACGTGCATCCGTCAATGAATTGATCACATTTGGGGATGCTTTTACCGGGACCGTGACAACCAAAGGCACAGTGCGCGTCAACAACAACTTCATGCATAAGGACGTCGCTTTGATAAGTAAGCTGAGGTATAATCTTGTTGGACCGAAAAGACGACTAGAGGGGGCTGGATAGGAGCACGCTCACTTTTTCACAAAGGTCAGATTCAACTCTAATCTCACTCCAGTAGCTATAGAAGCTATGAAGATCAATCTACAAGTACTGCGGAAGACTTGTATTGAATCTAAACCAAAATCCCCGAAGCAAAAGATCTAACGAGGTTCAAACCTTAAAGGGCGGTCAGACCGGAGGGCGGTCTGACCGGCGTTATAACTTCGGTCTGACCGATTTCATCCAGAACAGAAGAATAGCCCGAAAACTCAAAGCTCAAAACGATCTAACTTTTGATCCGTGAGGGCAAAGTCCACGAAACTTGACACACACCTTCTCAAAGATATTAGGAACCTATTCCAATCGGAGATCGTGAAGATCCAAGCTAAAGTTCCTATCTTTTTCACTTTGAACGAAGGTGGTTCAAAAATCGAGTCAAAACGAAAATATGATCTAAAGACTTGCTCGTGGGTGATTGATGATCAAGATGATCCTAGATGGGTTCCCACATGTCACAGCAAGTTAGATCAAGGCAAGAAACCAAGCAAAAACTCGCGGATTAAAAAAAGACCACAAATTACCAAATAGAGAGAAAGAAAGCAAATAGACTCATCTCTGAGGGAACTTTCTTTGGATTGATTTGATATGGTATTGGTTTACAGCCACTCCATCAATGGAAGACAAAGACTCAATACATGAGCACGAAATCAAATCCAACTCTCTAGAACCCTAACCTCCACTAATCCTCTCCCTAAGCAAACTAGGGTTTCAAACACAATGAAAGGGTTGAGGGGGTGCAGCCACCTCCCTCCTCTATTTATAGTGGAGGCTTAGACCTTCTAGAAGATTGAACCCTAATGGGCTCCCGTTAAGACCCAAAACAAACGGGACAGATACGCACGCTTTTTAAAGTGTCGTCTTCATCTTTTGACCTCATCCTCTTCACCTTGCGCCATCTTGCGCCGTGACTTGGCAAAAAGTCACCAAGGCGGTATTTGGTGAAATTACCAAAATACCCCTTGTCAATCTTTTTGCAAAGACCGGGTCCCAACTGCGTTAAGCACCTCCCATGCTTTGCCACGTGTAGGTTGATCCAGCGGCTCTCATCATGTCGGCAAGTCTCTCCCATCCGGCTTCCATCGAAACCACCATGGCACTTGCACCGACCCTCGCACCGCTTGATCCAACCCGCCGCACCGAATCGCCTGTTCACCACCTTTGTCCTCTTGCGCCATGCTTGACTCCATTGACCTCACCCCAGATCCCCGATCGTTTCGACCTCGGCTCTCCAAGCTTAGTCCCGATCATCCTCGCCGTTGACCGTCATTGACCTCCAAGCAACCTGCACATCAATAGACAAAGAAATCGAATTCGGGAACAAGTTTTTCACAACTTGACCTACGTTAGTCAAAACATGCATCATGCAACACATATACCATGAAACCCATGAACTTGACCTAACCCAACAATCATCGCCACCAGTTGGTCGATGAGATAAGTGAAAACCGGTCAGACCGCCACTTTGGTCGGTCTGACCGCCCCCTGGGACTTAGGCAAAAATCCACTCAAGGCAGGGCCGGTCTGACCGCCAAAATGGCCGACGGACACGGGCGGTCGATCACATACTAACGCCAATCGATCAAGACCGACCGACAAAGATTCTCAACTTTGAAAACGCGGGTTTCGACAAACAGAAGTTTACATTACCAATTGTAACATCATCCTAAGATCTCAGGCATATCCCCATGATATCCACAATCTCCACCTTGATGAACACATTGGCAATTTTTCAAAAATGCAAATTTAGAGGTTTGAAAAGTAAAAACACGTCGTTTTCGCACAAAGGCACAACTTGGTCCAAATGCAAGAAAAAGCAAAGGAAATGACCAAGTTGGCTTCAGAATAGCATAAGCAAGTGAGATACGGCAAAAGAAAGCGGAAAAGCTTCATTTTCCAAAAACGGGTCAAAATCTCACTTATGGTCCATATGAAAGAACAATTGTTCGATATGACCTTTGATCATTGTGAGGATCAAGAAATGCAATTCAAGTTCAGAAGTAGCAATAAGACCATAAGAATACAAATAAGAAACTCCCCCTCACTATGATCCTCAAAATTCAGAAAATCTCAAATTTTCAATTCTTCTCCAAGTAGCTCCCCTTTTTCTCCCATTTTTCAACCATCTTCTCCCCTTTGACAATGGAGTCATCAAGGAATCACGCCTTCCTCTCGTCCAGAGATAACAAATGTAGAATGAGGAAAAAGCATAAGAAGGAGCATGCATGAAATGCAATGGAGTGGCTTCATTTTTTTTTCTATTTTTCAAATTTTGATTACAAGAAGCTTTGGAGATTACCCAAAAGAACAAGCTAGCATTTCTAAAATTGCACAAACAACATATCAAGCCACCAATGCTAGCAAGATCATGATAAGACATATATATCAAAGCTACACTCGAAGGCTCAATGTAAAGCAATAAATTTGATCAATTTAAGCGAAGCTTCAAATCTAGCAAGTTCGTCAACAGGGATCGTAAAATGATAGTGGCCATGTCAAAATGTCAAAGTTAGATCAAAAAGCTAACAAAGACGACATTAAGAGACAAACAGGTCCTGAATTGAATCATTTTGCTCAATTTTCTCAAACGCCCATTTTTCAACAGTTTTTCATTTGCGACGAATATTGAAGTTGACTAATGGTCTAACTTAGTAAAAAGATCCTGGACTAGGAGCCATCCACAAATTCTTCCTAAGCTTCGACCAGAAGTTGATTAAAGATATATCTTAGTGAAGAAGATCCTGGACTAGGAACCATCCACAAACTCTTCCTAAGCTTCTACCAGTATGCATAAATCTTGAGGTTCATGTCAGTTTTGACAAGCAGTCCCCATGAGATCGTCTAGATCATCAAACTATCTCCAAGTTTATGTCTATGACATGCAGTCTCGTAAGAGTAGTTTGGCACAATTTAAGCATAAGACAATCTTGAAATTGATTTTTCATTTTTCATTTTGCACAAGAGCAGTTTTAGATTCTCAAGAACACAAGAAGCTCAAGTAATGATGAATTTTAGATTCAAGAGCTAACACAACAATTTTGACATGGCCAATGTCACAAAAGGAGCACTATTGCACAACTAACTAAAACATCCACAAATTGCAGTTTTTAGTTCGAGTTGTCTTAACGTTCTAGCTCATACAGCAAAGACTTAGCTACACATGTGAAAGCATGATAATTCTAGCAAGTCAAGGAACTAGACATGGCATTGAGCAAGAATTGAAATACTAAAGCTCCAAAGGGTAATAAGCAAAGCTTCATCAATATTAAAAGATAAGAAGAAAGCTTATATTACAATGCATCTTTTTGTATTTTTCATGTGAATGCAATATGATACAATGAGATGCAAAAAAAGCTCAAAAAGCCTAAAAAGATCAACAAGTTCAAAAGAAAATCAAGAAAAGATCAAATGAACAAGGTGAGATCAGAAAAGATCAAACTCCCCCTCAAACCAACCCATAGGGATAAATTACCCCTAACTCACTCCTCAAGGTGGCAAACCTTGTTGGGTCTAAAGGCTTGGTGAGGATATCAGCCAACTGAGCCTCGGACTCCACAAAATGCATCACAATATCACCCTTCTCAACATGGTCTCTAAGGAAGTGATAGCGAATGTCTATGTGCTTGGTCCTAGAATGTTGTACTGGGTTCTTAGCAATGTTAATAGCAAAAGTGTTATCGCAGAAAAGAGGAACACTAGCAAAGTTTAAACCAAAGTTCTTAAAAGTGGACACCATCCACAAAATCGACTACAAAGAACTAGCGTAGACTACATATTCACTTCAAAGAAGGATTGTGCAATGTAAGATCGCTTCCTAGATGACCAAGAGACAAGAGAAGTGCCTAAGAAATGACATGTGCCGATGTACTTTTCCTATCTAGCCGACAGCCCGCAAAATCAGAAGATGCGCTTAACGGCTTGGAAATGTGAAGTCCTCGAAGACGCCTGAAATCTCGCACAGAGGCAGACCGCGAAGTGGACATCCGATCTTGAGGCCGTCAAGTACAGAAGGGAGCTGATCATGCTGTGGTACTCGCGTTGATCCACGGCTTCTCCTTCCTCATCTGGATCCAAAACAGTCGAAGTCGCCATGGGAGTGGCGATCGTCTTGCAGTCACCCATCTCAAAACGCTTGAGCAAATCCTTGGTGTACTTTGTTTGATGGATGAAGATCCCTTCCTTGCACTACTTGATTTGTAGCCCCAGAAAGTAATTGAGTTTTCCCATCATGCTCATCTCAAATTCCCTGGATATGGTCTCAGAAAAACTGGAAACAAGAGCATTAGAGGAACCACCAAAGATAATATCATCAACATAAATCTGAACAACCAGGAAGTCATTGCCATGCCTAAGAATGAAAAGAGTCTTACCAACTTTTTCCATTTCAAAATCATTCTTAAGCAAGAAAGTCTTAAGCCTATCATACCAAGCTCTAGAGGCTTGCTTAAGACCATACAAGGCTTTGGATAGCTTGTAAATATGATCAGGATGCTTGGGATTCTCAAAGCCAGGGGGTTGTCTAACATACAATTCCTCCTCTATAAAACCATTCAAAAAGGCACTCTTAACATCCATTTGATGCAACCTAAAACCTTTAGATGTAGCAAATGCAAGCAAGATGCGAATGGATTGCAGTCTAGCAACAGGAGCGAAGGTCTCATCAAAATCTAACCCCTCAATCTGGCTAAAACCCTAAGCTACCAACCTAGCCATGTTCCTAACCACAGAACCATCCTCATTTTGTTTATTTTTAAACACCCAACGGGTGCCAATAACATTATGACCACTAGGAGGTTCTACAAGGTTCCAGACTTTATTTCTTTCAAAATTCTCGAACTCCTTATGCATGGCATTGACCCAACTAGCATCAGACAAAGTACGTGATATATATTTGGGTTCAAAAGAAGCTACAAAAGCAGAGTGAGAGAAAAGACTCGGATCATGATACCTGGAGCGAGTGACTCGCTCATGGAGATTACCAATCATCTGATCTGAAGGGTGTTGCTTCTGAATGTGCAAAGGAGCGCCTGGGGAGATAGCGTCTCCTCAACATCCGTAGGTACTGCTGATGTAGAAGTCACAGCAGAAGCCTCAATTAGAGGTGAAGCAGTCGTAGCAGGTTCTGGAACTTGGGCAGCTTGCACAGGAACATCAGCAATAGGTGGAGGAGCAGTATCAAGATCGTCCTCATCTTCTTCAACAAAAATGCTCTCTCACACCAGAAGTCACCGAAACATCTGATCTAGCTCCGTGGCTAGTCTCATCAAAAGTGACATTGCATGTCTCCTGGACAATGTTAGTTTCTAAATTAAAAACCCGAAAGCCCCTCGAATGAGCAGGATAACCCAGAAATAAACCATCACAAGTCCTTAATTCAAATTTATCTAGGTTCCCTGTCTTGAGAATAAAACACTTCGATCCAAATACTCGAAAGTGAGAGACAGAGGGTTTTCTGCCAAATCGAAGCTCATAAGAAGTCTTGCCCAAAGACGGTCTCAAAAAGACAAGATTTGAAATATGACAAGCTGTAGCAATAGCTTCGGCCCAAAACCTCCTCGGTGTGTTATACTCATCTAGCATCGTCCTAGCCATCTCGACCAAGGGTTTGTTCTTTCTTTCGACAACGCCATTTTGTTGAGGGACATGTGGAGAAGAGAACTGATGCTCAATACCACGCTCAGCACAAAAAGAGGCAAAAGAAGCATTCTTGAACTCCATGCCATTGTCACTGCAGATCGCTCTCAAGGCACTAGGAAGTTCAGAAGCCAAACGAAGAACAAGATCATGATAATGATCAAAAGCCTCATCCTTCGAAGCAAGAAAGAACACCCAAGAGTATCTCGAAAAATCATCGACTATGACAAGAATGTACCATTTGCCACCGACTAACCGAACCCTAGCAGGACCAACATATCCATATGAAGCAACTGTCCTGGTCCGTCAGTCATGACCATAGTCAATGAAGGGTGTGAGGCGGCAACTTGCTTGCCATGCCTACAGGGTGCACATACAGTATCCTTGACAGCTTTGAGTTTAGGCAGACCTCTCATGAGATCAAAGCCGCTAACTCACGTTAGATGATCAAAACCAATGTGCCCCAAACGTCGGTGCCAAAGCCATATATCAGAAGAAAAAGCAATTAAGCACTTAAGGGATCCGGCAAGAGATTCAGAAAAATCAGCTCCAAAAATTCTACCAACTCTAGAAATCACAAAAACAAGCTCACCGGCAGAATCAAGCACACGACAGGCATTTTTCTTAAAATGAGTTTCGTAGCCTTCATCAAGAAGCTGCGAAACAGAAAGCAAGTTGTACCTTAGCTTATCTACAAGAGCGACATCCTTGAGAATGAACTTGTCGTTCACCCTGATTGATCCAGTTCCTTCGATCCGCCCTTGTGTATCAGCTCCGAAGGTGATGAAGTCATCACCTGTCGATCGTGTGAAGGAAGTAAACCATCTTGAGTCTCCGGTCATGTGGCGTGAATAGCTGGAGTCGACGAACCATGTGTTCTTCCTCCTTCCGCGGCGATCCTAAAAAATCAAGGCACAAAAGAACGATGTGTCTCAATACCGGGGTTAGTTAAAAGCGACTTGGGAACCCAGTACTGAGACAAACGTCTGTGAGTAGTATGCAAAGCAGAAGTGCTACCCTTGATTTTATTTGCAGTTCTATTATGAGCAATGGTTACACGAACATGAGGTGCATCCTGTCTAGGAACGTGATGATGAGCATGTGCAACAAATCCTAGACCAGGTTTCTTCTTTTCTAAGTGACCATGTCTCATAAAAGCTCTAGGTTGATTAGATGAAATTCTAGCAATATTTCTCCTAGCATTGTTCAACCTACGCCAACAGAACTCTACCAAATGTCCACTCTTCTTGCAATAGGTGCAATGGTATTTGGTACCACTGGGAGAAGCACCTTTTGCCTCAAAAGAAGGTTGAACAAACCCTGCAGATTTAAAAACAGTTTTTGCAGGTTGGGTTTTGAATTCAACTAAGCCATTTTCCAAGACCTGAATGACATTAGGCTTGGATATGTCCTGGGCAGAGTTGTATCCTAAACCTTGCTTCTTATAAGGAGTTTTAGACGTGTCCAGAATCATGTTTAACTGTTTCTTACCTTTAGAAAAATTTTCTAGAGTGTCCTTAAGGTAACCATTTTCTTTCCCAAAGTTAACACATGATTCACAAGTCTTGGCCTTAATGGCTCTAGCATGTTTCTCCTTAAGATGAGCAACTTCAAGCTTATAGGCTGCACAAGAGGCACAAGGTGTAGACTCAATTGTGTCCTTGACTTCATGTTCACGTTCTATGCAGAAAGAGCAAAAGCTAGATTTAACATTCCCTGAAGCATCCAACTTGCTAGACTCTAAGCATTTTTCACAGGGAGCAGATTTAACATCAATTAGCTCACCCTAGCATTTTCAAGTTGATGCAAAGCAATATCATGAGCAGATTGCGCTTAGCAAATTCGAATGTAAAGCATGGCAAGAGGAACATTCATCAGATTCAAGAGTCTTAGCATTTGTAAGTTCTAATGCCAAATTATCTACTTGTGACTCTAAGTCCTTGTTCCTAGCCATGGTAAACTCTAAGGCCTTATCCTGACTCATGAGTTGCTCAAACATGTCATCGCATCTAGCAGAAAGAACATCATAGGAGGGAGGTACCTCAGTGTTGTCATTGATGTCGACGATGTCGGCCATGAAGCACATGCCGGTGAAGTCCTTGGTCTTCCCTTTCTTGTCTTGAGGGATCTCCTCCTCCTTGTCCTCCTCACTCCCGGAGTCGACATCGCTCATGGATTGATCTCCAAAAGTGGCAAGGACCCGGTGAGTAGCCATCATGAGCTTGGCAGCATCATACTTGGGCTTGCCCCCTTAAGGCTTCTTCCAGGCAGGTTTCTCATCCTTGCGGTTGCCCTTACCTTTCAGCTTAGGGTAGTTTGCCCGGATGTGATATAGCTCTCCACACTCATAGCACGTCATAGGGCCATCTCTCTTCTTGTTTCTAACATTGTTATATGCCCGTGTGACTTTCTTGACTATAAGAGCTAAATCAGCCTCAGGAAGACTCTCAAACTCTTCTTCTTGAACAGCAGATAAACACGTAAGAGAAAAACCAGAAGAAGACTCAGAAGAACCATCAGGAGTCCTTTGACAGGATCAGCCACCAAAACCATGTTATCCTTCTTAGGAATGCTACCTCTCTTGATCTCATGAGTTTTGAGCTTGCTATAAAGCAGCTCCAAAGTGAGAGTAGAGATATCGACGTTCTCCTCAATGGCAGTAGCCTTGATCTCCCACTCCTTGGTGTTGAATGCAGCCAAGAGGTGGGTGGCATTCTTAGATTGAGAGTACTCAATGTCAACAGCTCTCATCTGATTGATCATCTTGTTAAAGCAAGTAAAAACGTCATTGATGCTCTCTCCAGGACGCATTTCGAATTTGTTATACTCTCACTTGTAGACCGTCTGGCGCACTTGCTTGATCTGGGACGATCCCTCATGGTAGGTTTCGAGGGTGTGCCAGATCTCATGTGCGGTCTCAAGGTTGCAAATCCGATCGTACTCTTGCCTACCAAGTCCAGCATATAGAAGGTTCTTTGCCTTGTTGTTGATAGCCAAGAGGGCTGCTGAAGCCGGCGTAGCAACTTCGGGCAAAACGAGCGGGGCATGAACAACCTCCCATATAGCTTGTCCTTCACTCTCAAGGAAAACTCGCATGTGATTCTTGCAATAGGCATAGTCGAGCCCATCGAAGACATGCAGCTTGGTCGAGTACTTATCCATTGCCAAGTTCAGTGACCAGTTAAGATCAAGATTGAACTAACCTGGCTCTGATACCACTTGTTGGACCGAAAAGGCGACTAGAGGGGGGTGAATAGGAGCACACTCACTTTTTCACAAAGGTCAGATTCAACTCCAATCTGACTCCAGTAACTATAGAAGCTATGAAGATCAATCTACAAGTACAGCGGAAGACTTGTACTGAATCTAAACCAAAATCCCCAAAGCAAAAGATCAAACGAGGTTCAAACCCTAAAGGGCAGTCAGACCGGCCGCTTATGGGCGGTCAGACCGGAGGGCGGTCTGACTGGCGTTATAACTTCGGTCTGACCGATTTCGTCCAGAACAAAAGAACAGCCCGAAAACTCAAAGCTCAAAACGATCTAACTTTTGATCCGTGAGGGCAAACTCCACGAAACTTGACACACACCTTCTCAAAGATATTAGAAACCTATTCCAATCGGAGATCATGAAGATCCAAGCCAAAGTTCCTATCTTTTTCAGTTTGAACGAAGGTGGTTCAAAAACCGAGTCAAAACGAAAATATGATCTAAAGACTTGCTCGTGGGTGATTGATGATCAAGATGATCCTAGATGGGTTCCCACATGTCACAGCAAGTTAGATCATAGCAAGAAACCAAGCAAAAACTCACGTATTAAAGAAAGACCACAAATCACCAAATAGAGAGAAAGAAACCAAATAGACTCATCTTTGAAGGAACTTTCTTTGGATTGATTTGATATGGTATTGGTTTATAGCCAGTCCATCAATGGAGGACAAAGACTCAATACATCAGCATGAAATCAAATCCAACTCTCTAGAACCCTAACCTCCACTAATCCTCTCCCTAAGCAAACTAGGGTTTCAAACATAATGGAAGGGTTGAGGGGGTGCAGCCACCTCCCTCCTCTATTTATAGTGGAGGCTTAGACCTTCTAGAAGATTGAACCCTAATGGGCTCCCGTTAAGGCCCAAAACAAACGGGACACATACGCACGCCTTTTAAAGCGCCGTCTTCATCTCTTGACCTAATCCTCTTCACCTTGCGCCATCTTGCACCATGAGTTGGCAAAAGGTCACCAAGGCGGTATTTGGTGAAATTACCAAAATACCCCTTTTCAATCTTTTTGCAAAGACCGAGTCCCAGCTGCGTGAAGCACCTCCCACGCTTTGCCACATGTAGGTTGATCCAGCGGCTCTCATCATGTCGGCAAGTCTCTCCTATCCGGCTCCCACCGAAACCACCATGGTACTTGCACCGACCCCTTCGCCGCTTGATCCAACCCATCGCACCGAACTGCCCGTTCGGTTACCTTTGTCCCTCTTGCGCCATGCTTGACTGCATTGACCTCACCCGGCATCCCCGATCGTTCTGGGCCTCAACTCTCCATGCTTAGTCCCGATCATCCTAGTCGTTGACCGTCATTGACCTCCAAGCAACCTGCACATCAATAGACAAAGAAATCGAATCCGGGAACAAGTTCTTCACAACTTGACCCATGTTAGTCAAAACATGCATCATGCAATACATATGCCATGAAACCCATGAACTTGACCTAACCCAACAATCATCACCACCAGTTGGCCGATAAGATAAGTGAAAACTGGTCAGACCGCCACTTTGGCGGCCCGACCGCCCGACTTAGCCAAAAATCCACTGAGGGGGCGGCCCGACCGCCAAAATGGCCGGTCAGACCACCGGTCGGTCGATCCGCACTGACCGACAAAGATTTCAACTTTGTCGAAAACGCGTGTTTCGACAAACCGTAAGTGACATTGTCAATTGTAACATCATCCTAAGATCTCAGCCATATCCCCATGATATCCACAAATCTTTTATCTGTTTCCCAGCTTCTTGATGAGGGTCTAGAGGTGAGATTTAAAAGTGGTGAGTGTGGAATTCTAGACTCCTCGAGTGAGCTTGTCTTTGGGATCTCCAGAGTTGAGAGGATCTTTTTGTGCTGATTTCAGTATCTCTTCTACTTCTAGCCCTAGGTTTCTTGTGGCTTCTGACTCCCATGATCTAGTGTTGTGGCATCGTAGGCTTGGACACATAGGCTTCGATCACTTGACTAGAGTCAGTTGCAAGGATTTGATTAGAGGTTTGCCTAGGCTGAAGGCTGTTAGAGATCTAGTGTGCACACCCTGTAGACATGGTAAGATGGTTTCTACTTCTCATCCACCTCTTACTTTAGTGATCACTGATGGACCTAGACAGCTCTTGCACTTAGACACTGTTGGTCCTTCTAGAGTTCAGTCTGCCGGTGGGAAATGGTATGTGCTTGTGATTATTGATGATTACTCCATGTATTCATGGGTTTATTTTCTGGTTTCTAAGGACGAGGCTTTTGGCTACTTTAGAGAATTGGTCCTTAGACTAGCTGTTGACCTCCCTAGAGCTTTGAGAGCCATTAGGAGTGACAATGGGACAGAATTCAAGAATTCTTCCTTTGCCACCTTCTGCACTGATAAGGGAATTGAGCACCAGTTCTCTTCACCTAGAGTTCCCCAGTAGAATGGTGTTGTAGAGAGGAAGAACAGGACCCTTGTAGAGATGGCCAGGACCATGCTTGATGAGCATTCCACACCTAGGAGGTTTTGGGCTGAGGCGGTCTCTTCTGCTTGTTATATCTCTAACAGGGTGTTCTTGAGATCTGTTATTGGTAAGACTTCTTTTGAGCTCAGATTTGGTCATAAGCCCAAAGTTTCTCATTTCAAGATTTTTGGTTGGAAATGCTTCATTCTTAAATATGGCAACCTTGATAAATTTGAATCTAGATGTTCTGATGGCATATTTCTTAGATATCCTGCTCATTCTCGTGGCTATCGTGTATTTAATTTGGATACTAACAAAATTGTTGAGACTTGTGAAGTCACTTTTGATGAGGCTAGTCCTGGTACTAGACCCGATGCTGCAGGTACACAAGTTCCTGATATTCGAGAAAGCATCTTCGTCGACGATGACTCTAAGGATGAGGACTCAATTCATCCTCTAGTCACTTCTGAGATGGTTGGAGAGCCTGCTTCTACTACTCCAACTTTAGCTGAGCAGCCTCCTCCTATCTTCACCGACGACCTGAGTGGCTCTGCGCCTACCTCCACAGCCCATGAGGTAGAGGCCACTTCAGCACTAGGAGCTCCTCTTCATATTCAGCGACAACATCCACCTGAGCAGATGATTAGGGATCTTCATGAACGAGTCACTCGCTCCAGGTTTATTTCTTCTGATTCTCATGCACACTCTGCTTTTGTCACTTCTTTTGAACCCCGGGATGTCACCCATGCTTTATCTGATTCCTCTTGGGTCAATGCCATGCATGAAGAGCTTGAAATTTTTGAAGGAAACAAAGTCTGGACCTTAGTTGAACCTCCACCTAATCATAATGTAATTGGAACAAAATGGGTTTTAAAAAATAAGCAAAGTGAAGATGGGTTAGTAGTTCGTAACAAAGCTAGGCTTGTAGCTCAAGGTTATTCTCAGGTAGAAGGCTTAGACTTTGAAGAGACCTTTGCTCCTCAGAGCTGATTAGAAGCCATTCAGATTTTGCTAGCTTTTATGCATCCAAGGGCTTCAAGCTATTTCAAATGGATGTCAAAAGTGCTTTCCTGAATGGTTTCATAGAAGAAGAGGTCTTTGTCAAGCAACTTCCTGGTTTTGAAAATCACAAGTTCCCAAATCATGTTTTTAAACTCTCCAAAGCCTTGTATAGATTGAAGCAAGCCCCTAGAGCTTGGTATGATAGGCTTAAGAGTTTCTTGCTTAAAAATGGTTTTAAATTGAGAATGGTTGATAAAACCTTGTTCACTCTCAGGCATGGCAGTGACCTTCTTTTGGTTCAGATTTATGTGGATGATATCATATTCGATGGTTCTTCTCATGCTTTGGTGTCCAGATTTTTAGATTCTATGAGCAGGGAATTCGAGATGAGCATGATGGGCGAATTGACCTTCTTCCTTGGTCTTCAAGTCAAGCAACTGAAAGAAGGCACCTTCATTCATCAAAGTAAGTATACAAAGGACCTTCTTTGGCGCTTCGACATGGGAAGTAGTAGGCCAATGTCTACTCCCATTGCCACATCCACCGTGCTGGACCCTGACGAGGATGGAGAGCTCGTGGACCAGAAGGAGTACCGCAGCATGATTGGCTCCCTCCTCTATCTCACGGCTTCGAGGCCGGACATACAATTCGCTGTGTGTCTGTGCACTCGATTTCAGGCTTCCCCTCGTGCCTCTCATCATCAAGCAGTGCGTCGCATCTTCAGGTACCTCCAGGACACTCTTGATTTTGGACTTTGGTATTCTTCTGCTTCTACTCTCTCTATTCGGCTTTTTCTGATGCTGATTTTGAGGGGTGTAGAGTGGATAGGAAGAGTACTTCCGCACTTGTTATTTCTAGGCACATCTCTTATATCTTGGTCTTCTAGGAAACACCTCTCTGTTGTACGATCCACCGCCGAGGTCGAGTATGTAGCTACTGACAAGAGTTGCTCTCGTGTTCTCTGGATCTTATCTACTCAAGGACTATGGGTTGTCTTTGGGCAAGGTTCTCTTTTCTCGTGACAACACTTCTACCATTAACATTGCCAAAAACCAGTGCAACACTCTAGGACCAAGCACATTGACATTCGATACCATTTCCTTAGAGACCATGTTGAGAAGGGAGATGTTGTACTTCACTTTGTAGAGTCCAAGCAGCAGGTTGTGGATATTTTCACTAAAGCTTTTGATTCTTCTCGTTTTGCTTTTCTGCGGGGAGAGTTGGGGGTTATTAGTCCTCTTAGCCTATTTTGAGGGAGAGTTTGCACTTTTTGCATTCATTGTACCATAATGCATTTTAAAATTCAACAACTTGCAATGTAATATAAACTTGTGGAGCTTTGATTATTATCCTTGTATGACGTGATTTCATGCTTTATACCCTGCCATGTCTTATGCTAGTTTGTTAGACTTCTTTTATGGCTTTTTATGTATAGCTTAGCTTTTGCCATGCTAGCTTTATTATCTGTAAGAAAATTGAATCAAAACATGACTTGTTGGATCTTGTGACTAGTTTTGCCATAGTGATGCTCTCATGATTTATTCCATGTCATATAGGTTTAATTCAGTCTTGAACTTATTTTGAGTTGTAACTTGAGCTACGATAATTCTTAAGTCAAGCAAATGAAAAATGAGTTTTTCTGTGCAAAAAAACTGATCTCACCAATTCTTTCTCATGAGATGGCTTGCCATTGCACTAGGCATGAACTCAGGCGGAGTTTTGGATAACCTAGACCACTCTTTTAAGCTTCTTGCTAGAGATGGTCGTGGCAAGGCTTGAGATCTAGCACATTTCTAAGAGAACGAAATTATCAATTGGTTGAAGCTTAGGAGGCAGTTGTGGATGGCTCCTAGTCTAGGACTTGCTTTACTAAGATAAAACCAATCATTTTTAGCAAAGTGCTCAAAGTACTAAATTCTAAATGCTTGAACAAATTGATTCAAAATTGAATTCATAATGCTCAACTTGACTAATTTTCTAGTTTCTGGGCTCCATTTCTGTGAGAACCCAGGGTATTTAACTTGTAATACTTAACCACCAAGATGGTTCTAGCATTACAAATCAAATATCTCGACTCTCTACAGATATGTACTTCCTGAATTGCAAAGACACATACCCCATACAAAATTATGCATCGGCCCATTCAACAAATAGAACCAAAGCACGACTAAGCAATTCAAAAGACATACAATATAGAGTTATTACAAAAGGGGTCGACCAGCCAAATAACAACTAAAGAGTTAGATAAACAGCGGAAGCAAACAGCCATAAGATGGCGATAAACAAGAGCCAATTAGTGTGCCTTTAACCCACAAGGCAACCAACCTGCCACCAACCTAGTCGTCAAACCACAGACATCTCACAAAAGTGGATCCTTGGGGATCACTTCCTCCTCTGCAACAATTAATTAAGCAAAGCAAATGAGTACAAAAATGTACTCGCAAGACTTACGTGTAGGGTAACAAGCCTATACATAGCTACATGCAAGTTTATTTAAGTGGATTTCATTTGCAATAATGTAATAGATTTAAAGCGGTTTTACAATCTGTTTTCATTTCACAAAAACAGCGAGATACAAGTAACAATAATAACAAGACATCCTGGAAGTGGCTAACCCAATAGCCACCACAACAATAGCATGAATTCCCCATTTATGCCACCCACATCAAGTTTTAATTAAATGTTATAGTCTAGTTCTTGCACGACCTTACCAAGCATGTCCATAACCTAGGACGAGGCTATTCGAATAGTTTGAACCCTGCAGGGGTGTACCAATGTACCCACACGTCAGACCACCTTTTTGCCTCTGGAATAAGCACACTACCTTTGGTATGCCGGCACGGCTAAGTCCTACGAGACATTTCCAATATTGTGTATTAACTACGAGTCGCCCATATGGAAGAAGCCCATATGTTGAGACGGAGTCATCAAATATGCTCACCGCCTTTATAAAGGACGATGCTCCTTGTAGTGGATAACCTCCACCACTGCTCACCCAAACAAACACAAGTTTCTTTTTCAACACAACGCACACAACCACCATGCGACCCGGAGCTAACACACGCTAAAGTACTAAGTCAAGAGAGGTCCCATGTCCCTCTCATGTGGTTAGCACGCTAAAATCGCATGGCTTAGTGACACAAGTAACTCGGTCCTTGTGGACTTAAGCACCATTCCAGTCACACCCAAAAGATCACACCATCAACCATTGTGCCCAAGTCTGAAACAATTTTATTTTTAGTTTCAGTTTTTGACTTTACAAAGTAACAAAGCACAAAGTGTTGAGCATAATGATAATAATAATTTTGTGTGATCAAAGTTATCGACTAAGTCGATAACCGCCCAATTCTTCCGGTAGCTAAGCATCTCTAAGCATGACATTGTAAAGACAATAAAGAGCATAATTCAACCACCGGGCCCTAATTCACTGGCGAGATTAATACGTTATGTTTAGTGGCAGGGGATAATAATTTGAGGGCAACCATGCAATAGGAATAACTACCTCTAATCGGGAAAATAAACTTTGACACAAAAGCATGCATACATACAATTTGTAAACAAAGTATTAGACTTTGAAAGTAATGGGATTATTATTATCAAACTACTAGCCTTGCTGGGGATGACTTTCATACTGCAGAGGATCACTCTCGTATACAATAGAATTGTCGGAACCTACCAAAAGAGTCGAAAGCACAATAAGAACGAATAATACCGAGAAGACCCAAAAATTCAAATCATCCAAAAATCACGAAAAATTCACATAAGGTAGATCATGATTTTAGGTGAATTTAGCAACAAGAATCAATTGATTTGGATGTTCTATTCAAAAGTTATGGCAGTTTGAAGGTCAGTTTTCCAGAAAATCCAAATAAATTGCTACCGATTACTGTTTATCCGAATTAAATATTTTGGTGCACATTTCCAGAGAGGTGGTGTACCTGAAATTTTTATGGTAGGCGGAGCACCACATGAGATGAACAATGGAATTTGATTCACCTCATTTGGAGCTAAGATGAATTTTCTATGATTTTTCAAAGTCATGAAAGTAGTATACAAAACATTTGTAAGATGAGATTTTTAGTAATAGCAACATGCTCAAAACCTATTCTAAAATAAACTACACTAATGGAGGATTCCAACAAAGTTGAGTTCACTGAATTTGGACTTACAGAGAAATACTTATGCATTTTTGAAGTTAAAGCAATTTGTAATGCAACAATATTACTAATCCTAAAGTAATTTTGCCAAAAATGTTTTCTGTAATAGTAACATGATTCAACCCATTTTTATATTAAAGTACATTTAAAAAGTAAACTAACAAAATTTGAATCATCAATTTTGGAGCCAAAATGAATTACTTATGCAATTTTGAAGTGTAACCAATTCTCAGTTCATAAATAAAGCATTTCAGATTCCATATAAACATAAAATACTTTTTATACCCAGACTAACCCCTAGCCACAGTCACTGACTAGTGGGGCGTAATGAATAGTGCCATTTTCTATTTAACCAATGGATTAATCGAACTGACAGGTGGGGTCCGCTTGTCATAGACTCATACCTGAGAACTTGGTTCACCGGTCTATGAGCTCAGTGCACAGCACACTTAAGTGGCTCGGGCCCACCTGTCATCCACTGCTAGTTATTAATTAACGTGGCTAATCCCGCTTTTCCGACAAAGATTGAGATTTACAAGCTAATGATTACGCTTAACGCTAATGACCTTGCTACAGGAGCAGTCGGAACGTGCCACGCAGGGCCGTTCCTGGGCGTGAGTTCGTCGGGCACCTCGTCGGCGAAGGAGAGCTTGTCGGCGGCGGCCAAGGATGAAAATGGAACCAGCATGCTATCGCGCACCCGGAGGCACCGGCGGTGAGGTCAGAGGTGACTTGACGCGGCGGCGCGACGGCGAGGGGCGGAGTGGGAGCTACGGGAAAACCGACAACCATGCTACGACAATGCTTCACACGAACTAGAGCGCACACGAGCATTAGAGGGGCTCCAAGAACTTACTGCGATGACCCGAAGGTGGGGAGGTTGCCGGAGTTGGGCCGGCGACGAAGAACAGCGGCGGCGGCGAAAGTGTTACCGAGGAGAGCTCAACCTGAGGACAGAGGAAGGGAAAGGAAGGTAGGGAGAGTATAAGTGGGTCCATAGATGGTGTACAAGCGGAGAATTGAACCGGGACTCACCGTGCCATCGTTGGGGAAGAAAATGGCACTTGCGGCCGAAAATGGGGAAAAGTTCGATTCCGACGATTCCTGTGATCGAATGTCAAAATTGGTTGAGGGGAAAACTTAATCATGCTTAGGCACACGTCGTGACACACTTAGAAGGGAGAAAGGCTCACCGGGAGCGACGATGGCACGACGGCGGCATTGGGTACACGCTCTGGACGCACTCCGGGGAAGATGGGGGTGCTCCTCGTGTTCCAGGGCCTGCACACAAAGACCAGTGCTCAAACCGGCGCACAAGGGGGCGGTGAAGGAAGAGGAAGAAGGGGGAACCACACGGAGGAAGCTCACCCTAGAGGGGGTTAAGTTCTTGCCTCCTTTCCCTCGGTCACCGAGAGGGAAAGTGAAGGATTTCGAGAGAACGAGGGCGGGTTATAGCACTCCAACTGTGGGAAGGAAGTGGCATTAGCAGGCAAAGCCCCGGGGTTGGTTGAAAGAGGCAGTGGCTCACGGCGTCACTGGCTAAGATGGAGGCACGGCCGCGTGGCAAGCGAGCTCTGCGTGAGCACCAGCGCAAGGAGGAAGAACAGCCTGACGAGTGGGTCCCACGATGCATTGACACAGCCGAGAGAGAGAGAGAGAGAGAGAGAGAGAGAGAGAGAGAGAGAGAGACTGGGTGAAATGGGTCAGCGCGGGCCGTTGGATCGAGATGAAACGGTCGACAACGCGCGAGAATCTTCATACCTGGCCGAAGCGGTATGTGATCAGACGGCTCATAATCAGCACGGTCAGTTGGTTGGGTCGAGCCAAGTCGGCTCGGGTCGGACTCTGACTCGGGTTTGAGTCCGAGGAATAGTGATTTCTGATTTTTATCTAAAAGGCCGAGAAGATAGGGAATTTTTGGAGGTAGCTCCGTAGCACCAAAAATTCTGAAATTTTGATAGAAGCTTGCTGGATCATAGGAAAAGCTTTTATAATTTTTTGAGGAATTTTCATGCAATGCATTGCTCTTTATAAAATTCACAAGCTGCTGGTCTAGGGTTTTGACCAAGAGTCAAACTGATTTGACTAGCCTCTGAGAAATAGCAAATAAAATATGAAAATTATGAAACTTTTAAGAGAGGTTCCTACGATGATCTAGAAGCTAGGAAAAATATTTCCAGGGGATTATCACAAGATTTGATTATGGAGTTTTCAAGGACTAAAGCTTCCATCCATAGAAACATTGATCTTGGAAAATAGGAAACCCTAGGGAAAAATTCCCAGGAAATTTCAAATGACATCATGAGGCATCAAAAGTTTTATTTATCCTCATTTTCAAACATTTGAAACACACACCATTGTTTGGGATGTTACAAAACCTCCCCCCTTACAAGAATCTCATCCCGAGATTCCGTCTACTCGGTAAAGAAAGATGGGTAGTCCGCACACAGGCGAACCTCCCTTTCCCAAGTTGATTCATCCTCGGTATGATTTGTTGTAACACCCTGGTTTTTAGAGCCTTTTAGAAAAAATTTTAAATAAAAAGAACCATTTTGTTTTGATGAGAATTCAAAGCTTAACTTGAGATTTTCAGAATTTGGGTGTTTAAAATGATTAAACCGAACTTCAACTAACCCTAAAGTTTAGTTCTTTTGGTGTTACTTGAGCTCTCTGGAGCTATCTCTTCCTTTCTTTGTTAGTTCTGCCATCCTCTTAGCTCAGCCCTTTCTTTCCAGACCTCCCTCTTGTTTGACCTCGCCAGACCTCCCCTCGCATTGTATTCGAATTCCTTTATTTCAGACCACATCTTTGTTGGCTTGAATCTTCTTCGTTTAGACCTCCTTGGGCCTACACCTCCCAAGTGCTTGGACCTCCCTGGGTCCAAACCTCCCTCTTTGGGTCTTCTTTAGCTTAAAACCTTTCCAGGCCTATGCCTTCCTCATGTTCATTTGAGTTCCTTCGGAACCATCTTGAAACTTTCTGTGTTCACTCGGACATCCTCTTTACTTTGTTCCAGGTAACCCTCTCGGGAAATTCCTTTCTCTGCCAACGCGGTGTTACCGCTCCTAACTCGAAGATTACCATTTCTAGATCTCTCAGAGACCTCCTCGTGTCATTGAGCCTCCTGTAACTCAATTGGACCTCCTTGATCAAATCGACCGCTAAAGACCTCCCTTTAATCTCCTCCGTTGATTCCTTGAGCTTGGACCTCCTCTCGTCTTTTGCTAGATTCGATCCGGCGTCCCGTGTCCTTAGGACCTCCCCATATCCTCTAAGACCTCCCCTTCCCTTATTTGGACCTCCCCGTGTCCTTCAGGACCTCCCCATGTCCTCCGGACCTCCCTCCTTATAGATCTGGCCGTTAAGACCTCCTCTTTGGAGATCTTAACTGTCCAGACCTCCCTCCTTGTAGATCTGGCCGTTAAGACCTCCCCCTTGGAGATCTTAACCGCCCAGACCTCCCTCCTTGTAGATCTGGCTATTAAGACCTGCCCTTTTGAGATCTTAACCGTCCAAACATCCCTCCTTGTAGATCTGGCCGTTAAGACCTCCCCCATGGAGATCTTAACCGCCCAGACCTCCCTCCTTGTAGATCTGGCCATTAAGACCTCCCCCTTGGACATCTTAACCGCCCAGACCTCCCTCCTTGTAGATCTGGCCGTTGAGACCTCCCCCTTGGAGATCTTAACCGCCCATACCTCCCTCCTTGTAGATCTGGCCGTTAAGACCTTCCCCTTAGAGATCTTAACCACCCAAACCTCCCTCCTTGTAGATCTGGCCGTTAAGAGCTCCCCTTTGGAGATCTCAACCATTCAAGACCTCCTCCTTCGATTAGATCCTAACCATCCAGAGCTCCCCCTTGATTTAATCCAACTGTCAGGATCTCCCTAGTTGATGAGGACCTCCGCTTGACCTCTGCAGATCCCCCCTATGCACTTGATCTTGGCCGTTGGACCTCCCATTCAGAAATTCAACCGTCAGGACCTCCCCTTTTCACTTTGAGCTTGACCTTTGGACCTCCCGTGAGCAGGTATTTTGGACCTCCTGTCCATAGCACCTCCCCATTCTTGAGTCTTGTGGATCTCCTTGATCACAGGACCTCCTCCCTGTCCTTTTTGCAAGGACCTCCCTTGCGGGTTGAGGCCACTTGGTGGCCATGACCTCCAGTTTTTGCGCATGAGAGTCTCCCCACATGTCATGTCTGTTGTGTCACATTAAATACTACTGTCCTTTTTGCAGTAACTGTGCTATCTTTGTGACACTTCTTGTACTAGCTCCCACTTTTCGTCACCTGCTCCCATCTCTTCCCACACCTGCTCTTGACCTCATGCGCCCCTGGACCTCCCAGCAGCTCTGGTAATATAAGCTTGAGTGGCCCTTCCTCCTTCACCTTTTTCCTCATTCTCCACCCTCTGGTTCACCCGACCAGCTCTTAGACCTCTTTCCAAGTTCTCTAGACATCTTCTTCAATCCATCAGACCTCCTTCGGCCAACACCTTGGACCTCCTCCAAATCGTCAAACCCTTCTGTGGTTCTTATTTAATGTTTATTTGATGTTTGGTTGAATCTCCTTCTGGTCTTTATTTGATCTTGAGTTTCTTTAAACGTGTAGACCTCGACGTTCTTGGAGAACCCGAGCTCTGTGAGGAAGTGAATCCATGAAGCCTTTCAAGCAGGAGGCAAGTTACACTCTTGATCATGTTGCACCCATTATTTCAAGTTACTTATGTTCAGTTTCAAAAGTGTATGCATGCTTACTTTCACTAAGTTATTTCAATGCCTATCTTTCTGTTCGTAGCTATGCCTAATTCCCTTGTATGGCCACTGTTTATGTTGAACCAACTCCATTGTCACCTTAGATAAAATCTGGTTTTTGCAGTAGTAAGGACCAGAGGCTTTTTGGAAAATGAATGCTTAGTCTTGTTTTGACCGAAATCTTGATTTGGGAAATATTTCTTCCAACAGACCAAAAGATCAAATGTTTTCAAGCCATGACATTGGGTTGTCATGGAGGTTTTGATAAATGGATGTGAAAAACAGAAATGGAAAATGGATTTGGACTTGGGCGAAATGGTTGCTTGGTTGGTGCAGTGTTCTTGCACGGACCCAATCCGGGTATGGTCGTTGTCCAGGGGTTTGTGGTGGTCGCCCAGGTCAGTTAAGGACCGGTCTTTGAGCCGCATCTTGCTATGCCTATAATAGGCTATGCCTCACCGTGCAACCACATGTCCTCAGCGTGGGGAGTAGGACCTGGCTAATTAATTTGCAAAGTTTCATCGCGGTCGTTCCATTTAGATGTGTGGGTTGTGATGTTACGACTATGTTGTCCCACTGGCGCAAGAGGGGGCCCCTAAGCCCAGCGGACTTGTGTCCAAAGGGGGAGGTGAAACCTTAGCGAGGAGGGGCTGTGGTGGAATAATGCATTGTAAAGGCCTTGCCACGTGCTCTAGACCTCTTACCTTCTAAGTAAAGGAGGGTGGCATCGACGGTTGCCAAACAAACTAGAGAAAACGTGTCATGTGGGTAAAGTGTACAACCTCTGCAGAGTGTAAAACTATTCGAATAGCCGTGTCCACGGTCATGGACATGCTAGCAAAGCCACTCAAAGTTAGCACTTGGTTTTGGTTTTCAAGGGACTTATGAAATTGGTTTTGGATTTCTATCCAAATGGTTAATGGGCGGGGAGCCATGTGATAGGAGGGTATCCTTCACTATCTTGATGATGAATGTTATCCAACTGAAAAATGGAATTTACAAAAAGTAAATTTTAGATATGGTATAACTGCCTTGAAAATTAATACGTGTATTTGAAACAAACTTGGCTTTACGCAAATCAACCATATTATGCCATCCCTTTTGATATCCATTATGCATGTCATTTTGTTATTCCACGAGTGTAACTTGCAAGCACGGTTGTTGTGCTCACTCTTGCTTGAAACTAATCTTGAGCAGGAATGGAAGCCTAAGGAGATCTTGCTGTGGACCAAGTGGTCCTAGACCGACTAGGATGCGCCCTCCAGCCGATTGCCTGTGGTGTATCGAGTGGCCTATTGTTTATCTTCTGCTGTGTTTTGGTTGGTCGGCTTGTAAGCCTCCCCTTGTAATCAACTTTATTGTTATTAATAAAGCTTTTGTTGAAGTTATGTTACCACTGTGTATGATGTGAAGAGCTAGCGGTTGATCCTTGGGACTAGCTCGGTTCACATAGAGGAGCATGGGTGATCTCAGTCCTCCACGACCACTCTCGGGTCTGGTCGTTGGAGGTCTTGGGGTAGCCTAGACCCTCCACGACCACCCTCAGGTCTGGTCATGGGAGGTCTTGAGGAGACCTCAGCCCTCCATGACCTCCCCTGGTCTGGCTGTGGGAGGTCTTCGGGCTTGCTCCTTGGCTCCACGACCTCCTTAGGGACTCTCCTAGGACCTCCAGGCGGTCCGACTGGACCTCCTCGGCGGTCCTGGAGGACGTCCGAGAGGTCCTGATGGACCTCCTAGGAGGTCCTGATGGACTTTCTGGGAGGACTTGGAGGACCTCTCGGCTGAGCCTCTGGTTAGGTTGCTGCCCAGACTTGGAGACCTCTTGGTTTAGCTGCGACAGGACCTCCTGGGTCCTACTACAGCTAGGCCTATGGAGACCTCCCAGGTCGGGGCGTTACAAAGTGGTATCAGAGCTTCTCGACTTCATGACATAACCTAGTAGAATGGTTGTTAGTGAAGATTTCAAAACTTATTTTACAACAAGAAAAATAACTTGTGCTTTTCTCATCCGAGTCATCTTTCTATTCTTATCCCCTCTCTGTATCTCTCTTTACCCTATTTTCCTCTTATCTTTTTGCTTGCCTCAACATTTTATAAAAGCTAAATGGATCCTCTTTCCTCTGGAAAGGTTCTATAAGGTTGAACCCTTTTGCGTTCTAGCTCTGGACGCTTCGGGAAGACTAGTGCAGATGATTTGAGACTCCAGATTGCCAGACTCTTAAGAGCTATATTTGTTTAAATTACCAGTGCATTTGGAGGCACAACTAGGTGGTTTTGGTGAGTCAAAGATTTCAAAAGTTGATCATAAGGAGTTTTATTGGATTCAGGGGTTGATGGAGGGTATGCCTTGTTTGCATATGGTTTATAGAAGAGCAAATTGGTGGATTGTATAGATTGTGCTAATAGAAGATGATTTGGGATCAACGCTTGGATGCATCATGAAGGATATAGAAGTAGGAAGCATTGATTTGCTTATTAGGATGGATTGGATTACCCTTGAACCTGGAGGGGATGGAATGTGGGCTGGAAGCTTGAACTTGACTATGTGGGTTATACTGGATTTAGTTGAATATGGTTGAATCGAGAATCTGAATTTGAGAGGAATTTTGGTTGGATTACAGAATTATGTCTTGATCCGATTATAGGATTATATGATTAATGATTACTGGAATGTATGATTGTGGTATACCTTTTGATACCAGAGTTGGTTCCAATATCTACTGGATGTTGGGATAATTGATTGAAGGGTACATTGCTGGTATTGGAGTTGATCATAGTATCTGTTGAATAGATAACGATAGGATGATTTGGTGGAGCAAATATGAACTTGTGGCTTAGGAGAAGTCCTTTGGGAGAACCTTTAGACCAAGATTGAATTTAGTCATCTTGGAGCTTTTGGATTGAAAGAGGATCTATTGGACTTTGGGCAGAATAGAAGTATGCTGATCAAAGCAATGGATTTGTTGTATTATCTAAGCTCTAGCCCAAGAAGAAATTGTGAATTGTGTTGATTTGCCAATATCTTGAAAGAAATGATTGAATTCTTTTAATGGGAAGATTCCAAGATATGTGGATTGGTGGACCCTGATAATGTTAAGGTGTGGATTTGGCTTGGATGGAAAGTTGATCCTTAGCTCCTAGCTAGCATCCAGCACCTGATTAAAGCAAGTAGCTCTTGAAGAGAGCTGGATGAAAATAAAGAAGCAACACCGTCTCTACTCTCCAAGGACATTGTGCCAGACTTCTGGAGACCAAAGGCCGAAGATCGTTTCGTCAGCCCAACCTTATAGCTATAGATGCTAGACCCCTTCAGTGTAGTGTGCCCCTTTGTCAGTTAGTGTGCTGATCGTTACAACGTTGACAATTGTTGAGTTCTTTTGAGCAGCTTTCGAGATGGGTTCTTTGTTGGGTTGTTGTCTGCTCTATCCCCTTTTGGTCTTTTTGGCTCTTCCCTATCCTTGGTCTACTTCTTTAACCTTTGCGGCACCCAGCAGATGGTGAGGCCTTGTCGCTCTCAAGCAGGAGTTACCTACAACAGCCATGCCCCTTAGAGTATCAGTACCGAAGGACACCAACCATTGTCGGTAGAAGTCCTTCAGAGCCTGAATCAGTTCCTCATCACCTGACTCGATTGATGCAAGCAGGTTAGTGCAAATAATGGGTGGCAACAATAGCCCTCCGTCATTCCTCTGTAATCCAAAGAACATACCTGCGGAGGGCTACCTAGTGGCACGCCACTAGAAGTCTCTCGTGATAAAGATGTGAGCTGCTCTTTTCCCGAAGGCCACCACCCATGGAAGTTTGTGCACTGTTATAGATGTGGTGATCAAGGACACTTTGCTTATGGATGTCCCCAAAATGGGAAGCCAGAGCAAGAAATTCTCTGTGCTAGCTGTGGCCGCATCGGACACTATTTTATCAAGTGTTCCAGGAGAAAAGAAACCCAATATCAAGTCTGCTATTACTGTGGCGAGGAAGGGCACTTTGTCAAGCACTGCTCCTTGCAAGCAAACTTGGCACCTCGGGCCACCTTAGCACCGTAAGATGATCCGAGAACTAGGACACCACCTCAAGTAGCAATTAATCGCTCCATCTATGAAGGCAAGGATTGTGTGAGGACAATATCAATCCTCGCATTCCAAAGAAGATTGTGAAGGTCACAAACCGCCCACGTCCAAGCCGAGAAAGAAGGGACCATAGTTTCACCTATCAGGTCGTCCCAAAAATCAGAAGACCTGGAGTTCAGCAAGACTAGCCCCAAGGTGCTCCACCTTTTAGCCTCTTGTCGACAACAGGACAGTGGTGACAAGAGAGAAATGGAAGATCAAAAGCAAGACACTGTGAAGATTTCTAAGACTTGTGTGACTGTTGAACCAAGTCTCCGGAACAAGGCGCCAAAAGTCAGGGTACATAGCTCCCATTGCTGGGATAGGCGGCATCACGCCAATGGGTGCCCAAAAAGGTGGGCAGACTCCTCCGAGACTATATTCCAGAAGCTACCCTTTTAGCCACAATAACACCAGCAACAGGGAGCAAGAACAATAAGAGAATTTTGTCACGAGTACAAAAGTTCAGAAGGTTGGGCTTGCCATTGCCCCAAGAAGTGGTAGTAAATCACCCAACCAGCTTCAGCACCCTCAAGTCACCAGTTCAAGATCAGCCCCGCATGAAGCCGCCTCGTGCCACTGATGTCACGTGCTTCTACTGCAAAGAGATGGGGCATTACGCCAATAAATGCCCAAAGAAGTAGCAGGCAGTAAAGATGGCGACCAAACAGTGGTTCCAGTCGAAGACCCCTTGCTCTCCACCCTTTTCCTCTAGCCTCTCCAAATCTCAGGGTCGAGATTCCCTTAAGGGGGGTAGGTTTGTAACACCCTGGTTTTCAGAGCCTTTTTAAAAAAAAATTAAAATAAAAAGAACCATTTTGTTTTGATGAGAATTCAAAGCTTAACTTGAGATTTTCAGAATTTGGGTGTTTAAAATAATTAAACTAAACTTCAACTAACCCTAAAGTTTGGTTCTTTTGGTGTTACTTGAGCTCTCTGGAGCTATCTCTTCCTTTCTTTGTTAGTTCTGCCCTCCTCTTAGCTCAGCCCTTTCTTTCCAGACCTCCCTCTTGTTTGACCTCGCCAGACCTCCCCACGCATTGTATTCGGATTCCTTTATTTCAGACCACATCTTTGTTGGCTTGAATCTCCTTCGTTTAGACCTCCTTGGGCCTAGACCTCCCAAGTGCTTGGACCTCCCTGGGTCCAAACCTCCCTCTTTGGGTTTTCTCTGGCTTAAAACCTTTCCAGGCCTACGCCTTCCTCATGTTCATTTGAGTTCCTTAAAAACCATCTTGAAACTTTCTGTGTTCACTTGGACTTCCTCTTTACTTAGGTCCAGGTAACCATCTCGAGAAATTCCTTTCTCTGCCAACACGGTGTTTCCACTCCTAACTCGCGGTACTACCATTTCTCGGGATCTCTCTGTAGACCTCCTCGTGTCCTTGAGCCTCCTGGAACTCAATTGGACCTCCCTTGACCAAATCTGACCACTAAAGACCTCCCCTTTAATCTCCTCCGTTGGATTCCCTTCGGGCTTGGACCTCCTCTGTCTTTTGCACGGTCTGATCTAGCGTCTCGTGTCCTTCAGGACCTCCCCATATCCTCTAGGACCTCCCCTTCCCTTATTTGGACCTCCCTATGTCCTTCAGGACCTCCCCATGTCCTCCAGACTTCCCTCCCTGTAGATCTGGCCAATAAGACCTCCCGTTTGGAGATCTTAACCGTCCAGACCTCCCTCCTTGTAGATCTGGCCGTTAAGACCTCCCCCTTGGAGATCTTAACCACCCAGACCTCCCTCCTTGTAGATCTGGCTATTAAGACCTCCCCTTTTGAGATCTTAACCGTCCAGACCTCCCTCCTTGTAGATCTGGCCATTAAGACCTCCCCCTTGGAGATCTTAACCGCCTGCACCTCCTCCTTGTAGATCTGCCGTTAAGACCTCTCCTTGGAGATCTTAACCTTCGTGCCTCCCTCCTTGTAGATCTGGCCGTTAAGACCTCCCCTTGGAGATCTTAAGCGCCTGCACCTCCCTCCTTGTAGATCTGGCCGTTAAGACCTCCCCCTTGGAGCTCTTAACCGCCCCAGACCTCCCTCCTTGCAGATCTAGCCACTAAGACCTCCCCCTTGGAGATCTTAACCGCCCAGACCTCCCCCCTTGTAGATCTGGCCGTTAAGACCTCCCCCTTGGAGATCTTAACCACCCAGACCTCCCTCCTTGTAGATCTGGCCGTTGAGACCTCCCCCTTGGAGATCTTAACCGCCCAGACCTCCCTCCTTGTAGATCTGGCCGTTAAGACCTCCCCCTTGGAGATCTTAACCGCCCAGACCTCCCTCCTTGTAGATCTGGCCGTTAAGACCTCCCCTTTGAAGATCTTAACCATTTAAGACCTCCTCCTTCGATTAGATACTAACCATCCAGACCTCCCCCTTGATTTAATCCAACCGTCAGGATCTCCCTAGTGGATGAGGACCTCCACTTGACCTTTGCAGATCTCCGCTCTGCACTTGATCTTGGCCGTTGGACCTCCCTTTCGGAAATCCAACCGTCAGGACCTCCCCTTTTCACTTTGAGCTTGACCTTTGGACCTCCCGTGAGTAGGTATTTTGGACCTCCTGTCCATAGGACCTCCCCATTGTTGAGTCTTGTGGATCTCCTTGATCACAGGACCTCCTCCCTGTCCTTTTTGCAAGGACCTCCCTTGCGGGTTGAGGCCACTTGGTGGCCATGACCTCCAGTCCTTGCGTATGGGAGTCTCCCCCCATGCCATGTCTGTCGTGTCGCATTAAATACTACCGTCCTTTTGGCTGTAACTATGCTATCTTTGTGTCACTTCTTGTACTAGCTCCCACTTTTCCTCACCTACTCCCATCTCTTCCCACACCTGCTCTTGACCTCATGTGCCCTTGGACCTCTGTCACGACCCAGCCCAGGGCACACCCGGGAGGTCCCTCAGGACCTGCTAGGAGGTCCGAAAAGGAACCCCCAGGACGTCCCGACAGGACATCCCGGTAGGACCTCCAGACCTCCCGAGAGGTTCGATAGACTACCCGGAGGTCTGGGGTCCCGACCCGAGGAGGTCGTTGGACCTCAAACCTCCCCAAGCTCCGTGCGCTACTCGAGGGAGGTCCGAGAGGAGCCAACCCGAGGAGGTCGTGGGACTTGAGGACGAGCCTAAAGTCCACTGCGATCCAAACTGGTCCCCAAGGATCATCGACCAGTTCTCACAGCAAGCAAGTGACAGCAAAAACATCCACAGAACTTTATTAACAACAAAAGGAGGTTTGATTACAAGGGTTGCTTACAAGCTCCAGCAACAGAGAGCACACAAACGCAACGGAAAAACAAAAGACAGTGTCCACCCATTACACCACAGGTGATTGGCTAGAGGGCGCGGCCTAATTTATTTGGTCATCTTCATCATCATAGGAATCTTCACCTGCTCAATTCATGAATCAAGCAAGAGTGAGCACAACAACCATGCTCGCAAGTTACACCCGTCAATTAATAGAATGACATGCATAGGGATACATCAAGGGAAAGCATATTAGGGTTGATTTGCATAAAACCAATTTTATTTCAAATACAAGTATTAAGTTTCAAGGCAGGTTACAATAGATAAAATTCATTTTTGTCAAATCCATTTTCAGTTGAATAACATTCATCATCAAGATGGTGAAGGATACCCTCCTGTCACATGGCTTCCCGCCCAAACCCAATTTGGTTAAACCACCAAAACCAATTTCATAAGTCTTTTGAAAACCAAAACCAAGAGCTAACTTTGAGTGACATTGCCAGCATGTCCATGACCGCGGACACGGCTATTCGAATAGATTTACACTCTGTAGAGGTTGTACACTTTACCCACATGACATGAATTCTCTAGTTTGCTTGGCATCTGTCGATACCACCTCACACTTCCTTTGGTGGTCTAGAGCACATGACAAGGCCTTTACAATGCATTGCTCCACCGCAGTCCACTCACATTAAGGTTTCGCAGATCCCCCCCTTTGGATAGAAACCCGCTGGGTTAATGGGGTGCCCCCTCTTATGCCAGGTGGGACTACAACAGTCGTAACATGACAACCCACCACATCAACAGGGTAAACCACGATAGAGCTTTGCAAATTAATAAGCCAGATCCCACGCCCCACACTGGAGACATGTGGTTGCACAATTTTGGCATAGCCCATTATAGGCTTAGCAAGTGGTGTCGCAAAGACCGGTCCTTAACTGACTTAGGCGACAAACCTCAACCCTGGGGCATCGGATCACACGACCCCTGTGCATAGACATGCACCAACCAAACAACCAGCTTCGCCCAAGTCCAAATCCATTTTCCATTTACTTTGCTTTTCAAACCTCCATGGCACACCAATGCCACGGCCATAAGTAAAGCCTCCATGAGACACCAATGTCATGGCCGGAATCATTTGAATAAGAGATATTTTTGGCTAGAACTCCCAAATCAAGATTTTGGTCTAAGCAAGACTAAGCATTCCATTTTTCAAAAGCCACGGGTCCTCACTATTGCAAGAACCAGGTTTTATCTAGGGTGACAATGAGGTTGATTCAACATGGACAGTGGTCCTACCAAGCAGTAGGCATAACTAAGAATTGAAAGATAGGCATTGAAATAACTTAGTAAAGTACGCATGCATACATCTTTGAAATCGACATAAGTAATTTGAAGTATTGGGTGCAACATGATCAAGACTGTAACTTGCCTTGCTCAAAGTCTTGAGCTTCTTCTTCTCCCTCACAGAACTCTGGTTCCACACGGTCTTGGCAATCTACACAGTGAAAACCAAATATTCAAATAGAGCTCCAATAAAATCCAAAGGAAATCTTAATAAAACTCCAAAGTAAACCAATAGAGAGATTGAGAGGTCAGGAGGAGGTCCAATGAGCTTGTTGGAGGAGGTCCAGAGAGTGCTTGGTTGAGCCAGGGAGTGGAATTGATGAAAAATGAGAAAGGAAGGGCTGCCCAAGCTATATATAGCTGGAGCTAATGCACATGACCTAGAATATGGGTCCTCAGGAGTTGGTAACAAGGACAATAAGAGTAGGCAAGGAATGTGACAATGGTATGACATGAGTACTGCAAAGGTGAGAGCATTTAATGTGATACAACATGCATTAACTGCGATGAAGACTTCCTTGCACCAGGACACAGTCAAAGGCAAAGAACACTGGGTGTGATTGCCTAGTGGGGCAACCAAGACCCGCAGAGGAGGTCCTGCAAGGACATTGAGGAGGTCTTGCCGTGAAGAAGGGGAGATCCTCACCCATAGGGGAGGTCCTGACTGTTGGATCTCCAAAAAGGAGGTCCAAACGGCCAAGGTTAAGTGCAAAAGAGGAGGTCCGCAGGGGCTGGGAGGAGGTCCTCACCTGCAAGGGAGGTCTAGACGGTTGGATCTCCGGAAGGGAGGTCCAACGATCAAGATAAATTACTAACGGGGAGGTCTGCAAAGGTAAGAGGAGAACCTCGCCCGCAAGGGAGGTCTAGAGCCGTAGGATCAAATCCAGGGGAAGTCTGAACGGTTAGGATTTCCAAGGGGAGGTCCTAATGATCGGATCTGACAAAAAGGGGAGTTTTGGACGGCCAAGATCTCCAAAGGAGGAGGTCTTGACGGCCAGATCTTCAAGGGAGGAGGTCCGGACGGTTAAGATCTCCAAGGGGAATGTCTTAACAGTCCAGATTTACAAGGAGGAGGTTTGGACGGTTAAGATCTCCAAGGGGGAGGTCTTGACTGTCCAGATTTACAAGGAGGAGGTCTGGACGGTTAAGATCTCCAAGGGGGAGGTCTTAATGGTCCAGATTTACAAAGAGGAGGTCTGAACAGTTAAGATCTCCAAGGGGGAGGTCTTAACGGTCCAGATCTTCAAGGAGGGAGGTCTGGACGGTTAAGATCTCCAAGGGGGAGGTCTGAACGATCCAGATCTTCAAGGAGGAGGTCTGGACGGTTAAGATCTCCAAGGGGGGGGGGGTCTTAACGGTCCAGATCTTCAAGGAGGAGGTCTGGACGGTTAAAATCTCCAAAGGGGAGGTCTCAACGGTCCAAATTTACAAAGAGGAGGTCTGGATGGTTAAGATCTCCAAGGGGAGGTCTTAACGGTCCAGATCTTCAAGGAGGGAGGTCTGGACGGTTAAGATCTCCAAGGGGGATGTCGTAATGGTCCAGATCTTCAAGGAGGGAGGTCGGGACCGCTGGATTTCGATCGGACCGCCTAGAATGATCTAAGGCTCAGGGAGGGTGGGACGTTCGAACCATCCAAACGTCTCACCAGGATCAAACCGTCCAATGCAAATCGGACGATTCACGATCAATAGAGATGCAAATAGACAAGGAGGAGATCCTGGAGGACCTAGGGAGGTCTGGTAGGACACAGGGAGGTCCAATAAAGGTAAGGGGAGGTCCTAGAGGACATGGGGAGGTCCGGTTGGACACAGGGAGGTCCAATAAAGGTAAGGGGAGGTCCTAGAGGACATGGGGAGGTCCGGTAGGACACAGGGAGGTCCAAGCAAACAAAGAGGAGGTCCTAAGAAGCGGTAGCACCGCAAAGTGCGGGCGGTACTACCGAGTTGGTGCCGGAGGGAACCTGCAGAGAAGGTTTCAAGGATACCAGCAACGAAGGAAAGTCCAAGTAAACACGAAAAGCTTCAACAGGATTCCAAAGGAGCTCAGATGCACATGAGGGTGGCGAAGGCTTGGGGAGGTTGTAAGCCAGAGAAGACCTGAGAGGGAGAATTGGACCCAAGGAGGTCCAAGCATTTGGGAGGTGTAGACCCAAGGAGATCTGGACCTGGGGAGGAGAACACAAAGGAGGTCCGGACCTTTGGATCCAAACGGAGGGGAGGTCTGGGCCATTGGATCCCAGACGAAGGGAGGTCTGGTCTAGAGATGGACAAGAAAAATGGATAGAGAAGGGATGATCTTCAAAACTCCAACAACTCAACAAACCAACAAGGAACGTTAGTTGAAGTTTGGGTTAGTCAACTTAAATCCATTATGAAATTTCAGGTTAAGCTTTGAATTCTCATCAAAACAAAATGGTTCTTTTTATTTTGAAATTTTTTTCAAAATGGCTCTGAAAATCAGGGTGTCACAAACCTACCCCCCTTAAGGGAATCTCGACCCCGAGATTCAAGCTTGGCCAGCAAAGAGGTATGGGTAGTTTGCTCTAAGGTCCTCTTCTCTTTTCCATGTGCCTTCACTTTCTGGATGATGACTCCACTGCACCTTGTAGGTTCGAAGAATCCTGCTCCTGGTGACATGCTCTATGACATCCAAAATTTTGATCGGTCTCTCCACATAAGTGAGGTCTTCTTGGAGATCTATGCTCCCCAGCGAGGTGTGGTCTTCAGGTACTCGAATGCATTTCCTTAGTTGTGACACATGGAATGTACTGTGTACTGCCGACAGAGAAGTAGGCAGCTCAATCTTATAAGCCACTTCACCTTGTCTTGCCAATATCTTGTATGGCCCAACAAATCTTGGAGCTAGCTTCCCTCTGGTTCGGAATCTCCTAACTCCTTTGAGTGGGGTTATCTTAAGATATACAAAATCTCCAACTTCAAAAGATAAGTCCCGACGTCGAGTATCGGCATAGCTCTTTTGTCTAGACTGAGCTACTCTCAAGCGCTCTCTTATGAGCTTCACCTTTTCTTCAGCTTCCTTGATGACATCAGGTCCATATAATTGGCGCTCACCCACTTGATCCCATAGGAGAGGGGTTCTACACTGTCTCCCATACAACACTTCAAATGGAGACATCTTCAAACTGGCTTGGTAACTATTATTGTAGGAGAACTCGGCATAGGGAAGGTTTTTGTCCCAACTTTTCCCATAGTCCAAAGCACAAGCTCAAAGCATGTCTTCAAGCACTTGATTTACTCTCTCTGTTTGACCATCAGTCTGAGGGTGGTAAGCAGTGCTGAAATTAAGCCTTGTCCCTAAGGCTTCATGGAGACCTTCCCAAAATTTTGAAGTGAACTGGGAACCTCTATCAGACACTATACTCTTGGGTACACCATGTAAACATACGATTCGGGCTAGATACAACTCAGCCAACTTGCTACTTGAATAGGTGGTCTTGACCGGAATAAAGTGTGCTACTTTGGTTAAACGATCCACAATAACCCAAATGGAGTCATAGCCCGATTGGGTTCTTGGCAAACCAGTGATGAAGTCCATGCCAATTTGCTCTCATTTCCACTCGGGAATGGGTAAAGGTTGAAGCAAACCAGCAGGCCTTTGGTGCTCAGCCTTGACCCTGTGGCATACATCACATCGTGCTACGAACTCAGCTATTTCTCTCTTCATGCCGACCCACCAATACCTCTCCTTGAGGTCTTGATACATCTTTGTACTCCCTGGGTGAATGGAGTAATGTGACTCATGAGCTTCTTTAAGCAGGAGGTGCTTTATGTCCTGGCAGTTCGGCACACATATCCTTTTGCCGAACCAAAGGACCTCTTGTTCATCCACTAAAAATCCAGGAGCCTTGCCTTTTCCTATGTTGTCTCTAATCTCCTGGAGGTCTTTATCCTTTAACTGGTTCTCTCGGATTTGCTTCTGGACTACAGGCTCCACTTCTAGGGCATGCACAGAGGCTTGCTCCACAATTTCCAGATTGAGATGCCTCATTTCTTCATACAATTTGGGCTGGTTTTCTTGGACCAATAAGAGGTTGAAATAGCTTTTTCGGCTCAAAGCATCAGCCACTACATTTGCTCTACCTGGGTGGTAGTGAATTCCAAGATCATAGTGCTTGATAAGCTCCAACCATCTTCTTTGTCTAAGGTTGAGGTCAGCTTGGGTGAAGATATACTTTAAGCTCTTATGGTCTGTAAAGACCTTGCAGCGATTACCAATAAGGTAATGGCGCCAAATTTTTAGAGCATGCACCACGGCTGCTAGTTCCAAATTATGAGTGGGGTAGTTGGCTTCATGAGGCTTTAATTACCGAGAGGCATAAGCTACTACCCGACCCTCTTGCATTAGAACACAACCAAGACCCTGCCTTGAGGCATCACAATAGACTTCAAAATCTTTTCAGACATCGGGCAAAATCAACACCGGAGCAGAGGTCAATCTTTTCTTCAACTCTTGAAAGCTATGGCTGGGGTCCAAACATACTTCGTTTCCTTCTTAAGCAGTTGGGTAAGAGGTCTTGCTATGCTTGAAAAGCCTTCAATAAACCTACGGTAATACCCCGCCATGCCAAGAAAGCTTCTTATTTGAGACACTGACCTAGGTGGTTTCCAATCTAGGACATCTTGGACCTTGCTAGGGTTAACTGCCACTCTAGTTGCCGACATGACATGGCCCAAAAAGGTGACTTCACTCAACCAAAAGTCACACTTCTCAAATTTTGCATAGAGCTAGTGGTCCCTGAGCTTGTCTAGGACTAACCGAAGGTGACCTTCATGCTCTGCCTCAGTTTTAGAGTACACAAGAATGTCATCTATGAAGACAATGACAAACTTATCTAAGTACTCCATAAATACTTTATTCATCAAATTCATGAAGTATGTAGGAGCATTAGTTAGTCTAAAGGACATGACTGTGAACTCATAAAGTCCGTACCGAGTTGAGAAGGCTATCTTTGGAATGTCCACTGGTCGAATCTTCAATTGGTGGTAACCTGACCTTATGTTAATCTTGGAGAAAACTGCTCCTCCTTTAAGTTGATCAAATAAGTCATCGATCCTGGGCAAAGGATACTTATTCTTGATGGTAACATCATTGAGAGCTTTATAATCCACACACATGCGCTATGTACCATCCTTCTTTGCCACAAAGATCACAGGAGCTCCCCAAGGAGAGGAACTCGGCCTCACAAAACCTTTACTTTGCATTTCTTCAATTTGCTGCTTCAGCTCAACCAAGTCATTAAAATGCAACCTATATGGCCTTTTGGAAATGGGTGTTGTCCCTGGGACTAGGTTAATGACAAATTACAAATCTCTATCCGGAGGCATTCTAGGGAGCTCACTAGGAAACACATCAGGGTACTCCCTTACCACAGGGTGGTCTTCAAGTTTCATTTCTCTTAAGCAGGACAACCTAGGACCTGCCTTAGGAGAGGTCTCGGGGCTAAATTCAACTTGTACCCCCTGCTCATTGGTGAGCACAATGGACTTGTTGGCACAATCTATTTGGCCTTGGTTCTTAGATAACCAGTCCATTCCAAGAATCACATCTAACCCTTGGGAGCGCAGGACTATCAAGTCTGCAGAGAAAGGTACTCCCAAGATTTCCAAGGAAAGATTTGGGCACAAGGAGTGAGTCCTCATTTCCAAGCCCGGGGAGTGGATTAGCATAGAGTTTACTAGAGGAGTTATAGTTAACCCATTATTACCCACAAACTTTGAAGAGATAAACGAATGAGAAGCTCCGGAATCAAAAAGAATTGAGGCTGGTACGATATTGACAAGAAACGTACCAAGGACCACATCCGAAGCTTGCTGAGCTTCCTCAGCTGTGACATGGTTCACTCACCCTTTAATATACTGCACTGGAGGCTTTGGATTGGTGTGGCTGCCAGGAGCTGAAGACCCCTGAGCCGATCGGGTGGGAGTTGGAGCTGTAGCTTGAAGTTTCTTCGGACATTTATTAGCATAGTGCCCAACTTCATGGCAATAGAAACAAGTCACCTCTGCTGCAGAGTTTGTGGCTGGCTTTGCCTGAAATTGACCTCCTGGGGAGGTGTTATGAGAGCTGGAGGTACCAGGCCGCTTGGCTTGCATCGAAGTCCTGATGGGGGAGGAGGTCGCAGACCTCATAGGCTGGAATTGGGAGGTCTTTGGCCTGGAAAATCCTTCTGACCTGAACTGCTAGGCTGCCTTCCTCTTTTTGCGGTTTTCCATCTCAACGTGCTTGCCCTCTTGCCGAATGGTCTTGCTCACTAGGTGTTGGAAATCTGGATAGTCATGAGCAAGAAGCTGGACTGAGAGGTCATCATTAAGTCCTTCCAAGAACCGCTCTTGTTTGGACTCATCGGTGGCCACATCCTCAGGTCCATATCTTGCCAACTGATTGAACTTGTGTAGATATTCGCTGACTGTGTAGTTCCCTTGGCGCAAGGCTCTAAACTCCTTCTTCTTTAGAAATATCATTCCATGAGGAATATGTGCACGCCTAAAAGCTTGAGTGAAATTCTCCCAGGTGATTTCTTGAGCGTCGGGGTGGGATTGAGTAAAGTTATCCCACCATTCCGAGGCTGGTCCCTGAAGTTGGTGAGAGGCAAATAGAACTCTCTCTCTCTGTCTGTGCATTGGATCATGTCCAGTTTTCTACTCACTACTCTGAGCCAGTCGTCAGCTTCTAGAGGTTCAGTGGTGCTGGAGAAAGTGGGTGGCCTAATCCTCATTAACTCAGAAATGTTGGCTCTAGGAGGAGGTGGAACATGCACAGGAGGTTGGGTTGCTGTTGCTGCTTGAAGGTTTTGAGTGTTGGTGATGGACTGGGCTAATAAATTGATCAACTGTGCTTGATTGGTCATCATTTGGTTCCAGTTTGGACCTTGAGTTGGAGGAGGAGGTGGTTGCGGCACTGGAGTCTCTGGATCATTCCCAAGGGCTCGACCTTGGCCACTTGTGCTGCCGCTACCCCTTGTGGTCACCATCTGCTAGGGTTCAAGAGGTAAGGAAAGATAAGAGAACTAAGGGGGAAGGTTTAAAGCTTAAAGCAACCAAACCAATGTAATCCCAAAAACAAGGACTTCAGCAATCAAACTCAACACCTTCTACGCGAGGTTTGCTGCCCTCAGGGCTGCAAGTAATGAGATCATGACAAGGAGGGGTGGTCCTTTGCAAAGTAACCCCAAGGGTAACCTTTACAAAGGACTGCCACTCATTGACACAACAGGGAGGTCCTTATTGCTACAACAACAACCTAGATCGGTCCTATAGATATCCCAAGGAAAAGAATTCTATTTAATTTTATAAAACATTGAGGCAAGCAAAACGATAAGGAGGAGATAAGGTGAGATAAGAGACAGAAAAGGGGATAAGAATAGATAGATGACTCGGGTTAGGAGAGAACAATTTATTTTTCTTGTTCATTAAAACACATTTTGAACTTTTCCTAACGGCCATTCTATTAGGCTGCGTCCTGCAGTCAAGATGCTCTGATACCACTTGTCACGACCCGGCCCAGGGCACACCTGGGAGGTCCGAAAAGGAACCCCCAGGACATCCCGAGAGGTCCCTCAGGACCTCCTGGGAGGTCCGTAAAGAACTTCCAAGGACGTCCCAAGAGGACATCCCGGTAGGACCTCCAGACCTCCCGAGAGGTCCGATAGACCACCCGGAGGTCTGGGGTCTCAAAGACCAGTCCTTAACTAACTTGGGCGACAAACCTCAACCCTGGGGCATCAGATCATACGACCCCCGTGCATAGACATGCACCAACCAAACAACCAGCTTCGCCCAATTCCAAATCCATTTTCCATTTACTTTGCTTTTCAAAACTCCATGGCACACCAATGCCACGGCCATAAGTAAAGCCTCCATGACACACCAATGTCATGGCCAAAATCATTTGAATAAGAGATATTTTTGGCCAGAACTCCCAAATCAAGATTTTGGTCTAAGCAAGACTAAGCATTCCATTTTTCAAAAGCCACGGGTCCTCACTATTACAAGAGCCAGGTTTTATCTAGGGTGATAATGAGGTTGATTCAACATGGACAGTGGTCATACCAAGCAGTAGGCATAACTAAGAATTGAAAGATAGGCATTGAAATAACTTAGTAAAGTAAGCATGCATACATCTTTGAAATCGACATAAGTAATTTGAAGTATTGGGTGCAACATGATCAAAACTGTAACTTGCCTTGCTCAAAGTCCTAAGCTTCTTCCTCTCCCTCACAGAACTCTGGTTCCACACGGTCTTGGCAATCTACACGGTGAAAACCAAATATTCAAATAGAGCTCCAACAAAATCCAAAGGAAATCTTAATAAAACTCCAAAGTAAACCAATAGAGAGATTGAGAGGTCGGGAGGAGGTCCAATGAGCTTGTCGGAGGAGGTCCAGAGAGTGCTTGGTTGAGCCAGGGAGTGGAATTGATGAAAAATGAGAAAGGAAGGGCTGCCCAAGCTATATATAGCTGGAGCCAATGCACATGACCCGGAATATGGGTCCTCAGGAGTTGGTAACGAGGACAATAAGAGTAGGCAAGGAATGTGACAATGGTATGACATGAGTACTGCAAAGGTGAGAGCATTTAATGTGATACAACATGCATTAAATGTGATGAAGACTTCCTTGCAATAGGACATAGTCAAAGGCAAAGAACACTGGGTGTGACTGCCCAGTGGGGCAGCCAAGACCTGCAGAGGAGGTCTTGCAAGGACATTGAGGAGGTCTTGCCGTGAAGAAGGGGAGATCCTCACCCATAGGGGAGGTCCTGACTGTTGGATCTCCAAAGAGGAGGTCCAAACGGCCAAGGTTAAGTGCAAAAGAGGAGGTCCGTAGGGGCTAGGAGGAGGTCCTCACCCGCAAGGGAGGTCTAGACGGTTGGATCTCCGGAAGGGAGGTCCAATGGTCAAGATCAATTACAAATGGGGAGGTTTGCAAAGGTAAGAGGAGAACCTCACCCGCAAGGGAGGTCTAGAGCCGTAGGATCAAATCCAGGGGAGCTCTGAACGGTTAGGATTTCCAAGGGGAGGTCCTAATGATCAGATCTGCCAAAAAGGGGAGGTCTGGACCGCCAAGATCTCCAAAGGAGGAGGTCTTGATGGCCAGATCTTCAAGGGAGGAGGTCCGGACGGTTAAGATCTCCAAGGGGGAGGTCTTGACGGTCCAGATTTACAAGGAGGAGGTGCAGGCGGTTAAGATCTCAAGGGAGGTCTTAAGATCCAGATTTACAAGGAGGAGGTGCAGGACGGTTAAGATCTCCAAGGGAGGTCTTGACGGTCCAGATTTACAAGGAGGATGCAGGCGGTTAAGATCTCCAAGGGGAGGTCTTAACGGTCCAGATCTTCAAGAGGGATGCAGGACGGTTAAGATCTCCAAGGGGGAGGTCTGAACGGTCCAGATCTTCAAGGAGGAGGTCTGGACGGTTAAGATCTCCAAGGGGGAGGTCTTAACGGTCCAGATCTTCAAGGAGGAGGTCTGGACAGTTAAGATCTCCTAGGGGGAGGTCTCAACGGTCTAGATTTACAAAGAGGTGGTCTGGACGGTTAAGATCTCCAAGGGGGAGGTCTTAACGGTCCAGATCTTCAAGGAGGGAGGTCTAGACGGTTAAGATCTCCAAGGGGGTGGTCTTAACGGTCCAGATCTTCAAGGAGGGAGGTCGGGACCACTGGATTTCGATCGGACCGTCCAGAATGATCTAAGGCTTAGGGAGGGTGGGACGTTCGAACCATCCAAACGTCTCACCAGGATCAAACCGTCCAATGCAAATCGGACGACTCATGATCAATAGAGATGCAAATATACAAGGAGGAGATCCTGGAGGACCTGGGGAGGTCCGGTAGGACACAGGGAGGTCCAATAAAGGTAAGGGGAGGTTCTAGAGGACATGGGGAGGTCCGGTAGGACACAGGGAGGTCCAATAAAGGTAAGGGGAGGTCCGGTAGGACACAGGGAGGTTCAATAAAGGTAAGGGGAGGTCCGGTAGGATATAGGGAGGTCCAAGCGAACAAAGAGGAGGTCCTAAGGAGCGGTAGCACCGCAAAGTGCGGGCGGTACTACCGAGTTGGTGCCGGAGGGAACCTCTAGAGAAGGTTTCAAGGATACCAGCAACGAAGGAAAGTCCAAGTAAACACGAAAAGCTTCAACAGGATTCCAAAGGAGCTCAGATGCACATGAGGGTGGCGAAGACTTGGGGAGGTTGTAAGCCAGAGAAGACCCGAGAGGGAGAATTGGACCTAGGGAGGTCCAAGCATTTGGGAGGTCTAGACCCAAGGAGGTCTGGACCAGGGGAGGACAACACAAAGGAGGTCTAGACCTTTAGATCCAAACGGAGGGGCGGTCTGGGCCGTTGGATCCCAGACGAAGGGAGGTCTGGTCCAGAGATGGACAAGAAAAATGGACAGAGAAGGGACGATCTTCAAAACTCCAACAACTCAACAAACCAACAAGGAACTTTAGTTGAAGTTTGGGTTAGTCAACTTAAATCCATTATGAAATTTCAGGTTAAGCTTTGAATTCTCATCAAAACAAAATGGTTCTTTTTATTTTGAAATTTTTTCAAAAAGGCTCTGAAAATCAGGGTGTCACAACCTCCCAGCAGCTCAGGTAATATAAGCTTGAGCGGCCCTTCCTCCTTCACCTCTTTCCTCAATCTCCCCCCTCTGGTTCACCCGACCAGCTCTTAGACCTCTTTCCAAGTTCTCTGGACCTCTTCTTCAATCCAGCAGACCTCCTTCGGCCAACACCTTGGACCTTCTCCAAATCGTCAAACCCTTCTGTGGTTCTTATTTAATGTTTATTTGAAGTTTGGTTGAATCTCCTTCTGGTCTTTATTTGATCTTGAGTTTCTTTAAACGTGTAGACCTCGACATTCTTGGAGAACCCGAGCTCTGTGAGGAAGTGAATCCATGAAGCCTTTCAAGCGGGAGGCAAGTTACACTCTTGATCATGTTGCACCCATTATTTCAAGTTACTTATGTTTAGTTTCAAAAGTGTATGCATGCTTACTTTCACTGAGTTTTGCTTTGGATCTTATGTCCTTGTCCATATATTTGGAGTTCATTTCTTGTTATCTACTTTCCTTTCGTTTAGTTCCAGTTGGTTTTTGCATTTTGAAGTTAAAATCTCTAATGTAAATTAAGAACCATACCCCTGTTATTTTCCCCTACCTTGTGCTTTTCCCTCTCACCTATTTTATGGAAGTCACTGGTTGGTTAAAGGATTGATAGCGGAATCGGTAAAGAGAAGGATATGATTGAATAACTGCTATTTTATCTTTAATTGGATCTTTCATGTTTGGTTGATATTGGTGGTTTTGCATTGTCAGAGTGAAGTTGATAATCGAGAAATTGGATTATTACTCTTGGTCCCTAAATATGATCTTAGAAGAGTTAATTAGATTGATGAACCATGAGATATTAACCTTTGTGGGATCTTTTATAGATTTTGGAATGCGTTACCATAGGAGGTTGTGATATGAGTATCTATGGAACTATTATTTTGAGGTATAAGCTCGTGTGCGAGTGATGTTGGATTTATATCGGAAGAACCTGTAGGTATAACTCATAGAACACATGAAGTAGGTTGAATTAATAACTTTGTGGATTCACTTGGCGATTTAGGTTTTGATATACCTTAGTCAACCAATCAATAAGAATTGTTAGTCGGATTTTGGTCTAAGGTGATAGAGTTCGAAATTGAAACTGTGATGATAAATGTAAATTTTGATGGATACTTATGATGATAATTTGAGAGTTGTGAAGTTGTAATTGGTATATAACCAGATCGTAATACTCCTGGAGATGAGGAGAGATTAGGTGATTGAACAATCGTATAGTATATGACTATGAGGATTGAATACGAATTTATCTTTGTGGGAATAGTTGTCCCAAGGATGGTATAATGGGATCAATAAGGGATGATAAATTGTGGTGGTAGGATATCAATGATACTTGAGGATCAGTAGATTTTGGAAGACATCGAGTTAATATTATTGAACTGGACTAAAATAATTATTGTGGATAATTTAATCTGGATGAGGTTAGTAATTTAGATTATTTGGATTATAATTGGATTACAAATTCACCTGGGATGGATAATCTTTTTGATGATTTAATGCACTAGGATGGAGTTGACGATGAATAAGGGGATATATTTTTAACCTAGGATAACTGTGTTGATTTTGATAGTTAATTAGATCCTAGAGTGGGGATAATTGGATTAGACCTTAAGAGTTTAATTGGTGTGTTTGATGGATTGATCGTTGCAAGTGGATTGATCATGCTCACAAAAAGGATTGGGTAGCAGAAATATTGAGACATTGCTCGAAGATGCAATTGGAACTTGCATAGATGTACCCTCTCTTAAGGATTGAAATTATTGTGAGGAAACTTGCTAGAAACAACAAATAATTGATAAACGGTTAATAGTATATGTCAACCAGGGATTATATACAGTGACATACAGATCTTTAGTGCTCACGATTTAGAAGTTATATGGGAAATACCCTATGATAGAAATTTAGAAGGCGAGTGTAATGAACTATGTGAGCGAGAAGCCGGTTTGTTTAGGATTCGTAATATTATTGGGATTTTGATCAAAATGGGAGTAAACCCGTGAGTTAGATTGTGGGAGTAAATCAATAGTTGTTTGTGCTCACTCATGGATTGTTAAAATTGGAAGCAAGTTAGTGTCCTTCCTAGAATTTGAATCAAACCTGAGAAATTATGGTGGAGATTTCTTTAAAGCAAGCGATTTCGGGGTTGTTGTATAGATTGTGGAATAATAGATTAGAATGTGCTTGCTATAGACTCAATGTGGTTGGTGGATTTTAATTGGATAAATGGTAATTAGGGGTTGTCAAACCCAAGAATAGCAAGTTAGTAATGGGTCGGGATTGAGTCATTCGGTCCTTGGAAAGAAGTTTGGATTTTAGCAAAGCGACAAAGTTTTTCTGCCCTTTCTCTTTTCCACCGAATCTCGGGATGAGATTCTGTTTAAGGGGGTAGGTTTTGTAACATCCCCAAATTAATAAATGATAATTAGTATGTATCTCATTAACATGCATATTGTTTTCGAATCTTTTGCATCATTTATTGCACTTGGGTTTGTGTTTCAAATGTATAAAAATGAGGAGAAATTAAAACTTTTGAACATACAATGGTTTTTCTAGAGCATGTGCATAAATTGTTGCTTTCGAAAATTTAGAAATCAAAGAAAACACACACCTCAAATTTAAATTCCAAATTAAAACAAGAATAAAAGCTTATGAACATCATCTGGAAATAATTTATTCAATTAATATAATAATTATCATTAATTAAAATAATTTTTCCAAAATTTTTGGAACTCAATTTGAACCCCAGAAAATTCAAACTCAAATCAAAGACCTATTCCAAATTTGAATTTAACTTATATAAATTAAATCATGAATAGTGGGTTTTAAAATTTTTATGAGTAATAGGATGTCCCAGGAACCCCTCTGAATTATTTCAGAATTTTTAAAAATTTATTTATATTTTAAAGCCCTAGTCAAACCTGACTTCTCTTGGTCAAATCTGATTCAAATTTGGGCTCAACACTGTTCCTCCGACTTGAGCCTAGCTCTGACCCGCACCCCTCTCTCTTGACTCGGCTGGACCAACTTGCTTTTGGACCATCAGATCCTGATCCGACCATCCAAATCCTCGGTCCAAACTTACCACCGGAGCCACTCACTGTTGCTCCGACCCGACCACGCGACTCGGTTGAACCCACTCGCCGCACCGCAACGTTTTTCAGTCACTGCCCGTGGGCCCGCCCGCCGCACACAGGGCGTCTTCAACCTCAGGCGGGCTCATGCAGAGCTCCGCTCCACGTCCATTGCATCTTCTTGCGCCTCCGTCAAGACTGTCTTTGCACCGCCTCCATGGCCTATCCCCGAGCACCGCCTGCCAACGCCGCCTATTCCTCCGTCTTCCATCTCGCTCAAAACGGCTGCTACCTCTTGTTCTCCTCTCACTTCTCTCTTCGGCCGAGGGAGAGAAGGAGGTCATAAGGCCACCTCAGTCCAGGTAAGCGCCGCTGCGACCTCGCCGTTCCCTTCCTCTCTCTTTGCCATCTCCATTTTCTCTAAACCAAGCTCCTCTCTCATCTTGTAGCTCCCGGAATGCAACAGCGTCCTCATCGGCTCCGGGGCGCGCTCCGAAAACAACCACCAGGACCTTTTCATCTCCGGTGAGTCCTAACGACACCTTTGTGCGTCACCTTGTGCCCTTAGGTATGAGATACATTTCCCCTCAACCCATTTCCTCAATGTTTCCCAGGAGCCGCCGAATTTTGGATTTTCTCCCCTTTTGGCTGCGAGCAACCATTTCTTCCCCACCTCTAACTTGGTGAGGCTCGACCCAATTTTGGGCATTGGGAGCACCACGCAGGTACCACGGGACTTCCCCAAGCCTCATCGGAGCTTTTCTTCCTCTACGGCAAGCTCCCCACGAGGAACCACTTCGCCGCTGGCATTTTCTCCATCGTCGGACCACCTCGGCCCCTCTTAACCTCCATCTAGCTCACAGTGAGCTTTGCAAGGGTCCCTTGAACATTTTTCACCACTTTTTGTTGGTGCTCATCGCCTGACTTGGAACCGTCACCGCGCATGTGCCATTGCCGCCGCACCCGGGTGTCATCGGAGCTGAAGACGAAGGCCCTTGGTCACCATGCCCCCACTTCAGCATCACATGAACCCCAAGAGGCAAGATCTGGCGTCGTTGTACCTCGGGGAGGCCTCTACGTCGAGCTTATTTAGCACCCATACTTGCCTCCTTCGCTCAACCCCGCCGCCGGCACGCCACCGTGCCTCCCCGCCGGCAAGGACGCCACCGGAAGGTAGCCCTTGCTTTTGTCTTTCCATTTTGCCACAGCCCTTGCACCCTCCGGCCTTCCCTCACCACTAGCGAGCGTGGCAATGCCGCGGCCACGTGCGCTACCTGCGTTGTCGGAATTTCCGACCAAAAACAGTAAGGCTTTAATTAACCAAATCTCAGTTTTGTTAGCGCTAATGATTGCTTAATAATTTGATAGCTGTCTGAAGTGCTTAATGCATCACTTACAAGTGGGCCCGAGACCATTACATGCATTCTAACCAGCCCATAGACCTTGCACTGTGCTGTGGACTTTAGTCCACACACTATTTGGTGAACCTTGTCTCTGACAACTGGGGCCCACATGTCAGGATGCTTCAATTCAAAATTTATTTGGGACTTAGCACTGTGCACTGGACCCCATCCGTCATGGACTATGGCTAAGGTAGGTCTCGGTGAGAAAAGTCCTAAATGCTTATAGAAATTCCGAAATGATTAATTTATGCACAGAAAAATACGTTTAACTTCAAAAATACACAACTAAATCATTTTAACTCCAAAAACAGTGAAACCAATTTTTTTATTTTAAATTCTACATGAGCTATTTATGAAAATAGATTTAAACCTTGTCACTGTCTCTGAAAATATAGTTTGTGGAAAGTGATCCAAAAATGAATTATTTTTACACTTTAAATTGTTGTTAAACTTGGAAAATTCATAACTAAATCATAAAAACTCCAAAATTGATGATTCAAATTTTGTTAGTTTCCTTTATAAATGTAATTTAATATAAAAATGGGTTAAATTATGTTACTATTACAGAAAACACTTTTGGCAAAATTACTTTAGGATTAGTAATATTGTTGCATTACAAATTGCTTTAAATTCAAAAATGCATAAGTATTTCTCTGTAACTCCAAATTGAGTGAACTCAACTTTGTTGGAATCCTCTGTTAGTTTAGTTTATTGTAGAATAGGTTTTGAGCATGTTGCTGTTACTAAAAATCTCATCTTACAAATGTTTTGTAGACTACTTTCATGACTTTGAAAAATCATAGAAAATTCATCTTAACTCCAAATGAGGTGAATCAAATTCCATTGTTCATATCATGTGGTGCTCTGCCTACCATAAAAATTTGAAGTACACCACATCTCTGGAAATTTTCACCAAAATAATTAATTCGGATGAACAGTAACCGGTAGCATTTTAATTGGATTTTCTGGAAAACTGATTTTCAAACTACCCTAACTTTTGCATAGAGCATCCAAATTAATTGATTCTTGTTGATAAATTCATATAAAATCATGCTCTACCTTCTGTGAATTTTTCATGATTTTTGGATGAATTTGAATTTTTGGGTCTTTTCGGTTTTATCCGTTTCTTATTGTGTTTTCGATTCTTTCGCTAGGTTCCGACGAATTTATTGAATGCGCGAGTGATCCTCTACAGCAAGAAAGTTATCTCCAGCAAGGTAAGCTGTTTGATCATAAATATCCCATTACTTTCAAGTCTAATACTTTGTTTACAAATTGTATGTATGCATGCTTTTGTGTCAAAGTTTATTTTCCCGATTAGAGGTAGTTATTTCTATTGCATGGTTGCCCTTAAATTGTTCATCCCCTACCACTAAACATAAGGTATTAATCTCGCCGGTGAATTAGAGCCCGGTGGTTGAATTATGCTCTTTTATTGTCTTTACGGTATCATGCTTAGAAATGCTTAGCTACGGTAGAATTGGGCGGTTATCGACTTAGTCAATAACTTTGATCACACAAAATTATTATTATCATTATGCTCAGCACTTTGTGCTTTGTTACTTTGTAAAGTCAAAAACTAAAACTAAAAATAAAATTATTTCAGACTTGGGTACAATGGTTGATGGTGTGATCTTTTGGGGTGTGACTGGAATGGTGCCTAAGTCCACAAGGACCAAGTTACTTGTGTCACTAAGCCAAGCACTTATTGCGTGCTAACCACACGAGGGGGATATGGGATCTCTCTTGACTTAGTACTTTGGCGTGTGTTAGCTCCGAGTTGCATGGTGGGCTTTTGGGTGAGCAGTGGTGGAGGTTATCCACTGCAAGGAGCATCGTCCTTTATAAAGGCGGTGAGCATCTTTGATGACTCCGTATCAACGTATGGGGCTTTTTCCCATATGGGCGACTCGTAGTTAATACACAATATTGGAAACGTCTCGTAGGATTTAGCCGTACCGGCATACCAAAGGAAGTGTTCTTAATCCAGTGGCAAAAAGGCGGTCTGACGTGTGGGTACATTGGTACACCCCTGTAGGGTTCAAACTATTCGAATAGCCTCGTCCTAGGTAATGGACATGCTTGGAAAGGTCGTGCAAGAACAGGACTACAACATTTAATTAAAACTTGATGTGGGTGGTATGAATGGGGAATTCATGCTATTGTTGTGGTGGCTATTGGGTTAGCCACTTCCAGGATGTCTTGTTATTATTGTTACTTGTATCTCGCTATTTTTGTCAAATAAAAATAGATTGTAAAACTGCTTTAAATCTATTAAATAAAAACTTGCTATATGCTGAAAATGAGTCTAGAGCCTCCTCCACTTAAATAAGCTTGCATGTAGCTATGTATAGGCCTGTTACCCTACACGTAAGTCTTGTGAGTACATTTTTGTACTCATTTGATTTGCTTAATTAATTGTTGCACAGGAGGTTGATCCCCAAGGGATTAACTATTGTGAGACCGACTTCGACTTTGCCTTCGACGACTAGCTTGGCGGCCCGGTCGGTTGCCTTGTGGGTAATGGCAAACCATTTGGCTTTTGTTTATCGCCATCTTATGGCTTATGTTTCCACGGATATTTTGGTTATTTTACCGTGTTATTTGGCCGGTCGGCCCTACTCTTGTATTATGAACTTCTATTTCCTTTATGTGGTACGCTTGTAATAACTTGTGTACGGAATTGATGCTAAATTTTTGTATGGGGTATGTGTACTGCAATTCTGGGAAGTACATATACGCCGAGAATCGGGATATTTTATTTGTAATGCTAGGACCAATTTGATGGTTAAGTATTTACAAGTTTAATACCCCAGGTTCTCACAGCCTATAATGGGCTATGCCTCACCATGCAACCACATGTTCTCAGCGTGGGGAGTAGGACCTGGCTAATTAATTTGCAAAGTTCCATCGCAGTCATTCCATTTAGATGTGTGGGTTGTCATGTTACGACTATGTTGTCCCACTAGCGCAAGAGGGGGCCCCTAAGCCCAGCAGACTTGTGTCCAAAGAGGGAGGCGAAACCTTAGCGAGGAGGGGCTATGGTGGAACAATGCATTGTAAAGGCCTTGTCACGTGCTCTAGACCTCTTACCTTCGGCAATGAGGGTGGCATCGACGGTTGCCAAACAAACTAGAGAAAATGTGTCATGTGGGTAAAGTGTGCAACCTCTGTAGAGTGTAAAACTATTCGAATAGCCATGTCCACGGTCATGGACATGCTAGCAAAGCCACTCAAAGTTAGCTCTTGGTTTTGGTTTTCAAAGGACTTACGAAATTGGTTTTGGATTTCTATGCAAATGGTTAATGGGCGGGGAGCCATGTGACAGGAGGGTATCCTTCACCATCTTGATGATGAATGTTATCCAACTGAAAAATGGAATTTACAAAAAGAAATTTTAGATATGGTATAACTGCCTTGAAAATTAATATGTGTATTTGAAACAAACTTGGCTTTACGCAAATCAACCATATTATGCCATCCCTTTTGATATCCATTATGCGTGTCATTTTGTTATTCCACGGGTGTAACTTGCGAGCACGGTTGCTGTGCTCACTCTTGCTTGAAACTAATCTTGAGCAGGAATGGAAGCCTAAGGAGATCTTGCTGTGGACCAAGTGGTCCTAGACCGACTAGGATGCACCCTCCAGCCAATTGCCTATGGTGTATCGGGTGGCCTACTGTTTATCTTCTGCTGGGTTTTGGTTGGTCGACTTGTAAGCCTCCCCTTGTAATCAACTTTATTGTTATTGTGGATATCATGGGGATATGCCTGAGATGTTAGGATGATGTTACAATTGGCAATGTCGTTGACGGTTTGTCGAATCACGTGTTTTCGGCAAAGGTTCAGTTCTGTCAGGCTTCTGGCGGTCTGACCGGCCATGGTGGCGGTCAGACCGGCCATGCTTTGACTTGGTTTCTCTGAAATAGTCCATGGCGGTCGACCGCCAAAGTGGCGGTCGAGACCGCAAGTGGAGCTGATCGACGGCTTTGCTTGAGCGGTCGACCGCCATTGTAATCTTGTGGATTTTGAAGTGGGCCAAAAATAGAAGGTGTAGGCAAGTGAGAAGGTGTACGCACTTGGTCTCATAATTTTAGAGCTTTCGGGCAAAAGTTCTATTGGTTTGAAAATTCCAGAGGTTTTGGTTTTCGGGATGGATTTTTGGTTAAGTCATGGGTGGCGGTCGATCGCCTTTGGTGTGATCGACCGGGAGGAGTGGTCGAGCCGGCCAAGGTGGTGGTCGACCGGTTTTGATGTGTTTCGTCGCCCTTCGTGGCGGCGATGGTTGCTGTTAGGTCAAGTTCATGGGTTTCATGGCATATGTGTTGCATGATGCATGTTTTGACTAACGTGGGTCAAGTTGTGAAGAACTTGTTCCCGGATTCGTTTGCTTGTCTATTGCTGTGCAGGATGCTTGGTGGTCAACGATGGTCAACGGCGAGGATGATCGGGACTAGGCTTGGAGAGCTGAGGTCCAGAACGATCGACAATGCTGGGTGAGGTCAATGAACTCAAGTGTGGTGCAGAATGGACAAGGGTAACCAAACGGGCAGTTCGGTGCGACTAGTTTGATCAAGTGGCGCGGGGGTCAGTGCAAGTGCCATGGTGGTTTCGGTGGGAGCCGGATGGGAGAGACTTGCTGACATGAAGAGAGCATTGGATCAACCTATACGTGGCGAAGCTGGAGGTGCTTCACGAAGATGGGACTCGGTCTTTGCAAAAGATCGAGAAGGGTATTTTGGTAATTTTACCAAAATACCGCTTTAACGACTTTTGCCAACTCACGGCGCAAAGATGGTGCAAGGTGAAGCGGATTAGGTGAAGAGATGAAGGCGGCGCTTTAAAAGCGGCGTGCGTATGTGTCCCGTTTGTTTTGGGCCTTAACGGAGCCCATTAGGGTTACTCTTCTAGAAGGTCTAAGTCTCCACTATAAATAGAGGAGGAGGTGGCTGCACCCCTCAACTCTTTCATTGTGTTTGAAACCCTAGTTTTGCTTAGGGAGAGGATTAGTGGAGATTAGGGTTCTAGAGAGTTGGATTTGATTTCGTGCTCATGTATTGAGTCTTTGTCCTCCATTGATAGAGTGGCAGAACCCAATACCATATCAAATCAATCCAAAGAGATTTCTCTCAAGATGAATCTATTCTCTCTTTTCTCTCTATTTGGTGATTGGGGTCTTTCTTTGATCCATGAGTTTTGCTTGGTTTCTTGCCGTGATCTAACTTGCTGTGACATGTGGGAACCCATCTAGGATCATCTTGATCATCAATCACCCACGAGCAAGTCTCTAGATCATATTTTGTATTTGGCTCGGTTTTTGAACCTCCTTCGCTCAAACTGAAAAAGATAGGAACTTTGGCATGGATCTCTGAAATCTTTGATTGGAATAGGTTCCTAATATCTTTAGGAAGGTGTGGTTCAAATTTCGTGAAGTTTGGCCTTACGGATCAAAAGTTAGGTCATTTTTCGTTTGGATTGTTCCGCTGATTTTGTTGTTCACCGTCAGAGCGGTCGACCGCCCATTCAGAGGTCGACCGCTAGGCAAACCGGTCGACTGCCTGTGAGAGGTCAGACCGCCCAACACTTTGAGATTTGAGTTTTTGGTTGTTTTTGGGTGTTTTGCTTTGGGGTTTGATTGGATTCAAGACTAGTCTTCCGCTGTACTGGTATATTGATCTTCATAGCTTCCATAGCTATTGGAGTGACATTTGTGTTGAATCCATCTTTTGTGAAAAAAGTGGCGTGCTCTATTCACCCCCTCTAGTCGCCTTTTCGGTCCAACAAGTGGTATCGAGCCGGTTAGTTCAATCTTGATCTTAAGGTCCACCGAACTGGCGATGGATAAGTACTCGACCAAGCCGCATGTCTTTGATGGGCTCGACTATGCCTATTGGAAGAATCGCATGCGAGTTTTCCTTGAGCGAAGGACAAGCTATATGGGAGGTTGTTCGAGCCCGCTGCTTTTGCTAGAAGTTGCTACATGGCCAGTGACCCTTTTGGCTAACAACAACAAGGCAAAGAACCTTCTATATGCTAGGCTTGGTAGGTAAGAGTACGATAGGATTTGCAATCTTCGACCGCACATGAGATTTGGCACACCCTCGAAACTTACCATGAGGATCGTCCCAGATCAAGCAAGTGCGTCGAATGTCTACAAGCGAGAGTACAATAAATTCGAGATGCGTCTGGTGAGAGCATCGATGGCGTCTTTACTCGTTTTAACAAGGTGATCAATCGATGAAAGTGTTGACATTGAGTACTCTCAATCGAGAATGCCACCCACCTCTTGGTCGCAATCAACACCAAGGAGTGGGAGATGAAGGCAATCGCCATAGAGGAGAATGTCGATCTCTCTAATCTCACTTTGGAGCTGCTTTATAGCAAGCTAAAACTCATGAGATCAAGAGGCGGTAATCCTAAGAAGGATAACATGGCTTTGGTGGCTGATCCTCTCAAAGGGACTCGATGGTTCTTCCGAGTCTTCTTCGGTTTTTCTCTTGCGTGTTTATCGCTATTCAAGAAGAAGAGTTTGAGAGTCTTCCGAGGCTGATTTAGCTCTTTTAGCCAAGAAAGTCACACGGGCATATAACAATGTCAAAAACAGAAAGAGAGGTGGCCCTGTGACATGCTATGAGTGTGGAGAGCTATATCACATTCGGGCCAACTACCCCAAGCTGAAAGGTAAGGGCAACCATAAGAATGAGAAGCTTGCCTGGAAGAAGCCTAAAGGGGGCGAGCCCAAGTATGATGCTGCCAAGCTCATGAAGGCTGCTCACCGAGTCCTTGCCGCTTTTGGAGATCAATCCATGAGCGATGTGGACTCCGAGAGCGAGGAGGACAAGGAAGAGGAGATTCCTCAAGACAAGAAGGGGAGGGCCAAGGACTTCACCAGCATGTGCTTCATGGCCGACTCCATCGACGCCGATGAAAACGATGAGGTACTTCCATCCTATGATGTCCTTTCTGCTAGATGTGATAACATGTATGAGCAATTGCTTAGTCAAGATAAGGCTTTAAAGTTCACCATGGCTAGGAACAAGGATCTAGAATCACAAGTCGAGAATTTGACATTAGAGATTGTGAATGCTAAGAGTCTAGATGTTGATGAATGTTCATCCTACCATGCTTTGCACTCCGAACTGTCTAAACTGCAATCTGCTCATGATATTGCTTTGCATCAACTTGAAAATGCTAGAACTGAGCTAATTGATGTTAAATCTGCTCCATGTGAAAAATGCTTAGAGTCTAGCAAGTTGGATGCTTCTAGTAATGTGAAATCTAGCTTTTGCTCTTTCTGCTTAGAACGCGAACATGAAGTTAAGGATATTCTAGAAGCAGTTAGAGCTAAATTTGCCAAGCTTAAGGACACAATTGATTCTACATCTTGTGCCTCTTGTGCTGCCTATAAGCTTGAAGTTGCTCATCTTAAGGAGAAACATGCTAGAGCCATTAAGGGCAAGACTTGTGAATCATGTGCTAATATTGAGAAAGAGAATGCATATCTCAAGGATACTTTAGAAAGATTCTCTAATGGTGAAAAACAGTTAAACATGATTCTAGATAAATCTAAAACTCCTTTTAAGAAGCAAGGTTTAGGATACAACTCGCTTCAGACATGTCCAAGCCTAATGTCATTCGTGTCTTGGAAAATGGCTTAGTTGAATTTAAAACCCAACCCGCAAAAAACTGTTTTTAAATCTGCATAGGTTTGTCCAACCTTCTTTTAAGGCAAAAGGTGCTTCTCCCAGTGGTACAAAATACCATTGCACATATTGCAAGAAGAGTGGACATTTGGTTGAGTTCTGTTGGCGTAGGTTGAAGAAAGCTAAGAAAAATATTGCTAGAATGTCATCTAATCAACCTAGAGCTTTTATGAGACATGGTCACATACAAAAGAAGAACCCCAGTCTAGGATTTGTTGCACATGCTCATCACCATGTTCCTAGACAAGATACATCTCATGTTCGTGTTACTATTGCTCATAATAGAACTACGAATAATGTCAAGGATAGCACATCTGCTTTGCATACTACTCGAAGACGTGTGTCTCGAGATTGGGTTCCCAAGTCGCTTTTAACTAACTTGATGTTGAGACACATCGCTCTTTGTTCCTTGATTTTCAGGATTGGCGCGGAAGGGGGAAGAACACATGGTTCATCGACTCCGGGTGTTCACGCCACATGATCGGAGATTCAAGATGGTTCACCTCCTTCACGCGGTCAACCGGTGATGACTTCATCACCTTTGGAGATGATACACAAGGCGCATTGAAGGCTGGAATGATTAGGGTGAGCGACAAGTTCATTCTCAAGGACGTCGTGCTTGTGTCTAAGTTAAGGTACAATCTCCTTTACGTCTCACGACTTCTTGATGATGGTTATGAGACTCGTTTTAAGAAAAATGCTTGTCGTGTGCTTGATTCTTTTGGTGAGCTCGTTTTTGGGATTTCTAGAGTTGGTAGAATTTTGGAGCTGATTTTTACAATCTCTTCTTTGGATCTCTTAAGTGTTTGATTGCATCTTCTTCGATATCGGCTTTGGCACCGACGGTTGGGGCACATTGGTTTTGATCATCGACACGAGTTAGCGACCTTGATCTCATGAGAGGTTTGCCTAAACTCAAAGTCATCAAGGATGTTTGTATGCGCCAGTAGGCATGGCAAGCAAGTTGCCGCCTTACACCCGTCATTGACTATGGTTATGGTGACGGACGGGATAGTTGCTTCATATGGATCTTGTTGGTCTGCTAGGGTTGATCGGTCGGTGGCAATTGGTACATTCTTGTCATAGTCGATGATTTTTGAGATATTCTTGGGTGTTCTTTCTTGCTTGAAGGATGAGGCTTTTGATCATTTTCATGACCTTGTTCTTCGTTTGGCTTCGAACTTCTGGTGCCTTGAAAGCGATCATGATGATAATAGCACGGAGTTCAAGAATGCTTCTTTGCCTCTTTTGTCGAGCGCCAGTATTGAGCATCAGTTCTCTTCTCCACACGTCCCTCAACAAAATGGCGTTGTGGAAAGGAAGAACAGGACTCTAGTCGAGATGGCTAGAACAATGTTGGATGAGTATAGCACACCGAGGAGGTTTTGGGCCGAAGCTATTGCTACAGCTTGCCATATTTCAAACCGTGTCTTTTTGAGACCGTCTTTGGGCAAGACTTCATATGAGCTGCGTTTTGGTAGAAAACCCTCTGTCTCTCACTTTCGAGTCTTTGGATCGAAGTGCTTTATTCTCAAGACAGGGAACCTAGATAAATTTGAATCAAGGACTTGTGATGGTTTATTTTTGGGTTATCCTGCTCATTCGAGGGGTTTTCGGGTTTTTAATGTTGAAACTAACATTGTCTAGGAGACATGCAATGTCACTTTTGATGAGACTAGCCCTGGAGCTAGATCCGATGTTTCAGGTGACTTACAGGTGACAGAGAGCATTTTTGTTGAAGAAGATGAGGATGAACTTGATACTACTCCTCCACCTGTTGCTGATGTTCCTGTCCAAGCGGCCCAAGCTCCTGAACCCGCAACGACTGCTTCACCTCCAATTGAGGCTCCTGCTGTTTCTTCGTCGTCAGCAGTACCTGCGGAGGTCGAGGAGACACTATCTCCCCTAGGCGCTCCTTTGCACATTCAGAAGCAACACCCTCCGGATCAGATGATTGGTAATCTCCATGAGCGAGTCACTCGCTCTAGGTATCATGATCCGAGTCTTTTCTCTCACTCTGCATTTGTAGCTTCTTTTGAACCCAAAGATATATCACATGCTTTATCTGATGCTAGTTGGGTCAATGCCATGCATGAGGAGTTAGAGAATTTTGAAAGAAATAAAGTTTGGAACCTTGTAGAACCTCCTAGTGGACATAATCTTATAGGAACTCGTTGGGTGTTCAAAAATAAACAAAATGAGGATGGTTCTGTGGTTAGAAACAAGGCTAGATTGGTAGCTCAGGGCTTTAGCCAAGTTGAGGGGTTAGATTTTGATGAGACCTTCACTCCTGTTGCTAGATTAGAAGCCATTCGCATCTTGCTTGCATTTGCTGCATCTAAAGGTTTTAGGTTGTATCAAATGGATGTTAAGAGTGCTTTTCTGAATGGTTTTATAGAGGAGGAAGTGTATGTTAGGCAACCCCCTGGCTTTGAGAATCCCAAGCACCCTGATCATGTTTTTAAGCTATCCAAAACCTTGTATGGTCTTAAGCAAGCCCCTAGAGCCTGGTATGATAGACTTAAGACCTTCTTGCTTAAGAATGATTTTGAAATGGAAAAGTTGATAAGACTCTTTTCATTCTTAGGCATGGCAATGACTTCCTGCTTGTTCAGATATATGTTGATGATATTATCTTTGGTGGTTCCTCGAATGCTCTTGTTTCGCTTTTTACGAGACTATGTCTAGGGAATTTGAGATGAGCATGATGGGAGAACTCAATTACTTTGGGGCTACAAATCAAGCAATGCAAGGAAGGATCTTCATCCATCAAACGAAGTACACCAAGGATTTGCTCAAGCGTTTTGATATGGGTGATCGAAGTTTATCGCCACTCCCATGGCGATTTCGATCGCTGGATCCAGATGAGGAAGGAGAAGCCGTGGATCAACGCGAGTACCGCAAAGATGATTGGCTCCTTCAGACTGACGGCCTCAAGACCGGACATCCACTTGATGCGCCTCTGCATGAGGTTTCGAGGCATCACCGAGGACTTCACATCGCCAAGCCGTTAAGCGCATTTTCGGTATTTACACTCTACCCTTCAAGATGGCATTTGGTATTCTTGTTCTTCTTATTTGTCCATTCGGGGTTTTGATTTCGATTTTATGGTCAGTAGGCTAGATAGAAAGAGCACATCCGCACATGTCATTTCTTAGGCACTTCTCTTGTCTCTTGGTCATTTAGGAAGCGGTCTTACATTGCACAATCCTTCTTTGAAATTTGAATATGTAGTCTTTGCTAGTTCTTTGAGTCGATTTTGTGGATGGTCTCCACTCTTAAGGATTTTGGGTTAACCTTTGCTAGTGTTCCTCTTTTCTCGTGACAACACTTCGCTATTAACATTGCTAAGAACCCGAAGGCAACATTCTAGGACCAAGCACATAGACATTCGCTATCACTTTCTTAGAGACCACGTTGAGAAGGGTGATATTGTTTGCGTTTTGTGGAGTCCGAGGCTCGGTTAGCGATATCCTCACCAAGCCTTTAGACCCAACAAGGTTTGCCACCTTGAGGAGTGAGTTAGGGGTAATTTATCCCTATGGGTTGGTTTGAGGGGGAGTTGGATTTTTTTTTATCTTTCCTTATTCATTTGATCTTTTCTTAATTTTCTTTTTGAACTTGTTGATCTTTTTTATCTTTTTAGGCTTTTTAGGCTTTATGAGCTTTTCTTGCATCTCATTGTATCATATTGCATTTCATATGAAAAATCCAAAAAGATGCATTGTAATATAAGCTTTTCACTTATCTTTTAAAATTGATGAAGCTTTGCTTATTACCCTTTGGAGCTTTAGTGTTTCAATTCTTGCTCAATGCCATGTCTAGTTCTTTGACTTGCTAGAATTATCATGCTTTCACATGTGTAGCTAAGTCTTTGTTGTATGAGCTAGAACTTGAAAAACAACTTGAACTAAGAAATTTGCAATTTGTGAATTGTTTAGCCAGTTGCGCAATTAGTGCTCCTTTTGTGACATTGGCCCTGTCAAAATTGCTTTGTTAGCTCTTGAATCTAGCTTTGATCATTCCTTGAGCTTCTTGTGTTCTTGAGAATCTAAAAACTGCTCTTGTGAAAAATGAAAAATCAAACTTCAAGATTGTCTTATGCTTAAATTGTGCCAAACTACTCTTACGAGACTGCATGTCAAAGACATGATGTGAGCACCCGGATTTATTAAGCTCATAATACTTAGTCATCCAATTGACCTAGTATTATCAACCAAATAAACCCAGTCTCGAGAGATGTATACTCCCCAGAATGCAGTATACATACCTCACAACAAAAGAATGTATCAATTCCATACAACACATAGTACGTAAGCAACAAACCAGAAGTTAATATTAATAAGGAATAGGTTATTACAAAAGAGGGGCCTTCTGGCCAAATAACAACAAGAACTACTAAGAATAACAATGAAGCAAAAGTGCCATAAAGATGGCTATAACACAAAGCCAATCGGTGTGCCTAAACCCCTAGGCATCTCGACCGACCGCCAAGCTAGTCGTCGAAGAAGGCGCAACACGTAGTACGTAAGAGAGGCTCTTGGAGCTCACCTTCTTCCTCTGCAACAAAAGCCACAAAATGCCACAACCAGGCGAGATGAGTACATAAAGTACTCCGCAAGACTTACGTGTGAGATAACAGAACTATAAATAGCTACATGCAAGCTTTATTTAAGTGGATGAGGCTTTGGACTCATTTTAGCATAAAGCATGTTTCATTTGCAATAACATAATAGATTGAAGGCAATTTGGCAAAGCATTTTAATTGTTGAAATAACAACGAGATAATAACATAGTAACAACAACAAGATCAACCTGGAAGTGACTAACCCAATAGTCACCACAACAATAGCATGAACTCCCCGTTCATACCAACCATGTCAAGTTTTAATTAAAGGTTGTAGTCTAGTTCTCACGGGGCGTATCCGAGCGTGTCCATAACCTAGGACGAGGCTATTCGAATAGTTTTAACCCTGTAGGGGTGTACCAATGTACCCACACGTCAGACCGCCTTTCCTTTAAGCACACTACCTTTGGTATGCCGGCACGGCTAAGTCCTACGAGACATTTCCAATGGGCGATGCTAATTACGAGCCGCATCCCACGGGGACAAGGACACATTAGACAGCCTAACCGGTCTGCTAATGCTCCCTCCCACACCACACACACACATTTTCTTGTAAAACATACCAACCGACCAGCTCATAATTAACACCTCCCAAAGTACTTAGTCAAGAGAGGTCCCATATCCCCCTCATGTGGTTAGCACGCAAAAATTGCTCAGAACGGTGGCGCAAGTAACTCGGTCCTTAATGACTCGCATACTACCACATTCCAAAACCGCACCATCCATCCAATATGCCCAAGTCTAAATCAATCTTTTATTTTCAGTTTTTGATTTTACAAATTAACCAAAGCACAAGTGCTGGACATATAGGAGTAATAATCAGTTTTGAGTGATCAAGACCATCGACTAAGTCGACGATCGCCCATTACTACCGATAACTAAGCATGGCTAAGCAATTTAAATCAAAACTACTAAGTGATAAGAGCTCATCCAACGAGCTCCCACCACAGCAAATAACCTAGGCTCATGGTAGTAGAGGATAAACAATTCCTACAGATTATGCAACTATAGGATTACTAGCGACATTTAACACAAAGTAGCATGCATACATAGAAGTAAAACAATATATTAAGCTTTAAAGTAATGGGACAACGATGGAAATGATCAAACTGCTTGCCTTGTTGTTGCTGGCCAAGTTGTGGCAGAGGGTCACTCTCGGGATCACCACAAATGTCGAAGCCTAACGGAAAAGCGATAAAGAACCGATAAGAACAACGGAAAACCAAAAAGACGCAACAGAGAAACTTCTCCGAATGCTATGAAAATTTTACAGCAGCAAGACAATGATTTATCATGAATTTAGCAACAAGAACCAATTGATTTGGATTCTTAATGCAAAAGATATGATGAAATCAATTCTGCTCAGCCTAAAAATACCAAACTGCACTATTCACTAATTTAATTATGAGGCAACATTTTCTAGAACAGAAGTGAAGCTGAAATTTTTACTGTAAAACCAGCACCTCATGAGATGAATAACACAATTGAGTTCACCTCATTTGGAGCTATTATGCACTTTCTACAATTTTTCAAAAACAAGAACTTGAACAAAATTATAATGCACAAGTCCTCATTTTCATAACAGCAACATGCTCAAAACTAATGTTCACAGTGAGTTCATTAATAGAGGAAACCAACAAAGTTGGTCTCACCCAAACATAATCTACAGAGCAATAGTTATGTATTCTACAAGTTAAGCATCAATTTGAGTGTATATTTAAAGTGAGTTTTAAAATCTAATGGCAAAACTGTGCTCTGAAGCTGAACTCGACTTACAATCATTTTTGGATTAAAGTCAAGTTCAATACAGAGCTAACACAATTTGAATGACCTCATTTGGATTTAGAATGAATTAGATATGAAATTCTAAAGTTATTACCTTTTTCAGTTTATACTTAAGAGTTCACTGGAATTTCTAAAAACCCTAAAGACATGGGAGGTCATAAGCGGCTCAGATCACACGGGGGAGGTCCTCAACGGTTGAGATCTTCCAAAGGAAGATCTAAACTATCAAGATCTCCCCGAGGAAGATCTACATCGTCAGGACCTCACAGGGGAGGTCCTGGACGGTCCAGATGTTCCAAGGGAGGTCCTCGATGGTTCAGATCGTCCGAGGAGGACCTTGACGGTCAAGATCTACCCGGGAGGTCATGAACGGCCGAGATGACCTAGGGAGGTCCTAAAGGAGGTCTAACGTCCTGAGACCTCCAGGGAGGTGCGGACGGCCACGATTTCAAGCTGGAGGTCTTGGGCGTTCCAAATCTCCTCGGAGGAGGTCATGGACGCCCCGAGCTCGCGACGACCTGCGATGCTTGGACAAGAGGTTAAATCTTGGCGTGGGACAACGAGGAGGTCCGCGCACAGAGGTCTTAAATGCACGCAGGGCGGGGTTAAGAGCGGTTAAGACACGCCAATGATTTCAATGATTTGAGCACTAATGAACACATTAAACTCGGCAAATCTTTGTCCTAAAACGACAACGGCGTTGCCGCTTTGTCGACAACGACCGGGTTCAAAGACGTGGTCATCGCCGCGATCTGAGACCTCGCCGGCGACATCAATGGTACCGATTGGGTCCGCAATAACCATGCGCACCCAATGGACCTCCTCTCAACGGCGGCGACGGTTTTGAACGCCATGAGCGGAGGACAACGAAGACAAGCACACGGCAAAATCCAAAATGCAAAAGGAAGCTCATGCGACATCCATCAAGCGTGTGCCCAATTTAAAAGCTCGCGACCTCATACATGCGGGTGCCCAGCTAAAGGACTATCGAGGAGTACGGAGGTCCTAAGGTGCTAAGGAGGTCGAGGAAGGAGGACCGGTGTCGGGGAGGAAGGGTGCTCCACGGCCAAAGCTTGACTCAAGCTCCACTTTGTCCCCTCTGCAAATGCCCAACAATATCAAGTTAGGACTTGGTCCCAGAGGGCAGGGCACAAATGGAAGCAAGGAGAAAAGGAGGAAAAACTCCAGGGACCCTTGTCCACCGAGGAGCTTCAAGCTTCTCAACAATGGCGGCCAAGAGAGCTTTGGTGGTTTAGAGCTCATAAGCATGGGGGTGCAAGCAAGGGGATAATGGTGTGCAAAGGAAGCCAAGGAAACCGTGGGGGAGGTTTTATAGCTAGGGCAAAAAGAGGTCATAGACCCCGGGTTAAGCTCATGGTGAGCTTAGCCCATGGCTCGATTCAAGGGGTTGGACAAGACACGAGGCCGACATGGTGGCAGTCTGTGTGGGCGGGGAGGCGGAAGGTGACACGCATTTAATTGGTCGACAAAGAGTTGTTATAAGTACACAGTGGACAGGCTGGGCATTAACTCCCTCGCTCAGGGCCACGCATGCGTGACCAAGGAAGGAGAAGAACAGGGGAGGTCATTTTGACCGTTGGATAAGCCCACGGGAGGTCTGGCCCTCCGATGTGGTTTTTGAACCGTTACGCTCAAATGGTCGGGAGGAGGTCCCAGCCACACGATCAAGGATGGGAGGTCATGGCCTCCGATTTCCTTAATGTAAGCGCACGTGGGAAAAATGGGATTAGGAGGTCCAAGGCGTTGGATCTCCATCCAACGTCTTGGACCTCTGTGAGGTCTTAACCGCACATGAACTTAAGAACATGAGGGAGGTCATGGCCTTAGGATTTAAATCAAGGCGCACAACCAAGGGAGGTGCGAGGCTTTGCGTGAAGCGAGGGAGGTCAAGACCTTTGGATTTTGATCCAACGGTGGTGATCAAGACAGGGAGGTCTGAGCCTCGCGTGGCGCAAAGGAGGTCTTGAGCTTGCATAACACACAAGGGAGGTCATGGCCATTAGATTTAGATCTAAGGGCAACGACCTCACGTCTTGTGGGAGATCTAATGCGCATAAGACAAGGAGGAGGTCGTGACCGTGGATTTTTAATCCAACGGTGCACAACACGAGATAGGGGGAGGTCCTGGGCTGCGATGAATTGCAGCGAAGGTCGTGGGTGTTGGATCGATCCAACAGCACGACCTCGTTTAGGTGGGAGGTTTGCTTAGTTTAACGGTGAGGGAGGTCATGGCCATGGATCTTGGATCCAAGGGCTACGACCTCAACAAGGTGGGATGTCAAGTGGTTTGACAACCCGTGGGCGTTTTGAGATTTAACACATAGGGAGGTCATGACCGTGGATCTTTGATCCAACGGTTATGACTCAGTGAAGTGAGAAGGTCTTTGCGGTGTTGATCGCGGAGGAGGTCGTGGCGGTTGGATGTAAATCCAGCAGCCACGACCTGCTCAAATGGTGTGAAGAGGTCTGTTGGGGTGCAGAACACGGTTGGGCGGACCGACTTTGCACAATGGCTAGCCCAAGGAACAAAGTGTAGGCTTTAAATTTAGTTTTTAACAAATGAAACTTAGCAGAATTATTTGTGATAGCAAATGAACTCCAAATTTGATGAAATTTTAATTGGAGCTTGCTGACAATGAGATTAACCTTGCATAAAATTTCCAGAGGTTATTATGCAATGCATTTTTCTCAGGAAATTCATGAAGGTTGTTCAAGGATTTGTTTTACCTCCAAAATTTATCAAACAAGTTTTACATCTTGGGATATTTTTCAGAGGGGTCCCACATCAGTTTTGGGACCAAGGAAAATATATTCCAAATGTTTGGCACAAGATTTAGACAATTGGAAAATGAGTTTGACTCTTGGTCAACAAGAGCTTTGTGTTTTTGGATTACACAACTCTTGGACCAGAATTACATGAATGTTTAGGGGTTTTCAAGATGTGAGAAAAAGTTTTAATTTCTACACATATAATTATACTTGAACAAACCCTGATTATACATTTGGGATGTTACAAAATCTCCCCCCCCCCCCTTACAAAAATCTCGTCCCGAGATTTGGCTCACTCGGTAAAGAAAGATGGATAGTCCGCACGCAGACGATCTTCTCTTTCCCATGTAGCCTCATCCTCAGAATGGTTCGACCACTGAACTTTAAGGAACTTGATGGTCTTATTCCTTGTCCTTCGTTCGGACTCATCGAGTACGTGAGCAGGTGCTCGCGATAGGTCAAATCTTCTGGACATCGAGAGTTTCCAACGGAGCTTCCTCGGTTGGAACACGGAGGCACTTCTTAAGTGGGACACATGGAAAACATCATGTACCCCTCAAGTGCACCGGCAACTCCAACTTATAGGCAACAGCTCCTTCTTCTCGATAACGCGGTAGGGACCGACATATCGAGGAGCCAACTGCCCTTGGCGCCAAACGTTGATGGCCCTTCAAAGGAGAGACTTTGAGATAAACAAAGTCATTAGGCTCAAAACGCAACTCACGTCGATGGCGATTCGCATAGCTCTTTTGCTGGATTGAAAGGCGCAAGCGCCACGAATAATAATTTGGACTTGGCGCTCGGCCTCATTGATTGAGTCCGGGCCAAAGAGAGGTCTTTCACCGGTCTCGACCAGTTCAACGGGTCCTACACTTTCTCCGTATAAGGCCTCAAATGGTGCCATGCCGAGACCGGCTTTGAAAATTTGTTGTTATAAGAAAACTTCGGCGAATGGCAAGCATTTCTCCCAATGCTTCCCATAAGAAAGGACACAAGCACGAAGCATGTCTTCCAAAACTTGGTTGACCCTCTCGATCGACTATCGGTTTGGGGATGATATCTTTGTGCTAAAAGGTAAACGGGTTCCCATAGCCTCTTGCAAACAATGCCAAAAGCGAGAGGTGAAAAGAGAACCACGATCCGAGACAATCGTCTTGGGCACACCATGCAAGCACGATCGAGAAACATAGAGGTCGCCAATTGACCGTCAGAAATCTTAGCCCGCGACCGGCAAGAAATGTGCTACCTTAGTCAACCGATCAATGGCGACCAGATGGAATCTTTTCCCTTTGCGTTAAGGCGGACGGTGATAAAGTCCATCTTAAGCGGAATCCCACTTCCATTAAAGCGCGAGCAAAAGGTGAAGCGATCTGCTTTGGGCCGATGCTCGGCCTTGACACGACGACACACATCGCACTCGGCAATGAACTTCGCAATCTCCCTCTTCATTCGAGTCCACCAAAATCTCTGGCGGAGATCTTGATACATCTTTGTGGCCGGGATGAATGGATAAAAGCGAATCATGGGCTTCAGCGGAGGATTAAATTCCGCAACTCCATGTCCTTTGGAACCACAAGGCGTTGCGAACCTCACAACACCATGCTCATCCTCGTAAAAGCACTTGGTTGTTCCGTTCTTGACATTTGCCTTAATGTGGCTCACTCCAACATCCATTGCTTGGCGGACTTGATCCGATCCACCAAGGTTGGTTGCACAACCAAGGCAGCGAGAGAACCATGCTCAACTAAACTCAAGTTGAGGCGCTGAAATTCTTCCAAAAAGTGGGTTGAAGCCCTTGGACAACAAGGTATTGCAATGCGCTTGCGACTAAAGCGCATCGGCAGCGACATTAGCCTTGCGGGATGGTAGTGAATACCCATATCATAGTCCTTGATCAACTCCAACCATCTCCTTTGCACGAGGTTCAGTCATTTGTGTGAACAAGTACTTTAAGCTTTTGTGATCCGAATACACTTCTAGCGATTACCAATTAGGTAATGTCGCGGATCTTAAGTGCATGAATCACAGCAGACTAACTCCAAGTCATGGGTAGGGTAGTTGAGTTCATGAGGTCTCAATTGCCTTGATGCATAGGCCACTATCTTGCCTTCTTGCATAAGGACACAAGCGAGGCCTCGGCGAGAAGCATCGCAAAAGATATCGAAGCTTCAATGGATATCGGGAAGAACAAGAGCGGAGCGGTGGTCAACGCTTCTTGAGTATTTGGAAACTTCCCTCACACTCGGCGGACCACACGAACTTCTTGTCCTTCTTGAGCAACTCCAGTCATCGGCCGCGATTTTGGAGAAGTTCTCGATAAAGCGGCGATAATATCCCGCTAAACCGAGAAAACTCCGTACATCGGTGACCAAAGCGGTGACTCCATGAAAGAACATCGGTGACCTTGCTAGGGTCAGCGGCTCGCCTCTATTTGAAAGAGCGTGGCCTAAGAAAGACACTTCCTTCAACGGAATGCACACTTCTTTGAACTTCAGCAGACGGTGGTGCTCCATGACTTGCTCAACACAAGCTTCGGATGCTCGGCATGTTCCTCATCATTCTTGGAGTAGATAAGAATATCATCGATGAAGACCACGAAAAACTTATCCAAATACTCCATGAATACCGAATTCATGAGGTTCATGAACAAAGCGGGAGCATTGGTTAAGCCGAATGACATGACGGTGTACTCGCATACAAGGTAAGCGAGTAGAGAACGCCGTCTTTGGAATATCCTCGGTCGAATCCGAACTCGATGATATCCCACTCTCAAATCAATCTTGGAGAAAACTTGAGCTCCAGTTAATTGATCGAAGAGATCATCGATCGGGGCAATGGATACTTGTTCTTACCGTCACTTCATTAAGTGGGCGGTAATCAACGACATCATAAAGTACGAATCCTTCTTCTTTACGAAGATTCTTTGGACAACCCCAAGGAGATGAGCTAGGGCGGATGAAACCCTTCTCTTGCAGCTCACTTAATCGCTTCTTCAACTCCACCAACTCGTTCGGTGGCATCCGATAAGGCCTCTTTGAGATAGAGGCGGCACAGGGAGCCAACTCAATGACAAACTCGAGGTCTCGAGCGGGTGGCATTCCGGAAGATCTGCGGGAAAGACATCAACGAAGTCACAAACTGTTGGGACTTCGCTAATATCTAGAGCGGGCTTCAAGCCAAGCGAAGAGATGCGGATCTAGCGACCGGTGTAAAAGCGAAACCCGCCACGGAGGACTAGATAGAGATGAGCTTCTGGCGCAATCGATTTGCCCATGTCTTTGGGACAACCAATCCATGCCAAGAATCACATCAAGACTCATTTGAATGGAGAAGGATAAGGTTTGCTAAGAAACCTACCCTTCGATCTCGATAGGAACATCCCTACACTCAGATTGACTCTCAACTCGAACCGGAGAAGCGAATGAGTAAGCGGGACCGACAATGGAGAGAAAAAAGCTCTCCAACAGCGATAAAGACTCAAACAAAGGAATGAGATGCTCTGAATCAAACAAACAGATGGCAGGTGAGAGTTAACGAAAGTGTACCTATACGGCGTCGGGTGCCTCTGAGCCTCCTCTGCGGTGGCGGTGTTGACGCGACCACTACCCACGCCTTGGGTAGCCGGGCGATCTTGGTCTGCGATGCACCACCTCTGGCCCGCGTCCTCCATTAGGGGGCGGTCGCTCTCGTCTTCTTAGGGCATTGGTTCGCATAATGCCCTTACGGTTGCATGAGAAGCATGTGACCCCAAAGAACTGGTTGCTGGGGCGCTCTGTGACTTCGCGGTGCACGGATCGAGACACGACTGCGATGAGCGAAACGAGGCGAGTAACCTCGGGCGCCAAGATCGGGACCGGTACCCGAGATCGCCCAAGCGGGACGGAGGAAGGCGCCTGGATGACTTATGGGCCCCACTTGCGCTGCGGGAGTCCATAAGCTCTCGAGCCGCATGCTCACGACGATGGCCTTGTCGACCAAGGTCCGGAAATCGGAAGTCGACAATGGATAGCTTGTCCTTGACTCCTCAAACAAGCCACGCGCTGAACTTGGCACCTTAGCCATATCGGTGGCCACATCCTCGGAGCATAACGAGCTAGATGGTTGAACTTCGTAGACATACTCCATGGTCGAGCTCGCCTTGCTTGAGCGCAGAAACTCCCTTCTTGATCTCCATCAAGCCGGCGAGGATGTGAGCCCGACGGAAGGCGTCTGAAACTCCTCCCAAGAAGCGGTGTGGTCTGCGGGCTGCATGGCGAAAGCTCTCCCACCATGACAAAGTTGCACCCTCCGGTTAGTGCGATGCGAGCAGCGCCTTCTCGTGCTCTCGCAGCGCTGCGCGATCGCGAACTTCGCTCCACCGAGACAAGCCAATCGTCCGCATCCAACGGGTCCTCGGATCGAGAAAAGGTAGGGGTGAGTACGAAGAAACTCCGCGAGTCCTCCACGCGGTGATGGGCGTTCCTTGCCCGGATCCTGAAGCTCCGGTAAGTCGGTGGTGTTGCGCGCGATGGCGTCGATAGAACTCTCTGTCATCCGCGGTTCTTCGATCTCAAGAAGAACCTCCGCCATGGTCGGAGGAGGAGGAAACTCCTCGTCCGGACGGTGGCCGCCTTGGCCGCTATGAGTGCGTCCGGCCATCCTGTTACAATGAAATTTGGTTAGCAACTAAACCCGAAAAACAAAGCCTTAAAGAAAGCAAAAGCTAACGACTAGGGGAATGGAATATCGCCCAAATCGAAAGCCAAAAACAGCGAGTAATTGAACTTTAGAAGCTTCTAAAAGACTCTAAAAATAGCCAAGAAACTCCAAAAGCAAGGCTCAACTTCTCGACTCAACAACCCGTATTGAATGAACGAGTAATTGATCGAGAAGATTAAAAATCAGATTGTAAGATGAGATCTAAAACTATTAGGCCAGTCTCAATGGAGGTTTCATGGGGGTGTCATGCATATTTATTAGGGTGCTACATCAGCAAAAAGAGAATCTTTGCATGAAACTAAGAGGAGAGAGAAGGAGAAAGTTTCATGGGGATGAAACTTATCAGCGTTGTTTCCAAAACGTTGGTAATCGTGTGAAACTCCCATTGAGGACTCAATTCGTTTCATCACAGCACCATACTAAAATGTGATTGGGGCAGATGGGACCCACGAATACTAAAATAAGCTATGAAACCGTGCAATGAAACTTACATTGAGAGAGAGCCCTGTTTCATATCAAAATTTCACGTGTTGGAAACTGGGAGATGAAACTTGGCATTGAGACTGGCCTTAGAGAGCAAGGTTAATTGTGGGGACCCCGAGATCAGATCCGTGTCAAGCTAAGTAATTACGCTGAAAGAGCATAATACTTAACATGAAAGCAGCGATTCCGAGTGCAGGATAGGTGTCTCATGTTAGCTCCCAAGGATCAGTGACTAACATGCACATATCCAAACACAACATTGTATTCACATCCATACACAATATACAAGAATAATTGGAAATGTAAATACAACATCATTGAATAGAAACATAATATACAAGTTTGCATAAGAGGGCCATTCGGCCAAACATAAATATCAAGAATAATTTGCAGCGGAAGACAAACTTAAAATAGTAGGGAATAACCGAGTTGGCATGCCCACAATCCCACAAGCAACCAACTGGAGTTAAAGTCGTAGCGTCTGAAGAACTTTACCCAATTCAATGACTTCTCACCAAAGCAACAAATTTTTAAGTACAAAGTTGTACTCATGAGACTTTTCAAGAAAAATAAGGATGCATGTAAGTGTCAAAGGAAGGCTACTACACTAGTCAATTTTCAGCATAAAGCAAGTTTTGCAATTAGATAAGCAATATAGATTTAAATTGCCATTTCTAAAACATTTAGAAAACATGGTATAACAGTAAGTAATGATCACCAATAGTATAATCTCCAAAAATAAACAACACACGAATATACCATTCGTGACACAATTCATTCCATAACCAATTAACATGCGAACATCGCATTCAAGATATCATTTCAGATTTGAACAAACTAACATAATGACACACATTTTTAACCATAACCCGAACTTAACTTCCCATACTCTAACTGTGCATGCTTTCCCACAAGCGATGTCCATAACCGGGGACACGGCTATTCGAATAGATTTATTTGACTCTGCAGAGTTGTACAGCTTTACCCACACGATATGCATTCCTCGTAATGTCGGCCAATGCACTCTTCCTTTGGAGTGTGGTGAGGTAGCATAACGGCCGTTACAATGTCATGTCCTAACTATCAAACCACCCGAGGATCGAATCCCATAGCAGATTACGCTGGCGCAGACTCTGGTGAACCCGTTGTGTAAGTAAGTCCCTATCAACTAGAGACCCTTAGGGCAAGATAAGAAAAAGGGTAATATGCCCCCACAAGATTGACAACTCAAATAATTAAATAATAATAATAAAAGTTGCCAACCCAATTGTGTTTTGATAGCTAACACACAACAAATTATTAAGCCAAGCCATCGCCCATAAACCGGCGTGTGGTTGTGCGTAAGACTTGGTTCATCACACCACGCATCGGTCCTCAAATACCCAGACGGGGCTACATGAATCCGGGACCACCCCTTCATCACCCTATCACCCGTCCAAGTCCAACACATAACCACAACCCATCAACAAACTTATAATATTCAGATACAAAGATCTGGACATTCTCCTCAAAATCAATATAATCAAATCCATATAATCCTCAAATTTCATTAAGATTCAATTCGATCCATCGGCCGATGGACTAGCTCCATCAACCGTTATCGACTACAACTACTAGCATAGCTAAGCATCGTTCTACAAATTAGCAAACAAACCCATATAACATATATCCTTAATCATACAAGGTAAAAAGGGTAATCAATATTCAAAGGAGGCCAATGCAGCAAGTAGGAATTTAACTACTTCTACCCATGAACATATTTTTCAACATAGCATGCAATTTAGAGATTAAAACCATACAAAACATTTTAAAATCAATAGGAGCAATATGTTCAAGAGGAGGGTGCTCGCACCTTTGCTGTACCACTTGTTCACTCTCAGGTTACACTCATGTATACGTTCGTATCATCGAGAAATCTATCGAAAGAACGATATTGCAATCAACACCAAATAAGCCAAAAATTCAAAATGCTCAAAAATGCATGAAACTTATACATTGGGTAGATCATGATTTTATATGAATTTAGGTGAAGGATTCATTCCATTTGGAGTTAGTATGTGGAAGTTATAGCAGTTTGAAAATCAGTTTTTTTTTGGAAAAAATGCTGAAAAATGGGCTTCGGTTACTGTTCATCCGAAATTAATTATTTGGTGAAAATTTGTAGAATAGTGGTGGCAAAAAGGATTACATAGATAAATATAGAATAATATTATAAGATCAAAATAACTGAGTTTATTTCATTTTGAGTTCTAAAACATTTTCTATGAATTTTCAAAGTTAAAAGGGTTTTCAGTGTAAAATTAGTTCTTTTCAGAAATTTCTATCACAGTGAAATATTTTTTTAAACTTGGGTAACCTAGCCTCAGTCATAATCAAAATAGCCTCTCCAACCACACAATGCCCGCATTCACGATCTTTCAACTATACAACATATCCGATAAATGTACTAAATCCACCAAGTTATGGGCATATGACTATAATCAATTCCATCAATTGTTCTTTGCTAGACTAATAAAGCTAAAACTAACTACTAGCTCTACTAGTCTAACCTCAGCAAGTCATAATCGCATACACCAAAGTTCACACCAATCGAGATTTATTTGATTTACCGATACCTAATGAGCTTAACAATTGGAATAACACATTCAACGTCTAATAGTTCACTAATAAATCAATGCACATCCATTTCACGGACTAGTCATGTACGACAACTACTAATCCAATCACATATGCGCCTCTACGATCGACTAATAATCGTTTATCCACTAATTCAAGAGAGGCACAATTCCATCGACTCGGCACATAAGACTTATCTATTAATTATATGACAAATCCGAATATTCATCCGCAATCAAAATAATCCATTCTACCATCTCCAAATTCTAGCACAAATGACTCACATAACTATTACTTAAGGCATCCGACCACTTTGCTCATGATTAAATAAATCATCCGATTCAACATCCATATTTCCTTAATTATCACATAAGCTATTCATCAAGTAATAATTCATAAAATTCTTATGCGTCCTACCTCCAAAAATTATTAATCCAACATGAGGGAAAACCTCCAATTAATTTATCATCCAAGGTCACCACAAATTTCCATACAACTCCAAAATAATATCATCCGATCAAATAATCCAATCATATATTTAATCTAGCCTCCACCGATCAATAAGATACATATTCCGCTACGACGATAAGATTATTCGTATCTACCAACATACATCACAAGAACACACCTATGCATAAATAAGACATAACCGGAGAATTATACCGGTCTTAAGCTACCAAATTATTTTTATAACTAAAACATGCATAAATAGATGCCATGCTCATGACTAATATGCAACATGCACAAGTAAATTTCATAACGCGACTTGACACTAAAGATTTTTACCGCGGCACTAGGCGTGCGAAAAATCACCGGACGTCTTCTCGGGTCCGTGTCCACCGTAGTCGTTGCCGAGCTCGTCTACGTTCGCGTCCGCCGTAGTCGTCGCCGAACCCGTCCGCGTCCGCTATTCCACTCTTATTAACAGTGGACACAAAGGAGTCGTCTCTAGAAACAACATCATCGAGAATCTTGGCATCATCATCATCAACAACCACATTTGGCAAGAGGTAACTAAAATCAGTTAAAACAGAGAAATGTTGTTTCTGTCCACCTTGGTCCTTAGTGCATAACTTCCAAACCACTAACTCAAACTGCACGAAACTTTACAGGAATGTAGCTCAACAAGTCCTCAACATGCTGTCCAAATTTTAGCCGAATCCAACACCATATGACCCCTCAATCGGATCAAGCACCAAGGTTGCGCCCCTCTGATTACACTGCAAACAGAACGGACTAAACCACACTCAATTTCGGTGCTCATTTAAACCAATCCTCAAACCAACTGATCAAATCGAAGTGCTCTATGAGTAGAACTAACTCACCAAGTTTGGAGCCTATCCAACCACGTTTGAACCTCCGACCATGAGCTTGAAACAGATCGGGCGAGAGCCACCAAGCTCAACCTATCTTCACTTCTCCTCTCTTCTCTTCCTCCCGTAGGCCGGCCACCTCGGCGCCGCCTTACATGCATGTAGCACCTCGGCTCCTTGCTTGCTGGGCCGTCGCAGGCTCAGCCACCTCCACCTCAGTGTCGCGCCGCTGCACGCCATGCCGCACGAGGCGCTGGCCACCCGGGCTGCATCACCACGCCGCGCGTTGGCTCGTCGTCCTCCGTCCCCGTGCCTCGGCTTCCTCGGCTGCGCCACGGGCGAGCTGCTACCACCTCTCCACCGTCGATGCTGTGCTCTGGGCGCCGGCAAACTCGCCATGCCTCCGCTGTCCCGCCGTTCGCACACGCCGCATGGACAGCACCGAGCTGCCTTGCTCCTGGAGCAGCATGCTGGTGCTGCTCCTGCCGCTGCTACTTGCTGCTGCTGACTACTGCAGCTCCTCGCCACCTCTCCAAGTTGCTGCTCCATGTGCTGGTCGAGCTGGTCGCCAGTGCGCCAGGCCGCTTGGGCTGCTTGCTGCCGCTGACCACCTCCAGGCCGCAGGCTGCCGGCAAGGCCGGCCGCTGCTGCTGCAGCGTGGCTGCACTTGCCCAAGCCATTGCTCTACTGCTGCCTCCTCTTCCAGAACATCCAAGAGATGATGCATGTTGGTGATGTTTGTATGGATGGAATGCTTGCGTGCTGAGCAACACGCTGGTATAACATGCAGGGGCAAATCTTGGTTCTTGAGTGGGATTGGGAGGAGAGAAAGGTATGAACTTGAGCTGTTGTTGGAGAGGAGAAAGAAAAAGGCAGCTGTGTTGATGGGAGAAGAAGAGAGATGGCTCTAGGCTGTGAAGAAAGCAATGGGGAGGTGTGGCTGTGTGCTTGAGAGGATGAGTGGCTGTGAGAGATTTGGCTGGGCATAGAAAATGAATGGCATGCATGTGGTTGGTGCTAGTTCGGCTGTGCTTCAAGAAATAGACAGGGCATATGTTTGGTTTGGGAGAAAGAAATTCGAATGAACAGTAGACAGCAATAAAGAAATTGGCAGAGAGAGTTAAAGAATTTTTGGGCATAGATGTTTAATTCCAAAAATCATGAAACTTTTAGGGGAGGTACCTGACATAATGTTAAAGCTTAGGTAAAATTTTCAGGAATTTATCCAGAGTGTGATGCTCTCTAAAAATCTTTGAAATTCCTATTTGCTTGGAAGATGAATAGCAGTACGGTTCTTCCTCCTTTCTCCGGCTCGCTCCAACGACCTTGCATGCGCGAACTAACCGCCAAATTAGAAAGCTCTCGAGACGACGATCGCAAAGGTATAACATGCATTGTCGGATTCTTGATTTTTTGTGGTGATCGCGAAGAGAGAAGTTGGGGAAAAGAATCGGCATCTGAGCGTTTCATCTGCTACTTCTTTTCGTCTATTTGCGAATTCGCTCAAACTGTCATGCATGCGAAAACAAATTGCAAAATCGGGTTGGTCGTGCGATGACGATCGCTGTGGTATGACATGCATGGCTTGGTTTTAACTTTTTTCGATGAGATTTGAAGGAGAGAATTGAAAAGAGTTAGCAGGGAAGGAAAAAAGGATATGACAGAAAAGAAGGGACACACAGCGCCTCGCTGCGGTGATTGAATGAAAAAAGCGGTGATACTAATGCATACATGATGATATGATTTTTGAAATGCACGCGAAAACATGAAATCAAAAATAATTAATTTTTTTTCTTTTACTTCCAGTTTTTCAAACAATTTGATTTTAAAAGCAACATTTTAATTAAACACCAGAAAAATTTTAAAACGTAGCCAAAATTTTAATAAATCACCAAATTAAATATTAACATCCCGATTATAAAAATCGGGGTGTTACATTAATGCAGCGAAATAAGTGTTAGATACTTAGCTAACTAGTATCACATCTTACCCTTTTATTCCCACAAATTTTAGTTGATTTAACCTCTCATTTTCTACCCTAATTCCTGACTTGTGCTTGCTGCCCTGAAATACTTGTTGGCTGTCCAAAAATTCCAGATTTGTATTTCGGCTCCAAACACTTCTATTCTTCACCAAAAGGTAGCCAAGATTTCAAATTTAGGACTCTCATAACAACTATTTTGTAGAAGGGAAGAGAGGAAAACAACTTTTAAAACTCAAATTAGAGTGAGATGAGAAGAGAAAGCTAAGATAGATGAGGAGTAAAATCTGAGAATTTTCTTAAGCTTTCAAAACTCATTTGATACTTTGAAATTAGGTCTTCAAAATATCCTAAAGACGACCAAGCTTGCGTTACTACGGTCAGAACGGCTCTGATACCAACTTTTGTGAGCACCCGAATTTATTAAGCTCATAATACTTAGTTATCCAATTGACCCTAGTATTATCAACCAAATAAACCGGTCTCGAGAGATGTATACTCTCGAATGCAGATACATACCTCACAACAAAAGAATGTATCAATTCCATACAACACATAGTACGTAAGCAACAAACCGAAGTTAATATTAATAAGGAATAGGTTATTACAAAAGAGGGCCTTCGGCCAAATAACAACAAGAACTACTAAGAATAACAATGAAGTAAAAGTGCCATAAAGATGGCTATAACACAAAGCCAATCGGTGTGCCTAAACCCTAGGCATCGTGGGACCGCCAAGCTAGTCGTCGAAGAAGGCGCAACACGTAGTACGTAAGAGAGGCTCTTGGAGCTCACCTTCTTCCTCTGCAACAAAAGCCACAAAATGCCACAACCACAGGCGAGATGAGTACATAAAGTACTCCGCAAGACTTACGTGTGAGATAACAGAACTATAAATAGCTACATGCAAGCTTTATTTAAGTGGATGAGGCTTTGGACTCATTTTAGCATAAAGCAAGTTTCATTTGCAATAACATAATAGATTGAAGGCAATTTGGCAAAGCATTTTAATTGTTGAAATAACAATGAGATAATAACATAGTAACAACAACAAGATCAACCTGGAAGTGACTAACCCAATAGTCACCACAACAATAGCATGAACTCCCCGTTCATACCAACCATGTCAAGTTTTAATTAAAGGTTGTAGTCTAGTTCTCACGGGGCGTATCCGAGCGTGTCCATAACCTAGGACGAGGCTATTCGAATAGTTTTAACCCTGCAGGGGTGTACCAATGTACCCACACGTCAGACCGCCTTTCCTTTAAGCACACTACCTTTGGTATGCCGGCACGGCTAAGTCCTACGAGACATTTCCAATGGGCGATGCTAATTACGAGCCGCATCCCACGGGGACAAGGACACATTAGACAGACCTAACCGGTCGCTAATGCTCCCTCCCACACCACACACACACATTTTCTTGTAAAACATACCAACCGACCAGCTCATAATTAACACCTCCCAAAGTACTTAGTCAAGAGAGGTCCCATATCCCCTCGTGTGGTTAGCACACAAAATTGCTCGAGCGGTGGCGCAAGTAACTCGGTCATTAATGACTCAGCATACTACCACATTCCAAAACCGCACCATCCATCCAATATGCCCAAGTCTAAATCAATCTTTTATTTTCAGTTTTGATTTTACAAATTAACCAAAGCACAAGTGCTGGACATATAGGAGTAATAATCAGTTTTGAGTGATCAAGACCATCGACTAAGTCGACGATCGCCCATTACTACCGATAACTAAGCATGGCTAAGCAATTTAAATCAAAACTACTAAGTGATAAGAGCTCATCCAACGAGCTCCCACCACAGCAAATAACCTAGGCTCATGGTAGTAGAGGATAAACACTTCCTACAGATTATGCAACTATAGGATTACTAGCGACATTTAACACAAAGTAGCATGCATACATAGCGATAAAACAATATATTAAGCTTTAAAGTAATGGGACAACGATGGAAATGATCAAACTGCTTGCCTTGTTGTTGCTGGCCAAGTTGTGGCAGAGGGTCACTCTCGGGATCACCACAAATGTCGGCCTAACGGAAAAGCGATAAAGAATCGATAAGAACAACGGAAAACCAAAAAGACGCAACAGAGAAACTTCTCCGAATGCTATGAAAATTTTACAGCAGCAAGAAAATGATTTATCATGAATTTAGCAACAAGAACCAATTGATTTGGATTCTTAATGCAAAAGATATGATGAAATCAATTCTGCTCAGCCTAAAAATACCAAACTGCACTATTCACTAATTTAATTATGAGGCAACATTTTCTAGAACAGAAGTGAAGCTGAAATTTTTACTGTAAAACCAGCACCTCATGAGATGAATAACACAATTGAGTTCACCTCATTTGGAGCTATTATGCACTTTCTACAATTTTTCAAAAACAAGAACTTGAACAAAATTATAATGCACAAGTCCTCATTTTCATAACAGCAACATGCTCAAAACTAATGTTCACAGTGAGTTCATTAATAGAGGAAACCAACAAAGTTGGTCTCACCCAAAAATAATCTACAGAGCAATAGTTATGTATTCTACAAGTTAAGCATCAATTTGAGTGTATATTTAAAGTGAGTTTTAAAATCTAATGGCAAAACTGTGCTCTGAAGCTGAACTCGACTTACAATCATTTTTGGATTAAAGTCAAGTTCAATACAGAGCTAACGCAATTTGAATGACCTCATTTGGATTTAGAATGAATTAGATATGAAATTCTAAAGTTATTACCTTTTTCAGTTTATACTTAAGAGTTCACTGGAATTTCTAAAAACCCTAAAGACATGGGAGGTCATAAGCGGCTCAGATCACACGGGGGAGGTCCTCAACGGTTGAGATCTTCCAAAGGAAGATCTAAACTATCAAGATCTCCCCGAGGAAGATCTACATCGTCAGGACCTCACAGGGGAGGTCCTGGACGGTCCAGATGTTCCAAGAGAGGTCCTCGATGGTTCAGATCGTCCGAGGGAGGACCTTGACTGTCAAGATCTACCCGGGGAGGTCATGAACGGCTGAGATGACCTAGGGGAGGTCCTAAAGGGAGGTCCTAACGTCACAGACCTCCAGGGAGGTCTGGACGGCCACGATTTCGCAAGGAGAGGTCTTGGACGTTCCAGATCTCCTCGGAGGAGGTCATGGACGTCCCAGAGCTCGCGACGCACGCACGTGCTTGGACAAGAGGTTAAATGTGCGCGGGACAACGAGGAGGTCCGCGCGCAGGAGGTCTTAAATGCGCGCAAGGGGACAGGGTTAAGAGCAGTTAAGACACGCCAATGATTTCAATGATTTGAGCACTAATGAACGCATTAAACTCGGCAAATCTTTGTCCTAAAAACGACAACGGCACTGCCGTTTTGTCCGACAACGACCCGGGTTCAAAGACGTGGTCATCGCCGGCGATACAGACCTCGCCGGCGACATCCAATGGTACCGTTGGGTCCGCAATAACCATGCGCACCCAATGGACCTCCTCTCAACGGCGGACGGTTTTGAACGCCGGCGAGCCGGAGAGGACAACGAAGACAAGCACACGGCAAAATCCAAAATGCAAAAGGGAAGCTCCGCGCGACATCCATCAAGCGTGTGCCCAATTTAAAAGCTCCGCGACCTCATACATGCGGGTGCCCAGCGCTAAAGGACTATCAGGGAGTACCTGGAGGTCCTAAGGTGCTGAGGAGGTCAAGGAAGGGAGGACCGGTGCCGGGGAGGAAGGGTGCTCTACGGCCAAAGCTTCAGCTCCAAGCTCCACTTTGTCCCCCTCTGCAAATGCCCAACAATATCAAGTTAGGACTTGGTCCCAGAGGGCAGGGCACAAATGGAAGCAAGGAGAAAAGGAGGAAAAACTCCAGGGACCCTTGTCCACCGAGGAGCTTCAAGCTTCTCAACAATGGCAGCCAAGAGAGCTTTGGTGGTTTAGAGCTCGCAAGCATGGGGGTGCAAGCTCGCAAGCATGGTTTAGACCTCGTTTAGGTGGGAGGTTTGCTTAGTTTAACAGTGAGGGGAGGTCATGGCCATGGATCTTGGATCCAAGGGCTACGACCTCAACAAGGTGGGATGTCAAGTGGTTTGACAACCCGTGGAGGTTTTTGATATTTAACACATAGGGGAGGTCATGACCGTGGATCTTTGATCCAACGGTTATGACCTGGTGAGGTGAGAAGGTCTTTGCGGTGTTGACCGCGGAGGAGGTCGTGGCGGTTGGATGTAAATCCAACGGCTACGACCTGCTCAAGGTGGTGAAGAGGTCTGCTGGGGTGCAGACACGGTTGGGCCGGACCCGACTTTGCACAAATGGCTAGCCCAAGGAACAGTGTAGGCTTTAAATTTAGTTTTTAACAGCTGAAACTTAGCAGAATTATTTGTGATAGCAAATGAACTCCAAATTTGATGAAATTTTAACTGGAGCTTGCTGACAAGGAGATTAACCTTGCATAAAATTTCCAGAGGTTATTATGCAATGCATTTTTCTCAGGAAATTCATGAAGGTTGTTCAAGGATTTGTTTTACCTCCAAAATTTATCAAACAAGTTTTACATCTTGAGATATTTTTCAGAGGGGTCCCACATCAGTTTTGGGACCAAGGAAAATATATTCCAAATGTTTGGCACAAGATTTAGACAATTGAAAAATGAGTTTGACTCTTGGTCAACAAGAGCTTTGTGTTTTTGGATTACACAACTCTTGGACCAGAATTACATGAATGTTTTGGGGTTTTCAAGATGTGAGAAATTTTTTTAATTTCTACACATATAATTATACTTGAACAAACCCTGATTATACATTTGGGATGTTACACATGAACTTGGAGATAGTTTGATGATCCAGACGATCTCATGGGGACTGCTTGTCACAACTGACATGAACCTCAAGATTTGTCGCTCTGGTAGAAGCTTAGGAAGAGTTTGTGGATGGCTCCTAGTCCAGGATCTTCTTCTCTAAGATATACCTTTAATCAACTTTTGGTCGAAGCTTAGGATGAGTTTGTGGATGGCTCCTAGTCTAGGATCCTGTCACTAAGTTAGACCATTAGTCAACTTCAATATTCATTGCAAATGAAAAACAGTTGAAAAATGGGCATTTGAGAAAATTGAGCAAAATGATTCAATTCAGGACCTTTTTGTCTCTTAATATGGTCATTGTTAGCTTTTGGATCTCACATTGACATTTTGACATGGCCAGTATCATTTTAGGATCCCTGTTGATGAACTTGCTAGATTTGAAGCTTTGCTTAAAATGCTAAAATTCATTGCTTTATATTGAGCCTTCTTGCTTAGCTTTGTTATATATGTCCTATCATGATCTTGCTAGCTATTTGTCGCTTGATATGTTGTTTGTGCAACTTTAGGAATGCTAACTTGTTCTTTTGGGTAATCTCCAAAGCTTCTTGTTTTTAAAAATTAAAAAATACAAAAATTGAAGCCACTCCATTGCATTTCATGCATGCTCTTTCTTATGCTTTTTCCTCATTCTGCATTTGTCATCTCTGGATGAGAGGAAGGCGTGATTCCTTGATGACTCCATTGTCAAAGGGGGAGAAGATGGTTGAAAAAGGGGAGAAAAAGGGGAGTTTTGAAAAAGGGGGAGTTACTTGGAGAAAAATGGAAATTTTGAAATTTTTCTGAAATTTGAGGATCATAGTGAGGGGGAGTTTCTTATTTGCATTCTTATGTTTTCTGAACTTGAATTGCAATTCTTGATCCTCACAATGATCAAAGGTCATATCGAACAATTGTTCTTTCATATGGACCTTAAGTGAGTTTTTGACTCCTTTCTGGAATTTGAAGCTTTCGTGCCTTCTTTTGCCGTATCTCACTTGCTGATACTATTCTGGAGCCAGCTTGGTCATTTCCTTTGCTTTTTCTTGCATTTGGACCAAGTTGTGCCTTTGAGCGAAAACGACGTGTTTTTACTTTTCAAATCTCTAAATTTACATTTGTGAACAATTGCCAATGTGTTCATCAAGGGGGAGATTGTGGATATCATGGAGATATGCCTGAGATCTTAGGATGATGTTACAATTGGCAATGTCGTTGACGGTTTGTCGAATCACATGTTTTCGGCAAAGGTTCAGTTCTATCAGGCTTCTAGCGGTCTGACCGGCCATGGTGGCGGTCAGACCGGCCATGCTTTGACTTGGTTTCTCTGAAATGGTCACTGGCGGTCAGACCGGCCAAAGTGGCGGTCAGACTGGCAAGTGGAGCGGTCTGACCGGCTTTGCTTGAGCGGTCAGACCGGCCATTGTAATCACTGTGGATTTTGAAGCTGGGCCAAAAATAGAAGGTGTAGGCAAGTGAGAAGGTGCTTCTGCACTTGGTCTCATAATTTTTGGAGCTTCCAGGCAAAAGTTTTATTGGTTTGAAAATTCCAGTAGGTTTTGGTTTTTCAGGATGGATTTTGGTTAAGTCATGGGTGGCGGTCGACCGCCTTTGGTGTGAGCGTCCCGGCGAGAGCGGTCGAGCCGGCCAAGGTGGCGGTCGACCGATTTTGATGTGTTTAAATCGTCGCTTCGTGGCGGCGATGGATGCTGTTAGGTCAAGTTCATGGGTTTCATGGCATATGTGTTGCATGATGCTTGTTTTGACTAACGTGGGTCAAGTTGTGAAGAACTTGTTCCGGATTCGTTTGCTTGTCTTGTCTATTGTCGCGGGTTGCTTGGTGGTCAACGACGGTCAACGGCGAGGATGATCGGGACTAGGCTTGGAGAGCCGAGGTCCGTAACGATCGGCGATCTTTGGGTGAGGTCAATGAACTCAAGTGTGGTGCAAGAATGGACAAGGGTAACCGAACGGGCGTTTCGGTGCGATGGGTTTGATCAAGTGGCGCGGGGTCGGTGCAAGTGCCATGGTGGTTTCGGTGGGAGCCGGATGGGAGAGACTTGCCGACATGAAGAGAGCATTGGATCAACCTACACGTGGCGGCGTGGAGGTGCTTCACGAAGATGGGACTCGGTCTTTGCAAAAAGATCGAGAAGGGGTATTTTGGTAATTTTACCAAAATACCGCTTTGGCGACCTTTTGCCAACTCACGGCGCAAAGATGGTGCAAGGTGAAGCGGATTAGGTCAAGAGATGAAGACGGCGCTTTAAAACGCGTGCGTATGTGTCCCGTTTGTTTTGGGCCTTAACGGGAGCCCATTAGGGTTACTCTTCTAGAAGGTCTAAGTCTCCACTATAAATAGAGGAGGGAGGTGGCTGCACCCCCTCAACTCTTTCATTGTGTTTGAAACCCTAGTTTTGCTTAGGGAGAGGATTAGTGGAGATTAGGGTTCTAGAGAGTTGGATTTGATTTCGTGCTCATGTATTGAGTCTTTGTCCTCCATTGATAGAGTGGTTGTAAACCAATACCGTATCAAATCAATCCAAAGAGATTTCTCTCAAGATGAATCTATTCTCTCTTATTCTCTCTATTTGGTGATTTGGGGTCTTTCTTTGATCCGCGAGTTTTTGCTTGGTTTCTTGCCGTGATCTAACTTGCTCTGACATGTGGGAACCCATCTGGGATCATCTTGATCATCAATCACCCACGAGCAAGTCTCTAGATCATATTTTGTATTTGGCTCGGTTTTTGAACCTCCTTCGCTCAAACTGAAAAAGATAGGAACTTTGGCATTGATCTCTGAAATCTTTGATTGGAATAGGTTCCTAATATCTTTAGGAATGTGTGGTTCAAATTTCGTGAAGTTTGGCCTTACGGATCAAAAGTTAGGTCATTTTTCGTTTCGGATTGTCGGGCTGATTTTGCTGATTTTCCTATTCACCGTCAGGAGCGGTCCGACCGCCCATTCCAGAGGTCAGACCACTAGGCAAACCGGTCAGACCGCCCTTGTGAGAGGTCAGACCGCCCAACACTTTGAGATTTGAGTTTTTGGTTGTTTTTGGGTGTTTTGCTTTGGGGTTTGATTGGATTCAATACTAGTCTTCCGCTGTACTGGTATATTGATCTTCATAGCTTCCATAGCTATTGGAGTGACATTTGTGTTGAATCCATTTTTTGTGAAAAAGTGAGCGTGCTCCTATTCACCCCCCCCTCTAGTCGCCTTTTCGGTCCAACAGTTATTAATAAAGCTTTTGTTGAAGTTATGTTACCACTATGTATGCTACGAAGAGTTAGCGGTTGATCCTTGGGACTAGCTCGGTTCACATAGAGGAGCATGGGTGATCACAGTCCTCCACAACCACTCTCGGGTCTGGTTGTGGGAGGTCCTGGGGTAGCCTCGACCCTCCACGACCACCCTCGGGTCTGGTCGTGGGAGGTCTTGAGGAGACCTCAGCCCTCCACGACCTCCCCTGGTCTGGCCGTGGGAGGTCTTCGGGCTTGCTCCTTGGCTCCACGACCTCCTCAGGGACTCTCCTAGGACCTCCAGGCTGTCCGGCTGGACCTCCTGGGCGGTCCTAGAGGACGTCCGAGAGGTCCTGCTGGACCTCTTGGGAGGTCCTGATGGACTTTCTGGGAGGACTTGGAGGACCTCTCGGCTGAGCCTCTCGTCAGGTCGCTGCCCAGACTTGGAGACCTCCTGGTTTAGACGCGACAGGACCTCCTGTGTCCTGCAGCAGCTAGGCCTATGGAGACCTCCCAGGTCGGGGCGTTATATTTGTCCACTGAACCTTAAGGAACTTGATGGCATGATTCCTTGTTCTTCGTTTAGCTTCTTCAAGGATGCGAAAAGGGCACTCGTTGTAGGTCAAGTCTTCTTGTACATCGAGACTTTCCAACGGAGCTTCCTCGGTTAGAATGCGAAGGCACTTCTTCTTCACTTGGGACATGTGAAAGACATCGTGTACACCTTCAAGTACAGCGGGCAATTCCAACTTGTAGGCAACAGCTCATTTATTCTCAATGATGCGCGGTAAGGTCCAACATATCGAGGAGCTAGTTTGCCTTCGACGCCAAAACGTCGATGACCCTTTAGAGGAGAGACTTTGAGATAAATAAAGTCATTGGGCTCAAAGCTCAATTCACGGCGACGACGATCCGCATAGCTCTTTTGCCTTGATTGAGCTGTGCGTAGTCGGTCTCGAATTAACCGAACTTAACTTTCGGCCTCATTGATTGAGTCTGGGCCAAAGAATGGTCTTTCACCAGTTTCTGACCAATTCAACGGGGTTCTACATTTTCTCCCATATAATGCCTCAAATGGTGCCATGCCAAGACTAGCTTGAAAGTTGTTGTTATAGGAGAACTCGGTGAACGGCAAACATTTTTCCCAATTCTTCCCGTATGAGAGAACACAAGCACGGAGCATGTCTTCCAATACTTGATTGACTCTTTCAGTCTGTCCATCAGTTTGAGGATGATACGCTATGCTGAAGGAAAGACGGGTTCCCATAGCCTCTTGCAAGCTATGACAAAACCGGGAGGTAAAGAGTAAACCACGATCAGAAATGATCGTCTTCGGTACACCATGCAAACTCACGATGCGGGCAATGTAGAGATCCGCCAAAAGACCTACATGAAGATCAGTCTTGACGGGAAGGAAGTGTGCCACCTTAGTTAGGCGATCAATGACAACCCATATGGCATCGTTTCCCTTGGAGGTACGGGGCAGACCGGTGATGAAATCCATGCCGATAGAATCCCACTTCCATTTAGGCACTGGCAAAGGTTGGAGGAGGCCCGCTGGACGTTGATGTTCGGCCTTCACACGACGACATACGTCACACTCGGCAATGAACTTTGCGATTTCTCGCTTCATTCGGGTCCACCAGAATCTCTGATGGAGGTCTTGATACATCTTTGTGGCCCCGGGATGAATGGACAAAGGAGAATCATGGGCTTTGCGGAGAATAACATTCCGCAAATCCATGTCCTTTGGAACAACAAGGCACTTTCCGAACCATAAAACACCATTGTCATCTTCTGAGAAACACTTGGCTGTCCCGCTCTTGATATTTTGCTTGATTTGACTCACACCTTTATCTGATTGTTGAGCAGCCTTGATCTGGTCCTCCAAGGTGGATTGCACAACCAAGGCAGCGAGGAAACCTTGCTCAACCACTCCCAAGTTGAGCCGCTGAAATTCTTCATGAAGGGCGGGCTGCTGCTCCTTGAGCATCACTGTGTTGCAATAAACCTTCCGACTGAGTGCATCGGCAACAACATTAGCCTTGCTCGGATGGTATTGGAGACCCATATCATAATCTTTGATCAATTCCAACCATCTTCTTTGCCTAAGGTTCAGATCTGGTTAGGTGAACAAATACTTCAAACTTTTGTGATCCGAATACACTTCGCAACGATTACCGATGAGATAATGTCGCCAAATCTTCAGTGCGTGAACCACTGCAGCTAATTCCAAGTCATGGGTCAAATAATTGAGTTTATGAGGCCTCAATTGCCTTGATGCATAAGCCACTACCTTGCCCTCTTGCATAAGAACACAACCGAGTCCTTGATGAGAAGCATCGCAATAGATGTCGAAGCTTCGGTGGACGTCAGGAAGAACAAGAACTGGAGCTGTGGTTAATCTCTTCTTGAGCTCTTGAAAACTCTTCTCACAATCAGCGGACCACACATACTTCTTGTCCTTTTTGAGCAACTCGGTCATCGGCTTTGCAATCTTGGAGAAGTTCTCAATAAAGCGACGATAGTATCCCGCTAAACCGAGAAAACTCCTCACGTCAGTCACTGACTTGGGCTGACCCCATGAGAGCACATCACTGACCTTGCTAGGATCCACGGCTATGCCTTCCACTAAAAGAACATGGCCCAATAATGCCACTTCCTTCAACCAAAACTCGCACTTGCTGAACTTCGCATAGAGTTGATGTTCGCGCAGTTTTCCCAACACTAGCTTCAGGTGTTCAGTATGCTCTTCATCATTCTTCGAGTAGATGAGGATATCATCAATGAAGACCACCACAAACTTGTCCAAATACTCCATGAATACCATATTCATAAGATTCATGAACAGGGCAGGAGCATTCGTCAAGCCAAAAGACATGACTGTACACTCGTACAGTCCGTAGCGAGTAGAGAAAGCCGTCTTTGGGATATCTTCAGGCCTGATTTGGACTTGATGGTAGCCCAATCTCAGATCAATTTTGGAGAATACCCGAGCTCCGGTCAATTGATCGAAAAGGTCGTCAATCCGAGGCAACGGGTACTTGTTCTTCACCGTCACCGCATTTAACGGACGGTAATCAACGCACAAGCGTAGAGTCTTGCCTTTCTTCTGCACAAAGATTGTAGGACAGCCCCATGGTGATGAGCTCAGACGGATGAAAGCCTTCTCTTGAAGTTCACCAAGTTGCTTCTTCAACTCCTCTAGTTCATTCGGAGGCATCCGATACAGCCTCTTTGAAATCGGGGTGGTACCGGGCAGCAACTCGATGACAAACTCAATATCCCTGACTGGAGGCATTCCAGGCAATTCTTCGGGAAACACATCCATAAAGTCACACACTACTGGGACTTCATGAATCTCCAGAGTTGGCTTCGCTTCAAGTGCACAAAGATGTGGTTCTTGCAGCTTCGGCGAAATCCCAACTTGCTCGCCGGATGGACTTGTGAGGGAGATGAATTTCCTGGCACAATCGATTTGCCCCAAGTGTTGGAACAGCCAATCCATCACATCCAAACTTGCTGAATTGGGGAGGATAAGATTTGCCAAAAATCTAACTCCTCCAATCTCAATAGAAACATCCCGACATTCATTTTCAGCTCTCATTTCCGACCCCGGAGAATGAATAATCAAAGGAACATGCATAGGAACAATTTAAAGATCACTAAGTGCAGCAAAAGACTTTGATATAAAAGAATGAGAAGCTCCAGAATCGAATAAAACGGTAGCAGGTTGAGAGTTGACAAGAAGCGTACCCAACACGATGTCGGGTGCCTCCTACGCTTCTTTGGTTGAGATATGGTTGACTCGGCCGTTGCCCACATTCTGGGCATTCTAAGTAGCCTTCTGATCTTGACCACCTCCTTGCCCGCGTCCTCCATTAGGACGAGGGGCCACTCCAATTTTCTTAGGACAATGATTAGCATAATGCCCCTTGTTGTTGCAGAAGAAACAAGTGACCTCAGCAGCCGGATTGCGGAGGCCTCCTTACTGTCCTGCAGGTGCACGTGGTTGAGACACGGCCTGCGGTGGGTGTGGTACAAACGCCGGTGGCCTCGGTGGTGGTGGTGCCTGAGAATGAGGCACCGGGGCTTGCCCGACGCGAGAATGGGGAAGATTGGCCCTTGCTGATTTTTGGGCTTCCCACTTGCGCTTGCGAGAATCGCCAAGAGCTCTTCCCTTGTACTCGGTGACAATAGCCTTGTCTACCAATGTCTGAAAGTCGGGGAAGTCGACGATAGACAGCTTGTCCTGAAGCTCCTCAGACAAGCCATCCATGAACTTCTCCTGCTTGGCATCATCAGTGGGCACGTCCTCAGGGGTGTACCGAGAGAGATGGTTGAAATCATGCAGGTATTCAGTTACTGTCCTGCGCCCTTGCTTGAGCGCCAAGAACTCCTTCTTCTTGAGCTTCATCAAGCCGGCAGGAACATGAGCCCGACGGAAGGCAGTATGAAACTCCTCCCAAGTGATGGCTCAGCCCGCGGGCTACATGGCGAGGAAGTTTTTCCACCATGAGAGTGCTGCCCCCTCCAGTTGATGGGAGGCGAATAGTGCCTTCTCTTGTTCTTGGCACTGAGCGACATCGAGCTTCCGCTCGACTAGACGCAACCAATCGTCTGCGTCGAGGGGATCTTTGGACCGCGAGAAGGTGGGTGGCTGCGTGCGAAGGAACTCCAAGAGTCCTCCCCTCTGATGATGACCACCTCATCCCCCTGATCTGGAGACACTAGAAAGGTTGGAGGTATTCTGTACAATTGCCTCAAGGATCCTTGTCTGATCCATGCGATTTCGCTCAATCTGAGCGAGAACCTCAGCCATGGTCGGAGGAGGCGGGAGCACCTCATCTGATCAGTGCCGACCACAGGCTGCATGAGTTCTTCCAGCCATCCTGTTTCATTGAGGCGGGTTAGCAACAAAACCCGAAAACTAGAGGCGAAAGGTAGCAAAAGAAAAGCTATCGACTAGGGAAATGAGATATTACCCTAACCCAATTACAACCATATAACCAGCAAGAAATAAACTCCAAACATTTGCAATAAGGCATAAGATCCAATGCAAAACTCATTAGACATAAGCTTCAACTTCTCGGCACGACTAACTCGTATTGATTGAATGAGCAATCGGTTTGAGAAGAAAATTTCAGAGCACAACTCAGGTTCTATCGCATATAAGGATCATGGTAAAAACCATCTAGGTTGTGTTAGACACTAGCTATCTAATATCACATCTTACCCTTTTAAACCCCACAAGTTTTAGTTGAATTATCCTCTCATTTACAGCCCTAACGACGGTCTAAGTGCTTGCTGTCCAAAACTTATACTTGCTGTCCAGATTTTGTATCTAAGCTCAAGCTGAATTTTCCAACTCGAAATGCTTCAAATCTTCACTCAAAGACAGCCAACACTTCATATTCTCAACACTCAATGAATCCCAAAACCGAATTTTAAACAATAACAACTATCTTTTGAAATAAAGATGAGAGGAAACAACTTTTCAAATCTCAATCAAGAGCAAGGTAAGATGAGTAATCTAGGATAGGTAAGGAGTAAAATCTGAGAACTTACTTAAGTTTTCATAATCCCTTTGTCATTTTGAAACTAAGTTTTTCAAAATATCCTAAGGACGACCAAGCTAGGGGTTTCTACGGTTAGTATGGCTCTGATACCAACTTTTGTGAGAACCCGGGATATTTGACTTGTAATACTTAACCACCAAGATGGTTCTAGCATTACAAATCAAATATCTCAACTCTCGGCGTATGTGTACTTCCCAGAATTGCAGTACACATACCCCATACAAAAATTATGCATCAGTTCCATTCAACACATAGAACCGAAGCACGACTAAGCAATTCAAAAGACATATAATATAGAGTTATTACAAAAGGGGCCGACCGGCCAAATAACAACTAAAGAGTTAGATAAATAGTGGAAGCAAACAGCCATAAGATGGCGATAGACAAGAGCCAATTAGTGTGCCTTTAACCCACAAGGCAACCAACCGGGCCACCAACCTAGTCGTCAAACCCGCCGCACATCTCACAAAAGTGGATCCCTTGGGGATCAGCTTCCTCCTCTGCAACAATTAATTAAGCAAAGCAAATGAGTACAAAAATATACTCGCAAGACTTACGTGTAGGGCAACAGGCCCATACATAGCTACATGCAAGCTTATTTAAGTGGAGGAGGCTCTAGACTCATTTTCAGCATAAAGCATGTTTTCATTTGCGATAATGTAATAGATTTAAAGAGGTTTTACAATCTGTTTTTATTTGACAAAAATAGCAAGATACAAGTAACAATAATAACAAAACATCCTGGAAGTGGCTAACCCAATAGCCACCACAACAATAGCATGAAATTCCCATTCATACCACCCACATCAAGTTTTAATTAAATGTTATAGTCTAGTTCTTGCACGACCTTACCAAGCATGTCCATAACCTAGGACGAGGCTATTCCAATAGTTTGAACCCTGCAGGGATGTACCAATGTACCCACACGTCAGACCGCCTTTTTGCCTCAAGAATAAGCACACTACCTTTGGTATGCCGGCACAGCTAAGTCCTACGAGACATTTCCAATATTGTGCATTAACTACGAGTCGCCCATATGGAAGAAGCCCATATGTTGATACGGAGTCATCAAAGATGCTCACCGCCTTTATAAAGGACAATGCTCCTTGCAGTGGATAACCTCCACCACTGCTCACCCAAACACACACAAGTTTCTTTTTCAACACAACACACACAATCACCATGCGACCCGGAGCTAACACACGCCAAAGTATTAAGTCAAGAGAGGTCACATATCCCTCTCATGTGGTTAGCACGCTAAAATCGCTTGGCTTAGTGACACAAGTAACTCGGTCCTTGTTGACCTAGGCACCATTCCAGTCACACCATAAGATCACACCATCAACCATTGTGCCCAAGTCTCGAACATTTCATTTTCAGTTTCAGTTTTTGACTTTACAAAGTAACAAAGCACCAAGTGCTGAACATAATGATAATAATAATTTTGTGTGATCAAAGTTATCGACTAAATCGATAACCGCCGAATTCTACCGATAGCTAAGCATTTCTAAGCATGACACCGTAAAGACAATAAAGAGCATAATTCAACCATCAGGCTCTAATTCACCGGTGAGATTAATACCTTATGTTTAGTGGCAAGGGATAATAATTTGAGGGCAACCATGCAATAGGAATAACTACCTCTAATCGGGAAAATAAACTTTGACACAAAAGCATGCATACATACAATTTGTAAACAAAGTATTAGACTTTGAAAGTAATGGGATTATTATGATCAAACTGCTTGCCTTGCTGGGGATGATTTTTTTGCTGCAGAGGATCACTCTCGAATACAATACAATCGACGGAACCTACCGAAAGAGTCGAAAGCACAATAAGAATGAATAATACCGAGAAGACCCAAAAATTCAAAGTCATCCAAAAATCACGAAAAATTCACATAAGGTATATCATGATTTTAGGTGAATTTATCAACAAGAATCAATTGATTTGGATGTTCTATGCAAACGTTATGGCAGTTTGAAGGTCAGTTTTCCAGAAAATCCAAATAAATTGGTACCGGTTACTGTTCATCCGAATTAAATATTTTGGTGAAAATTTCCAGAGAGGTGGTGTACTTGAAATTTTTATGGTAGGCAGAGCACCACATGAGATGAACAATGGAATTTGATTCACCTCATTTGGAGCTAAGATGAATTTTCTATGATTTTTAAAAGTCATGAAAGTAGTGTACAAAACATTTGTAATATGAGATTTTTAGTAATAGCAACATGCTTAAAACCTATTCTACAATAAACTACACTAATGGAGGATTCCAACAAAGTTGAGTTCACTGAATTTGGAGTTACAGAGAAATACTTATGCATTTTTGAAGTTAAAGCAATTTGTAATGCAACAATATTACTAATCCTAAATTAATTTTTCCAAAAGTGTTTTCTGTAATAGTAACATGATTCAACCCATTTTTATATTAAAGTACATTTAAAAAGGAAACTAACAAAATTTGAATCATCAATTTTGGAGCCAAAATGAATTACTTATGCAATTTTGAAGTTTAACCAATTTTCAGTTCATAAATAAAGCATTTTGGATTCCATATAAACATAAAATACTTTTTATACCCAGACTAACCTAGCCACAGTCACTAACTAGTGGGGCCTAATGAATAGTACCATTTTCTATTTAACCAATGGATTAACCGAACTGACAGGTGGGGCCCGCTTGTCATAGGCTCATACTTGTGAACTTGGTTCACCGGTGTATGAGCTCAGTGCACAGCATACTTAAGTGGCTCGGGCCCACCTATCATCCATTGCTAGTTATTACTTAATGCGGCTAATCTCGCTTTTCCGACAAAGATTGAGATTTAAAAGCAAATGATTACACTTAACGCTAATGACCATGCTACAGGAGCGGTCGGAACGTGCCACGCAGGGCCGTTCCCGGGTGCGAGCTCGCCGGGCGCCACGCCGGCGAAGGAGAGCTCGGCGGTGAGGTCGGAGGTGACCTGATGCGGTGGTGCGACGGCGAGAGGCGGAGTGGGAGCTACGGGAAAACCGATAACCATGCTACGACAACGCTTCACATGAACTAGAGTGCGCACGAGCATTAGAGGGGCTCCAGGAACTTACTGCGATGACCCGGAGGTGGGGAGGTTGTCGGAGTTGGGCCGGCGACAAAGAACAACGGTGGCGGCGAAAGTGTTACCGAGGAGAGCTCAACCTGAGGACAGAGGAAGGGAAAGGAAGGTAGGGAGAGTATAAGTGGGGTCCACAGATGGTGTAGAAGTGGAGAATCGAACCGGGACTCACCGTGCTATCGTCGGGGAAGAAAATGGCACTTGCGGCCGAAAATGGGGAAAAGTTCGATTCCGACGATTCCTGTGATCGAAGTCAAAATTGGTTGAGGGGAAAACTTAATCGTGCTTAGGCACACGTCGTGACACACTTAGAAGGGAGAAAGGCTCACTGGGAGCGACGATGGCACGGCGGCGGCGTTGGGTACACGCTCTGGACACGCTCCGGAGAAGATGGGAGCGCTCCTCGTGTTCTAGGGCCTGCACACAAAGACCAATGCTCAAACCGGCGCACAAGGGGGCGGTGAAGGAAGAGGAAGAAGGGGGAACCACGCGGAGGAAGCTCACCCTAGAGGGGGTTGAGTTCTTGCCTCCTTTCCCTCGGTCACCGAGAGGGAAAGTGAAGGATTGCGAGAGAACGAGGGCGGGTTATAGCGCTCCAATGGTAGGAAGGAAGCGGCATTAGCAAGCGAAGCCCCGAGGTTGGTCGAAAGAGGCGGTGGCTCACGGCGTCACTGGCGAAGACGGAAGCGCAGCAGAGCGGCTCGGCCGCGTGGCAAGCGAGCTCTGCGTGAGCTCCAGCGTGAGGAGGAATAACGGCCTGACGAGTGGGTCCCGTGATGCAGTGACACAGCCGTGAGAGAGAGACTGAGTGAAATGGGTCGGTGCGGGCCGTTGGATCGATATCAAACGGTCGACAACGCGCGAGAATCTTCATACCTGGCCGAAGCGGTATGCGATTAGAGCCGTCAATGCACGATCGGATGGCTCATTATCGGCGTGGTTAGTTGGTTGGGTCGAGACAAGTCGGCTCGGGTCGGACTCTGACTCGAGTCTGAGTCCGAGGAATAGTGATTTCTGATTTTTATCTAAAAGGCTGAGAAGATAGGGAATTTTTGAAGGTAGCTCCGTAGCTCCAAAAATTCTGACATTTTTATGGAAGCTTTCTGGATTAGAGGAAAACCTTGTATAATTTTTATAGGAATTTTAATGCAATGCATTGCTCTCTAGAAAATTCACAAGCTGCTGGTCAAGGGATTTGACCAAGAGTCAAACTGATTTGACTAGCCTCTTAGAAATAGTAAATAAAATCTGACAATTATGAAATTTTTCAGAGAGGTTCCTAGGATCATCTAGAAGCTAGGAAAAATATTTCCAGGGGATTATCACAAGATTTGGTTATGGAGTTTTCAAGGACTAAAGCTTCCATCCATAGAAACATTGATCTTAGAAAATAGGAAACCCTAGGGAAAAATTCCCAGGAAATTTCAAATGACATCATGAGGCATCAAAAGTTTTAATTTATCCTCATTTTCATACATTTGAAACACACATCATTGTTTGGGATGTTACAATTTCGCTTATAGACATGGCTTGACTCATTTTTGGATACCTTTAGTGAAACTATGATCTTGAGCACCTTGTCTTGTTACCAATTCATTCAATATCAGATTACTGCTATGTTGGCTTTAGCTTTGCTGTACATATTTTGCCATGATTGAACATAGCTTCTTACTATCATATGGCTAGGTGTAATACTTGTATAGTCCTCATGGATAATCTTCATGGCTCCTTTTGCTCAAATTTTAAAAAAAAATGAAAAACTGAAAAATTATAAACTGCAGCCATTCCATGTCATTTCTGCTCTTTTCTTCCTCCATGCAACTTGATGACTCCATTGTCAAAGGGAGAGAAAAATTATCAAAAATGTTGTTTTGTTTTAGGTCCTATTGAAAACTTGCTCTTTCCTTTGGACCTACAGTGAGATTTTCTGGAAACTGAAGCTTTATTGCGTTCTTTTGCCTTATCTCACTTACCTATGCTATTCTGGAGCCAGCTTGGTCATTTCCATTGCTTTGTCTTGCTTTTGGACCAAGTTGTGCCTTTGAGCGAAAACGTCGAGTTTTTACTATTTCAAACCTCAAACTTTGCATTTTTGAGAAATTGCCAATGTGTTCATCAAGGAGGAGATTGTGGATATCATGGGAATATGTGCATGATTGTAGGATGATGATACAATTCGCAATGGCATTTGCGGTTTGTCGAATCTCGCGTTTTCGGCAGAGTTTTAGTTCTGTCAGGTCATTGGCAGTTAGACCGGCCAGATAGGCAGTCAGACCGGCCATGTCTCGAGGGATTTTCTGGTTAAGTCCCAAGGGCGGTCAAACCAGCCAGAACGGTGGTCTGACCGATTTTGACTTGATTCGTCGAGTTGTTTGGCGATGCTTGTTGGGTTAGCTTAAGGGCAAGGGCTTCAGTGCATATGTGTTGCATGTTGCATGTTTTCACTAACGTGGGTCATGTTGTGAAGAACTTGTTCCCGGATTCGATTTGCTTGTCTATTGGTGTGCAGGTTGCTTGGAGGTCAACGACAAGGAGGATCGGAACTAAGCTTGGAGAGCTGAGGTCCAGAACGATCAAGGATGCCGGGTGAGGTCAATGGACTCAAGCGTGGCACAGAATGGATAAGGATGACCGAACGGACAGTTTGGTGCGACTGGTTGATCAAGCGGTGCGAGGGTCGGTGCAAGTGCCATGGTGGTCCGGTGGGAACCGGATGGGTGAGACTTGCCGACATGATGAGAGCCGCTGGATCAACCTACACGTGGTGAAGCATGGGAGTGCTTCGCGTAGTTCGGACTCGGTATTCGGAAAAGATCGAGAAGGGGTATTTTGGTAATTTTACCAAATACCGCCTTGGTGACCTTTTGCTAATCCACAGCGCAAGACAGAGTGTGGTGAAGCGGTTTAGGTCAAGAAGAAGCTGAAGACGGTGCTTCAAGATGCATGCATGCGTCCCGTTTGTGTTGGGCCTTAACGGGAGCCCATTAGGGTTAACTCTCTAGAAGCTAGGCCTCCATATAAATAGGGGTGGCTGCTGTCAAACAGCCTTCAAGCACTTTATTTTGTAAACCCTAGTTTGGTGTTAGGGTATTAGAGAAAGAGAAGAGGCTTAGGGTTTTAGAGAGATGAGTTGAGTTGTGTGCTCATGGATTGAGTTTTTTCCTCCATGGATGGAGTGGTTGTAAACCTCTCAACCTCATATCAATCTATGGATGATTCCCAAAGATGAGTCTCTTTTGTGTTCTTGCTGTATATTTGAGATTTTGGAGGTTTCTTTGATCTATTGCTTTTTGGTTGGTTTCGTGCCCTCTTCTTCCTTGCTGTGACATGTGGGAGCATATCTAAGATCACCTAGATCATCAATCTCCCACGAGCAAGTGTTGGATCAAGTTTTTGTTTTTGCCCGGTTTTGAACCTTCCTTTGGTAAAATGGTAAAAGGTTCAAACTTTGACATGGATCTACTCAATATCTGCTTGGAAGAGGTTCCTAATATCCTTAGGAATGTGTGTTCCAAATTTGGTCAAGTTTGGCTGTGTAGATCAAAAGTTAGACCGATTTTCGTTTTGGTTTTGGGCTGTCTACACTGTTTCTGGTCAGTGCCAGTCGGACCGATCCTATAACGCCGGTCAAACCGCCCGTCAGTCTGACCGAATTTTTGCCGGCGGTCTAACCGATTTCCAGATTAGGGTTTGGTCTTTTGTTCATTGCTTTGGGGATTTTGGTTTGGATTCAACACAAGTCTTCTACTGTACTTGGATGTTGATCTTCATAGCTAATGAAGTGAACCTGGTGTTGAATCTAAATGAGGTGAAAAATTAGGTGAGCTCCTATTCACCCCCCCCCCCTCTAGTTGCCTTTCCGGTCCTACAAACCGAAAAGAGGTGCTTTGAATGCTCTTCTTCACTTTTGGAATACACAAGGTTGTCATCAACGAAGACAATGGCAAACTTGTCAAGATACTCCATGAATACTCTATTCATCAAGTTCATAAAATAAGCAGGGGCATTGGTGAGCCCAAAAGACATAACAGTGAACTCAAACAGCCCATATCTAGTTGAAAAAGCTGTCTTGGGGATGTCTTCTTGGCGGATCTTAAGCTGGTGGTACCCTGACCTCAAATCTATCTTTGAAAACACTGCAGCTCCTTTCAACTAATCAAACAAATCATCAATTCTTGGCAGATGGTACTTGTTCTTGATGGTGACTTCATTGAGAGGTCGGTAGTTGTAACACCCCCAAGTTAATTAATGGTAATTAGTATGCATCTTATCAGCATGCATGGCATTTTTGGAAATATTTGCATAAATTATTGCACTTGGAAAATCTCAAACAAACCTTAAACATACAACTTAAAGTTAAGTTCCAAAAGAAAACAAGAACCAAAAAAAAACTCGTGTTCATCTTCTGGAAGTAATTTATTCAAACAATAGAATAATTATCATGATTTAATATAAATTTTCCAAATTTTTATTTTTGGAACTTAATTTGACCTAAAGAAAATTCAAACACCATTAAAAGACCTAGACTAAGTTTGAATTTATATTATACAAATTATATTATGAACAGTGAGTTTAATAATTTTTATGAGCACTAGGATGTCCCAGGAGCCCATGTGATTTATTTCACATTTTTAGGAATTTTATTTCTTTATTTAAAGCCTCAGTCAAACCTTTTCTTTCTCGGTCAAACTGAAATCAAATTTAAAGACCCTAGCATCAGCAGACCGCTCGAGCCCGTCAGACCACGTGGTCGGCCAAGACCGCCTAAGCGCACTCGCATGCTGGCTGTCGGATCTGGATCGGTGGGCTGAAATGGAGTGGGCCGATCGGACCAGTCCAAACGGCCACTCCATCCTGGCCATCCATTCATGATCTTGTGGCCCCAACGAACCTAACTGTGGCTCGAACCCGGCGCATCGCGGTGCCACCCAACCGCCTAAACCCCACGCAATCCTCACCGCCCATCTTTGATCGGGTGGTCCGAAGTTCTCTGGCCCGAACCAACAACTGTTCCGACCCAGACCTCGCGACTTGGCTGGACCATCTCGCCGCACCTCACCGTTTCGCAGTCGCTGACCGCCCGGGCCCACGTGACAGGGGCGTCTTCCTCCTCTCGCTGACTCGTGCTCAAGGCCCGAGCACCATGCGCCGTGCCTGCCCTGCCACCCTCCGTCAAGGAGAGCGACGCCGTTCGCCCAGCGCCCTCGATAGCCAGTCCTTGAGCACCACTCGCTCACGCCGCTCCCATCCCCGTCAATTCCCGAGCGTTAACCTCCCTGCTGCTTCCCCTCTGCCTCATTTCCCTCTCCGCCGAGAAAGAGAAAGAGGAGGAGAGAACCCCCACCGTAGCTTCCCTCAGGCCAACGACCCCTCCTTCGTGCTCCTCATTCGTCGCCCTTTCCATTTTTGCCGGTCCGAGCCTTCGTCGTCCCCTTAATCGACGGGCGCATCATCTTCGTCCTCGCGGCCAGTAGCCATGGCCGTGTATCGCTTAGGAGCTCCGGTGAGTTATCCTCCAAATCGTTTTGTCCCTTTTGATCGCATTGTTCTGTGGAGTTTATGGCCGAGATTAATTGGGATTTGGTGCCTTGTCAAGGGAATACGACCCCTTCTTCTCCGCGCACGGTGAACCGCCACTGTCCAGGTTCTGGTTGACTCCAACCTCCTCCGTCGTATACGTTGAGGGCGCCGCGTTCCTGGGAACATGGCGATTCCGATGCACACTTCCTCAAGCCTCCTCGTGGCCCATAGCATCTTCTCCACAGGCGCCACCCCATCGTCTTCGCCTCCGTCCGTCGCGAGCCTGCCTTAGTCGACCGTGAGCCTCCCCGCCACTTCCATCGACTTCGCCTAGTTGCCCCGCACCCGGTGGAGTTGATCCCTTGCCCGGAGACCAGCTGCTGCGCCAGATCGCTTGCACGGCCGTACCGCCGCGCGCGTGATGTCCCGTTGAACCACCGGCGATGATTAAGGTTTAAACATACCCTTTAAGCGTTTAAGTATTTCGTTAATGAGCATATGACTTGTAGGCCCCACTGTAATAACCTGTTTAGCAAATTAATTTAAACTTGCGCCTTTTAGTGATTGACATGTGGGCCCGTATAAATGGTTTAGGGGAGGTGTAGAGTATCTTGTACGTATTCGTTTATGCAAAGAGTATTCTTTGTATGCTTAGAATAACTTTACACGTTCTTGAGTAGAAGATGTATTTCTATGTTTACGCTTTTAGCATAGCTGGCCAAGACCGAGTCAAAGCTGACTGGGTCAAACCCTTGACCCCGGTCCCTCTCGTCAGTGAGTAGGGCTAGCTCAAGCTCAGTACAAAACGTGCCAAATGATTTTAGAAATTCTGAAATGATTAATTTATGCACTGAAAAATTGAATCACTTCTAAATTACATAACTAATTCATTTTAGCTCCAAAAACAGTGAAACTAATTTTGTTATTTTTAATTTTAATGAGCTAAATATGAAAATAGGTTTCAACCTTGTCCCTGTCTCAGAAAGTATAGTTATTGGAGTTTGTTCCAAAACCTATTTATTTGTACACTAGAAAATGCCTTTTAACTTTAAAATTCATAACAATTTCATATTAACTCCAAAATAGACGAAACCAGTTTTGATAATTTTCATTCTAAGTGAAATTTATTTTAAAATAGGTTTAAAACATGTCTCTGTAGCAGAGAATATAGTTTTGTAAAATGATCCATAACTCTATTATTTTTACAGGAATTAAGACATATTAAAAACTGAGATTCAAACCATCATAACTCTCACATGCTACATCCAAATGGAATGAATCTTTCACCTAAATTCATCTAAAATCATAATCTACCCACTGTATAAATTTCATGCATTTTTTAGTATTTTGAATTTTCAGCATTATTTGGGGTTTATTGCAATATCGTCTATCTTTAGGTTTTTCGACGATACCGATATATTCGTGAGATCTAAATCGAGTGTAATCTAAGAATGAACAAGTGGTACAGCAAAGGTGCGAGCACCCTCCTCTTGAACATATTGCTCCTATTGATTTTAAAATGTTTTGTATGGTTTTAATCTCTCAATTGCATGCTATGTTGAAAAGTATGTTTATGGGTAGAAGTAGTTAATTACCTACTTGCTGCATTGGCCATCCTTTGAATGTTGATTACCCTTTTTACCTTGAATGATAAGGCTATATGTTATATGGGTTGTTTGCTAATTTGTAGAACGATGCTTAGTCATGCTTGTAGTTGTAGTCGATAACGGTTGATGGAGCTAGTCCATCGGCCGATGGATCGAATTGAATCTTAATGAAATTTGAGGATTATATGGATTTGGTTATGTTGAATTTGAGGAAAATGCCCAGATCTTCGTATCTGAATATTATGAACTTGTTGATGGGTTGTTGTTGTGTGTTGGACTTGGACAGGTGATAGGGTGATGAAGGGGTGGTCCTGGATTCATGTAGCCCCGTCTGGGTATTTGAGGACCAGTCTGTGATGTGATGAACCAAGTCTTACGTACAACCACACGCCGGGTTTATGGGCGATGGCTTGGCTTAATAATTTGTTGAGTGTTAGCTATCAAAACACGATCAGATTGGCAATTGTGTTGTTTGGTTTTAATGGCTCTCTTGTCAATCTGGTGGGGGCATGTTACCCTTTTCTTTTCTTGCCCTTAAGGGTCTCTAGTTGATAGGGACTTACTTACACAACGAGGTTCACCTGTAGTGCAGGGGCTTAGTCTGCTATGGGATTCTGATCCTCGGGTGCTTTGATAGTTAGGACATGACATTGTAACGGCCTCGTTATGCTACCTCAGTCACACTCCAAAGGAAGAGTGCATTGGTCGACACTACGAGGAATGCATATCGTGTGGGTAAAGCTGTACAACTCTGCAGAGTAAATAAATTTATTCGAATAGCTGTGTCCCCGGTTATGGACATCGCTTGTGGGAAAGCATGCACAGTTAGTTATGGGATATTCAGTTTGGGTTATGGTTTAAAATGTTATGTCTTTATGTTAGTTTGTCCAGATCTGAAATGTTATCTCGAACGGGATGTTCACTTGTTAATTTGTTATGGAATGAATTGAGTCACAAATGGTATTTTCGTGTGATGATTATACTTGGAGATTATATTGTTGTTGATCATTACTTACTATTATTCAGTGTTTTCTAAATGTTTTTAAAACGGCAATTTGAATCTATACTGTCTATATAATTGCAAAACTTGCTTTATGCTAAAAATTGACTAGTGTAGTAGCCTTCCTTTGACACTTACATGCATCCTTATTTTTCTCGAAAAGTCTCGCGAGTACAACTTTGTACTTAAAAATTGTCTATTGTTCAGGTGAGAAGCCATTTGAATTGGGTAAAGTACTTCAGACGCTACGACTTTAATCCCAGTTGGTTGCTTGTGGGATTGTGGGCATGCCAACTTGGTTATTCTCTTTTTATTTTAAGTTTGTCTTCCACTGCGATTTATTATTTGATAATTACCTTTGGCCGATTGGCCTTCTTATGCAAACTTGTATATTATGTTTCTATTCAATGATGTTGTATTTACGTTTCCATTTATTCTTGTATAGTGTGTATGGATGTGAATACAATGTTGTGTTTGGATATACGCATGTTAGTCACTGATCCTTGGGAGCTAACATGAGACACCTATCCGGGTACTCGGAATCGTTTTCGTTTCATGTTAAGTATTATGCTCTTTCAGCGTAATTACTTATCTTGACACGGATCTGATCTCGGGGTCCCCACAGTAGTCCACACACATTCTTTGAGTACCATCCTTCTTGGCCACAAATATTACTAGAGCTTCCTAAGGTGAGGAGCTAGGTCTAATGAAACCTTTGCTCAACATGTCTTCAATCTGTTGCTTCAACTCTACTTGGTCATCAACATGCAGCCTATAAGGTCTTTTGGAGATGGGGGAGGTCCCAGGAACAAGGTTAATTACAAACTCAAGGTCTCTATCTGGTGGCATTCCTGGGAGCTCATCAGGGAACACATATGCAAAATCTCGGACCACAAGGACATCTTTCAAAGCTAGAACTTGGGTACTGCAAGCTAGAGCTCCTTTAAGCTTCTCTAAGGAGGCTTCAAACTTCACTGTGACACCACTAGGGCTGGTCAAAGAGATGCTCTTACCACTACAATCCAACATTGCATGGTGGTCTGCAAGCCAATCCATACCCAAGATCACATCTAAAGACTTAGTGTCCAAAAGGATAAGGTTGGTCAAGAATTCTACTCCCTCTATGACCAATTTAACTTGTAGACAACCCTGGTTCGTGCTTAACTCCGAACCGGGGGATTGAACCAACAAGGTAGTCTTAAGAGCAACAAAACTCTGAGAAACAAACGAATGTGAAGCTCTATAATCAAACAAAACTGCAGCTGGCACTGAATTTACTAGGAACATACCTAGTACAACATCCGGGGAGGCCTGGGCTTCCTCCACTATTACATGGTTCACACGGCCCCTTCCGAAGGATTGAGAGGTCCTCGCTTGAGGAGGTCCAGTGGCCGCTTGAGAGGTCCTGGCTGGGGGAGGTCCTGAAGAGGAGGTCCCAGCGGCTTGCTGTGTCCTTTGTGGGGTATAGTGCCCCACTTGGTGGCACTTGAAACAAGTGATTCCTGCTGCGGTGGAGGTCTTTGAAGGCTGATTGCTACTGCTAGCGATGTGACGTTGACTTGGGATAGCTGGATGGGAGGTCTTCGCAGGGGTCCTGGAAGGTCCAAGAGGTCCTTGGTGCCTATGTTGGTGCTACACAAAGGTTCTGGCACGCTGAGGAGGTCCTTGTTGAGCACTCGAGGGTGGCAACTTCCTCTTGAAAGACTCAGAGAGCTCCCTGCGGGATTCTTCAATAAGCAAAGCTTTGTTTACCATGTGATGAAAATTAGGATAATCGTTGCCAACAACTTGAACTTTCAAACTGGGATGGAGACCTCGCTTGAAGCGCTTCTGGCGTGCATCATCAGTGGCAACATATTCACGAGCATAACGAGATAGCTATGTAAACTTGGTGAGGTACTCACTCACAGTCATATTCCCTTGCTTGAGGTCCCGAAACTCATTTTTCTTCATCTCAACTTTCCCATCTAGAACATGGGAGTGGCGAAACGCTGCTGCAAACTCGGCCCATGTGATCCTCTAGGGATCAACATGAGCCGTACAAAAGGTGTCCCACGATTCAACGGCAGCACCCACCAAATGGTGTGACGCAAATAAGACCTTTTCTCTGTCTTCACAGTGGGCAATATCCAGCTTCCTCTCGGTTGATCTCAGCCAACCATCCGCATTCAGAGGCTCCGGGGAGCTTGAAAAGGTGGTTGGGCGAGTTTTCATAAACTCTGACAACCTTGATTGAGGATGAACCGATGGTGGAGGTGGCGGCACAACTGCTGCTTGACTGTTTTGGCTCATCATGGCAAGCAATGCAGTGGTGGTCTAACTTTGCTGGGCCATCATTTGATTCATGTTTTGCATCATAGAACTCATCATTTGAGCTTGTGCTGCCATAAACTACCCCAAACCTGGGTCTGCCACTGTCACTGGAGGAGGAGGTGGTGGAGGCAATTGCTCTGAGGGCTCATCTTGACTTGCTGAACGACGGGTTTGAACCATCTGCACAAAACCTCTCTGGTTTAAGAGATAAGAAAAAAAGCATAATAGATAAGAGGGAATAGCATAAAGATGAGCTAGAGCAAGGGAGAAAGATGGAGCATCCTAATATGAGTGACTTGGTTAAACCTGAAAGCAAAAGGCCAGAAGGCCAAAAGAGGCAACAAGACTTAGGCAAAAGGTCCTACTAACCCAAACTAAGCGATGCTACAACTCAAAGGGACCACTACCAACCTAGCCTTAGGAAAACGGCCCTATTAGAGGTTATAGTGATAAGAAGATCAAGTTAAAACTTGAAAACAGGGTTCCAGAGGGGGTAAGACAACAGAACCAAAGAAAAAGATAAGAATGAAGTAGAATAAGATGAGAAAGATTTGAGACATGATAAGAATAGCATAGAACAAGATAAGAAAAGAACCACCAAACAAGTTATAAAGTTGGTTTGATTTAGAAAATAGCTTTTGAGACTTTACTAAAACGACCCTTCTATCTAAGGCCTCGTCCTACAGTCGACCAGGGCTCTGATACCACCTTTGTGAGGACCTCTCTCAGGTATACAGGGAAAATGCTCCCAGGGGAGCACTTCGAGGTCCGGGAGGACCATTTTTTTTGGCAATCGGTACTACCGCAAGGATGTCCGGTAGTACCATGTGGCATACCCTGAGAGGAGGTCCGCTAGGACCTCCTAGGAGATCCAAAGACCTCCTAGAGCTCCGGCCTCTGTGTACTGAGCCAGTCCCAAGAGAACCGATGCTAGCTCACACAGAACACTTAGGTATAATCACAAGCACAAGGCCAAACAATAGATGAAGCAGAAAATTAAACTTTGCATTAAACAAGACCTTATGGTCAAAGCTTACTTACAGAAGTTTGCCAGCTTGGGCTCACAAAACCAACACAAAAGAACATTACAGAGAAACACCAAAGAGCGCACACAGCCACCCTGCAAGCCTACAGGCTGTCGAGTGGAGGACGTCCTAGGTAGCCGGGTTATCAAAGAACTCCTCCTCGAAGAGGTCTAAGCATCCCTGCACTTGTTCATCTTCGACCACTGCTTTAACATAGGGCTTAAAGCCATGAGTACTTTGAATGTACTCAGCAAATCGCAGGGAACAATTATGCAAATAATATTCATGCATTAGCTTAACAATGAGAGCTGTAGGGTTAGTTGCAAAAAGCAAAGTTTAACAGTAAATAACATGTATAGATTGAAGAGCTCAATTGAAACATTAATACTTAAGTACATTTGTTTGAAAAGAGGGGGAATGAGCACCAACTCGCTCCCCAAGCCACTTGGGGGAGGTCTGGACGCACCCACGACCAGGACCTCTCCCAGGATCACTTGGGGGAGGTCTGATCGCACCCGCAACCAGGACCTCTCCCAAGACCACTCTGGAGCACCAACCCCAGAGTTCCCAAAGACCTCCCTAGGGCTCTAAGATCTCCTATGAGCACCCACTCAGGAGCTCCTTGGACCACCCTAGGGTGCACAAAACCTCCACGACCAACCGAAGACATCACAAGCACTCGGAGCCACCTAGAGTACTTGCAGACATCCCAAGCCAGCCATGGAACACAAATTGAGAAGTCTACCCCTAGCACCATTTTCACTAGGCATGTCCACGACCAAGGACATGGCTATTCGAATAGATTGATACTCTGCAGAGGTGTACAACTTTACCCACAATTCTCGACCTCTCTAGCGGGGCGGGTTCTCATCGGAACCCTTGCTCACTTCTGAAGGTGAGCAGTTTAGAGAGCGCGACAAGGCCTTTACAAAGCTTTGATCTGGCTCGGAGCTGCCCGCTAAGGTTTCGCTTCCGGTTGGGCTGCAACCCCCACCAGATTCGTGCCCCTCTTGCGCCAGCGAATCAACACGCTCCACCACAACAGAACCAAGCCATCTCAATGCTAATTATTTGGCCCAGACCACCCCCATAAAGTGATCTTGTGGTTGCACTAAAAGTCCCAAATCAACAGAACACAAAGTTAAGTCCTTAATTGCTGCTCAGGCAAGGCTTCCACATCCCAGTGTGCGAAGAGCACCCCCTTTACTGCACGATCACTTGCCCGAGCAAGAAAACATTTTGGGTTCACCTGGGCAAAGACTACCCTAGTCTTGGCACACAAGATTTTAACAAAGTGGCCTCGCACCACAAACAACACAACTGTGGCATCCCACCATAGTTGCTCATCAGTAGCACCAACCACAGGTTCCATAGTTCCATTAGTCAAGTTATTAAAGATGAAGCATGATTCTCAAGACCCGCGATTCTAAGGCAGGGCTAAGCATAAACATACGGTCCCATGTTGGCAATACCAAACAATGCCAAATAAAATACCCCTTCTAAGGCGTCCAAGAGGATCATGTCAACATGTCGAGTACAACAGTCAAGAAGGTGTAAGGTCAAGAGGGATGTAGCTACTACCCAAACCATTCCTTATAAAAATAGCCATGCATGATTAAGTAAAGCAAAATACATTTGGAAAGCTAGGCTCAATATGATCAAAGGTCTGTAACTTGCCTTCGTTCAAAAGTGGTGAGCCTTCGGTAGAAACGGTTGTGTCCAAGTACTCCTCAAACTCGGGATCTACACGTGCGCAAAGAACCAAATGAACAAGACAACCCTTTGACAAAAGGACTTAAGCAAAACTCGACCGAAAACTAGAAAAGCAAGAGGTCTCAGCAAGAGGGGAGGTCCAACCCGAAAGAGGGTGGTCTTTGCAAAAAGACCAGCAAGGACCACCAGGGTGGTCTTTGCAAAAGGAGATCCTAAGGAGAGACACGACTATCCCACGTGGTCGTAAAAGAACGTGACCTCGTAACGTTGTCGTGAGAAGAATACGATCACGTAAAGTGGTCGTATGAACAAGAAAAGAATAGGCACAAGGAAACTCACCAATACTGAGAAGGAGATGGAAAAAGGAGGAGATTAGAGGGACAACTGCGGTGGATGAGGACAGCACGGGCACTCTGGTGAACTCCTGGGGCAACAGAATGGCAGCGCCGGCTCCTATGATCTACTTGGAGATGAAGAGGTAGTGGTGGTGTAGCTTCCTCGGGCACTTCTTGGAAAAGCTTCAAGCACAAGCCCGGAGGTAAACGAACTAGAGAAAAAGAGAGCGGTATTGGGAGGGAGAAACAAGAGGTCAAAAGGGACTCCCTGGAGCTTTATTTATAGGAGAAGGAAAGAGAAAAGGGGCTACAAAATGTAGCGCCGAAAGCAATGATGGAAAACTGCTGAAAAGGTGGGGAAAGGTCAGAGGGCAGGTAGGAAAAAGAGTCAACAGGAGAAAATGATTACGGTGGAAGCAGCATTTAATGCGACCCATCCACATTCAATGTGACATAGCAGCATTTAATGCCGCGCAGCCGTATTTAATGCGATGAGACTACGACAGCATGGGAAAAAGGTCGTGAGGGATCGACAGTGGGACCAGTCAAACCAAAGTGAGGTCCTGAGGAGGAGGGTCAAACGCGCAAAGGTGGTCTTTGCAAAAAGACCAAGAGGGAGGAGATTCCACCGCGGGGAGGTCTGGACCCTTAGATCCAAACGTGGGGAGGTCTGGATGGTTAAGATCTCCAAGGGAGAGGTCTCGATGGTCAAGATCTAAACAAGAGGGGTTAAGATCTCCAAAGGGGAGGTCTCAACGGTCAAGATCTAAATAAGGGGAGGTCCTGACGGTTAAGATCTCCAAAGGGGAGGTCTCAACGGTCAAGATCTAAACAAGGGGAGGTCCTGACGATTAAGATCTCCAAAGAGAAGATCTCAACAGTCAAGATCTAAACAAGGGGAGGTCCTGACGGTTAAGATCTCCAAAGGGGAGGTCTCAACGGTCAAGATTTAAACAAGGGGAGGTCCTAACGGTTAAGATCTCCAAAGGGGAGGTCTCAACAGTCAAGATCTAAACAAGGGGAGGTCCTGACGGTTAAGATCTCCAAAGGGGAGGTCTCAACGGTCAAGATCTAAATAAGGAGAGGTCCTAACGGTTAAGATCTCCAAAGGGGAGGTGTCAACGGTCAAGATCTAAACAAGGGGAGGTCCTAACGGTTAAGATCTCCAAAGGGCAGGTCTCAACGGTGAAGATCTAAACAAGGGGAGGTCCTGACGGTTAAGATCTCCAAAGGGGAGGTGTCAACGGTCAAGATCTAAACAAGGGGAGGTCCTGACGGTTAAGATCTCCAAAGGGGAGGTCTCAACGGTGAAGATCTAAACAAGGGGAGGTCCTGACGGTTAAGATCTCCAAAGGGGAGGTCTCAACGGTCAAGATCTAAACAAGGGGAGGTCCTGACGGTTAAGATCTCCAAAGGGGAGGTCTCAACGGTCAAGATCTAAACAAGGGGAGGTCCTGACGGTTAAGATCTCCAAAGGGGACGTCTCAACGGTCAAGATCTAAACAAGGGGAGGTCCTGACGGTTAAGATCTCCAAAGGGGAGGTGTCAACGGTCAAGATCTAAACAAGGGGAGGTCCTGACGGTTAAGATCTCCAAAGAGGAGGTCTCAACGGTCAAGATCTAAATAAGGGGAGGTCCTGACGGTTAAGATCTCCAAAGGGGAGGTGTCAACGGTGAAGATCTAAACAAGGAGAGGTCCTGACGGTTAAGATCTCCAAAGGGGAGGTGTCAACGGTCAAGATCTAAACAAGGGGAGGTCCTGACGGTTAAGATCTCCAAAGGGGAGGTCTCAACGGTGAAGATCTAAACAAGGGGAGGTCCTGACGGTTAAGATCTCCAAAGGGGAGGTCTCAACGGTCAAGATCTAAACAAGGGGGGGTCCTGACGGTTAAGATCTCCAAAGGGGAGGTCTCAACGGTCAAGATCTAAACAAGGGGAGGTCCTGACGGTTAAGATCTCCAAAGGGGAGGTCTCAACGGTCAAGATCTAAACAAGGGGAGGTCCTATGATCACAGAGGAGGAGGTCCAGAAAGAGGGCTAAAATGAAGGGCGCGCAGAGCGCACAAAGGAAAAAGAGCTAAACCAGAGAACACCGGCGAACCTCAAAAGGACGAAGAACACAAACCAAAAGGCTTAGTTGAGGTTGGGTTAGATCAAGTTAAACTGCCAAATTTCCAAAATCCCAAGTTAAGCTTCAGCAGGTGAATAAACCGAATAGTTCCTTTTTAGCTTTGAAAACGGCAAGAATTCTTAGGAAAAATGGGACGTTACAATAACATAACTCGCCCACGTCTAAAGACTAAAGTTTTCATGTCATTTTCATAAAAATAATAGAGGTAACTCCTCTGGACATTTTTCAAAATAATCCCAAACTCACAAATTAATATAATGTCCTTTAATCAATTTTCAGAATTTCTATCGCTCTAGTTGCAATCTTGTACGACAATCGTACTAAAAAATTCCCATTTGACATTATCTATTGTCTAACCGATATTCTAAAGGTTACAATAGTAAGAGTTCAATATTTTAGGGAGACAAATGTAACAAGTAGGATTTACACTACCAATTTCCCGATAATAGCATTTTCATACAGGAAATACACGCATGCATGATAGGATTTGCAAAACAAAGCACAATAATTGAAATACTGGGATCAACATGATCAAAGGGGGTGCCTGGAGATATAGTTGATTGATCGTCGCAAGAATAACCCAAATAATCGATGTCTAAAAAGAGTCGGAAAAGAATTAAATAACAACCAACCAAATCAAACAGTAACAAAAATAAATATTTTTACATAATCAGGTAGATTATCATTTTAGATGAATTTAGAGAAAATTTCACTTAATTTGGAGTTGTGTAGCAAAAGTTATTAAGGTTTTACTCCATTCGGTTTGATAAATGTCACTTAATTTAGAGAAAATTTCACTTAATTTGGAGTTAACATTTTGAGTTAACTTAACAGCCCAATCCCACACGTCAGCGACTCATTAGCGTTAACTAAACAGTTAAGTGGTTAGTTAGCCCTAATGACGCAATTAGGCATGCTGATGATGAGCTACAGTGCTCGTCATCGCGGTGCCACGCGGTAGCGCTCATGCCCGCGCTACTCGTCGGCGATGTGGGGCTCGGCGAGGCTAGTGAGTACTCAAAATGGAAACTACACACTAATGCGCACCTGCCGACACCGACAGCGTGACCTGAGGTTGCTCAACGTGGTGGCGCGCTGGCGACGAGTGGAGAAGCTGTTACAGCAAAATGCGACAGCGCAAAAGAACGAAGCCCTGGGCTAACAGGCGCGTGCATAAGCATCTAGGAACTACTAGGAGTATATCAAAATGACGCGGAGGGGCTGAGGCGGTCGAAGGCGAGTTGTCGACGGTGAGCTGCGGCGGTGAGGTCGGTCGCGCGTGGAGAAGATGATTAGAGGGAGGAGCTTGAAGTCCAATGATCGGGGAAGCTTCCTGGTGCTCAGGCGATGCTCCGGGTGTAGCCGATTGGTCCGAGGCGCAGCAAATCTCTGGCGAGGCTTGAGCGGTGGTTCTGGCTAGAGACGAAGAAGACGAGTCGATCCGGGTGATCCTGTGAATGGAAGATCAAATTGGGTGAGGGGAAAGACTCAAGGTGATTTCAAACATGATATGACGTGATAGGTTTGACACCAAACCCCTTCTCGGTGCCGGAGACGAAGGTGGTCGTGCACGGCAGAAATAGGGTTTGCGCTCTCGGAGCTCTAGAGCTCAAAAGAGTGGAAGAGAGGAGAAGTGAGTGAGCGCATGGGTTTGGAAAGGAAGAGACAAAGCTCAGGGCAGATTTTTATAGCCGGAGAGGCGGAGTAGAGCGAGGTAGAGCTCGGGCGACTTCGTCTGTGATGGCAGAGCTCGGCGCTGCGGAGTAGAGAGGAGTTGGCCTGAGCGAGGATAGGCGCGACATTGAATGGTGAAGCGACGCGAGTGGTTGAGTGGCATCAAAACCACTAGCAGCGAGGAGAAACCGGGGGCGCAGTCGAGAACAAGGTGGATGACAAGTCCTGCGTGCGGGTCCCACCGGTCAGTGATACAACGAAACAGTACGAGTCGAGGTAATCTCAGCGGTCCGATAAAAAAAATGAACGGCCCAGATGAAATGCACTGTTCGGACGGTCCGAAACTACTGTGTTCAATTAGTTTCTACAAAAAAAATTTCAGAAGTTAACACCTTCCATGAATTTCTACAAAATTTGAACAAGGTGTTGTTCCTAAGAGGTTGTAATTATTTTTCTAAACAAGTTTTCATAAAGAAATTTTGTTGAATAGTTCCTGGGATAAAAATCCTGAAACCATTCTCTCATTTAGAAATATTTACTTTGTTTTATATATTTCCTTTTTAGCACCTATTTGCTTGTAGTTCAAGTTTTACCTTAAAAACCAACACACGATTTTTAAAGAGGGAAAAAAAATTCATATGCAAATGTTCAAAGGAATTTTTTCCTAATGCATTTATATTACTTAATCCCAAGAATAGGATTTTGGGATGTTACATGTATCACGATGGGTTATCACAGAGATGCTTAGTTATGCTTAATTACGATGGGCTCATGATGACATGTTCAATAGTGATAATTTGACTTAATGATATATGTAATTGTGGTGCGATGCCACTGTTGTGCAACTGTGGTGCGATGTCACTATTGTGTCGATTATGGTGTGATTTCGCTATTATAAAATTTTGTGCCATGGCAAGAATTGTCATTGGTTTGGTTGAACAAAATGATTTATGCTCAAGCGAGTGATCGTGCAGTAAATGGGTGTGTGAGGCACATTGTTTTGGATGAGGTAGTCTCGCCTAAGTAACTTCTCAAGGACTTAATCTTGTGCGCGATTGAACTAGGCCATATCGTACAACCACATGTCCAGTATGGGATGAACCTGGCTAACTAATTAGCAATGTCTTAGCTCACGATGGTGCAAGAGGGGGGGGGCCTGTCTAGTCGTGGTGACATTTAGTGTTGAAATAGTGGGCAAAATTGGGTTAAGGAGGAGCTTTGTAAAGGCCTTGTGATAATCACTTAGTCGCGCACCTACAGAAGTGTGTGAACATACATTTTAAGTTGATTTATCTCTTGTGGATAAAGCTGTACAACCTCTGCAGAGTTAAAACTATTTAAATAATCGTGTCCTGGGTTATGAACAACACTGGGGGATTTCACATGAGAGGTAGAGTTTCTTTATAAAAATATATCAGAAGGTGACTGGGAGATTCACTTGGTGAATGTGACGTTCACTTGGTGGATGGGTTGTTCACTTAGTGGTTTGGTTGGAAAGTGAACGGGAGGTTCATTAGTTATTTCAAAGCAATTGTTTATTTATTTATTATTATTTTCAGCTACGCATTTCTATCTATTTACTACATTTACTGTCTATAACTGCTTTGTGCAAAAAAACCATACAACTATTCTTTTGTTCAAGCCTAGCATGAATGTGAATTGCATATTATTCCCTACGACTTGTTGAGTACTCTATGTACTCACGACTTTAAACTTTGCTGCTCAATTGAAAAATATCAAGCTACTTAAGAGTTGTACGAAGAGGAGTCCTTTAAAGACTTTGTGAATTAGGAGGCGTTCTGCACTCGATTTCCTATAGGCATGTTGATTCGCATTTCTAAGTTTTTCATTCTGTTGCAAGAGTTTATTTGTTTCTTCAACCTTATGTGGCAAGTTAAGTATATGTTGACCATAAGTAAGGGTGGGAATAGGTCAAGTTGGTCCAATGGGGCACCTTTTCGGCTAATTGGGCCAGGGGGTTCAATCCAAAAGGTGATGGGAGTCCAAAGCCTACTAACCTACAGCTCCATTGGATCGAGCGGGTCGATCCGAGACGCCATCAGCGGCGAGGGGTTGAGAATGGTGAAGTTCTCGCGGCCAGCATCATCCCGGAGTGGAAGGCGGCGTTCGTCGACTACAAGTGCCTAAAGAAGCTCACCAAGAAGATCACGATCTCCCACTGAGAATCCGACAACCAATCGCCGCTGCCACCGCCATCGCTCGTCGTCGATGGAAAGGAAGAGGGCAGCAACAACAACTGTGGCTTCTCCATCCTTGACCCCGTCCGCTTCCTCACCACCCGCTTATCCCCAAAACAAGCTCAGGCTCCCTCAGTACGTCTTGTCCCCTGTATTGATATTCTTGGCAAATGCGTCGTACTCGTACCTTGTCGAGTTCTTGCCAAGTAGTATTTCTAATGTATATACGTACATCTACATTTGGCAGGAGGACGAGGAGAGCTCGGATGCAGGGGAGCTCGTGCGATCCACGGACAAGCACGTAAGCATCGATCGATCGGTCGTCTCACACGCACATGGATTGATGCATGTGCAAATCATGCAAATTTGTTAAATAGATTCGTGCACGAGTGGATACATGTATTATATAAGATGCATGGTTTTCTGCAGGAGAGGGAGTTCTTGGAGAAGGCGGACGAGGAACTGGAGAAGGTGAGCATCTTCTACGCGGTGTGTGAGGCGGAGTTTCTGGCACGCGGCGCGGCGCTCATCCGCCCATGACGTAGGCTAATCCTTTCTTGCTGGGCTGATCCTCATTTACCAATGGATATATTGGGCCAGGGAGGCAATGCCATATGGAGTGATCCATAAACCTTATTCTGCTCCTCGGGTCGCATGGGCCAGGGTCGATTCACTCCTAACCGTACCGTTCCCACCTCTAACCATAAGGTCCAGTTATTATTATTATTTGTTATTTTGAGATCTTTTTAGTTAAATCGATAAATAGATAGTATTTCATTGATGTTTCCTGTGTGAGCTAGCTACTGATCCAGGTCTAGTTCAGAATACACAGAGGGTTTTGGATGTGTAAATCTGGGTCCCGACAGTTCGATATTAAAACATCGACAATAGGGGGTCTGGATGCAAATTCGGGTTCAACAATGAGTCATTATTAGGATATATGGACAACAAAGACACATGGACAGCTACTATAAGCAACCAAGACTAGACAACAATATCAATAGGGACAGACTAGCGCTTGAATGTACCATGGGAAGTTTCCCATCGTACACCCCTCTCCATCGTCGGATCTAGTGTAAAATGGTCAATCTCAGCCATTCGATAGGACGCAACAAAAATCATACCCGAATGAGGCACCTGGATGCCAACGAGTAGTAACAACACATCATCGATGGTGTTGCTACGGCACAGGCGAGGAGCCCGTGACAGTGGAGCACAGGCACTGCTCATGGAGGCATATCCATGGACACCCTCAGAGCAGCCGTGGCCGAGGAGGTCAGCGCAGAAGACGGTGTACCCCTACTTCGCGTAGCTATTGGCGATGGCCTTGAATAACCAGGAGGAGTCAGAGCCATAGCGGTGGGTCATGAAGATATGACGCCCTTGACGTCGCTGCCGTGCGAGGCGAAGAGCGGGTGGAAGGAGTGGGTGAAGATGCGATCGCAGCGGGACTAGAAGTAGGACTTGGCGTGGAGGAGCTATAGCAGAGTAGTACTTGTTGGGCTCTAGGGACTCACCCCAGAAGCACTTGGTCGCCGAATTGAGTTGGATTTTGTTGTGGGTTTTCAGTGGGCGAAGCGTACGATGAGAGCAAAAGCGACCGTAAGAATCTGGGAGTAGGTGTGTGAGGAGGCCGAGCTCAGAGGGGGAGGGGGAGGAGGTCGGCTCAGTGCCTTGTCCCTGAAGAGCTTAGATTTGGTAGGAATGAAGGGTGAACAGCCCAGGAATGGATGCTGGTTTCTTTTGCTTTTTTTTTGGTGTCTGCAAGTAATGAAGGCAAGTAGTAGGCAAGGATGGGAGAACAAGCAAATAGGCTTGTACGCAACTAGGTAGATGGAAATAAAATATGTAGGGAATTGCTATATAACTTTCGACAGTTTTTTGAAGCTAAAACTATCACTTTTCTGTTCGTTAGATGTGTTATAAGATTCGTATTAATAGCTACTGTTTGGTCTTGATCAGCTCACCGCTAGGCTAGCTAATCATCATTCTAATCACTTACGCACGCTTTATCAGTTACGCATGCTTTACCATGTGTAGTATGACCTTGAGGCTTTAGACGTTTTCTTATAAGTTACACATTGGTATAACCTTTAGACAGAAAGGTTTAGATATTCGCTTTTCAATCCTAAAAAGAATGCATATCGCCAGATGGAACAGTTAGCTGAAGAACAGCAAAAACTCTTTCCTTGAGCCCTTCAACTCTCTTTACCATGCATCCCTTTAATCTTTTGTTGAACAGAAGAGATCAATTAAAGTTTCTTTTCCTCTTTGTTCAAAAGTGATATATGATTCGTGTTGTTGATGTGCTGTAAGAAAAAAATCAAATAGTTGAATTTTCATTCGTCCGATATGCTTTGAGATTTGCATTTTTCCCATTTGATGAATTAGGTCTGAATTTATTTTGATTTTTTATTCAGAACAAAACAGGTTCACCACATTACCGTATTTTGTTGCTATATAATTTTTATTTTTTGTCTTTGTTTTTGTTCAATCTCTCAAAGTACATGTGAAGAACATAATGGGTTCACCACATTGTTGTATTTTGTTGGTATATAATTTTTTTTGTCTTTGTTTTTGCTCAACCTCTCAAAGTACATGTGAGATTTTGAATCATGTGATGGAAATATGAGTTATTAAGACTTTCAAGAATAATTATAGAGACTAAGAACCCAAATTACATAAATAATTTACTGTAATTTATGTATAATAGAATTGTAAATGATTTGTTTTTGCTCAACCTCTCAAAGTACATGTGAGATTTTGAATCATGTGATGGAAATATGGGTTATTAAGAGTTTCAAGAATAATTATAGTGACCAAGAACCAAAATTACATAAATAATTTAGTGTAATTTATATATAATAGAGAAGTAAATGAACTTTCAGAATGTGACAGTTTTTTTATAGAGAAAACTGTCACATTCTGTATGGACAAACCCAAATATGTAAGGATGAGACGAGTGGTTGGCGAGGCATCCGATGCTACTCAAGTAGGGAGAACCCTTTATCTGTCATGTTTTTGCAGGGTTTCTGTCAAAACATGGTCTCCTATTTTGGATTTGAAAATGTGAGAATTCCTCTTGATACTTGGATGATTATGTGGATGCAAATGATGAATTTATTTTGTGGTCCCAGTGTGATTGTTGTGGAAAATTTGTATGCGTTTTGTCTTCTCACGCCATACTGTATTACAGTGAGCATTGTCCTGCGTGTCCTTGTGTGACGACGGTGAGTGCGCCTTGTTCATCAAGAGCTAAACCCGTTCCTTTCAGTTTTCGTGCAGTGGTAACTGGTAACCATCCTGTTCCGCTACCTCTGTGTTAGGATCAAGGATCCAATGACTTTCTGAAACTCTCTTATGACGTACAGAACTTCCAAACAAGTTCTGCTGCTCTTTTGCGGAAACTGTTCGCACGGGCTCATCAGGAATAGTCTGCTATTGTTTGCTAGTTGTTGCAATTGATACAAGTTACAGTGCAAAACAAAAGAAAAAATTGATTGAAGTTGTATGAATTGATTGGGACCAATGCTCATCAGGATACTGTCTGGATGCGCAAGTACGGAGGCTACAGTAAAAAAAACCACATGAACAGTAATTAATCTTTAAAAAATACAAGTCACAAATCAAAAGGTACTCTCGTCTTTTTACATAGATCATTCTCATTTATGAAATGGGAGTTGCCTTTCTAATTAACCAAACACCCCCTCAGACTACTCTAACTTCTCAGGGGAGTAGATCCAAGAGTGAAGCTGGAGTTGGAGTTGCAAAAACTTGGAGCGGAGCTATACCAAACAGGGCCTATATATAAGGAAACGTTGCCGTGAGGACATCCAATTTGAATCTCCCATCATACGCTTATCCACACTGTATGGCTCGCTCGTCCACGCTCTGCTTTCTTAATTCTCATCATGTATTTGTTGTATTGGGTGCTTTCTTAATGTCACCCATAAATAAATCATTCGCCTTAAGCCGCCGGCCAGCTGTGCTAGTGCGATACCACCACGTACTTGTCATCTTACTGGTTGATTTGTTTAATTTATTAGCAGCGGTTAACCCTTTACTTGATTATTCGTGAGTAGCTTAAAAAGTCCGATCGGTTCGCAATGAACAATTGATCCGATCTGTGTGGCATTTCAAACCACAAATCAAATAAAGTGCAACATGTATACTATGTATATTAAATAATAGGATAATGCTATGGATCTTGCGTCCGATTAGGACGCTTCGTATCAGACACTCAATCCAACTCTCTTAGCAAATAAATAGCTCGTATGCACATCATACAAAAAAATGTTGTATACTATTCATGGCGATGTTGTAATTTTTTCCAACGCGTTTTTTTCCAGATGATTTGTTTTCTGATTTGTGATGTTGCAACCGTTGTCCGGGGATATTGCAACCATTGTCCTAGGATGTTGCAACCGTTGTCCGGGGATGTTGCAACTATTGCATCTGTAAAAAAAAAGTTGCATACTGTTTACAGCGATGTTGCAATTTTTTCAACGCGTTTTTTTTCTAGATGCTTTGTCCGCCTACTTTCGCCTGCTTCTATGCTTTCGTTCGCCTCTCACTGCTTCTGCTTTGAATCTCCCATCGTACGCTTCTCCACACCGTATGCCTCCCTCATCCGTGCTCTGCTCTCTTAATTCCCACCGTGTATTTGTTGTATTAGGTGCTTGCTTAATATTGTTAGCACCACCGGTGTCTATGCACGCAAAGAATACCTAGAGAACACACACACACACACTCAAGATAGAGTAAACAGAAGACACAAGAATTTTGGTGCTGCCAATACTGCACAGCTTTTCTGGTTGTTTTCTCCTCTTAATTATACTAGCAACGCTAACAAATAATGTGCTCATGCACTACTAGTGCTAATGCTAATGACAGAGTAACTGCCCACTGCTAATGGACTTCATGCACCAATAAATTATCTCTACAAGAAACCAACAGCCAGCAGCATGCATGCCTACTCAGCCATGCAAGTAACTGAAGAATTCAAAGCGCCGCGACATGCAGCATCAAAGCCTCCACATCATGCAGCATTAGTGTGGCATCGAAGCATGGCTGCAAGTCAGCCAAAACAAAAGAAACTGAAACACTCAATGCCATGACTAGCAGTTAGCCATGCACAACAAAAATTGAAATAGTAAACACAAAAACTAATATAAAGGATTATTCAACAAACACCCCTAATCCTTGATGCGCTTTCTTGATCTCAACGATGTTGATCCTTGTGCGCAGTTCCTAGAACTTGACGCCGTTGACGTCGCCGGCCACGTCGCTATTGTTGTTGCCGACAAACCGTGGCTCCTCCAACTTCTTTGCGTAATGACTGTCACAGATCCGTGTACCAGCAATATACCAGAGTATATGCTTGACTGTCGTGTGTCGCCTGGTGTCGCACCCCGACCGGGGCGGCACCGTGCTTCCTCCGCGCCGTGCCACCGGCCACTGAGCCACACACCATGCGTATGCTCCCATGTATGGCCCTGCCGGCTTGATGCCGGTGCTCGCCGAGCCATCCGCGCGCGTCCTGCAGGCCGCCCGCGCTAACCGCACTACCGCGAGGCCTTCCGTGTCGCTCGTTGTGTTGCTTGTCGTGCCCTTCGCGCCACGTCTGTGCCGTTGGTCGCTGGCCTGACATTGTGCCATGTGTTCGCGCAGCCGCTGCGCCTCACGCCTGCGTGCGCCCGAGGCCATGTGCCTCGCCATGCGAGCCTTGGGCTGAGCTCCTATCGTCGTCGCGCTCGGTGGTTGCCATTGCCGCCCCATCGCCCACGCGCCGCCACTCCACTGTGGCTTCCGTGTGAACCTCGATGGCGCCGCCGGGCCCCACTAGCCGCCGAAGCGCCGCCGCCAAGGCTAGCGAAGCTGTCGTCACCCTCCGCTGATCGCCGTTGCGTGCTCTTCAGCGCCGCCACCGTCGTCTTGCGCAGAACCATCGCGTCTTGCCACCACTGCGTGCCACTTCACATGTGCGCCCCTTGGCTGCTCGCACTCCGCCGCGTTGCCGCGTGCCACCGCACGCCACCGGCTCCCGAGCCCGATGCGCGTCGCCACACGCCATCATCAGATCGCACGGATAAGCGTACCGGTATGCAATCTTGAGTGAGCACATAGAGTCGATTGCGAGTGCGGTTTACCCGAGTAAGTATGCGACGCTGCCAGTCACGAATAGTAGCATGCCGTCCTGGATGAGCGTTTGGTAGCCATTCCTGTCGAGTTGTCCGAGACTCACTATGTTGCTGCGCAGTTGTCGGATGTAGTACACCCCTGTCAATGCAAGGTGCTCACCGTTCTGCAGGTGAATAGGACGGTGCCGCGCCTACATATATCCACCACCGAGCCGTCGCCGAACTTGACGGAGCCAGTGACGCCCTCGTCCATCTCCGCGAAGCTTGCCTGGCACCCGGACATGTGATTGCTAGCTCCGGTGTCCAGGTACCAAGCATCGTCATGGGCGTCCTCATCGCGCCATAGATGCACCTGCACGTGCACCTCGCTGGGCACCACGTTAGTGTCTGCGCCCATGAAAGCCTCAGTGAGCACGCACACCTGCGGCATGAGAAGCGTAGGTTCGTCGTCATCGTCGTCAACCTGCGTCAGATTAACTTTCTCGGTACACTTAGGCTTGCGGCAGTTCATGGAGTAATGCCCGTACTAGTCGCAGTTGTAGCACTGAACCTACGACATGTCACGGCACACACTGGACGAGCCACCATCCTTGCCGTCATGCCAGCCTTTGCCGCGCCCATGACCACGTGGCTTGCCGCAATAATAGTTATCACCGCCAGAGGAGTTGTCGCCTTGCTCCCTCTTCTTGACGCGCATGAGCCACTCCTCGAACTCCTTGCGAAGGGCTGTCATTGACTCCTTTTCGGATAAGAGCAGCCGCGTACTGGTACTGCTGGTATTGTCACGCCCGTATCGCTGTTCCACCGCTCGAAGCCGACCGGTGAGCTCCTCAAGTGACAACGTGCTTAAATCAATCAACGTTTCGATCGCGATTTCCACTTGGGTGTACCTGCATGGTACAATGCGAAGGAATTTCTTCACTACCTTCTCTTCTTCCACCATGTCGCCGAGGACTCGAAAGTGGTTGACGAGGCCCGTAATTCTCATGGAGAATTCGTCCACCATTTCTCCCTTCTTGAATTGGATGTCCTCGTACTCCTTGCGCAGCTGTTGCGCATTTGCCTTGCAGACGCGATCCACGCCCATCCTCATCATCTTCACGGCATCCCATGCCTCCTTGGCCGTATTCTTCATAGCCAACGTGGACAACATGTCCGGCGTCACAGCTCGGAGGATGGCTGCCAGGGCCATCATGTCCTCCTCTCATTTGGCGTTCTTGCGGATCGATTAGCGCCACGGTCCTTGCGCCCTCAGGTTCACCCTCATCACGAGAGCCCAATCGGTGTAGTTTGTCATCATTAGCATAGGGTAGACGACCGATCCCGTCATCTCCCTTACGACGCGCTCCTGCACCACCACCTTGCGTCCTCCCCTTCGTGACCTGCTCCGTCCGCGCTGCTGGGGCGGAGTACGTGAGCCGGATTGGGATCGCAAGGCCATGGTAGTCAGGCTCTGATACCAATTGTTAGCACCACCGATGTCTATGAGCGCAAAAAACACCTGGAGAACACACACACTCGAGACAGAGTAAACAGAAGACAAGAATTTTGGTGCTGCTAATACTGCACAGATTTTCTGGTTGTTTTCTCCTCTTATTTATACTAGCAACGCTAACAAATAATGTGCTCATGCACTGCTAATGCTAATGCTAATGACAGAGTAACTGCCCGCTGCTAATGCACTTCATGCACCAATAAACTATCTCTACAAGAAACCAACAGCCAGCAGCATGCACGCCTACTCAGCCATGCAAGTAACTGAAGACTTCAAAGCTCTGCGACGGGCAGCATCAAAGCCTCCACATCATGCAACATTAGTGTGGCATCAAAGCATGGCTGCGAGTCAGCCAAAACAAAAGAAACTGAAACACTCAATGCCATGACTAGCAGTTAGCCATGCACAACAAAAACTGAAATAGTAAACACAAAAACTAATATCAAGGATTATTCAACAAATATCACCCATAAATAAATCATTCACATTAAGCCGCCGGCGAGCTGTGCTAGTGCGATATTTTGATGCATATTCGGACTGTACGTCCCACCCGTACGTCCGATTCCTAGTATCATATATGTATATATATATATATGTGTGCGCGTGTGTGTGTATATATATATATATATCCCCAAGGCCACAAGTCCACAACCAGTGCCCCCAGCCTCAGGCGCACACACTATTGTTTCTGACGCTCAGATATCAATGATATCAATGGCTTCGCTGCTTCCGTGGCTGGCATGGCTTACCGTCTCCCTCTTCTCCGTCTACCTCCTCGACCTCCTTGCCCACGCACGCCGCTGCCTCCCGCCGGGCCCGCACCCACTGCCACTCATCGGCTGCCTCCACCTTCTCGGCGACCAACCGCACCGCTCCCTCGCCCGCCTAGCCAAGATCCATGGCCCGCTCATGTCCCTCCGCCTGGGCGCTGTTACCACGGTGATCGTGTCCTCCCCGGACGTCGCCCGCGAGATCCTGCAGAAGCACGATGCCGCCTTTGCATCCCGGTCCGTGGCGGACGCCGCCGGAGACCACGGCAAGAACTCCGTCTCATTGCTGCCCAACGCGCCACGGTGGCGTGCGCTCCGCAAGATCATGGCCACGGAGCTGTTCGCGCCGCACCGGCTCGACGCGCTCCAGCAGCTCCGGCAAGACAAGTTGCAGGAGCTCGTGGACCACGTCGCGCGGCTGCCGCGCGAGGGCGCGGCGGTGGACGTAGGCCGCGTGGCGTTCACGACGAACCTGAACTTTCTCTCGCGCACCATCTTCTCGCGCGACCTGACAAACCTTGACGACCTGGGCGGGTCGAAGGAGTTTCAAGAAGTGGTGACAGAGATCATGGAGGCTGTGGGGAGCCCGAACGTGTCCGACTTCTTCCCGGTGCTCGCGGCAGCCGACCTGCAGGGTCTGCGCCGGCGGACGGCCCGCCTGTTCGCCCGGCTGCACCGTGTGTTCGACGCGGAGGTGGACCAGAGGCTTCGCGGCCGCGACACTGGAGAGCCCAGGAAGAACGACTTCCTCGACGTGCTGCTCGACGTCGCCGAACGGGACGGTGACAAGGCCGGGCTGGACCGCGACACGCTACGGTCACTGTTCACGGTAAGTAGATCTGCAGAAGAAGTTTTTAATTTCTTGCACGCTCGTTTCAAATAAAATAAAATAAAATTGCACACAGGTCATGTGATAGAAGGACATGCATGCATATTTCGGTACATTATTGACCAAGTTGCACTTTGGTAATGTTATATGTCGATTTCATAAACAGAAAAGATCTATCTTTAGGTCACGGTCATGAAACTTTTTTGACAAAATCGGATCTCGCCTCGTACAAGTGACCAAATAAATGGCAATTTGGTAAGTGGTCTTATGAAAATGTAAGATAAATTGTATCTCTACTATTTAAAAATTAGAGTTGGTGGTCGTCCGTTCTTCCCACCCCTATTCGGTGTCTGTTGGATCGACGAGCAGGACACCGACAGTCCAGATCGCGTCGCTAAGCACGATGACAGTTGACGACCCGACATATTATGACTATAATTTTTTTAATCTGTAGCAACACATGGACATTGAACTAGCTAGTTTATGATATATTCTTGGGTGAGGTTCAGAAGGCGACTGGCCAGGGACCAGGCAAACATCAACTTATATATTTACAGGGCCTGTGTGGAACACTGAGATTTCACAGGAATATCACGACAAAGATTTCAATTCCCGTAGGAGAAAAAAAAAACCTTGTTGTATAGTATACTAGGTGAATAGTCTACGTATATCCTAGCAAACAAACATTCTTCTTAGCTTTTAGTGTATTCAGTTTTCTTACAAAAAATAATAAGAAGTTAAACCTTAGTAGTAGGGACAACGTTGCAATTTTCAACCATGTGGAAAACGTTGATTAAGGCATGGGCACACAGAGTAATGTAAAAAGTCAAACTTGAACTTGTAACCTACCAAATAAACGGGTTTTAGGAAGAAAAATCATACAACTGTATTTTTTTTTTTTGATAAATGGGTGATGCCCCTGTTTCCATTAACAGAAACCACAATACATGAATCCAACAGACAAACTGAAAACAAAAAAAAAACAAAGATGTAGCCATCAGCTACCTTCCTACTTACAGAAGTTTTAACAACCTATTACAAAAACTGAAACAACAAAGTGCAAGCTGCCAGCACATCACCATATCAAACACAGAAAGCAGCCGAATCACTATTCAAATGGAAGACAACAAAATTGGTGCAAAGACATCGTCCAATTAGCTGCCACCGAGAGCTTCCAAAAAACCAGACCAGTCTCACAACGTCAGCTTCTTGGTCCAAGGTGTCCACATTCTTCTTGCCCCAAAAACTTCTATCGCCACTTGATTCAACACTTTAGCGCCCGTGACCAATAGATTCTGATCGACCTCCTTCTGCAATTTGGCCCAAAGCTCAATACACCGACAAATATCAAAAATTACATGAACCGGTTCTGAAGGACACTTATGCTTGAAACAAGCTAGATTTCGAAATTTCCAAATGCTCCATATCACTGCAGCTATACCAACCAAGATCAAATTCCTTGTTCTCCTAGTAAACCCTCCAATCCAGTTGGTCATCAACTGATGGATATCCACAGTAGTACAAGTCAAACCATAAGCACATCCCACAGCATTCCAAATAAACCTCGCTAAGGGACAAACCAAAAAAAGATGATTGATATTCTCATTCATTCCACAAAAAATACATTTTTTATCCCCTGACCAACCTCTATGACATAAATTATCCTTAGTCAAAATTCTGTCCTTCAGCACAAGCCACATGAAGAGCTTAATCCTCAAAGGCATTTTTAACCCCCAAATGAAGTGATAAGGAAAAAGAAAATTTTGATTTCTTAAAGCAAGATAAAAAGATTTAACAGAAAACACTCCAGTCTTCGACAAAAGCCACACCAACCTATCATTCTCATCTCTCAGTTTAACGCCGCCACACTCACTTACTAATTTCTGCCATAACATTGAATTGTCTCCCAATAAGGTTCTCCGAAACTTGATAGAATCCAAACCTTTTGCAAAGACACTAGCCACTGTGATTTGTTTATTGTATACAAGGTTAAACAGTCTAGCATACTTCACAGCCAAAGGAGCATCCCCTAACCATAAATCTTTCCAGAACCGGGTTCTAGCACCATCACCCAAAATCCTTTTGCAGCAAGAGAGAAAAACATCCTTCACCTCCATTAAACCTTTCCAGAAGCAAGAATCTCCAACCTTAGCACTTGATTGTGTCGAGGTATTCTTGTTCAGATATTTTTTCCTAATGATATCTTGCCACAGACCCTCCTCATTTTCTAACCTCTACAACCATTTGCCTAGAAGAGCCAAATTCATGAATTTCAAATCAAGAACTCCTAGAGCCCCTTGAGCCTTGGGTAAATATACCACTGGCCAACTAACCAGATGATATTTTTTATTACCCACACCAGAACTCCAAAGGAATCTTGACCTAAACCTATCCATCTTTCTCCCAATACCCACAGGTAACTTGTAAAAAGACATCATGTAAAGAGGCAAACTACTTAAAGAAGAATTGATAAGCACCAAACGACCTCCTAAAGTTAGCATTTTACCTTGCCAACCCCTCAATTTATTCTCAAACTTATCCTCAACAGGTCTCCAATCTAGATTGCTCACCTTTTTCCTATCCACAGGAATCCCTAGATACTTAAGAGGAATCTTTCCCCCCTTACAAGTACAAATATCCTCATAAAAAGCATGTTTACCATCTGCTAATCCAATACAATAAACCTCACTCTTGTGAAAGTTTATTTTCAAACCTGATAAATGTTCAAACAAACAACGAATAAATTTCAAATTTTTAGCACTTTCTTTATCATCTTGAATCAAAAATATAGTATCATCCGCATATTGCAAGATGGCAGTCCCATCAATTAACAAATGAGAATTCAAGCTTTTAATCAAACCCAAATCCTGAGCTTTCCTAATAAGAAGAGCTAGAATGTCAACTACAAGATCAAACAGCAATGGTGACAATGGATCACCCTGCCTAAGCCCTTTGTAGGTTCTAAAGTAAGGCCCAACATCATCATTTACTCTAACACACACTTGACCTCCACTAACCACTTGCATTATCCAATCAATCCACTTGGAAGGAAAACCATTCAACTCAACAGTTTTAAAAAGAAAGTCTCACTTAACTTTGTCATAGGCTTTTTCAAAATCTACTTTAAACAAAATGCCAGACATCTTTCTCCTATGTAAATCATGCAAAGTTTCATGTAAAATTAACACACCATCCATGATAAATCTCCCCTTAAGAAAAGTAGATTGAGATTCAAGAACAATCTTATCAATAACCCTAGCCAACCTATTAGCTAGAACATTAGTGAAAATCTTATAGCTCACATTCAACAAACAGATAGGTCTGAATTTCTGAATTCTATCGGCATCCTTTCCTTTTGGCAGCAATGAAATGACTCCAAAATTCAGTCTAGCAATATTTACTTTCCCCGAAACAAAATCATCTAAAATCTTTTTCAGATCAACCTGGACTAGAGGCCAAAATTTCTGATAAAATCGTACAACTGTATGATGCTTGTTATGTGTATCTTAGTAATTTTTTGTGACATCATTAATTTAATATATTTGTATGTTAGGATTTGTTTGTCGCCGGAAGTGACACAAGCTCAAGCACCGTGGAATGGGCAATGGTAGAATTGCTTCGAAACCCAATATCTATGGCTAAATCTTGCGACGAGCTTGCACAAGTTATCGGCTCAAGAAGGAATATTGATGAATCTGAAATTGGCCGGTTGCCCTATCTTCAAGCTGTGATAAAAGAAACTTTTCGACTTCATCCTCCCGGTCCATTGTTGTTACCACGCAAAGCTGAGATGACCATAAAAATAGGAGGTTACACAATACCTAAAGGTGCACGTGTGCTTGTAAATGTATGGGCGATGGGTCGAGATAAAGACGTATGGCCTGAACCCGAGATGTTTATGCCTGAGAGATTTTTGGAAAGCACAATTGACTTTAGAGGTGGAGATTTTGAGCTCATTCCATTCGTGCAGACGTCGGATCGCCTCGGGATGCCATTAGCAATTCGGATGGTGCATTTGGTTCTCGCATCATTACTAAATCAGTTCAAATGGAGTCTCCCAGTTGAGGTTGAAAGAAATGGAATTGATATGACCGAAAAGTTTGGCGTGACGCTAGCAAAGGAGGTGCCTCTGTGTGCCATAGCTACCCCAATTTGAACCAACGACGTCCATCATTCAGAATTATAGTTTTGTATAAGTGAAGCTTATATCATAGCTACACCAATTTATGTAAAATGAATCACACATGTGGTTGGATATCATCGGTGTGGCAACGACAAGTGAAGTTTTTTCTATTTCAGGATATTTTTTTCAGTAACTCAGCATGTTCTAAAACCCATGGTGATCATTTTTTGTGGCCGCTTTCGAAACAACATGGTTACATGTTGTTAGCTACTAGTTTATGTTCAATACATGATTTTTCTTCTTTTAAAAAGGGAATCCTTGGTCACGAGGAAAATGGCCGAACTTTAATTTCATTATTGGGATATTGTTCACTACTGATCGAAAACTATAGCTTGGTTGTTATTGAATTGTAGGCTGTAGCTATCAAAGAAATCCAGATCGCTTGTTTGATTTGTTGCTGCTACTGCATGAGAACATGTATCTTGTTCTCTTCCTAAAAGAACGAACATGTATTTTCTGCCAGTTAAATAGGAATTCATGGACACTAAAGGCACAAATTTAGCTGCCAATCCACACATTCAGGAATATCTTACTTTTAAAAAGCAGATAAGTTATAGAGAATGGCAAATTCTACGTTTACGCGCACTACATACAGTGATGTGCTGTTTCAGAGAAACTAAAACACCAAACTGTTGGAAATAATCAAAACTTGCTTTAGAAACAGAGTCTGTTTTCAGTGTCAGTTTCAGAAACCGTATCAGAGTTAGATACGGAATCGCTTTTTTCGATTTGAGTCCGGATAGGATAGAAGTGTTTTTTCCTATTTCTAAGATGTAAAGTTGTGTATAAATAGATGAAGAGAAACCAGAAAAGGTGCCAGGTCCTGCACCGCAAAATTGAGTTATGTTTTGCTCTCTGTTGTCTTGGTTTGGTTATTGTCTCGTTTCTGTTCATCGTCAGAATAGAATTGGCCGATCCATTGAGATTGGTCTTGGCGGGGTCTTCTGTCCAGAGATTGAGAGTGCGTGTTGGATCCTGAGTTTAGTTTCCACACATGGTATCAGAACTCGTGCATGCCTCAACGACTTCCGGTTCAAGACTAAGAGAACCTCGTCTTATTTCCGTAAGACCGAGACCTTTCCGGTCTTATAGAAATAACTTTAGGCCTCAAGTAAATGAATTCCAACTTAACTCTATCTAAGTGAGAAGTCTCGACCGAACTAAAGCTCTGATGATCATGCGTACTGCTCCTCTGTAAGCACTACATGATAACCGGTTCTCCAAACAGTCCAAGTCCACACCTAATGAGTTAAAAAAAAATTCAAAAACAGCAGGTATATGATTGTGTTGGCTCCCAAGATTAGTGGCCAACACATTCATGCCCTCATTCAGCGTCAATCATAGTCATACATTGATAATCCAAAAGACATACAACATAATAGCTAAGTTTACAACTATTACAAAGCGGCCGACCGACCAAATTAAAATAAGAATATTAAGTAGCAGCAGAAGCAATATAAATAAACCAAAAGGTCCAGCATTGTGTGCCCCATAACCCATGGTAACCGACTGGGAGCTAGAAACAATACTATTCGTTCACGTCGCCAAACTCGGCGCTAACGAATTCGTCGGGCGAAGCATCATCCTCACCTGAATTTGCAGAGCCGGGTTAAGTACAATTGTACTGGCAAGTCTTACATAAAGGAAAAAATTATATATACTTAGAGGATATCAAAGAATGACATTAGTGGCTTAGTTTTGCGGAAAACACAACAATTTTCACCCTACACATACAAGTTTTCAAATGCCATTTTGTAAACAAGTTTTTAAACAAAAGGTAAACATGTGACATAGATATACATTAATAAACAATTGAAACAAACAAATACCCAAGTGGCAGCCCACTTTGATAAACTAAAATGCATGAATACCCGTTCATACCAAATACCAAGTTGTAACCATGTCAATTTTAATTGAAAATCTAATAATAATGACTCCCGAATTCAAGTGGTCGTCCGTAACCGCGGATACGGCTATTTGAATAGAGTTACACCCTGTAGGGGAGTACTACTTTACCCACACAACTCAATTGGCCAGGGAAATCGAGATTCGGTACTTTTTATCAAGAAATCTCTATTGAGATACGTCTCCCTTAGTACAAGCTACAGATAACGCTTGCTAATCAGGCACGCAAGTTTTGTTGGAAATACCAATACAATGTAAATAAAGAAAAATTGTACTTCCATTCACATTATAGAAAATTGCACCAGCTCCTACGGACAAATGATCGAACACAAGTGTCCTCGCACCACCTGAGATTTAACCGAATAAAACTTTCCCCTTACTTGACCAAGCCGGTCCCAACCCCAGCGTGTGGTAGCACGAGTTGTACTTGAATTAATGATGTCACCAAAGTTCGGTCCTTATTGGTCCGGACAAGACAACCACAAAACCCGAGTCTCGTGCATAGTAGCACCCACACTAACAACCACTTGTCTAGACCCAAATGACTTTTGAAATAAACAAAGTTTAACTTAATAGATAGATACGAAGATCTGGAATAAAATGAAGACAAGAAAGTTTTGTGTCTCCCATAATTGACGGGTTACTACCGACAATCGATCTACCGCAAAACTAGACTTGCATGGCTAAGCAATCCCATATATAATATATATTTGACACAACCTAACTTAAGCATATAAGTACTGGATTAATTCAAGGATAACATCATGAATAGGACATAACTAACTACACATCACAAAAATATCGACATAACAAAAATAGCATGCAAGGAATTATCATTGCACTAACTTATCAAAAGCTGGGATCAATATGACGCAAAAAAAAGTTCAAATGATGTTTGCCTTACTAGAAGTCATGTTGTTCACTCTCGGTGGCGTAATCGTCGATTTGTGGCAATTCGGACTCTACAGAAAAATGACATCGAATAAACACCGAGAAATAGCCAAAAACTCAAAATGCTAAAAAATGCATGAAATTTATACATCAGTAATATCATGATTTTAGATGAATTTAGGTGCAAAAATTATTATGTTTGAAGTTTATATGAGAGAGTTATGGCAGTTTGAAACTCAGATTTTGAGGAAAAACTAGAAAAATGCAATCTGTCGCTATTTATCCGATTTTAATTATTTAGCGAAAATTTGTAGAACAATGGTGGATAAAAGGATTACATGGTTATAAAGACAATAAAAATCTATGTTCAATAAAACTTGAATCACCCAAATTGGAGTTCATATCCATTTTCTATGAATTTTTTAAGTTAAGCGAATTTCTAGTACAAAAATAAATCCTTACTGAGTTTAATTCTCATAAAAAATAATTTCTGCAATAGAAACATATTTAAAATCCACTTCAAAATAAATTACATTAAAAATACGTTCTAACAAAATTGTTAAAATGAATTAGTTATGCATTTTTGAAGTTTTTTTGAATTTACAGTGTAACAATAAATCGTTTCGGAATTCATAAATGCATTTAATACTTTTCTTACCAGGATTACGCTAGCTTCTGCCGCTAACAAGTGGGATCCACTGCACAGTACCATTTTTCACTTACTTTCCGAATTAAAACGAACTAATAGGTGGGCCCCAACTGTCATAGAGTTGGCGCACGGGAATAGTGCATGGACCGAGGTCCATGCACTTGGTCCACCGGTGCACGACTGGTGAACTAACTCACTTACCTATGGGCCCACTTGTCATACACCGAAAGCCATCACTTACGTGGCTAAACATGCTTCTCGCTATTAAATACTAATGATTGAGCTTTAGCCCTATTGACACTGCTACAGTTCTGGTTGGACGTTCCAACAAAAACTGAGCTTGTCTTCCCAGAGCCTCGCCAGAGTTTTCAGCCACGGTGGTGTGAACCAAGGGTAGGAATGGAACCACAATAGCACTGCACACCTAATGGAAGTGGTGGCGGCAGCTGAGTCGGCCTAGAACGGCGACGAGCCAGAGAGGGGTAGCGCTACATTTTGGCCAAACGTGCATGCAACAAAAGAGCTTTGCATTGTCCATTCAAGTAGGTGCCCGAGCATCTATGTTGTCCAGGGAGGCTACCTAAGCACCGGAGAGAAGTGGAGGTGGCCGGAGGTAGCTCGCGACGTCGTTGATGTCCACGGCGGCGAAGGGGTCCAACGTGGAGAAGGTGGTCCGAGGAGAACCAACAAAGAAGAATGGTCCGAATAGTTTCCTTGGGTAGAGGAGGTGAGGTCACAGAGAGGAATTGAGGTATGACTCACCACATCTGCGTCGAGGAAGACAACTAGGGTTTGCGGCCGACAAAAGAAATTCTTCCAAATCCAAGAGCTCCTGTGAAACATCGAGGAAATTGCTTGAGGGGAAGTTATTCTTAGGCTAAATGGCACATGATGATGCACTTGAGAGAGGATAAGCCTGACCGAGGTGGAAGTTGTCAAAACGGTGGCTTTCGGGGCACGCTCTGGAGCCGAAAATGACACAATCTTGTCCCAAGAACTACAAACAACAATAGTGGCTCTAACTAGCTGAAATGGAAATGGCATGCAAAGAGGAAGCTAGGGGACTCGGTGACAGGGAGCTTACAAAAGAAATGAGCACAAAAGAGCTCCTTCTTCCTCGGCCCCGAGAGGAGGAATGGGCAAAATGGAGGAGGGAGAGGGGGTATTATCCTCGGGCGATGACGAAAATGGCAACGAGACGAAACGGCAAAGCACTGGATAGGGCAGAATGGGCAGCGGATTGATGGTGTCGACGGAGCTACTCAGGGAGTGGCGGCAACGTGGCACAAGAGCTTTGTGCACCGCACACATGTGGAGAAGACGCACCTGACTGGTGGGTCCGGGATGGTAGAGGCATAGCGTGGGTGCTCCATACCCAGGTGCAGTGCGGGTGTGTTTAGGAGGTCTAGTTCGATCAAGTCAAACGGTCAGGTTCGGTCAAATGAACAGTGTAGGGTTTGACTGAGGTTCAATTCAAAACCTCCTACTTGGACCAATGCACTAAAAATAGTAAATAAAATCCTGAAATTAATCAAAGAGGTGGTTGGGCCAATCTAGTACCCAAATAAATTTTAAAACCTTACTCTTCAAGTTTCTATTTGCTCAATTTAAATTCAAACCTAGAATAGGTTGTTGAAATGAGTTTGAATTTTCTGTGGGTTAGGTTAAGTTCCAAGAATTTAGGAAAAAATATATTTATTCTTGATAAACATTATAGTATTTAAATAAATTATCTTCTAGAGGACTTTATAAGCATTTGTTTCTGTTTTCTTTTGGAGCTTAGATTTGAGTTATAGGTTTAATCTTTGATTGAGATTTTCCAAGTGTAATAAATGATGCAAATGCTTCAAAATCAACATGCATGCTCATGATATGCATAATAACTCCATTAATAAAAAATAGGTATGTGACAACCCCCCCCCCCCACACACAAAGGATCTCGACCCGAGATCCCGTGAGTTCGAAAGTTGAACAGGAAGGTTTTAAAAAGATACAACATCTATTATCTTGATTTCCTTCGAAGATAGTGCTAAGATACCCTAACAAGGTTACAAGGAATTTATATTACATTTTCCTTTCTGTTGCTTTGTTTAACCTTTCCTTTCTTGATTCGAAGTCACTTCAGACAGAAGGAAAAAGGTCAAGATGTTCGGTTCGCATCTGGTCTTCATGCTCCCAAGTTGCTTCATCTTCAGTATGGTAGCTCCACAGAATTTTTGATGTTATGATTTCTTGTCTTGCGTACTGTTTCTTCAAGAATGCATATCAAGTGTTCCCGATAAGAAAGATCGGGTTGTAAGTCGAGTGCTTCCAACTGAGTTGCTTCGGTTGGGACTCGGAGACATTTCTTCAGTTATGATATATGGAAAACATCATGCACATCTAAGAGAGAGGGGTGGCAACTCCAATTGATAGGCCACCGATCCTTGTTTTGCTAGAATTCAAAAAGGTCCGATGTAGCGAGGTGCCAATTTGCCCTTGACTTGGAAACGATGTGTTCCTTTCATTGGTGTGACCTTGAGGTAAACATGATCATCCACCTCAAAGTTCAACTCACAATCACGACGGTCGGCATAAGATTTCTGACAAGATTGAGCCGCCCGTAGTCACTCTTGAATCACACGAACTTGAACTTCTGTGTCCTCCACCATGGTTGTTCCATAGAATGGCCTTTCCCCAGTCTCGGACCAGTTCAATGGTGTCCTACAGGCTCTACCGTACAATGCCTCGAAGGGTGATATTTTTATGCTTGATTGGTAGCTATTGTTGTAAGAGAACTCCGTATACGATAAACACTTCTCTCAATTCTTGTTGTAGGGCAGAACACATGCTCGGAGAAGGTCTTCCAATATTTGATTCACCCTTTTAGTTTGTCCTCCCATTTGCGGGTGGCATGCGGTGCTAAAAGAGAGGTCGGTCCCTATTGCTTGATGGAGACACTTCTAGAAGTAGGATGTGAACTGAGCACCTAGATCTGAAACGATCACCTTCGGTATACTGTGGAGACAAATAATTCTTAAGAAGTAAAGCTCTACAAACTTGGTTCCGGTGTAGTTGGTCTTGACAGGAATAAAATGGGCAACCTTTGCTAATCGATCCACAATCACCCATACGGAATTGGACCCAGTTTGAGTCCTCGAAAGGCCGGTAATGAAGTCCATCCCGACTTCCTACCATTTTCACTTGGGAATGGGCAGTGGATGGAGTGTACCCGCTGGCTTCAAATGCTCGACCTTGACCTTTTGGCATACATAGCACTCAGCAACGTACGGTGTGATCTGTCGCTTCATTCGGCTCCACCATAACCTCTTCTTCAGATCTTGGTACATCTTGGTACTCCTGGAGTGGGTGGAGAATTGGAAGTTATGAGCTTCCTTGAGGATCAATTCCCTCAATTTTCAGTCATATGGCACCACAAACGGTTCTTGAACCATATGGTACCTTGTGCATCTTCGGTGAAGCATTTGGCCTTGCCTTACTTCAAATTCTCCTAGATTTGGGCCACCTCCATGTCGATCTTCTAGGCTTCTTTACTCTGGTCCTCAAGTGTGGAATTCACCTTTATGGTAGCAAGAGACCCTTCTTCAATCATCTCGAGGCTCAGTCGTTGCAACTCAGTACACAAGCCTGCTGAAATGGGTGTTACCGATAAACAGTTGCATTGAGACTTTCTGTTCAACGCATCGGCCACTACGTTGGCATTTTCTGGGTGGTAATCAAGGCCCATATCATAGTCCTTGATCAACTCAATCCATCTTCTTTGCCTCAAGTTCAGATCGGCTTGGGTGAAAATATATTTGAGGCTCTTGTGATCGGTGTACATCTCGCAACGATTACCAATGAGGTAATATCGCCAAATCTTTTAAGCATGGACCATAGCTGCTAGCTCCAAGTCATGTATGGGATAATTTGCTTCGTGAGGTCTCAATTGCCTTGATGCATATGCCACCACTCAGCCCTCTTGCATAAGCACACAACTGAGCCCATAGCGAGATGCATCACAGTATATGTCGAAGCTCTTGTCAATGTCGGGCAGAATAAGCACAGGAGCTTTGGTCAGACATTCTTCTAAAATATGAAAACTTTCTTCGCACTCTTCTGACCATTTGAACTTATTTTCTTTCTTTAGAAGCTGGGTCTTCGGCCTCGCAATTTTGGAGAAGTTCTTAATGAATCTACGGTAGTAACCCACAAGTCCGAGAAAACTGCAGATGTCGGTGATGCTCTTGGGCTATCTCCAATTCATTACATCTTGCACTTTGCTCAGGTCAACTGCGATACCTCCCTTGGGTAGTACATGACCCAAAAAAGCTAGCTTCACGAAGCTAAAACTTGCACTTGCTAAATTTAGCATAGAGTTTATGTTGACGAAGCGTCTCCAACACAAGCCTCAAGTGTTTCTCCTGTTTTTCATCAGACTTGCAATAGATGAGGATGTCATCAATAAAAACAATGAGGAACCAATCTAGATACTCCATAAAAATTGAATTCATGAGGTTCATGAAGTATGCCGGTGCATTTGTCAATCCGAAGGATATGACAGTGTACTCTTACAAGCCATAACGAGTAGAGAATGCCATCTTCGGTATGTCTTCGGTTTTGACCTTAATCTGATGATAGCCTAGTCACAAATCAATGTTGGAAAACACTTGAGCTCCACTCAGTTGGTCAAACAAATCATCAATTCAATGAAGTGGATATTTGTTCTTGACAGTGACTTCGTTTAGCGGACAGTAGTCAACGCACATCCGCAAACTCTTGTTTTTCTTCTTAACAAAAATAACCGGGCATCCCCATGGTGAGGAGCTTTGCCGAACAAAGCTTTTATCTTGAAGCTCCTTGAGTTGCTCCTTCAATTGTACCAATTCGTTGGAGGCATCCGGTACGACCATTTTGAAATAGGCGTAGTACCGGGTGCAAGCTCAATCACAAACTCTATTTAGTGATCAGCAGGCATGCCTGGGAGTTCTTCGGGGAATACATCTGGGTACTAACATACCACTGGTACCTTCTCTATTTCAAGAGTGGTACTCACTTCTATAGTATAAAGATGAGAATTGACAATGTTTGGGGCAAAAACTACTTGATGTCTTCACTTGTGACAGAAACTGACCGCTGAGCACAATCAATTTGACCTTGATTCTTGGACAACCAATCCATCCCTAATATAACATCAATACCCACTAAATTTATCACTATTAGATGTGCCAAAAATTTAATCCTTTGAATCTCCATTTTTACATCTCGGCAGACTTGATCGGTTTGTAGAACCGATCCTGGAGACTGAATGTGGTATGGGGGCTGAACTGTACGCATTTGAAATTGATGCTGTGCAACAAAACCTCTCTTGATGAATGAATGTGATGCTCCTGAATTGAGTAAAATAGCAGCCGGATGCGAATTAACAAGTAACGTACCCAAAACGACGTCCGGTGTGTTGTTTGCCTCCTCGATGGTGATGTGGTTTACCCGACCATGTGCTGGGACTTGAGGAGGTGTAGACTCTGCCCTCGGGGGTGGTGAAGGCCTCGCTCGTGATGGTGGTGGAGTTGGAGTTGGGTCAGTGTAGACTTGCGGCATCCCACGTGCTTTCGCCAAGCACTGATGCACGTAGTACCCCGGGCAACCACAGTGAAAGCATGTAACACTCGGCCGGATGTAGCCACTGTTTGGGGGCTGATTTCCCCCATTCTTTCATTGCCCAAAAGGTGGTGGAGGTCTTGGTACAAAAGTTGGTGGCCTCGGTGGCGTCGGAGCTTGAAATCGGGGAGCTTGGGGCGGCCCGGTGATGTTGATGATTGGATTATCATTCCCTTGTCACCATAGTAAATAAAATAAATTTTGAAATATTATATGCTTAGGCAATGCTTAGACCAAAATCTTGAATTTGGGGAGTTTAGCCAAAGTATTCAAGTTGAGTCTATGGTATTGTCATAAAATGGAAAGTTTAGAAAATACTTTTACTTGTGAAATAAAATAAAATGGTTTAGACTTGGGCATAATGGATGTTGGTGTGATGCACGTCAATGCACAGGATCGATTCATTTCAATGATCGAGTCCAGGGTTGTGGAATGTTGCTCAAGTCAGTGAAGGACCGGTCTTCAAGCGAATTTTGCTATGCCCCACCGTACCACCACATGTCTGGAATGGGACAGATTAGGCTTATTAATTTTTAATACCTTATTGTTGTTTATGCCATGTTGATGTGCAGGTGTTGATTAGACAGTAGTCCCACCTGGTGCAAGAGGGGGCTTCTAGCGGGTGGTTATCCCAATAGAAGTGAAACATTAGCGGACATATTAACTTTGGGGTAGAACATTGTAAAAGCCTCATGATAATCACTTAGTCACATGCCTTCGGAAGCGTGTCATGTTTGACATTATAAGATGATTATCACTTGTGGGTAAAGCTGTACACACTCTGCAGAGTAGAAACTATTCGAATAGCCGTGTCCACGGTCATGGACATGCTGAGCAAAGCCACTCCAAGTTGGAATTTGGTTTTGATTTTAAAATAGTTTTAGCAAATAATTTTAGGATGGTTAATCCTTGTGGTAAAATTGGGTGGTCAGCCTTACGATAGGAGGGTATTCTTCACCATTCATTCATAAAACTGTCAATTTAAATTTGATTTTAGTTATAGAGTAAAAATTGCCTTAAAACTTAGTATGAGTATTTAAAACTCGTATTAGCCTCACTTGAATACACCTGCGTGCATTATATTCTGTTATTAGGTGTAACTTGCGAGCATAGAAGTTGTGCTCACTCTTACTGAATAAAATTTATTCAGCTAAAAATTATTATCAAGACGGTGAGGATCAGTACGATTAGGCTACGCCTCCAGATGATTGCATGTGGCGAATCGTGTGGCCTACCTATTTATTTTGCTTCCGTTGTTTCCTTATATTTGGTCTTGTGCCCAATTTTGGTATTAAACTCTAAATATCAAGTAATAAATGTGTGATATAGTTTTGCTATCACTTTTATTTGACTGTGTAGACTAGCTAGTCCTAGACTAGTGTATGAAACATAGAGAATTCGGTATCCTTCGTTCCGGGGTTCGACAACATATTCGCGAAGTGTCAGCGCTCTCCGCAACCGTAGCAAGTGACATCTGCTGTCTGATTTTGTGCACCAGACGGCTGACTTCTGCGGTTATATTGTTGAACCACTGCTGGTTGAAGGCAGGGAGCTGGTACTTGGAACCTCGAAGGTGGTGGTGTTGAAGGGCAAGCGTTCGACGGCTACCAGACATGAGATCTCGGCGGACCGCTGCTTACTGATTTCTGCGCAAGCCACTTGTGCTTGCGGCTCTCCACGACTGTCCGAGTGCTATCTTCGACCCAGATTGCCTTGTTGATTAGGGTCTAGAAGTTGGGGATGTCGTGGGCAGCGAGAGACCACTTCATGTCATCATTCAGGAGCTCCCAGAATCGGGCAACCTTTCTTGCCTCATTCGGTATCTCGGACGCAGTGTAGCAAGCGAGATAGTTGAAGCAGTGTAGGAACTCTGTCATGGTCAGGTTCCCTTGCCAAAGTTCATAGAACTCCCACCTCTTGACGTCCATAACACCTGAAGGAATATGGGCATCACGGAAAGCTTCCTTGAAAGCGGCCCAAGAGATGATCTAGCCTTCTAGAATGAGGGACTGATGGTTCTCCCACCAAACTACTACTACTCCTTGCAGCTGATAAAATGCGTAGAGAACCTTTTCCTCATCATTGTATTAGGCAATGATCTACTTGCTGTCTACTGTGCGAAGCCAATCATCAGCGTCGAGAGGATCGACTGCTGATGCAAAGGTCGGCGGCCGAGTTCGCATGAACTCACCCATCCTTGACGACGGCTGGTTGATAGCAGCTCCATTTCCTCTGGTAGTAGAACCGAGAGTAGCGGTGTTTTGCACCAATTGTTGGAGCAGAAGGGTATTGGTCTGCTGCCCTTTCTCAATCATGGCAAGTACTTGCACCATGGTGGGCGGTGGCAGTAGAACTTTAGGTTCATCGGGGACGGCAGGCTGAGATTGCTCAGCAAGCATTGATGTGGAAGGATGCTAAGGGTTAGGTTGCGAGGACATAGGAGCCTCACTCCCTGGTTGTTGTGATCCGAAAGTGGCTCCCATTACCATGAGTTGGCGAACCGAGCGAGTTACCGGTATCCCAAACAACAAAAGGCAGTGTAAACAAACATTCGCAAGAGGGGGGAGAATGAGCATAAGTTGAGCGGGTCAGCAAGTATTATCATCCCAATATAACTTAACTTAATCTGAACTGAAATGACGCATATTTTTAAGCTTTAGGGGCAGCACACATGAATTTTCAACAAACGCGTTAAACATTGCATGGTGCACATGCTCGTTGTTCGATATTACAAAAGAGGGCAAATGGAATAACATAAGTAGCATATTACAAATATTTTACAGCGAGTTCACACCTTGATCTACTCCTACAAAATGTCCAAAAGCGCTCACTCTAAGTCCTACAGGTGAGCTATAGACCAACTGCTGCAGTCTAGATGTCATAGTCGCGCAGTGTGGCTCCTGATGACTCAGGGATAGTGGAGGGTGGAGCACTCTGATGCTCAATATCCTCATGTCCTATGTGGGGGTGGCGGTAGCGCTACAGCGGCTGTGAAGACTCCACCGTACCGGTGCACATGGGCATCACATGATGGCGGTGTCCTGTCACTGACATGTGGGGACGTCGGATCGGGGCTGGAGGCGGATTATGGGCTACGACAGCTCCTTAGTGGGTGCTAGTACGGCATCCTCTCTGTATAGTAGCTCCCAGGAGAAGAACCCCTGAGCCACCATCGAAGCGATGCTGTCCTCCAAGGTGGAGATCCTCCGACGGGCCTATAGCAGCTCTTGGGTCATTCGACCGAGATACCCGTCGAGGAACCTCACCAGGCCTACGAGATGCAGGTAGGGAGTGAGAAACTGCCTCCCCTCCACCCAGTAGGTGTTCTCCTCTTGGTCTGTGGCCCGTGTCAGGAAGTGGATGAAAGACTCCTCCAGATTCGGCATTATGTGACGCAGTCGAACGATGGCGACATAAGCCGCATCAAGGAGAGACATCCGGACTATCGAGCCTCTTCCATATCAACGAAAAACAGAGTCTCCAAAGTCCAGTCCTTGGATAAGCACCTGAGCGAGGTACTCAACGGACACTGCGCTCGAGGGTGCACTGTAGACCGTATATTGGGGCGTATGCGGCCACTCGATACGCTGCAGCATCACCCACAAGGTGTGCTGTAGCGTACCCTCCTCAAAATCGCTGGTGCGGTACTGAGGCTCCCACTAGTTGGCCATCTACATGATTCAATAAAAAGGAGAGTTAATGATCATGTGACAAGAGGTATGGATAAGAAATGACATTAGACAACAGAGAAATTTCAGCACAAACTTTTACCCGTTCTCCAGTTCAATTAACTAATCATTATGGCTCATAGTCAGGTAATACTACCCCTTGGTCTTTATATAATTAGACCTTTATAATATCACTTAATTAAACTTCAAATGTAGGTAGGAGAGGTTTTAAAGGAATATTACATCACAAAATTTCAGAAAGTACATGTTCTGAAATTTTATTTTATTTTTGGAAAAGAGGTAACTAGAATGATATCCTAGTAGTTCAAGGAAGACTCTTCAAAAGGACTTTGTGTGGGATGGTTTAAAGACTTTTTGAAATTATTTTGGCTCTATTTTAAAGCCTAAAAGTAATTAAATACTCTTATTTTCAGAGAACATCCCTTCTTCCAATTCTAGAACTATTTTGAGCAAGATGAGAGAAGATGATTAAAAAGAGTCTTTAGATGAGAGGAGAATGCTAAGAGGGATAAGATTAGCAAAATTTCTTAAATTTTTAGAACTATTTCAAAGGTTAGATTAGGTTGCAAGTTTTAATTATAAGTCCTAATCTATTAACAATTCTAGGCTTATCCTACAGTCAGTATGGCTATGATACCAAGCAGTAGGGGTGCAAACGGAGCGGATACGGACGGATATTGCTCATCCGTATCCTTTTTTATATTTTTTTTCTCGGATTCAAAATCGGACACGGACAATGCCGGATACGAATACGAATACGGATAGTCTCGGTCACGAATACGGAGTGAATACAGGCCGAACCGAATACGGATTGCCTCGATCATGAATACTTATTCGGATATTGCGCGAAAACAGAAACCATATATGTCTCACAAATAAAGATCAATCAACCGTACTACATGTCCAAAATGCAACTAGATTAGTAGTTTAACAAGCAAATTTAAATACATCACACGATAATAAAGGGTGGTTAACTCAGTCCCCGTTATTTTGGACCATATCAAATTCGGGAACAGATTGATGAAGTGGCTTATTGTCTATGTCTTCCTCCCGGTGCGCGCATTCATGATGTTTTTCATGTCGGGCTCTTTAAAGTTTTTCATGGTACACCACCCACGACACCACCAAGTCTGCTAGAGTTATCTCATGGTCGTGCAATTCCAACACCTACAGAGGTGTGAAAAGGATGGCTTTATCAAGGCATTTGGCAGGTTCTCATCACTTGGAATGGATTGCCACATTTTGAGGCCACATGGGAGATTGTTTCTGAGTTCAAGAGTCTTTACCCGGATTTTTAGCTCAAGGACGAGCTGTTTCTGTAGGGGGAGATGTTATGGTAGGCATCACCTACCAAAGAAGACATGGCACAAGGAGAGCTGCAGCAGGGGGACTCCAGGGAGGTGCGACAGCCCAAGCAAGAGTCCAGGAAGGAGACTCCAATTCAGATCAGGAAATTATATCCTTTTAAATAGCAATTAAGTATTTAGTTCCTTTCTTAAGAGATATAGTTCGTATTAGAGATAAGATATTGTTTCCATGTTTAGAGATAGAATTAGAGATTGATTGTTAGGGGCTATCCTATTTAAATGATTGGTCAGCCAGTTCATTGGATCAAGCAAGAGAACAGAAAAGAGAGTTTTCTCTCAACACCTGCCCTCTCCACTGCCGTGCGCACCTCTTCCCTGCTTTGGCTAGCGCCCAAGTGCCGCCGAGACCTAGGGGAACATCCTCCCGTTCAACACTCTTAGAATCTTCGCCACCAAATTTCAGATCACAACACCCTCTAATTGTTGCCTTTGCCTCATTAAATGGTTTGTCCAAAACTTTCTGAGATTTGGCTAGTTCACAAATGATTCACAAATTTAGTGATTTATGCCTTGTAACTGAACCTACTTTTCTTTTGCCAAGCTAGGAAGAAAAATAGTGAATTAACTGTTAACTAGACAACTATATGCCTCCATAGACTGGCAAATGTAAAAATGATTCTTCTTCTTCCCTTAAAACAATTGTTGAATTGGTGGATAGCATGACATAAAGCAAACATGAGCTTCATATATGGAGTAACAAGTCGGAAAATAACTACCATTCAGTGCTTCACCACCCTTGAAGACATAGAGCCGCCATCTATTATCTGACTTGCGAGCCTCTGGAGGTTCTGAATACAACAGATTTACACCTGAAATGGAAATAAATAGTCATCTTTGAGATCATTGTAGTAAAGAATGCACAAAAGGGAAAGCTCACGACATTAGCTTCTTTACGTTCGTGGTCCCAAGTCCCAAGTCCCAACATTGTAAGAACTGTAAGTGTATGCAAAATAAATAAACAAATAAATATTTAAGATGTACAGGCTTCAAATCAGCACCTGCAACTCTATTAGTCTCCTCAGCAAGCTTTCCAGACAATTCAAATAGCGGTTTTTCTTTGCCAAAACAAAAAACAGTCTTAAAATGACAATATGTAAAAAAAAATGAAAAGGAAGGTAAATAAAAAAATTGTCATGACAAATATTCAACATTTCAGGAAACAACAAGCAACACATAAAAGAACAATTCACATTGTTTTTCAAATAAATGAATTGCCATTATCTGCAATATTCATCTGGAGCGTGCACCACCTTTTCTTTTGCTTATAGAGATTCTGCAGCAGCATTCATCTCCACCAAAGAATCATGATCACCACTCCTGACCAAAACAATAATTCTTTGCTGTTAATAATTGCAGAAAAAAATACATAACAGCAAGAACCTTCCTCAGAACAAAATAGCATGCTCAAAACACATAACAACTATACAACTCTATCGATAAAACATATGCATCACGATTGCTCCAGCAAAATGCTATGAATTCCCTAATATATGCAACTCTATCGACAAAACATAAAATTGTAGTAGACAATGCTTCTAAGAATTTAAAATGTATATGGAGTCAAGATCTTTGAGCACTCACTAGGATGCTGCAACAACTCTAGAACTTGTATTCCGAAACAAATAAAAAAACTTTCAGATTGCAATGTACATGCCAGAATATAATTGCAAACATGAAAAAGGTATCATATTGTTGTAAAATGAAAAAGTAATGGGCAACTAATTATGTCTAAAATCTAGAGCCAAAAAGGTTGATATGGATCATGCACCCCACATGTTTAGTGTATGGAATGCATAGCGAGAGTGTGAGACTACTGATCCACAAGTTTAACAACCTCTAGTCCTCCACTTGATATTCCAAGGTATGAAAATAATTATCTGGCTTTCTATTCATTTGGGTAGAGCTTATCAGAAACCAAGCAGCAACGAGAAACATTAATCGTACACACTACACAGTACCTGGATAAAGCTTGTCAAGACAAGGAGAATAAGACCAGAGAATAGAAATGGCCCGAGATAATCGAATTCCTTGCCCTTCTTTGAAGCCCAGAAAGGCAGAAAGTATATCCAGTCAAAGAGGCAACCATAGTCCACAGTTGAGGTCAATATTAATGCTTCAAGCACAATCTTTCCTGCAATATGCAAATGGATGTTTAATAAAGAACTACAGTCAACAATTTAAGGAAAACTCAATTCATTCAAAGAAAATTAACAAACCTTGAGTGTTTGCACAAGCCACACCAATGCTGAAGCTCAAGCACAAAGTGAAAAATCCCAGGAAAATGAAATTGTGAGGTGTTTGTGCTTATAATGATACAATGGGATCATCACTGCAACAAATATCACAAAAATAGTTGTTGGTGAACCAATGTCATTCTGTTACTAAAAAATAACAATCATTCTGCTGAGGAGGAATTTAAGAGTGCTTCCATTTCCAAGATACGATGATGCTGGCCAAACCTAACTTAGAAGTTAGAATGGAACATAATCATAATTGCACTCTCTGACCCCATAGAATTGAGACTCTTACTGATTATAGAACTCCATCAACCATGCACAAATTCATGGTAGCTACATCCATCTGTACTACTACTATACTAGTATGTTCATCTTCAGTATACAAAGCTAGAAACATTTCAGAAAAGTGAAGCTCATCTAAAGTCCATAATGACAACAACTCAATAAACAAGCATAGCATTCATAGCAAAACATCAGCATCCAATATAACCTGGGCAACGGCGACGAGGGAGAGGAAGGGAGGCAGCAGCGACGGTGACAGAGGTGGCTCTGGAGTGCGGAGGGAGGGGGTCTCCGCCTCTCTAGGCTTCCACCTGGGCAGGGAAGAGGGAGGGGAAGGGAGGCGGCGGCGACGGCGATGGAGGTGGCTGCGGAAGGAGGGGCCCTCTGGGCTTTCTCCCAGGCAGTGGCGGTGAGGGAGGGGAAGGGAGGTGGCGGCAAGGGAGGGGAAGGGAGGAGGCAGCGGCGGTGAGGGGAAGGGAGGAGGCGGCGAGGGAGGGGAAGGGAGAAGGCGGCGGTGACGAGGAAGGGGAAGGGAGGAGGCGGCGAGGGAGGGGAAGGGAGAAGGCGACGATGGTGAGGGAGGGAAAGGGTTAGGTGGGCGCGGGAGGGAGGAGTTTTGGAGACTGGAGTGCGGGAGCACCGAGCGTGAGCGGGAATGCCAAATGCGGGATGAAGAATGGGTGCTGCTGCGATCAGTGTTGTTGTTTGGATAGTCAACGGATAGGCAACAGATAGATCTGAATTAATTTCTGGATAGCTCCGAATTTACCGTATATTTGCTTACCGAATCCGTATCCAACAGAAAATATTTGAATCCGCATCCGAATCCAAAACAAACTGGATATCCGAAAAAAAGCTCTGAATTTTGCCCACATTTATTCGGTCGGTCGGGAATTATCCGCTCCGTTTGCACCCCTACCAAGCACTGTTAGACCCCCAGGTGTGGAATACCCGAAGATCCTATGTGCATAATGTACTAGTCCCATGATCAATTGCTAGTACACACATTCACAACATTTGGCATTCACATCCATACATACGCATACAAAAGTAAAGAAAAGGGTGCTCTACTTAAGCTATTACATGTTATTACAACAATGGCCGACCGGCCAAATAAAAGCATTTATCAGAGTAAAATATAGCAGTGGAACAAGTATTTAAGTAGCAAAATCTAGTGGCATGCCCATCCGATCCGCAGGCAACCTACAAGGAACAAGGCCTCGGTAGACCCGTCACCGAACCTTTCGGTTCTGTGTGCAAAGAATGTGTCATCTGGCATCAGCTCATCTTCGATCTCTGAACAACAATATTAGCAAGATTGAGTACTTGTGTACTCAAAAATACTTGTAGTTTATAGAAAATTTTTATTAAATGCAAGGCTATCAAAGAAAGAGGCTCTACTCTACAAGTTATTTTGCTAAAAGCCATTTTTGTTTGCAATATTCATAAGTAATACTTTGCAACAGAATTTGAAAGAGTAGTTTAAATGTACATACAGGACAGTATGTAGAGAACTGAACCAATAATAACATCATCTCATAACCCTTCTCGGTTATGAGCACAAAAAAGAAATATAACAACAACCCTAGTCCTCCTCGACTACGAGCCACATTTCACGTTTAGCCATAGACATGGCAGTTAACTCAACAAAATGAAACCCCATGCCATTACCCAAGTTTTGTGACAAGCAGTCTTTAAAAATCAAAGCTACAGCCATACCAGCCGCACTAAGCACGATCATGACCGCAAGCACGACTATTTAAATAGATTTACACTCTACAGAGGTGTACAACTTTACCCATAGTACACGAATATTTCTAGTTGCCTGGAATCATCTATATCACTGCTCACTACCATAGGTAAGCAGTCTAGAGCTCGCAACACAGCCTTTACATCACTTAGTCCTAACCTTGCACTAGCCTAGCGAATGGATACCCTCACTGAACCAAGGTTTACGCCCCTGTCCTAGTGAGGCATTCGTAGTTGTGTTGGCAAGCTTTGTGCCCAACACCGTGGTGAAGGGCACCCCTTCAGACATACAAGTACATTTGGTCCTGCCTGCACTACTATGGCCTACCTACGTGGAAGGTTACTTTTTGATGACTTAGTTAGCTACGACTATCCCATACTAGCACAAATGGTTGTACATTTAGGTCTTAGTCCCGGATTTGCTGGCTTCAGTCCTTAATTGACTACAGGTGAGGATCTCCGCCCTAGCTACTAATGAGGACATCACTTCTACTGATATGAACACTCCTCTTGCTGTTGCCATGAATGATGTGCAAGGTCCAATTACTCGGGCACGTGCTCGTCAACTCAATTATCAGGTAAATTTGTTTCTAGGACTGAGTGTATTATTTAAAAACTCTATGATGCTGCCTAATGGAGATGATTTGCTTGTGCTTAGGAATCTAGGAATGGACAGCAAGGAGTTGATGTGCATCAATGAAGGAGAAGGCAATAACAATGGCCACAATTCTAGCGAGGACTTCAGGACTTTAAAGCCACCCTAAAAGAGATAAAGAATTTGTGGGCTCCAACTCAAAGATTTTCGGCCACCCTCTACTTGGTGCTGCACCACCTTTGTAATGGGCTTATTTGGCCCATGTAGCCCATATGGCTGGTCACCTAGGGTTTTGTCTACTGTTCATGTGGCACTATTCACACATGAATAGTGCCGTCACCCCTCCTTTACATAGTGGCTGTCATACTTTAGTTTCGGTGGGTTTCTTTTTAGATTATTTTGCATATCAATTTTGCCGCACGTTCGGTTGAGGAACCCCAACTTTGTGAGCTTAATCATTATTCGCAATATAATTTCAGATTGCATCTTCTATTCTCTTGCTTGTGTTCTCAATTCGCTTGCAGGAGATAGCCTTCTTGGCGAGGTCAACTGCGTTCGACATGGTTGGTAACCATCGAAGCAGTGGTGTAGTGATTACGAGGGGTTCAATCCATTTTGGTCGGAGCCTTTGGATCATCAACGTCGTGTTCTCCACAATCGACATATCAGTACCTTTCGAAAGATCGGGTTGAAGCCACATTAGGTGGTATTAGAGCAAAGGTTGCCCGTTAGGTAATCACAATTCTTCCCCCTTTTAGATTAGTTGCTGTTCATCGTCCTAAAAACTCCAGAAAATTAGCCCCACAAAAATATTTTGTTCGTCGTGTTCTTCCGCTGTCCCATCACCCTTTGTGCCTTTGCAATTTTCGTTCTTGGATTTGTGTTTTTGAATTTGTGCCCGTTGTCTAAGTCGTGTTGCTGGTTTAGAGTCTTGTTCTTGGTCTTTATTTGTCACCCTTCGCTGCCACGCTGACACCAAACGCCTACCGCGCCAACCAAATCGCCCCACCGCTCATCCCTACCGCGACCACCAATTTTCCCTGCCACCACCGCTCATCGAAGACTCCAAAGACCTTATTGCCGTGGCACTCCGGCACCTGCCATCCTGCGCCTCGCAGCACTATGATGACTAAAGTTCCTACCGCGGCAAACCCTAACCAAGATTGGTTTCAGTTTGTGACAAAAAAAGGAAAAAAATAAAAAGAAAGAAAAAATAAAATAAAATAAAAGAGGTTGTTTTCGTGCTGCTAGAAGGATTCATCTAACTTTGGCAACACGATAAAAAAAATCAAAGTTGAGAGAGGGGAGAGAGAGAGTATATATATATATAATATGTTTGATATTTGCTAAATAACATATGGCTTCATCATGTCATCCTGCCATGCATGACAAAGCTTGAGCGATGAAAGTGGTTATATTTTTTTTCACACTATGGGCCCTACTTTTGCTCTTATCCTTAACTTGCCTGCCAACCCACAGAGCTCTCCCAGCCAGTCGTTAGTCATCATTAGTCACTGGCTTCTCTCTTTCTCCATCTTTCCCTATCTCCATCTCTTTCTCCCAATCTCCATCTCCAGCTAGTTGGATGGGCCGTAGACATTAATAGGCTGAAGGGAAAGGTTGTCCTACGATAGGTACGACGTACTAGGAATGATATGGATGATGTAGAAGCCAAACGTCGTACGTGTTAGATATATATATTGTCTAGGGTATTATTTGCTATTATTCCAACCTTGTACATGTTATATATTGGCCTTTGTCCCATTGGTATATACTAGAGACTTTATTCCAACATGGTATCAGAGCCATGGAAACCCTAGTTTTGAAAACCCTATCTCTTCCTCTTGACCAGCCACCGCCGCCGCCATTGTAGCCACCGCCGCTGTCTCGCTGCTCCTCTCTCCCTCTAGATCCAGATCCGCACCAGCGCCCGCCCTCCGCGACCTCCACGCTAGATCCGCGCCAGCACCCGAGCGCTGCCTCCATCGCCCCGCAACGCTGCCCTCCACGCTGGGTCAACGCCGTCCTTCGTGCCGGATCCATGCCAGCGCCCGAGTGCCGCCTCTATCGCCCCGCCACATCGCCCACCACACGCCGAGCGTCGCCTCCATCGCCCGAGGATCGCCGGCGCTCTTCACGTCAGATCCACACTGGCGCCTTCTCTTTTGTTGGTGTCTGCCTTGCCGCCGGTCTCTCAGGCCACCACCGCTCGGAGCTAGCCGCTGCCAGCACCCACCCGATGCTTGCCGCTGCCACCCGAGCTCCTTTGCGCCGCGCTGCCAGCACCCACCCGGTGCTTGCCGCCGCCACTCGGAGGGAGCCCTAAAGTCCCCCCCCCCGTGCACCCCTTCTCACGGGCACATGCCCTTTTTTATTTTTTGCTGGGTTGAGTCGGCCCAGCCAGAAAAGAAAACAAAACAAAACAAAAGCTGATGGCTTTTACCGAAGGCTCCTTCGCCGTCTCGCTGCCCCCAGTTCGTTTTGATGGGACGAACTTCCGGGAGTGGGCCGTTCACCTGAGGATCCACCTCAACAACCAGCATCTCTGGGGTCATCTCACTAGTGAGCAGCCATGTCCGCCTCATCCTATACCGCCAGCACTGCCCGCTCTCTCTGCTGGTGCGGACAAGGCAGCTCAGGAGGTCAACAATGCTGCACTGGAGGAGGCGTTAGAGCTCTACCAGTTTGAGCTGCACACCTACGAGCGTTGGCAGGAGGCCAAGGCTTGTGCTACCACCATCCTGGTGAGTAGCATGCCTGTGACCATCTCCATAGATGTGGCGGAGCTGTTGACGACACAGCTTATGTGGGAGCGCCTCCGAGCTCACTACCAGTCGACGAGCGATGCTATGTAAATCTCAGTTGTGCACCAAGCACATTCTCTTCAGTAGCTTGATGCCACCGTTGATGACTTCTACCAGAAGCTGTTAGAGGTGTGGCGACAGCTTGACTCTCTGGGGCTGGATGTCTGCCGGACCTGTCCCTGCTGTTTGCGGCTCCACGCTCACCAAGAGACTCACCGCCTCTACGACTTCCTGACGCATCTCCGTCCTAAGTTCGAGACTGTGCGCGCTCAGCTCCTAACTCGCCACCCGCGCCCGAGCTTGGTGGAGGCCCTCACAGTGTGCGTCTTTGAGAGACTCACACCGTGGCGTGGCTCAGATCTCCGATGTCTTATGCTCCGCTTCAACATTTGCTCCTTTGCCGCTTTCAAGACTAACTGTGATCCTCCCCAGCTCCTCCGGTTGCCGCTTTACTACTTCTCTCTGGTCTCCACTTGCACCTCTTGTCGTCGCCATGTGTATCAGGATTGTTACAAGCAGAGGAGGGACCAGAGTCGTCAGGGTGGACGTCCCCGGGCTCTAGAGGTTCCTCTCACTCAAGACATGGCCCCTCTCACCAGGGCTCTTCTGGTGATGCCACACAGCTGCTCCTCTCACTGCTTCAGCACCTCGGTGTTGGCTCATCCTTAGACTCCTTGGGTTCTACTCGTCTGGCTCTTGCTTCTCAGCAGTCTTCCTCGCCTCCGCCTCCTCCCTCGTCAGGTATCTTGTCTCCGTGGATCTCGGACTCTAGTGCTTCTTTTCACATGACACCAGATTCTACCCACCTTACTTCTGTGCGGTCCACAGATTTTTCTTCCACTATTCAAACTGCAGATGGTACCTCCCTTCCTGTTACAGGCTGAGGCACCCTTTTCACTTCTTCTTTTCATGTTCCTAAGTCTCTTATGTTCCTCGGCTTACTATGCAGCTTATGTCGGCTGGTCAGATCACTGATCATGACTGTCGTGTTGTTCTTGAGTCTGACTCTTGTTGTGTTCAGGACCGTCGCACGGGGACTCTGCTTGGTACTGGCCCTCGGCGCCATGATTCACAACATCTTTGGGAGCTCGACTGGCTTCATCTTCCTTCTACTGTCTCCACCAGCTAGTCGGCCACTACCACTACCTCTGCTCTTGCTGCGTCCTCCACTACCTCTTTTGCTCAGTGGCACCATCATCTCGGTCATCTCTAGGGCTCGCATCTTTCATCTTTAGTCGGTTGTGGTGTTCTTGGGTCTATTTCTGGGGACACCTCTTTACATTGTATGGGTTGTAAGCTTGGCAAGCAGCTGCAGCTCCCCTATCCCACTAGTGATTCTATTTCTACTTGTCCTTTTGATCTTGTTCACTCTGATGTTTGGGGTCCGGCTCCTTTCATTTCGAAAGGGGGTCATCGCTATTATGTGATATTTATTGATGATTATTCTCGTTATACTTGGATCTACTTCATGTCCGAGCACAGCCAGGTTCTTTCTATTTATCAGATGTTCGCCACCATGGTTCGCACTCAGTTTGATTCAGCCATTCGTGTTTTTCATGTCAACTCTGCTGGTGAGTATCTCTCTACTGCTTTGCGTCGCTTTCTTGCTGAGCAGGGCACTCTTCCTCAGTACTCTTGTCTTGGTGCTCATGCTCAGAATGGTGTCTCTAAGCGTAAACATCGCCACTTGCTTGAGACCACTCGTGCTCTCATGCTTGCCTCTTCTGTTCCCCCTCACTTCTGGGTTGAGGCTGTTTCTACTGCTGCTTTTCTCATCAGCCTGCAACCTTCTACTGCTCTTCAGGGTTCTACTCCTGTTGAGCGTCTCTTTGGTCGAGCTCCAGAGTACAGTCATCTTCGTAGTTTCGGCTGTGTCTATTTCGTCCTTCTTTCACCTCGTGAGCATACCAAGCTGACTGCTCAGTTAGTTAAGTGTGTTTTCCTTGGCTACAGTCTTAAGCATAAGGGTTATCATTGCTATGAACCTGTTGCTCATAGGATGAGGATTTCTCGGGATGTCACTTTTGACGAGTCCCACCCTTACTACCCTCGTTCCCCCACTGTCAGCCCAGATTCTCTTGCTAAGTCGATCTCCTTTCTAATTTTTCCTAACTCTCTGCTTTCCACCACTGTTTCACCTCATCCTCCATCTACTGCTCCTCCAGCTCCATCTGTTCCGCCTCCATCGGATTTTCCTTCCTGCTCTTTTGTTGAGGCTCCACCTTTACCCTTGCACTACTCTCACCATCCTCGGCCTACTACTTCCTCTCTTGAGCCTCCGTCTCTGCTAGGCCTTGTTCCCAGTCCTCCCTCTCTGTCATTGCTGGGTCCAGCTCTACCTTCTCCTTCCAGATATGATCTTCGTGATCGTCACCTTTGTCAGCCGCTTCGAGCACTACGACCCAAGAATCACGCTCTTTTCGAGCCTACGACCTACCATGAGACCACTGCTCACCCTGAGTGGCAACTCGCGATGTCTGAGGAGATTGCTGCTTTGGAGCATACTAGCACTTGGGATCTTGTGCCCTTGCCTGTGTGTGTTACTCCTATCACGTGTAAGTGGGTGTACAAGATCAAGACCTGCTTAGATGGTTCCCTTGAGTGCTACAAGGCTCATCTTGTAGCGTGTGGTTTTCAGCAAGAGCATGGTCGTGACTACGATGAGACTTTCACCCCTGTCGCTCACATGACCAATGTTCGTACTCTCCTTGCTGTGGCCTCTATTTGCCAGTGGTCCATCTCTCAGTTGGATGTTAAGAATGCCTTTATCAATGGCGAGTTGCATGAGGAGGTCTACATGCAGCCGCCCCTTGGGTATTCTATCCCTAATGGTATGGTTTGTCGCCTTCTTCGTTCTCTCTATGGGCTCAAACAAGCCCCTCGTGCTTGGTTTGATTGTTTCTCCTCTGTTGTCACTGCTGCCGGCTTCTCTACTAGTGATCACGACCCTGCTCTCTTTGTTCACACCTCTCCACGGGGTCGGACGCTCCTCCTTCTATATGTGGATGACATGATCATTACTGGAGATGACTCTCAGTACATTGCCTTTCTGAAGGAGCGTCTCAGTAAGCAGTTCTTGATGTCTAATTTGGGTCATCTTCGTTACTTCCTTGGGATTGAGATCACTTCTACGCCCGAGGGCTACTATCTCTCCCAGGAGAAGTACATTCAGGATATTCTTACTCATGCTTGTCTCATTGATCAGCGCATAGTGGATACTCCTATGAAGATAGGTATTCACCTTCGGCTTACTGATGGTGAGCCTCTTGAGGATCCCACTCACTATCGCCATATTGTTAGGAGCCTCGTCTACCTTGGGATTACTCGACCTGACATTTCTCACTCATTTCACATCCCGAGTTAGTTTGTCTCTGCTCCCACTCAGCTCCACTACAGTCATCTTCTTCGTGTTCTTCGATATCTTCGTGGAATCCTCACTCGACATCCTTTCTTTCCTCATTCTAGTTATTTACAGCGTGCAAAGACATACTCTGATGCGACCTGGGCTAGCGATCATTCTGATCGCCGGTTTCTTTCTGCCTATTGTGTTTTCCTTGGTTCCTCCTTGATTGCCTGGAAGACTAAGAAGCAGACTGCAATTTCTCGTTTGAGCACTGAGGCTGAGTTGAGAGCTAGGGCACTGTTGACAGCTGAGATCACCTGGCTTCGGTGGCTCCTTGCGGATTTTGGTGTTTCATTTCGCACCGACTCGCTTTTATCGATAGTCTTGGTGCGATCAAGATTGCTCGAGATCCCGTGAAGCATGAGCTTACCAAGCACATTGGAGTGGATGCTTCAGACATGCGATTGCAGTGCAAGACCAAGTTATTGCTCTTCAATATGTGCCTTTGAGCTTTAGTTAGCATATTTCTTCACCAAGACACAAACTCAAGCTCAAGATAACTTCTACCTCTCCAAACTCGGTGTTGTTGATCCACCATGACTTTAAGGGGTGTTAGATATATATATATATATATATATATATATATATATATATATATATATATATATATATATATATATATATATATATATATTGTGTAGGGTGTTATTTGCTGTTATTCCATCCTTGTACATGTTATATATTGGCCTTTGGCTCATTGAAATATACTAGAGGCTTTATTCCAACTGTACAAAGATGATATTTAGGAGAGATGGCTAGGAGTTCAATTTAATCCAGTGACTAAGTAATTCATCCATGAAGATGGGGGATTAGAATTCGTCGAGGTGTATCTCTGTACAGATTATTAAGACACAACTTGTATTGGTCTAGGACCGGAAGGGTGGGTATGGCTAGATAATAATATACCTCCAGAACAGAACTTTTTTCCTTCTAACCAAATCACAGGGACATATGATGCTGATATTGATACTGACACGTTTATCAATTTTCAGTTAAATATATTATTTTTTAAGCCATATTAAATATTACCAGGTGAACTCTAATATTATTGTGTCTATATTTATTACATTTTGAGATATTGAGATACTATTTTATTTAATTATATATAGACTTGTATTTGATCGTAACAAGCCTAAAGTGAAAATGCATCTAATGATCCTGAATAAATAAGCAACGCATGTTAAAATAAATGGTACCGTACCAGCAAGATTCAGCCGTCACGTCGTACGTTTTGTGTTGATTGGCCGCGACCATGTATTCACCGAATAACTTTTGGGTCTGTTTGCATGTTGTTTTGCAACCTGAATAATAGGAGAAAAGTTCAAATGACGATTCAAGAATAAAAAGTAAATCTAGTTGAGTCCCATAGATACAAAAAAAAAAAAAAACAATTGTAGTAGAGCTTTACTAAAATTGAATGCTCCATCCGGTTCATAAAAACAAGTCATTAGAGAATGCGCGCAATCAAACTTTGAAAACTTTGGTTTATTGGTATCTTTTTAAAATTTTAGATTAGATACATGAAAATCATATGTGTAGATTCATCTCGAAAAGTAATTTCATAATATTATAATATTATTTGGTTTTACAAATATATTATAATAGTAATTAGTGGTTAAAGTTGTATTTTGGGGACCGTATTGATGTACAAAACAACTTATTTTTGTGAACTGGATGGTGTATTACTTGACACCCTAATTTCAGGCTTGGTACCATGTAATTTTAGGTGAGTGAAAGATAAAAAAAATTAATGTGACCAAGGATTAGCAAAACTCGTAAAGATCCATATGAGTGCTGTGTTTGGACACTTTGTTACTCGGGCGTTGAAATGTCAGCAAATGAAAAAAAAATGCTTCTAACAGGCTTTTTGCCTGTTTTGTCCTAGGCCAAAGTCCGGTCTAGAACTGCCATTTTGAATCAAAATGTTCTTGATGCTGCTTGGATAAACATGTTCTTGGTTGTTGCTTGAATTAAAATGTTCGTGCAATTTGTTGGATCCGAAAATATGTAAACGGAGTTGAATCCGAAAACCAAAAACTAAAAAAATCTTGGTTCATGCAATTCCTTTAAGCCTAAAATCTTAATATGAGAGAGAGATGGGATTGAGATCAGAGCTAAGAGGGAGACCGGAGCTGGGAGAGAGGGGAGACACAACTATCCCTATTAATAGTTAGATCCAGATACATGTCTTTGCTGTCGTGTTAACATCTTGTATGTCCGTGACAGGGATGCAAGACCAACACTCCGGCAGCAGAAGTCACTCCACTCTCACTTTCCCCGCTGTCCCTGCACCCGGCTCTCACCGCCGTGAGTGACTTCTCTTTCACGCAGAGGTAGCAATCGCTTATCTCGCCTTCAGCTCTGTGTGTACCATGCCTCCATCCGCAAAGATACCACCTCATACATCGAACCATCTCTTCCAAAGTGCAGCCCAAGAGCAATTGTTCCTTTAGAAACGCCCAGGTCCATATGAAATCGCCACCAGAATCGTTCATCGTCAAGCAAAAATCGCCTCCACTGGAATCATCGTGTAACATCCCAAATGTATAAACAGGTTATTCAAGTATAATTATGTGTGTAGAAATTAAAACTTTTTCTCACATCTTGAAAAACCCTAAAATCTCATGGAATTCTTGTCCAAGAGTTGTGTAATCCAAAACACAAAGCTCTTGTTGACCAAAAGTCAAACTCATTTTCCAATTATCTCAAACCTTGGGCCAAACAATTGGAAATATTTTCCTTGGTCCAAAAACTAATGTGGGACCCTCTGAAAATATCACGAGTTGTAAAACTAGTTTGATAAATTTTGGAGGTTCATCTTAATGTCACGAGCTCTGTAAAAATTTCATGAAATTTGGAGTTCAATTGCTACCTCAAACAATTCTGTAAAGCCTCAGCTGTTAGAAAATTTAATTTAAAAGCAGAGCCTTGTCCCTTGGGTGAGCCAGACTCAAACTGGTCCGGCCCAACCCCATCTCGACCTCCTTTCCCATTTGATGAGGTCGTGGCCGCTGGATCCAATCCAACCGCCACGACCTCCCCCTCAACCAACAAGACCCAGACCTCCCTTCGAGGTCCTCTTGACCTCGTGGACCTCCTCGGGTCAACGTGAGCGCTAGACCTCCCTCATGTAAACCCGCGAGACCTCCCCCTCCAAGCATTCGGCCGCTAAGACCTCTCTTTGCACTTAGTTGAGGTCGTAGCCGTTGGATTTACATCCAACAGCCACGACCTCCTCCTCAAACGTTCTCAGATAAGACCTCCCCACCTCATCAGGTCATAGCCGCTGGATCAAAGATCCACGGTCATGACCTCCCCATGTGTTGAACTTCACGACCTCCTCGAAAAACCTCACAAAGAAGGTCCTCCCGCCTTGTTGAGGTCATAGCCCTTGGATCGAAAAATCTAAGGCCATGACCTCCCCTCGGTTTCTTAAAATTGCGCGGTTAAGACTCACAGAGGTCCGCACCGCTGGATTGAAATCCAACGCTTTGGACCTCCGTCCATTTCTCACGCATGCCACGTGAAGTGAAATCGTGAGGCCATGACCTCCCACGTTTGATCGTGTGGTGGGACCTCCTCCCACCACTTAAAACGAACGGTTCAAAAATAGGATCCGATGGCCAGACCTCCTCGAGGTCTTATCCAACGCCCATAGGACCTCCTGTTCTTCTCCTTCCTCTGCGCTACGGCAAGCTTCGAAAGCAAAGTGCATTTAATGCATGTCCGAGCAGGAGGTACTGCTCATGACTTTTGTTGACCGCATTTAATGCGTGGTCGACTTTTCGCCTCAATGGTCACCCGAGCCTGCCTCTTGTCACCCCAAGTCTTGTCCACTCCAAGATCGTGCCATGGGCCAAGCTCACAAGGAGCTTAGCCAAGATGGTCCATGACCTCCTGTGCCCTAGTATAAAGCCCCATTGGGTTCCTCCGTAGCTTCTTTGGCACACTTCCAAGCCTTAGCGTGCACCTGCCTTTTTGAGCTTACTCTTTCACCGACCTCCACACTTGGCCGCCATTGTTGAGAAGCTTGAAGCCCTTGGTGGTGAAGGCTTGCTCCGGTGGCTCCCTCTCAAACTCTTGCTCCATTGAGCTCCCCAAATCTCTCGAGTTAAACCTAACTCATTGTTAGGTTGACCTTTTCAGAGGGGCTAGTGGAGCTTGGAGCCGAGGCTTGAGTTTGGAATTTGGACTTGAAGCGGTGGAGCTCTCCATCTTCCCCAACTCCGCCAAGACCATCCTCAACCTCTTCGACATCTTTAGGACCTCCGGTAATTCCTGGTAGTCCTTTAGTGCCGCACCAGCGTGAATGCATGTTGCGGAGCTTATGTTGGGCACAAGCTTGATTGTCGCATGAGCTGCTTTTGCATTTTCAGTATTTTGGCCGTGAAGGTCGTCTCGTCCTCTCGGCTCGCTTGGCGATTAAGGCCGCCGCCGTTGTTGAGGAGGTCCGTTGAGTGCGCATGGTTATTGCGGACCTAACGGTATTATTGACCTCACCGGCGGGCTCTACATCGCCGGCGAGGACCATTTCTTCAAGCTCGATTTTGTCGACGCCCCGAGCGTGTCGTGTCATTTTAGGACGAGATCCTGGCGCATGGTGCTAATCATTGCTCAATCTCGCAATCATTGGCATCTTAACTGCCTTAAATCCACCATTTATTGTGCGCAGTTAAGACCTCCCGCGGACCTCCTCGTGGTCTGCGCGCATTAACCTCTTGTCCAGCTGCGTGCGGCGCAAGCACGTGGTTGCGAGCTCGACGCCCGGACCTCCTCCGAGGAGATCCGAGCGCCCAAGACCTCCTTGGCACAATCTGGGCCGTCTAGACCTCCCTGGAGGTCTGTGGCGTTGAGGACCTCCTCTGGGACCTCCTCGAGGTCATCTCACCATGAGGACCTCCCCTTTAGACCTGGTCCGTTCCGGACCTCCCTTCCCTGCTAGGTCCGCTGGATCTCCCATCTATGGCCACGACCTCCCTCACCTCGCGCAATAATGTGCGTGGTTAGGAGGTCCAGACCTCTGGACCTCCCATCTGCGTGTGTGTTGTCCTCCGGGAGGTCTCGAGCCGTTAGATCTGTGATCTGTGGCTCACGACCTCCCATGTCTCTCGGGAGTTATAGAAATGTCAGTAAATTCTTAAGTATGAACTGAAATAAGGTATAAACTTTAGAATTTCATATCTTTCTCATTTTAATTCCAAATGAGGTCATTCAAATTGTGTTAGCTCTATCTTGAACTTGACTGTAATCCAAAAATGATTGCAAGTTGAGTTCAGTCCCAGAGCACAGTTAGCCACTAGGTTTTAAAAACTAACTTTAAATATACATTCAAATTAATGCTTAACTTGTAAAATTCATAACTAATGCTCTGTAGATTCTTTTTAAGTGAGACCAACTTTGTTGGTTTCCTCTAGTAATGAACTCACTGTGAAAATTAGTGTTGAGCTTGTTGCTGTTAGAAAAATGAGGACTTGTGCATTATAATTTTGTTCAAGTTCTTGTTTTTGAAAAATTATAGAAATTGCATAATAGCTCCAAATGAGATGAACTCAATTGTGTTATTCATCTCATGAGGTGCTGGTTTTACAGTAAAAGTTTCAGCCTCACCACTTTTCTAGAAAATGTTGCCTCATAATTAAATTAGTGAATAGTGCAGTTTGGTATTTTTAGGGCTGAGCAGAGTTGTTTTGCTCATAACTTTTGCATTGAGAATCCAAATCCATTGATTCTTGTTGCTAAATTCCTAAAATCCTCCTCTTGCTGCAGTAGAAATTTCAGAGGATTTGGAGTTCTGTTGCTGTGTTGTCTTTGTTGCTTTTCGTCGTTCTTATCGGTTCTTTATTGCTTTTTCCGTTAGGGTTCGACATTTGTGGTGATCATGAACGACCCTCCGCAACAAATTGACCAGCAACAAGGCAAGCAGTTTGATCATATCCTCTAGCGTCCCATTACTTTAAAGGTTAATATGTTGTTTTACTTCTATGTATGCATGCTACTTTGTGTTAAAGGTCGCTAGTAATCCTATAGTTGCATAATCTGTAGGAGTGTTTATCCTCTACTACCAACGAGCCTAGGTTATTTGCTGTGATTTGAGCTCGTTGGATGAGCTCTTATCACTTAGTAGTTGTGTTCCCTACTGCTTAGACATGCTTAGCTATCGGTAGTAATGGGCCATCATCGACTTAGTCGATGGTCTTGATCACACAAGTATAATTATTCCTCCTTTATGTCCAGCACTTGTGCTTTGATTAATTGTGAAGTCAAAAACTGAAAATAAAGGATTGATTTAGACTTGGGCATATTGGATGGATGGGGTGGTTTTTGGAATGTGGTAGTATGCCCGAGTCATTATGACCGAGTTACTTGCGCCACCGCTCGAAAGCAATGTTGCGTGCTAACCACACGAGGGGATATGGGACCTCTCTTGACTAAGTACTTTGGGAGGTGTTAATTATGAGCTGGTTGGTGGGTATGTTTTAATAAAATCTGTGTGTGGTGTTGGGAGGAGCATTGGCGGACGGTTAGGCTGCATCTAATGTGTCTTGTCCCGTGGAAGCGGCTCGTAATTAGCATCGCCCATTGGAAATGTCTCGAGGACTTAGTGTGCCGGCACACCAAAGGTAGTGTGCCTAAAGGAAAGGCGGATCAGGCGTGTGGGTACATTGGTACACCCTGCAGGTTAAAACTATTCAATAGCCTCGCCCTAGGTTATGGACACGCCGAAACGCCTGTAAGAACTAGACTCAACCATTTAATTAAAACTTGATGGGTTGGTATGAATGGATGTTCATACTATTGTTGTGGTGACTTGGGTTAGTCACTTCCGTGATGCTCTTGTTGTTGATATTATGTTATTATCTCGTTGTTATTTCAACAATTACAAATGCTTTATCAAATTGCCTTCAATCTATTATGTTATTACAAATGAAACTTGCTTTATGCTAAAATGAGTCCAAAGCCTCATCCACTTAAATGAAGCTTGCATGTAGCTAAATTATAGTTCTGTTATCTTACACGTCAGTCTTGCGAGTACAATAAACAAGTTATTGTACTCATTTGCTTTGCTTAACAAATTTGTTGCAGAGGACGGAGGTGAGCTCCAAGAGCCTTACTTCTGTGCCACGTGTTGCAGTTTCTTCGACGACTAGTGGCGGTCGGTCGAGATGCCTAGGGTTAAGGCACACCGATTGACTTTGTGTTATAGCCATCTTTATGGCACTTTTGCTTCATTGTTATCTTTTTAATTGTTGCTATTTGGCCTAAGGGCCTCTTTTGTAATAGCTATTTTCCTTTTTAATATTAACTTCGGTTTGTGGCTTATGTACTATGTGTTGTATGGAATTGGTACATTCTTTTGTTGTGAGGTATGTATCTTGCGATTCGGGAGTATACATCTCGAGACCGGATTTATTTGGTTGATAATACTAGGGTCAATTGGGTGACTAAGTATTATGAGCCTAATAAATATACCGGGGTCTCACAATGCGCCCTCAACACTACTGCTACCGCTCCCGAAGCCACCAACCTGCTACAGCTTCTGCCTCCAAGTGACAATGGTAAAGAAGGGATCCCTGACCTCAATGAACCCCTAGTTTACATTCTGGACTCAGGAAAATCCACAAAGGAAGCTGTGCAGGTCTACGTCAGGCGAAGCCCGAGAATTCAGAAAGTGTATGATGGCATTCACATCAACTCTATCGACCGCGCAAGCCACCGGATTGCTGCTTCGACTCCGACGTCATCGGGCGGCTCTACCTCATCCAGCAGCTTCAGTCGACGACGCGGAAGACCTAAGACAAGGAAGATCGAAGCTATTGCTCCAATGCCAATTAAAATGAAACCGAAATCAACTTCCAAGTCAAAGATCAAAGATCTGGCCAAGCTTTGTGGCATGAAGGCTGAGGACACTTCAGAGAGGCAGCTCTGTGGGACCCCATAGCACATCCAGAGGCTGGTGCTTCCACTCATGTCTGAGTTCACCCTGTTGAGCCCTGGCCCAATGCAGACTGCAATTGTGTTGTTTTTTAGCTTTGTGCTTTTGTCTGTAACCCCCTTGTTCTACCTTTCTGCTTGTGTCATCTAGTCTTTCTCTTGGTCGAATTGGCTTGCCGTAGTCCCTCTTCGACCATTAGTCTCTTTATTCTGCAACTTGTCCTTCTGGCTTTGTAGCACTGGTTGTAGGCTTTGGGCAGTTGGGCTTTGGGCAGCTCGTTCCAATTTATCTCTGTATTGCAGTTGTGTCCTTGGGCCTTGTTTCTCAGTTTACTTTTTTTCTGTTCCTGGGGGACAACCTGACTATACTTTTGGCAAAAGCTACTGCCTGAACTTGAGCCGGGATAGGCTCGGACGAACTATTAAGAGGCAACTTAAGCCACCCTGATGAAGGTGCTTTCTTGGAATGTCTGTGGAATAGGGGATGAGACAAAAACAACTCTAGTTTTTCAAACTTTGCTGAATCTGCAACCTGACATAGTCTGTCTTCAAGAAACCAAAATCACAACCCTTGACCCCTTCAAAGCCCGTAGACTCTTGCCTTCAAACTTAAGAACTTACCACTGCCAGTCATCAGTTCAGTCCTTTGGAGGTCTCATCACAGCTTGGTGTATTTCTAAGCTCGACGCCAATTTCCTTCATGCAGAGAGCTCTTCTCTTTCCATGAGATTCCAATCTAGAAATGATAATCTCACTTTTAGTATCACAAATGTTTATGCCCCCTTTGAAGATAATAGACGGCAACCCTTCTTTGACTCTCTGTCGAACCTGCGTCCTACCATTCTAGGAGCTTGGATGGTGCTGGGGGACTTCAATATTTACAGATATGCCCATGAGAAGAACAACGGCCAATTAAACCGAACTGGTATGAGCATTTTCAACAATTGGATAAGAGAGCAAGGACTCATTGATATAGATATCTCCAATAAGAAATACACTTGGTCCAATAGAAGAAGGCTTCCAACACTGGTTAAGCTGGACAAATTCCTCGTTGACACAGATTGTAGCCAAATGTTCCAAGGAATTTCAGCCAAAGCAGAGATGGCAATCACCTCAGATCACAGCCCTATCATTGCTGATTTGTCGACCGCCACTACCCACTCCAGTATTTTCAGATTTGAGAACTACTGGCTTTCAATGCCTGATTTTCAAAACCTGGTAACACACAGCTGGTCAAGAGGCACTAGAAACAGGGCAAGTGCTTCGATAGTGAACCAAAAATTGAGGGGACTTCGTGCAAAGATCAGAGCTTGGCACAGACCAAAACTCAGTTTGCCCAATCTGATTACAAACAACAATTATACAATATAGTACTTAGACAACATTGAGGAATGGAGGCCCCTAACGACCATAGAATACATTTTCAGAAAAAAATGTTCGTGAGAATATAAGGAGGATTTGGCAGCTCTCAGCTTTAAAATGGAGACAGCGGGCAAAAATTAAATGGTGTAAGATTGGTGATGAGAACACACATTTTTTCCACGTCGCCTCAACGATCAACCGACGGAAAAACAGCATAAAGGTGCTAATTGACAATGGGATTGAGCATTATGGCACGGTGTCAAAATTGCATATTGCTACTAAACACTTCAAAGAAACTTTCGGCACTGCAATACATTGGTTGCCAAATATTAATCTCGCAGATCTTTACCATGAGGAACAACAAAGCCTGCACTCATTATCAGAGGAATTTGGATGGGAAGAAGTTTTAACTGCAATAATGAATTCACCAAATAATAGAAGCCCTGGACCGGACGGTTTTACAAATGAATTCTTCAAAAAGTTCAACATGACTATGAAACCAGACTTATTACAACTTTTCAAAGATTTTTGGATAACACGGCTTGACCTTTCAGGAATAAATACATCCTACATCACACTCATCCCAAAATTGGAGGCGCCAATAGACATCAAAGACTTCAGGCCCATCTCGCTCCTGCATAGCATACCGAAGCTGATCAGCAAAGTCTTGGCATGGAGATTAAAACTGAAAATCTCAGGACTAATAAACCAAATGCAATCAGGTTTTATTACCAAGAGGTCAATAGCTGACAATTGTCTACTAGCATCAGAATGGGTTCAATGCACCCTCAAGAGGAAAAAACCGATGATAATACTTAAATTGGACTTCCACAAAGCGTTTGATACAGTCAATTGGGAGTGCCTTCTACATGTTTTGCAGCAACGAGGCTTTGGTAATAGGTGGACCACCTAGATACGCAACATCCTATCAACCAGCAAAGCGCATATTCTTATCAACAGTACAGTGGGTGAGGAAATTCAATATAAGCGAGGTGTACACCAAGGAGACCCTCTATCCCCATACCTTTTCATTCTAGTAGTGGACGTTCTACAAAGATTAATAAGACATGCTACGAACAATGGCGTAATCTCACACCCACTAGACATACAAGGATATTCCTCAGTCTTACAGTACGCGGATGACACACACATTTTATTGAAAGGTGCAGTGCAACAAATATTGGTTCTAAAAGAGCTCCTGGACACATTCTCCTGTTTTTCAGGCTTAAAGATAAATTATCACAAGAGCACACTAATACCAATTCATATGTCAACTGAGGATGCAAATGCGGCAGCGACAGCCTTACAATGCCCCATCAGTTCTTTACCATGCAACTATCTAGGTTCGCCTCGCAAAGAAACAGATTCACCATACTCATCGCAACCGATCATCGACAAAGTGGATAGGAGGCTGGCTGGATGGATTCCAGGCCTTCTGTCCTGGGGAGGTAAGAGTGACAATGATCAACGCTGTGCTTTCCGCTATACCAACATACTATATGAGTTGCTTCAAGTGGCCGGACCGTAGCATCGACGCCATTGATAAGATCCGGAGAACTTTCCTTTGGCGAGGAGGAAAGGAAACACTTGGAGGTCACTGTTTGGTTGCATGGACGACAGTCATTCTGCCAAAAGAACAAGGAGGACTAGGACTGAGAGACCTCCGCCTCCATAACCTAGCATTGCTCATGAAATTTACAGCAAAACTTCTATCTAATCATACGGACCCGTGCTTCAAATGGATAAGAATGTGCTACATAAACGATAACATACCGACGCAATCTCGCCCTAGAGACATGGCAGCTTGGAAAACAATTTCAGCAGTAATCCAGACGACAGTCCAACTCACAAAAGTAATCATTGGCAATGGAAATAATACTATGTTCTGGAAGGACAACTGGACGTCAATGGGCAGGTTTCAAGTCAGTTTACCCACCCTTTTCACTTTCACAACACACCCAGACTGCTCGGTTTGCTCACAGTTCAGAGACAATATTTGGGTAATATCACTTCAGCTAGTACTTTCGCAACAAGCTACTTCAGAATACTAGACACTTTGTACTTTCCTATCTACCCAACAACTGCAATTAGGTGCTCTTGACCAGAGAGTGGCCATATCAACCATGACTGCTCCAACTACCTCAACTTTCTACAAAACATTGTCGTTTCACGGTTTAAGATGGCCAGCAATGGACTACGCTTGGAATCGATCAATACCACATCACTGCAGAGTATTCCTATGGCTAGCTTTCAAAGGATGACTAAATACCAGAGACAATATGACAGTAAAATGCTGGACACAAGACCCACATTGTGATCTTTGCCCTGCAATCGAAACAATTGATCACATTATTCTGCGTTGTAAACTGGCTGACAGTCTTTGGAGTAAATTGGGGCTTACAAGAGAAGCGAACTCATCAAACAACATACTACAATTCCTGGAAAAGACTATGACAAGTGATAGAAGTTTTCGTAAAACTTGGCCAATCTGCTTTGCAGCCTGTGTGCATAGATTGTGGATCATGAGGAACATTCGGATTTTTCAACATTCTCAGGGCAATGCAATGATACTATACCAGAAGATTCAGGACTCGATCAATTTTTGGCTGCACAGGGTTAAACCCAAGTATCATAATAACATTACATAGTGGTGCCAGCTCCTTTTGTAACTCCACGCTCAGATGTACCTGTACTTATTCTTTTTCTTCCTTCTTTTCTTTTTTATCTTTCATTTATTTATCTTACCTTTGTAACTTTTGTTTGTTAGCCATTACAATATAATGGTCATAAGGTAGAGATTTCTCTACCTTCTTACGTCAAAAAAAAAAACACCAACACTGCAGCTCGATGAGAATCATGAAGCATCTGTTACAGAAATGACGTTACAAGGCTGCAATTTTTTCTTCCCCTCAAGTCCATCGCAGCCAACAATTGGGATTTTGAAATGGTTTTTTCAGCTTGTAGATTTGCGGATCATATCATGCGATGCCCTCATCTACTGGCCAGAGGAAGAGTTCCGATGCTTGGTGTCCTTGAAGAATCTGGAGATTTTTAGATGTAGTAAGCTAATAGGCCCCACACAGACACAGGTGAAAGGAGACCCAACTCGAGCAAGGGATCAGCTCCTGCCGCATCTAACCTCACTATATATATCAAGTTGTGAAAGATTGACAGTGCTCTTCACCCCGTCTATCACACGTATTGGTGGCTGCCCTAATCTTGTGTTCATATGGGGGAAGGAGGATACGGAGTCAGAGTGTGTGCAGGCGGAACACCTTGATACATTTTTGTCATCGGAACACTGCAATGACCTCTCATCCACAAAGTATGCCAGAGCAATTGCCATCACCAAGAAATAATTCTCTATCATGCCTAGAAAATCTGTTGATAGAAAGTTGTGATAAATTGGTAACACTTTCGTATCTACCACCGTCCCTCAAGTCGTTACACATTAATTATTGTGATAAGCTTCGCTCCGTGCCAAGGCAGCTGGATGCACTGGAGTTTTTAATTATGGGTGCATCTATACAACATTCGACTGATTTTTTCTTAAAAATCAGTCACTTTTTAAGCCATTGGATTATTGAGAGCTGCAATACGTTGGAGTCACTAGAGTGTTTGGGTGACCTGACATCATTAAAAACCCTCTATCTTGATTACTGCAAACTGCTGGCATCCTTGCCAGCTGGTCTTGGGAGTTCCGCTGGTCTTTGAAGGATTACGATTAAATATTGTCCAGAATTAAATATGAAACCACTTTATGAAAGTTTGGAACAACGGCTCGATGGCCTTGAACACACGGATCTATCACATGCTCGTTCAAGCTATCCTCTGAAAGGTACCATTCGATTTCCTTTCCTTCTTTTTGTTTTTCCCCTTGCCCATTATGCTACAAATCTATTCATTCAAATTTTATTCACCTCCCCTTGTGTTTTTGTCTTTATAGTTCAATGTCATTTTCAAGTTTGTCAACAAACTTTTCTTGTGTTAGTGTAATTGTTCACGGCCTAAAAGGAAATCCGGCACATCAGAACATGGGCCGCCGGCACGTACCAAAGGCAGGAAGCAAATTGAGTGCTCAATTGCATAGGGCTCTCAAAAGTTAGGGACCCCAAATTTTTATTTAATCTTCAATTACTACTCGATAATATCTCAAGAAAAATACTATTACTACTATAGTCAATCTTGTGTGAGATAAAGAGTTAATTAATCCTTTTTACTGCCTTCTTACTATGAGAATCAAGCCTCTTTATTGCTCTCTTCATTCCCCTTTGTTTTCCCACTAGCCCCTCCTCTCCTAATTCTCCTCCTCCTAACTAATGATTTCCCTAAAATAATCGCACTAGTGGCAATGAATCAATCTACTCCATTCTCATCTATATATTGCGGTGTTTTCTGTGAATTCAAACAATTAATTTATGTTCTTATCTCATTCGCCTGATCTTTATCTATTGGGCTCTTGTGCTACATTACTTGGTCGCTGAAGCGGGCCTTTGGTGCTACATCATGGACTACAGGAGCCATATGCACCGCATCAATTAGTTTGTTTAGTCCCTCATCTCGTAGCCACTCATCACTGCTGTACTAGGAGTCTAGAACTTCAGTTTTCTTACTAAAATTTTAAGACCTACTATTATTGTTCTTTCTTGTATTTGTGTATCTTGGTGTTATTCTAGCTTCCATCAATCCCTTCTAAAATGAGGAGACTCAAATCAATCTTGTTGTGAAAAGCATAAGACAAAAAAAAAGGGGGAACCGAAGAGCTAAATGTTAGGGTCTAATTCCAAAATGATTTTTTTCTCTATTTAATGGACTCTATTATGGGGGATTGGCAGATTTTTCATAACAGTTGATGTGCAATTGCTATTTTGCTACTCCATGTCTCACTGACATATGGCCCCGGAACCCACACGTCAGTGAGACATAAAGTGGTAATATAGCAATTGCACATAAACTTAATGACAAATCATCAATAATCCCTTTCTAAAGTGTGGTGCCTAATTTTCAATTTAGCACAGGGCCTCCAAATTACCTGAACATGGGAACACTGTAGCGGTTAGCAAATATGAACTGGAGATTCCAGCATGAATTGAAAAATGATCTATAGATTGGTGGAAGGTCCCTCCCTCTTTTACCCGTGTAATCTGTCAACAGTATAAAAATTCATATACCCATACAGTACTTGCGATGACATTCATGACTTCATCCATACTTTCTAATACTATTCTATAATTTAGTGACTGTCGATACCTTGGAACATTTCCTATTGTGTACACAATTCACTGTGGTAGGAAAACCCAATTTCATTCATTTATATGGTTGCCCAGTCAATTTTTATAAGAATCGCCTTACTCGGTTCTGACTTCTGAGTGTAAAACAGATAGCTTCAACTTAAATGCAGCTCATTTATATTGAGAATTCTGACATCATTTTTCCATCTTTATGGCCTAAACTAAGGGATCCAAAATCTTGGAAATATGTTATTCCTCGATGTCGGCATGACCCCCTAGTGGAGATACCTAAATGAAGGTATGTGGAATTAATTATACATCTTGAATCTAATTAGTTTGGTAGTTAAGCTGAAAACATCGGGTATCGTTTGTGCTTCTTTCTATTGCTGATTGTGTGCGGCTTCCTCGCAGGGTTGCTCCTAGACATATGAATGATGGAGAGGTGACTGGAAGTAGAATAATCTTCTACTTATCCTACTAAAGACAATCTCCAGCATGAAGTTTTCGCCTTTTTGGATTCCACGATCTGATAAATTGAAGCAACTCGAAAACCTCAGGCCTTCACAACACAGATCCCAATTGGTGAAGGTCAAGCCGAAATTTATTTTGTGCATTAGAAGTGTGCTCCAGGACAAATCTTGTTTGAACAGTACCCTGTAGACTTCTGTATTCATTTTTCTTGTGTGGCACTGGCACGATGCTGTGGTCGTTTCTGAGCGCACTGGATGTATTAAATGATTTTGATGTCCTTTATTTCCAAGCGGAGAGTATAGTACTCCAAATGGCTAATATTATTGGTTGGATTTGGAAATCTTAAGATGGGTTTCCCTAATGCAAATTCTATTATAGTACTCCAAATGGCTAATAATAATCGTTATTATTGGTTGAACAATTGATTTTGCGCTCATCAGCACTATGACATATTTCTCCACAATAGGTACATGCACAATCTTCTAAATTATTTTGTTGATAGCACTTCAAATAATAACAGTCAGATTGGATGTAGGAAATAATAGCAGGTTTCTCTTTATCACTCCTGCTTGATGGCACATGCTGTTGGCGAAAAGCAGCGGGTGAACTCTGCCCAAATGATGGTCTGTTCATCCTAGTGGGCGGCACGAAATTTTTCCCACCAATCTAATGCAACTTCTTTCAATTGACGAGCGGCATATAGAACTTTCTCCTTATCGTTGCACTGAGCAATGACTTTTTCTCCACAGATCGAAGCCAGTCCTCTGTTTCCAAGGGTTCTGAGGAATGAGAGAAAGTAAGCGGATGGGTCCTCATATACTTCGATAACTTAGAATATTGATGAACTGGTGGCAGTACGGCAGCTGCTTGATTATTCTGATTCAATAAATTGATTATGGTAGTGGTGGTCTGATTCTGTTGTGTCATCATGTTGTTCATATTTCGCATCATCGTGTTTAGGAATTGAGTCTGAGCTGCCAAAAATTGTCCCATGCTTGGATGTGCTACTCTAGGTATTGATAACTATCCACTAGAATTGACATTGGCATTCTCCGACCGAGTGCGACTTGTTGTGTTGTGTGTGTCAACAATCTGCGATGATTCTACGTCGATTTAATAAATGAGACTGAAAAGCATAAGGTAATGGAAGACAAATCAACTTAGGGGAGCAGGTTAAACCCAAAGAACACAAAGGCGCACAAATAGTTGGAAAGCTATTAAGAATTACAAAACTCACAGCCAAACTACACACAGAAGAAGAAACATAAGATTCTAATCGTCTAGTTGATTAAACTCCAAACTTAGCTGGGTGACTCGGCTCAAAACAGAAGGTGAGCCTCAGCTAATCTATCTTATACGGCTGGTATGAAGAACACACTGAATGGTCAAGACCTTTGTCAAACATTGACTGGTTGCGATCCTTGATGACGATTCTTCGAGGATGACAGGGGCGATGTACAAATTCTTTGTAACATCCCAATTTTCTCGGTTTTTGAAAATTTTAAAAATTTAAAAGTAACCATTTGGTTTCATTAATTTGCTAAAGCTTAACCTGAAATTTTAGGATTTTAAAAGCAATTTAATTTGAATTAATTAAAGTTGGTTTATTTAAGTTTTCTGGATTTTATTTGAATTTAAAAATAAATAAATAAATATTATTTTAAGTATTTTATTGGTTTTTCTTAAATTTAAAATAATTTAATTGCTTTTCCTAAAATTCCTTTATTTTAAAAAGACAAAAATAAAATTTATTGAGTTTTTGAGATTTTCTTGAAGTTAAAGTTTAAAAAGAAAAGCTAAATTAATTTCTTGATTTTTGGACTTTAAAAATAGTTTTTCCTGTCCTTCAAAAACTAAAAATGGTTATGTGCAAAATAAAAAATGAACTTTAAGTTGGAAGTAATTTTGATTATTTCAAAGCTAATTTATTTGATTTTCAGGCCTTTTGGAAGTTTTTCAAACAAAAATCATCATTTGATTTTCCCTAATTCGGTAAAGCTTAATTTGAGATTTTAAAAATGAGTAAAATAAACTTCAACTAAATAAAAATTGTTTTATTTTATTTACAAAGCTTTTTTGAAGCTTTAAAAATAAAAATAATCGTTTGGATTTTGTCGATTTAATTTAAAGCTCAAAATTGGATTTCTGAAGGAAAATTATTTTATTTGGCTAAAATAAACTTAAAAAAATCTAAAACTATTTTATTTGGTCTATTCAAGTTCCAAAGTATTTTATAAAATTTTCTTGGATTTTTGGATTTTCTGGATTTCTTTCTTTTTCCCCTTTTCTTTTTTCTTTTTTCTTTTGCTCTTTTTCTCTCCTCTCCTTTCTCTCTCTTGCCGCTGTTTTTCTTCCACCCTGGGTGCCGGACTTTCCTCCCGTTGAAGCCAGCTGTTGAGCCACCTCCTGCCGCACACCACCGTCGCCTGCCACCTCCATTGCCGCACACCACCGCCCCTCCGCACACCACCTCTCCCGCCGCACGCCATCACCTCACGCCACCACTGCCGCTATGCTTAACGCCATCTTGCTGCTAGGCCTTGACGGCCGTTGCTGGTGCCCGGTCTTCCCCTTGCCAAGCTCCCCATCCCCCTCCCCATTGTTGGCTATAAAACGGCGTGGCAGCCCCCTCCTCTCTTCCTCCCCCTTTCCTCTTCTCCTCCCTTGACCAAGCCGAGCTCCCTCTTGCTCCTCCCATGCCGGTCGGTGTGCCACCACCACCCATCTCCACCTTTGGTCACCCCCTTTCCCTCCCGACCACGTCACGGCGTGTCCCTCCTCCTCCTCATCCTTTCCCCCCACCACTGATGAACCTGAAGGTCCTTGTTTTGGCCCGATCTTTCGATGAGACGATAAGTTCGGTAGTCGTCGCTCAACTCTCACAATCCTGGCTACAAACTTGCAAGGCTCGAAACCACGCAATCACTGAAATGATTGACAAGTCATTATCAACCGTGCACGAATACCCGGATGACCTGACCACGAAGGTCGATTCTTGCATACACCGAAGAAGCACACAAGAACAAGATAAAGCAATCTGAAATTGCAAATAGGAATTAAAATATTTGAATTGAGTTGGGATTCTGAAAAAGGATCTTGATCGGGTGGTCTAATCGACACATGCAAAAGATACAAGTTGCAACGAAGACAAACTAAACATAAACAAAATCCCCGGAAACTAGAGGGGGTGTGGCCTCCTTAAATAGGGGATGAGGAGCCACACATTTAATAGAACTAAGGGGGTGGTACTAATTCGCGTTTACTGTTCATGTGAACAGTGCACACCCCCTAGGTGGCCCGCCGGCATATGGGCCAAGTTGAGTACGATTACAAGGCCCAAATTGGCCCAAATAGGTGATATGATATTTTCTTTTGGTGATTCCGACGTGCACAGAAGGAATTTATCGCTAAGGCCAGATCCGTTGGAAAGAGAATGAAATAACCTTTCCGTCAAATACTCGTGGACCTCCAACGGACTCCGTATGTGAAAGTTATGCACATTTGAAGTTAGTGCTATCTTCAGAGGCCGAACTGAATTCCAAAACATATCCAACTTGAACTCTTTCTTGGCACATGCAGTAGCACCATGGCATGGAGACATAGTACTATGCCATGTAGATGTGGCACCATGACATGTAGACGTAGCACCATGGCATGTAGACGTAGCTCGATCCAATTGGGTAATATGGCATTGCAGTAGCCGAAAGTAGTTCTATCGGAGAAGATGTTGTTGAAGTAGAGGATGCAGTGCAGCGGGTCGAAGCAGTGGTTGCATCGTTAGGTTTGATGTCCTCATCATCCTCCCTTTCTTGAATTTGAGTCGTCCTCGACTCAATCGTTGTCTCCAAATCATCACTTTCCTGCAAAAGGTTAGTAGCAACAGGAGACAAAGAAACATGCATATCTTCTAAAGGACAGAAAGATACTTTGCAAACCTCAGATTGATGTTGTTCCAAGTCAATGCAATCAGATTTTGTAGCTAACATAACAGGTGCTTTCAATTTAATTTCACTTGGAGCTATAATCTTATGATCATCTTTTGTGTTCTTCGTACTTGTTCTCTCAGTTCTTTCTAATTCATCCTTTAATATGGCAGCAGGAGACATTAGAAGCAAAGTGATTTTCTTTTCTTTATATGTGAAAGTATAATGATTAGATCTTCCATGATGTTCAATATATTTATCATATTGGCAAGGTCTACCTAATAATAAGGAGCATGCTTTCATAGGTACGACATCGCAATCAACATAATCATGATATGATCCAATAGAAAAATGTACGCGCACAAGTTTAGTCACCTTCAACTTACCACAAGAATTCAACTATTGAATGTAGTAAGGATGAGGGTGTTGAGTTGTGGTCAAGCCAAGCTTCTCGACCATGTCTATGCTAGCAAGGTTGTTGAAACTTCCGCCATCAATGATGACTCTACATGAACGTTCCTTGATGATGAACTTGGATTGAAACAAAGTGTGGTGTTGATTTTGTTCAGCAAGTTCCATTTGAGCACTAACTAGGCTTTGGTACTTGTCAGATGTCTCATGGCCTAATTGTTCCTCCTTAGTTTCATCACCTGCATTGTTAGTTGCAACCAAAACATGTTCTTCCTCAATATCGCTAGCTGAAGTGTACTTACCATTGTCCTTGATAAGCAAAACTCGCTGACTTGGACAATCGCGCATCAAGTGCCCAAATCCTTTGCAACGGTGACATTGTACATCTCTGGATCGCCCTGTAGAAGCAACGGAAGAAACACTTTTTGTGGGTACTTGTACCTTTGCTTATTTGCTTGCATCAGGGACATGTGTAGGAGTTGAGAGAGTAGCATGGGGCGCACGACCAGAAATGGAAGAGGGTGCCATGTGTTGTTGCTGCATTTGCTGACCTGCAAACGATCCTCCAATATTGCCCCTAGAGCGAGATTGTCGACCTTGCACTTCTCTTTCAGCTTTGCAAGCAAGATGGAACAAACGGGTGATAGAATTATATTCTTTATAAGCAAGTATGTCCTAAATTTCATGGTTTAATCCTCCCAAAAATCTAGCCATCTTAGCATCTTCAGTTTCTTTAAGCCACAATGCAACAAACTAGTTTGCAATTCTTGATAATAATCCTCTACAGAACTACTACCTTGTCTTAAGCGTTGCAATTTATTAAGCAAATTGCGAGAATAATATGAAGGCACAAATCTAGCTCGCATAGCTCTCTTCATAGCATCCCAAGTTCTAGGTATGTTTCGTTCATTACGGCACAATTCATCCCACCAGATAGAAGCAAAATCTGTGAACTCACTAGTAGCAGCCCTAACCCTTTTATTGTCAGGAAATTCGTGACATGCAAATTTTTGGTCTACAACTAACTCCCATGTGAGATAAGCATCAGGATCATATTTACCAGCAAAAGGAGGCATAGTGAATTTAATTTTACCAAGTTAATCATTATGGTCACGTACCTCACGTGGTGGACCTCTTCTCATACCTTGTCGATTGAAGCGTCGTTGTCGATGATCACGATCATTGTGGGGGAATGACACCACCATCGAACTCCGTATCAGCAACATATGGGTTCGCTTCATCTTCTACCTCATCGGCCCATGAGCTAGCAACGGATGGGTTACGACGCGGTTGTGCAACATTGACAGCAGGGGGGCGGCAACAGGAGGTGGAGCTCTCTCTAGCTGCTCCACACGTGTAACCATCGCAACAAGATCGTTATTGGTGCGATCTAGAACCCGCTCAATACGCTCCAAATGTTGATTCAGCAAACGTGAAAAACGTTGCATGATGTCTTTCGTGCGAGGCGTGAGAGGTGCATCTTCCTCAATGTTGGGCCTGCTATTCTCCCCTTGTGACCATGAACCTGTCATTGTTAGTATCAAAGCAAAGAACAAATCACAGTGTATATGTCCCTATGAACTACTAGGTTCTGGAGTTTCACAAGTCACTCACACTCAAGCTTATACCCAGTTCTTACAAGTTCTTACCAATGCAGCAAGGAAGTGGTACAACCGGTGGCTGGTTCATGATACTCTCACTTGCGATTTGCCCAACGATTGCTAGGAACGCACCCGCTGAGTTAGTAGGAAGTGGAGCTCGGAAGGCTAGTATGTAGCAAAGGAGTAGCAATTGTTCAGATCAGTATGCAAAGTTGAAAAGCAGTTCAAAGTACTAGTCACAAGTGCTGGTCCTAGTCTAAACCAAGCCTAGCTAGAGCAACTCACAAGAACGACTAGTAGTAATAATGGACGGTTAGCACAAGAACTATCACGGCAAGTGAGCAATGGATGACTATGCTAAACTGAACAAGGAAAAAAAATCAAGAAAAGAGGCAGCTCTGATTTTTTTCTCTTCTTCTTCTCTTTCTTTCTTCTTCTTCTTTTTTTTTCCTTCTTCTCTGTCTTTCTCTTTTTTTTTTCTTCTCTGTCTTTCTTTTTTTTTTCCGTCTCTTTCCTTTTTTTATACCTCAAACGCTACTGGAAACAAAACAAAAAAAAGAAATCTTGGATCAATGTCTCAGAGGGCTTTGTCCCTGATGCGGTGGCGACGACGACGATCGGCGGCGGCGGCTTCGGCCGATGGCGGCGGCGGCGTTCGGCGCAAAAGGTGATGGCGGCTCAAGCTTCGGCGGCGGCGGCGCGTCGCGGTGGCGGCGGATCAAGCTTGTGACGGCGGCGGCGTCTGTTCGACGGTGGCGTATGCAAGCTTCGGCGGCGGTGGCTCTCCGAACGGCAGCGGCGTCCCAAAGCGGCGGCGGTGGCTCTCCGAAGCGGGCTCCGAATGGAGTCGGTGGTGGTGCACGCAAGGCGGCGGCGGCCGTTCGGTGCAAGGTGGCGGCGGCGGCTCCAAGCTTCAGTGGCGGCGGTGGCTCTCTGAAGCGGCCTCCGAATCGGCGCCAATCGCCTGCGAGCAGCGTCTCCCTGAGCGCCCCGAGAGGTGTCATCGTCCTACGCGGATCGAGGCGAGGCATGACCGAGGCACGAAGCAGACGCAGCGAATGAATCGACCAACGTAGAGGCACGCTGGACCGAAGGACCGAAATAGATGCGCTTGGACTGAGGCAACAAAGATGCACTGCCAGGAGAGACGCGACGGCAGAGGCACTACGCGTGGTGGTGGCGCTAGCTTGGATCCTTCCGTGCGTTGGACGAAGACGGCGGCCAAAAACCGATCTGCTATTTTTTTTTCTTTGAAACTCTCCAAACCCTAAACTCCTGTGCTCTGACCCTAAAGTAGACCAATCTAGACCAAAAACCAGCACAAAGACTCGACGATGCAACAAAAATTCAACAATGCAAACAAAAAAGAAAAAAATTGCAAAGGCACAAGTTGGTTTGGACAATGAACTAAACCTATTTTTTTTTTATTTTCATGGCTATTTGGACTATAGGAAAAAAATTCTCACTAATGAGCTATAGCTCTGATACCACTTGATGAACCCGAAGGTCCTTGTTTTGGCCCGATCTTTCGATGAGACGATAAGTTCGGTAGTCGTCGCTCAACTCTCACGATCCTGGCTACGAACTTGCAAGGTTCGAAACCATGCAATCGCTGAACTGATTGACAAGTCGTTATCAACCGTGCACGAATACCCGGATGACCTGACCACGAAGGTCGATTCCTGCATACACCGAAGAAGCACGCAAGAACAAGATAAAGCAATCTGAAATTGCAAATAGGAATTGAAATATTTGAATTGAGTTGGGATTCTGAATAAGGATCTTGATTGGGTGGTCTAATCGACACACACAAAAGATATAAGTTGCAACGAAGGCAAACTAAAATAAACAAAATCCCCGGAAACTAGAGGAGGTGCGGCCTCCTTAAATAGGGGATGAGGAGCCACACATTTAATAGAACTAAGGGGGTGGTACTAATTCATGTTTACTATTCACATGAATAGTGCACGCCCCCCTAGGTGGCCCGCCGGCATATGGCCCAAGTTGAGTACGATTACAAGGCCCAAATTGGCCCAAAGAGGTGATACGACATCTTCTTTTGGTGATTCCAACATGCACAGAAGGAATTTATTGGTGAGGCTAGATCCGTTAGAAAGAGGACGAAATAAGCTTTCCGTCAAGTACTTGTGGACCTCCAACGGACTCCGTATGTGAAAGCTATGCATGTTTCAAGTCAGTGCTATCTCCGGAGGCCGAACTAAATTCTAAAACGTATCCAGCTTGAAACTCTTGCTTGGCACATGCAGTAGCACCATGGCATGGAGATATAGTACCATGGCATGTAGACGTGGCACCATGGTATGTAGACGTAGCACCATGGCATGTAGACGTACCTCGATCCAATTGGGTAATATGGCATTGCAGTAGCCGAAAGTAGTTCTATCGGAGAAGATGTTGTTGAAGTAGAGGATGCAGTGCAGCGGGTCGAAGCAGTGGTTGCATCCTTAGGTTTGATGTCCTCATCAACCACCATTCCTCCCCTCCGCCACAGTGCCGCCCCGCCGCCGCGAGCTCCTCCCGCCGGCCATGGCGCCTGTCGCGCCACATCCTCGCTCCCTCCCTGGCCTCACCGAGCTCACCTACGGCTTCCTCGCACCCGGCTGCTGCCCGTCCTCACGCTAACTCGGCCCGACCGCCCAAGCACTGCCGCCCCAGCGCCACCGCTTGACCTTGCGCCCTACCCTTTGCGCGTGCCGCCATCGGCCGCCTAAGCCGCTGCCGCCACCTCCCCTCCCTTCCTCAGCCCCTAGGCGACTCGTTTTGCCCGGCCGCGCCTCCCCCCTCCCTTCGCCGGCGTCGGCAACCGCCCCTGCGCGTTTCCCCCTCCCCCTTCGGCTCTGTGCTGTGGAGAAGAAAGCGCCCCCCCTCTTTTTCTTTTTTTTTTAATTTATTTATTTCATTATATTTTATTTGTTTTAATCCTTTACCCCTTGGGCCCACTTGTCATACACCAACACCCATCCTTCTCTCTTTGCAACTCTCTCACCTCCATGTGGGGTCCACAAATTAGCCATTTCATTGCAATTCATTCAAGAAAATTCAAATTCCAAATATTCAAATCAATTTCCATTTCTATCATTTCATGCGATTTTCGAACATCCGGACGTCTGTTCTCGCTCATACGAAATCCGATTCCATCGATTCTCACTCCTAAATTCATCTAAAGGCGTTATCTTCCTTTTGGTATTTATTTTGTAATTTTTGGAAATTTATTTGGAATTTTTTTATTTATTTGGCTTTGTTCAAGACGTATAGATTAGGCGTTAGAAAGAATTCTCGGACCGATTTAATCGAAGCATCTCAACCCTTCAACGAAGGAAAGTCATAAACCTTTAATCATATTGAACCCAATTTATAAAAGTATATTGTTTTATATCAACATGCATTGCTAATTTTATAACAAATGCTTTCGGGTATTAGTTAATTACCTAATTGCCATTATGCCTCCTTGATAAATTGTGAATGACATGTATCCTTGAATGACATAAATCCTTGGACACCATAGGATGGTTAATTATTAGTTGGACATTATTGTAATACCGACATGGGTACCATATTATGCTTAGCCAATGCTTTAGTTATACGATAGATTCACGATCACATACTCAAAGAATGATTGAATTTGACTAAAGGAAATATGGAACTGTGGCGGAGCCACTATTAATAAAAGATGTTGTGCCATGACTAGGGTGGTCATTTGGCCGGGTTGAACGAAAATGATTTATACTCGGACGAGTGATCGTGTAGTAAAGGGGATGATTTTGGGATGAGGTTGCCTCGCCTGAGTAACCACTAAGGACTTAACTTTGTGTGCCATTGATCTGGGCCATACCGTGCAACCACAAGTTCATTTATGGGGTGGACTGGGCCAACTAATTAGCAATGTTTTGAGTCGGTTCTATTTTGGATGTTGAATTGGCGCAAGAGGGGGCCAGATCGAGGTGAAACCTTAGCGAGTAGAGCCAGGTCAAAACAGAACTTTGTAAAGGCCTTGACACATGCTCTAGACTGCTTACCTTAGGTAGTGAGCGGGGGCATCGACGAATTCCCAACCAATTGGAGAAGTCGTGTCTTGTGGGTAAAGTTGTACAACCTCTGCAGAGTGTAAAACTATTTGAATAGCCGTGTCCCCGGTTATGGACAATACCGGGTGATTTCACACGAGGGGTAGATTTTGTCAAAATGTTGGAAAGAGTTGGTTGAATCTAGTAGATGGTTTTTGATTGATGGTTGGGAAGTGAACAGGGTGCTCACTAGTTGTTTCAAAGAAACTTGTTTATTTATGTATTAATCTTTAAATTATGATTTTCAATCTAATTATTGTATTTACTATCAATACTGCTTTTTGTAAAATAACCATAAAGCTATCCTTGTCAAACCTTGCATAAAATGTATTTGCATACATTTCCCTATGACTTGCTGAGTACTTTAAAGTACTCATGGCTTTGCACCATTGTTGAACAGTTACAGAAGAAGAACCAAGGAATACAGGGATTTAAGATGAGGAATACTTTGAAGACCATGCGAACTAGGATGTGTTCTCCACTCAATTGCCCGTGGGCGTGTCAGATGGCTTACACGAGTTTGTTTATTTTTCGCTGCAGTTTACTCTGTTATCCTTAGCCCTGTGTGGCACCCTTTGTAAGACTTGACCATAAGGTCCTTTTTGCTATTAAATATTAATTTATCTGCTTCATCTATAGTTTGTTGTACGGTTTTTGATACACCAATGTTGCAACTGTGTGCACTAGCTACTGATCTAGGGAATAGTGCAGATATACACAGAGGGTCCTAGATCTGGAGATCCGGGGTCACGACAAAGGTGGTATCAGAGCTGTGTTGACTGTAGAACGCAACCATAGTTAGCATGGTCGTTTAATCAAAAGTTTCAAATTTTATTTTATAAATCAAACCAACCCTATAATTTGAATAGTTGTTCTTCTCTCGTCTTATTATATTTCTTTACTCGTCTTATTCTAATATCTTCTCATCTCATTCTTAGGTTCTTATATCTTACCTTTTCTGAAACTTTGTTTTCAAATTTAAAGTGACCATCTCACCTCAGTAATCTCTATAGGATCGATTCCTTGACGATCAAAGCGATGGATGACCTAGAAGTTTCAAGACCTACCGTTTGTATCAAGTCGACTGTCCATATAAGCTAGATTAGAAATGCTTTAGAAAAGTGGCCCTTTTTCAGTCTCAGTCTCGTTTAGTCCACGTAATAGGATCTTTTTGCTTGAGTGTTGCGCTTTATTGCTTCTTAATAGCTTTCTGGCTATTTGTTCTTTGGGTTTAACCGACTTTCCCCAGTTAGGACGCTTCTGTCTTCCTTCCTTGTTCTCTCTCGCCTAATGTGCTTTTCCCTCTCACATATTGTGCTTTCTCCTTGTCATCTATAAAACCCATGAAGAATTGTTGAAGATTTCGAAGAAGTTGGAAGTCCTACCAGGAGCAAGACTTTGCGATTTTGCGAAAAACCATGAAGCAATCGATTAGAGAAGGAAGCAACATGGGAAGCCAAGAGCCAAGTTTCCCGATCTTTCTTTCTAGTCTCTCCGAATCTCATGGTCGAGATTCCCTTTAAGTGGTGTAGGTTGTAACATCCCAATTTTCTAGGTTTTTTGAAAATTTTCAAAATTTAAAAGTAACCATTTGATTTTATTAATTTGCTAAAGCTAAACCTGAAATTTTAGGATTTTAAAAGCAATTTAATTTGAATTAATTAAACTTCAATTAATTAAAGTTGATTTATTTAAGTTTTTGGACATTATTTGAATTTCAAAATAAATAAAAATATTATTTTAAGCATTTTATTGGTTTTTTCCAAAATTTAAAATAATCTAATTGCTTTTCCTAAAATTCCTTTATTTTAAAAAGTCAAAAATAAAATTTATTGAGTTTTTGAGATTTTCTTGGAGTTAAACTTTAAAAATAAAAGCTAAATTAATTTCTTGATTTTACGGATTTTAAAAATAGTTTTTCTGTCCTTCAAAAACTAAAAATAGTTATGTGCAAAATAAAAAGCCAACTTTAAGTTGGAAGTAATTTTAATTATTTCAAAGCTAATTTATTTGATTTTTAGGCCTTTTCGAAGTTTTTCAAATAAAAATCATCATTTGATTTTCCCTAATTCGGTAAAGCTTAATTTGAGATTTCAAAAGTAAAAATGATTTAAAAATGAGTAAAATAAACTTCAATTAAATAAAAATTGTTTTATTTTATTTGCAGAGCCTTTTTGAAGCTTTAAAAATAAAAATAATCGTTTGGATTTTGTCGATTTAATTTAAAGATCAAAATTGGATTTTTGAAGGAAAATTATTTTATTTGTCTAAAATAAACTTGAAAAAAATCCAAAACTATTTTATTTGGTCTATTCAAGTTCCAAAGTATTTTATGAAATTTTCTTGGATTTTTGGATATTTTGGATTTCTTTCTTTTCCCCTTTTCTTTTTTCTTTTTCTCTCCTCTCCTTTCTCTCTCCTCTCCTTTCTCTCCTACTGCTGTTTTTCTTCCACCCTAGGCGCCGGTCTTTCCTCCCATTGAAGCTTGCCATTGGGCCACCTCCTGCCGCACACCACCCTCGCCTGCCACCTCCACTGCCACACGCCACCGCCCCTCCGCACGCCACCTCTCTCGCCGCACGCCATCGCCTCACGCCACCTCCTACTTTGCACCGGCCTTGCCGTGCGTGCCTTCTGACGCCGGCCGACCTTTGGGCGCCCGGTCTTCCCCTTGCCAAGCTCCCCCACATTGTTGGCTATAAAGCGCGGCAGCCCCTCCTCTCTTCCCCCCTCCTCTCAAAGAAACTTGTTTATGTATGTATTAATCTTTAAATTATGCTTTTCAATCTAATTACTATATTTACTGTCAATACTGCTTTCTGCAAAATAACCATAAAGCTATCCCTGTCAAACCTTGCATAAATACTATTTGCATACATTTCCCTATGACTTGCTGAGTACTTTAAAGTACTCATGGCTTTGCGCCATTGTTGAACAGTCACAGATGAAGAACCAAGAAATACAGAGATTTAAGATGAGGAATACTTTGAAGACCGTGCGAACTAGGATGTGTTCTCCACTCGATTGCCTGTGGGTGTGTCGGATGGCTTCCACGAGTTTGTTTATTTTCCGCTGCAAGTTTACTCTATTATCTTTAGCCCTGTGTGGCACCCTTTGTAAGACTTGACCATAAGGTCCTTTTTGCTATTAAATATTAATTTGTTTGCTTCATCTATAGTTTGTTGTACGGTTTTTGATACACCAATGTTGCAACTGTGTGCACTAGCTACTGATTCAAGGAATAGTGCAAATATACATAGAGGGTCCTGGATCCGGAGATCCAGGGTCCTGACATTCTTCTATGCCTTCCATTCATGCGATGAAGTTGTCTTGCACACGTGTGAAGATGTCGATGCGTCGTTACTAATTGCATAGTGTTCAAAGAGTTGCTCAAAAGACTCTTGGGCATCCGTCATGACATTTGGTACTGATATCGACAAACTATAGAAGTTGTGAGGAGAGAGAGTCCGATTTAATACCCAAAATGGTGAAGGAGAAAATAGATCAGAATGGAAGAGTATAGAAGCTGGACAAGGTGAGAATAACACATCATTAAGATTTTCCATTCGTAAAATATGTTTTTGAAGTTTTTCCTGTAACGGTCATTCTAACTAAGGTCATGACCTACAGTTGATATGGCTCTAATACCACCTCTCTCGGGACCCAAATATGAAAATCTGGACCCTCTATGTATAGTGCACTACTCCAACATCACTCTAGTGCACACAGTGGCAACATCGATGAAATATCATTCCATATGCAAAGATAACTATGAAATGGACAATTTAACAATAATTATCAGAGTAACGACGATCTTAAGGTCAAAGCTTACAATTAATACCTTAGAAGGTGAATATATCAAATAAGCTGCAGCGGAAGGAAAACTGAATAACTTCAGTGAAGCCCATCCATATACCCATAGGCAATCGACTAGGGTAGCACGACCTAGTTCTCCACGATCCTTAAAGTAAACCTTGTCGACCGACGATAAACTGAAGTAGTCTTCATCAACTGAACAACATTGTTTATAGCAAGAATGTGTAAATAGAGTACTCAACAAGTTGCACCACATAATGCAATTATAGATGATGGCTTATTCCAAAGGATATGACATCTATGGTTCTTTTACACAACCACAACAATTGTAGTCGAATATGAATAATAGATTGAAAACATAATTGAAAACAAATAGTAGTAATAACTTAACTAGTATTTCACAAAGCCCATTTAGTTTAAATCCATTCTTCCACACAGCTGGATAAGTTTACTCACAAAGTTATCCCTCCCAATTGTTTTTTGAAAACATACCCCTAGTGTGAAATCCCCCAGCATGTCCATGACCGCGGACGCGACTATTCGAATAGATTGTTAACACTCTGCAGAGGTTGTACACTTTACCCATAAGATATAATCAGTGTGGCCTACACCAATCATAACAGAACCTTTCCAAAACTTCATCTCGACAATTGATCCTCCCGATGTGAATACAGCTGGAACCAAACCCCACAGAGGTCATTGGCCCGAATGCATACAACCGGCACCAAACCACATAGTGGTCGTTGGCCCGACGCACACCGTTGGACTTGGAGACGGTGAATCACCCATAAATATGACCCAACCACAGAGAGAGAGAGAGTCACACCTCCACCCTAGCACATAGCTTAACCTACTGCCTGAGTAGTCAATGTCAAGGCTCCATAACTTACTAAGTTAGGCATGTCCTATACCAGGCATGTGGTCATACAGTTTTGGCTCATTTCAATGGCGCACAAAGTTAAGTCCTTAATTGACCAACGCGACACTGCCAAACTAATTCTCCTCCTCCTAACTCATGATTTCCCTAAAATAATCCCACCGGTGGCGATGAATCAATCTACTTCATTCTCATATATATATTGCGGTGTTTTCTGTGAGTTCAAAGAATTGATTTATGTTCTTATCTCATTCTCCTAATCTTCATCTATTAGGCTCTTGTGTTGCACTGTTTGGTCACCGAAGCAGGCCTTTGGTGCTACATTGTGGACTATAGGAGCCATATGCACCGCATCAATTAGTTTGTTTAGCCCCTCATCTCATAGCCACTCTCACTGCGGTACAAGGAGTCTAGAACTTCAATTTTCTTACTAAATTTTTAAGACCTACTATTATTGTTATGTCGGACTCGGATTTTTGCAAATCCAAATCCTCTGTGAAAACACTGTGTTATTCCCTGGATCAATAGATAGCACTCACAGACACATTGTTGAATCATTTCATACATGGCGTGAACTAAACCATTCATTAATTTAACACATCAGAGTTTTTAATTTCTTTTTTTTAGATAATGGAAGAGAAAAACTCTCCCGGTCCCTGCATCAAGGATGCACACAACCCATTTTATTAAAGAGTTTAAAGTACCAAAGTAACCAAAGCTGTTAAAAGTGGCATAAAGCCTTACAAGCAAAAGACACCCGAAAATTAAACTCAATCATTACAAATCATATGACTAAACCGTCACCCATGAATGCTTAAAATTTGCTTCGCTACTACCTCCAGCCTGTCGCTTCCGGCCAACAGAGTCTCCTTCTAGGTCGGTTTCTATAAATTTGCCCAAGCCCTCAGCTAGTGCCCACTCAAAAAGATAACATGTAAGGTATTAGTGACGATCTTTTTGCCAAAAATAACATCATTCCGACATAACCAGATAGACCAACATAAGGTACTAGCTCCCACTAGGAGTTGTGACTTTAAAATTTTTAGAATACCGACTAACCAATTCCCAAATATGTTTGCTATACTCATAGGAGGAGATAAATTAAATGCACATTGAACAGCCCACTATGCAAGACGTGCAAAGGGGCATTTAATAAAAAGATGTTGAATTGTTTCCTTTTTAAAATAAAAACAACAATTTTTACTTCCCCTCCAATTTCTCTTGAGCAAATTATCTTTGGTTAAGGCTACCCCTCTTTTGAGATACCATAGGAATATTTTCACTTTCAATGGAATTTTAATTAGCCAAAAAATGTTCCTAATGAGGACATGAGAACTTCCAATTAGTGCCGCATAGAAAGACTGTACTGAAAAAAGTCCAGACTTGTTCAAATTCTAGCTGAAAACATCTTTTTGAGAGCTCAAATGTAAATGAGAGTGCTCACTCTTTAATGTAGCCAGAGCTCCTGGCCTTAAAAAAAGGCGACTGGCGAGGGATCACGCAAATATCAACTTATATATTTACAGGGCCTGTTTGGAACACTGAGATTTCATAGGAATATCACGGGAAAGATTTCAATTCAAAAAACCCTTTCTTGTATAGTATACTAAGTGAATAATCTACGTATATCCTAGCAAACAAACAATCTTAGCTTTTAGTGTAGTCAGATTTCTTACAAGAAATAATAACAAGTCAAACCTTAGTAGTATGGACAAGTTCGTAATTTTCAACCACGTGGAAAACGTTGATTAAGACATGGGCATACAGAGTAATGTAAAAAGTCGAACTTGTAACCTACCAAATAAACGGGTTTAGGAAGAAAAATCATACAACTGTATGATGCTTGTTAAGTGTATCTTAGTAATTTTTTGTGACATTATTAATTTAATATGTTTGTATGTTTGTATGCTTGGCGCCGGAAGTGACACAAGCTCAACCACAGTGGAATGGGCAATGGTAGAATTGCTTCGAAACCCATTATCTATGGCTAAATCTTGCGACGAGCTTGCACATGTTATCGGCTCAAGAAGGAATATTGAAGAATCTGAAATTAGCCGGTTGCCCTATCTTCAAACTGTGAAAGAAACTTTGCGACTTCATCCTCCCGCTCCACTGTTGTTACCACGCCAAGCTGAGATGACCATAACAGGGGGTCTCGATGCAAATCCGGGTTCGACAACGAGTCATTATTAGGATATATGGACAACAAAGACACATGGACAGCTACTAGAAGCAACCAAGACTTGACAATGATATCAATAGGGACGGACTAGCGCTCAGATGTATGATGGGATGTTTCCCATTGTACGCCCCTCTCCACTATCGGATCTTACTTACAATGGTCGATCTCAGCCATTCAATTGGGCGTAACAAAAATCGGTGAAACGCAACAATTATTTAGTAAGTCTGCAATAAAATCCCCATCCGATGTAACAAAAAAGCAACAAATTCCCAACTTGAAGCAACAGGCATGAATTCCTCGGTGCAACAAATAGACATCCCTAACACAACAAAAGTTTACTCTTGTGTAATAAATCAAAAACACCATTACAACAAAAACATCTTGTCACAACATTTGATGCAACAACATCACAACAATCAAAAACACTACATGCAACATTTTTAACCAGTTGTTGCAACAAACTGAGCAAACACCTACAATAAATCATACCCGGATGAGGCACCTGGATGCCAACGAGTAGCAACAACACATCATCAAGGGTCGTGTGATATATTGCACGAGGGTCGTGTGATGGAAGGATATGCATGCATATTTCTGTACATTATTGACCAAGTTGCACATTGGTAATGTTATATGTCGATTTCATAAACAGCAAAGATATATCTTTAGGTCGCGGTCATTAAACTTTTTTGACAAAATCGGATCTCGTCCCGTACAAGTGACCAAATAAATGAAAATTTAGTAAGTGATCTTCTGCAAATGTAAGGCGAGGTAAATTGTATATATTTATGATATATTCTTGGGTGATGTTCAGAAGACGACTGGTTGAGAACCGAGCATAGCTCGGTTGGGAAAGAGCGGGCGTCGTCCCCTCCCCTGCTCGGGTTCGAATCCTCGGATTCATCCGGGTGCTCACTCTCCTCTTTAATGTAGCCAGAGCTCCTGGCCTTCAAACAAAAAAGAAAGAGACTGGCCAGGGACCACGCAAATATCAACTTATATATTTACATGGCCTGTTTGGAACACTGAGATTTCATATATAGGAATATCACGGGAAAGATTTCAATTGAAAAAACCCCTTCTTGTATAGTATACTAAGTGAATAATCTAAGTATATCCTAGCAAACAAACAATCTTAGCTTTTAGTGTAGTCAGATTTCTTACAAAAAATAATAACAAGTCAAACCTTAGTAGTATGGACAAGTTCGTAATTTTCAACCATGTGGAAAACGTTGATTAAGACATGGGCATACAGAGTAATGTAAAAAGTCAAACTTGAACTTGTAACCTACCAAATAAACGGGTTTTAGGAAGAAAAATCATACAACTGTATGATGCTTGTTAAGTGTATCTTAGTAATTTTTTGTGACATCATTAATTTAATATATTCGTATGTTAGGATTTGTTTGGCGCCGGAAGTGCACAAGCTCAACCACAGTGGAATGGGCAATGGCAGAATTGCTTTGAAACCCATTATCTATGGCTAAATCTTGCGACGAGCTTGCACAGGTTATCGGCTCAAGAAGGAATATTGAAGAATCTGAAATTTGCCGGTTGCCCTATCTTCAAGCTGTGATAAAAGAAACTTTGCCACTTCATCCTCCCGCTCCACTGTTGTTACCATGCCAAGCTGAGATGACCATAAAAATAGACGTATGGCCTGAACCCGAGATGTTTATGCCTGAGAGATTTTTGGAAAGGACAATTGACTTTAGAGGTGGAGATTTTGAGCTCATTCCATTCGGTGCAGGACGTCGGATCTGCCCTGGGATGCCATTAGCAATTCGGATGGTGCATTTGGTTCTCCCATCATTACTAAATCAGCTCAAATGGAGTCTCCCAGTTGAGGTTGAAAGAACCCCGTCCATCATTCAGAATAATAGTTTGATATAAGTGAAGCTTATATCATAGCTACACCAATTTATGTAAAATGAATCAGATATGGGGTTGGATATCATTGATGTGGCAACGATAACACATTTTCACACGAATTTCAACAGTATCTTAACCACAGTAGAATAAATAAAGTTTTCTCTATTTCAGGATTTTTTTTTCAGTAACTCAGCACGTTCTAAAACCCATAGTGATCATTTTTTGTGGCCGCTTTCGAAACAACTTGGTTACATGTTGTTAGCTACTAGTTTATGACCAATACATGATTTTTCTTCTTTTAAAATGGCCGAACTTTAATTTCATTATTGGGATATTGTTCACTACTGATCGAAAACTATAGCTTGGTTGTTATTGAATTGTAGGTGTAGCTATCAAAGAAATCCAGATCGCTTGTTTGATTTGTTCTTTCGCTATGCATCGAACATGTATCTTGTTCTCTTCCTAAAAGAACGAACATGTATTTTCTACCGTTAAATAGGAATTCATGGACACTAAAGGCACAACTTTAGTCGCCAATCCACACTAATGAAGAATATCTTACTTTTAAAAAGCGAGATAAGTTATAGGGAATGCCAAATTCTACATTTACGCCACTACATACAAAGTGATGTGTTGTTTGGAGAAACTAAAACACCAAACTGTTGGAAATAATCAAAACTTGGTTTAGAAAGCAGTGCATTTTCGATTGTCGGTTTCGAAACCGTGTCGAGTTAGATCTGGAATCGTTTTTTCGATTTGAGTCCGGATAGGATAGAAGTGTTTTTCCTATTTCTAAGATGTGAAGTTGTGTATAAATAGATGAAGAGAAACCAGAAAAGGTGCCAAGTCCGCACCAAAAATTGAGTTATGTTTTGCTCTCTGTTGTCTTGGTTTGGTTATTGTCGTTTACGTTCATCGTCACAATAGAATCGGCCGATCAATTGAGATTGGTCTTGGCGGGGTCTTCTTCGTCTAGAGATTGAGAGTGCATGTTGGATCCTCGAGTTTAGTTTCCACACGTGGTATCAAATCTGCACGCCTCAATGTCTTCGGTTCAGACCATGGCGACCATCCAACGACAAGCGAGGGCGGCGGCATGTCGCATCAGTGCCCTATGCTGACATTGTCCAACTACACCACGTGGGCGATCAAGATGGAAGCGATCATGGACACCTAGGGGGTCTGGGAAGCAATTGAACTGGTGGCCGGAGTGGCCGTGGATGAGAAGAAGAACAAATCGGCGAGGGCTTTCATCTTTCAGGCTGTCCCCGAAGATACCCTTTTGCAAATTGCGAAGAAGAAATCTACAAAGGATGTTTGGGACTGTCTAAAGACCCGATACCTTGGTGCTGATCGTGTGAAAAAGGTGTGTCTACAGAATCTAAAATGCGAATTTGAGGTGTTGTGTATGAAAGAAGGAGAGGCTATCGACGAATTTGCAGGGAAACTGAGTGGCATGTCCGCAAAATACAATGCTCTTGGTGCCACTCTGGATGATGCCATGCTCGTCAAGAAACTTCTTGATTCAGTACCCGACAAATTCCTTCAGATAGTCGCATCGATCGAGCAATACTCTGATCTTGATACGATGCCATTTGAAGAAACTATCGGTCGGTTGAAAGCTTATGAAGAATGGATTCTACACCGCGGAAATAGTGGAGGAAGTGAGGGAAAACTTATGTTCACCGTATCCGAGTGGCAGGCGCGGCAGAAAAACAGCGGTGGAGACATGTCGTCTATCTCAAAATGGCGCACATGCGGATACAACTGCCGTGGGCATGGAAGGATGTCATATCCCTATTTTAATTAATGACAATTAGTATGCATCTCTTTAGCATGCATATTGTTTTTAAAGTATTTGTATCATTTATTGCACTTGGAAAATATTAATCAAAGATTAAACTTTAACATAAATCAACTCCTCCAAAGAAAACAGATATAAGTCCTACTTCGCGTAGCTGTTGACGATGGCCTTGAAGAACCAGGAGGAGTCAGAGCCAAAGCGGTCGGTCATGAAGATATGACGCCCTTGACATCGCTGCTGTGCGAGGCGAAGAGCAGGTGGAAGGAGTGGGTGAAGATGCGGTCGTAGCGGGACTAGAAGTAGGACTTGGCGTGGAGGAGCCCTAGTGCCGTAGTACTTGTTGGGCTCTGGGGACTCACCCAGAAGCACTTGGTCACCAAATTGGGTTGGATTTTGTTGTGGGTTTTCATTGGGCGAAGCGTACGATGAGAGCAAAAGCGACCGTAAGAGTTTGGGAGTAGGTGTATGAGAAGGCCGAGCTCAGAGTGGGAGGGGGAGGAGGTCAGCTCAGTTCCTTGTCCCTGATGAGGTTAGATTTGGCAGGAATGAAGGGTGAACAGCCCGGGCATAGCTGCCAGTTTCTTTTGCTTTTTTGGTTGGTGTCTGCAAGTAATGAAGGCAAGTAGTAGGCAAGGATGGGAGAACAAGCAAATAGGCTTGTACGCAAGTAGGTACATGGAGATAAAATATGTAGGGAATTTCTATATAACTTCCGACAGTTTTTTGAAGCTAAAACTATCAATTTTTTGTTTGTTAGATGTGCTATAATATTCGTGTTAATAGCTACTATTTGGTCTTGATCGGCTCACCGCTAGGCTAGCTAATCATCATTCTAATCACTTACGCATATTTTATCACTTACGCATGCTTTACCATGTGTAGTATGACCTTTAGGCTTTAGACATTTTCTTATAAGTTACACAGTGGTATAACCTTTAGACAGAAAGGTTTAGATATTCACTTTTCAATCCTAAAAAGAATGCATATCGCCGGATGGAACAATTAGCTGAAGAACAGCAAAGACTCTTTCCTTGAGCCCTTCAACTCTCTTTACCATGCACCCCTTCAACTCTCTTTACCATGCATCCCTTTAATCTTTTGTTGAACAGAAGAGATCGATTAAAGTTTCTTTTCCTCTTTGTTCAAAAGCGATATATGATTTGTGTTGTTGATGTGTTGTAAGAAAAAAATCATAATAGTTGAATTTTTCATTTGTCTGATATGCTTTGAGATTTGCATTTTTCCCATTTGATGAATTGGGTCTGAATTTATTTTGATTTTTTATTCAGAACACAACGGGTTCACCACATTGCCGTATTTTGTTGCTATATAATTTTTATTTTTTGTCTTTGTTTTTGTTCAACCTCTCAAAGTACATGTGAAGAACATAACGGGTTCACCACATTGCCATATTTTGTTGGTATATAATTTTTTTTTGTCTTTGTTTTTGCTCAACCTCTCAAAGTACATGTGAGATTTTGAATCATGTAATGGAAATATGAGTTATTAAGACTTTCAATAATAATTACAGTGACTAAGAACCAAAATTGCATAAATAATTTACTGTAATTTATGTATAATAGAGTTGTAAATGATTTGTTTTTGCTCAACCTCTCAAAGTATATGTGAGATTTTGAATCATGTGATGGAAATATGGGTTATTAAGACTTTCAAGAATAATTACAGTGACCAAGAACCAAAATTACATAAATAATTTACTGTAATTTATGTATATTAGAGTTGTAAATGAACTTTCAGAACGTGACAGTTTTTTATAGAGAAAATTGTCACATTCTGTATAGACAGACCCAAATATGTAAGGATGAGACGAGTCATTGCGAGACGTCCGATGCTACTCAAGCCATCGGATGCACAAGGTCGAAGCATTGTCCATATCAATGTCATCCATTATATACAGGGTGATATTAGGAATTGGACGTACGGTCCGAATATGCATCAAAATATCGCACTAGCTGTAACGTCCCGTTTGTCCAGAGTTCTTGCAAGTTTTCAAAACCAAAAAGGAACCATTTGGCTTTGTTGAATCGCCCGAGCTTACCTTGAAGATTTCAGAATCTTGGGGATTTAATATGAATTAATCGAACTTCAACTAATGAGAAAATCTTGTTTTATTTGGAGTTGTTTGAGCTCTGGCGTTGTTTTCCTCTTTTTGTTTGTTCAGACCTCTCTCGACCTCCCTCGTCCTCTCCAGACCTCCTTCTCTGTTTGAGCCATTCTTCGGTTTGACCTCCCCTTTGTTAGATCTGAACGTTAGGACCTCCCCTTTGGAGATCTTAACCGTCCAGACCTCCCCTTTGTTAGATCTGACTGTTAGGACCTTCCCCTTTGGAGATTTTAACCATCCAGACCTCCCCTTTGTTAGATCTGACCGTTAGGACCTCCCCTTTGGAGAACTTAACCGTCCAGTTTCAGGACCTCCCCTTTGGAGATCTCCATTGTTGGATCTCCTTTTTGGGTTCGGACCTCCCTTTCCCTTCACGTGGTCCGAACCAGCCTCGTGCCCTCCCCACTCGTGGACCGCCCGATTCAAATCGGACAGTCCTGCTGCGCCGCGCCTTGTTTGGTTCCTCGGGACCTCCTCTTCCTCAGGATCTGTTGGTCTTTTTGCAAAGACCACCCTCCTAGCCATGACCGCTCCTTGTGGTCAGGACCTCCCCCTTGGGTCGCGACCTCCCTTTTGGTCATGACCTCTCATAGTGGTCTTTTTGCAAAGACCACACTGCTGGTCTTTTTGCAAAGACCACCCTTGCGGGTCAAGACCACCCGGTGGGCAGGACCTCGTGTTCTTTTTGCAGAGACCACCTTTGCGCGTTTTGACCTCCTTCTCAGGACCTCCCCTTGGGTTGACTGGTCCGACTCGCCAGTCCTATTCTGACCTTTTCCTGTCGCCACCCCTTTGGTGCAGTCTGTCTGCATTAAATGCGGCTGCACCGTATTAAATGCTGCTATGTCACATTGAATGTGGATGGGTCGCATTAAATGTTGCTTCCATTATAATCATTTCTCTTTTTGCCTCTTTTCCTACCTGTCGCTCTGACCGTTCCTCACTTTTCAGCAGTTCATCATCATTGCTTTCGGCGCTGCAATCTTGCAGCCCATCTTCTCTTTCCTTCCCCTATAAATAAAGCTCCAGGGAGTCCCTTTTGACCTCTTGTTCCTCTCTTAGCTTGCCAGAACTACTCTTTCTTCCTCTGGCTCGTTTTTCTCCGTGCTTCGATTTCGCCTGAGCGATTGGAGCCGCGTCATCTTCGTCCTCCTTGCCGTTAAAAGGCCCTGCTGGAGATTCGTGTTGCCTTCGATCTCCGTCTTAGTTCTTCCGCGACCTCCTCCAGCACCTCGCCTTGTTCCAGTGAGATTCCTCATTCTATTTCTTGTTTCACTTGGACTTCTTTTGTCAAGATCTCTCTTTGGTCAAGACCTTCCTCCCGATCTTGACCACCTCTTGGTCTTTTTGTAAAGACCACCATTTTTGGTCTTTTGCAAAGACCACCCTCTCGGCCAAGATCACTTCCCGATCGTGACCACCTCTTGGCCTTTTTGCAAGGACCACCCTCCTTTGCTTGAACTTCCCTTCTCGTTGGACCTCCTTCCCAGTTGGGACCTCCTGCTTTCTGGGTTTTGGTTTAAGTTCTTTTTTAGTTGTTTTGCTTATTTGGTTCTTTCCGAACGTGTAGATTCCGACTTTGTGGAGGAGTACTTGGATCCAGGAGCCTCTACCGAAGCCTTGCCACTCTTCAATGAAGGCAAGTTGCAGACCTTTGATCATGTTGAACCTAGCATTTCAAAAGTATATTGTTTTACCTTATCATGCATGGCTATTTGTATAAAAATGGTTTCGGCAATAGCTAAATTTCTACTTGACAATATGCCTCCTTGAATGATTGAACTCGACATGTTCCCTTTGGACACCTTAGAATGGTTATTCATAGTTGGTCTTGTATTGATATTACCAACCTGGGAGCGTATTTATGCTTAGCCTTGCTTTAGATGCATTGGTTCTGAGAATCATGAATCATGTTGTTAATAAACTTGACTAATTGAACTATGGAACTGTGGTTGGTGCCACTATTGAGTAGCTGAGGTGCTGATGCCGCAGTTGTATTGGTCGTGGTGCGATGCCGCTCTTGTTAAAATTTATTGTGCCAAGACCAGGGTGGTCTTTTGGCCGGGTGAACCCATGTTTTCTCACTCGAGCGAGTGATCGTGCAGTAAAGGGGGTGCTATACGCACACTGGGATGAGTTTGTCTCACCTGAGTGGTCTAAGGACCTAACTTTATGTTCCTTGCTCCGGGTCTTCCGTGCAACCACAAGACTATTTTATGAGGGTGATCTGGGCCAAATAATTAGCGATGGTTTGGTCTGGTTCTATTGTGGTGGAAGTGTGTGCTGTTTCACACTTGGCGCAAGAAGGGACACGAATCTGGGGGGGTTTGCAGCCCAACGGAAGGGAAACCTTAGCAGGCAGAACCAAGCTAGATCAGAGCTTTGTAAAGGCCTTGTCACGCACTCTAGACTGCTCACCTTTGGAAGTGAGCAAGGGTTTTCTAGGAACGCGTCCCGCTAGAGAGATCGTGGATTGTGGGTAAAGTTGTACACCTCTGTAGAGTGAAAAATCTATTCGAATAGCCAAGTCCTTGGTTATGGACACTGCCTGGAACAAATGCATGAAGGGTAGCTTTCTCGAATTGTGGTCATAGGAGCTCCAGAGTTGGTGCTCTGGGGTGATCGTGTGGGCTCTGGAGTTGGTGCTCCAGAGAGGTCGTGGGAGAGGTCCTGGTCATGGCTGCGATCAGGCCTTCCACGAGTGGTCTTGGGAGTGAGTTGGCGCTCACGACCTCCTTTGAAAACAAAATGTACTTATGTATTACTTTTTTTTAACTTGAGTTTTGCAATCTTCTCATGCTATTTACTGTCAAATATCGCTTTCTGCAAACTAACCCTACAACTATCATTGGCCAAGCCATTGCATGAATAATATGTGCATACTTGTTCCCTGCGATTTGCTGAGTACATTCAAACGTACTCATGGCTTTAAGCCCTGTGTTGAAGCAGTGGCCGAAGGAGATCAAGGACAAGGGTGCTCAGACCTCTTCGAGGAGGAGTTCTGTGATGATCCAACCTTCTAGGAGACGTCCTCCACTCAACAGCCTGTGGGCTTGCCGGATGGCCTTGTGCTTTTGTGGCTTCGCTGTTAAATTCTGTTGTCGGATTTTGTAAGCCCATGGTGGCACCTTTTGTAACCAACCTTGACCATAAGGTCCTTGTTTAATATAAGTTAATTTGTCTGCTTCATCTTATTTCTTGTCGTGTGGTTGTGGTTATACCTGTGTTGATCTGTGTGAGGTAGTTAGTGATCCTGGGACTAGTTCAGTGTGCAGAGACTAGGACCTCTGGGAAGTCTTTATGATCTCCTGGGTGGTCCTGGAGGACTTCCTCTCAGGGTGCTCTCGGGGGACCTCCCAGACCTGCGGGTAGTCCTATCGGACCTCCCTAGTTGGTCTTGGGACATCTCCCCGGGTGTATCCCGAGAGGGGCCTAACAAAGGTGGTATCAGAGCCAAGGTCGGCTGTAGGACGTAACCTTAGATAGTTTGGTCGTTTTAAGTCAAGTCTCAAAAGGTTATTTTCTAAATCAAACCAACCTTATAACTTGCTTAGTGGTTCTTCTTTTGTCTTGATCTATTCTGATCTTACCTTGTTTTATTCTCTTCTCATCTTGTTCTATTCTTCCTTGATCTCTTTCTCAAGTTCTTGCATCTTACCTTCTTCAGAATCTTGTTTTCAAAAGTCTTAATTTCACCCCCCCTATCCCGATAACCTCTTCAGTGCCAGCTAAATAAGATTAGGCTGGTAGTGGTCCTTTCCTTGTTTCAGCACCATGTAGCCTGGTCAGTAGGATCTCTTGTCTGAGTCTTTGTGCCTCTTGTTAGCTTTCTGGTTTTCTTTGGTCTTTCGGGTTAAACCGGTTTGCCCCAAATAGGTCAGTCTATCTTCCTCCCTGGCTCTAACTTGTCTTGTGCTATTCCCTCTTATCTATTATGCTTTCTACTCAGTTTATGGCAGCTCAAGCTCAGATGATGAGTGCCATGATGAACAATATGAACTAGATGATGGCTCAGCAAAGTCAGACCGCCACTGCCTTGCTTGCCATGATGAACCAGAATAGCCAAGCAGCAGCCGTGCCACCTCCCCCACCCCCTGTTCATCCTCAGTCAAGGTTGTTTGAGTTCATGAAGACTCGCCCAACCACTTTCTCAAGCTCCCCTAAGCCTCTAGATGCAGATGATTGGCTGAGAGCAACCGAGAAGAAGCTTAATATTGCCTACTGTAGCGACCGTGAGAAGGTCTTGTTCGCCTCACATCAACTGGAAGGCACTGCCGCAGAATGGTGGGACACTTTCTGTGCTGCTCATGAAGACCATCAGAGGATCACCTGGGCCAAATTTTCAGCAGCATTTCGCCACTCGCATGTACCGGATGGGAAGGTTGAGATGAAAAAGAATGAGTTTCGAGACCTCAAGCAGGGGAGCATGTCTGTAAGTGAGTACCTTAGCAAGTTCACCCAGCTCTCTCGCTATGCCCGAGAGGATGTTGCCACAGATGATGCAAGACAAAAGCGCTTCAAGCGAGGTCTCAACCCCAGCCTGAAAGTCCAAGTCATTGGCAATGACTACCCTGATTTCCAGCACATGGTGAACAAGGCTATGCTAATTGAAGAATCTCGTCGAGAGCTCTCCGAGTCTTACAAGAGAAAGATGTCACATTCCAATGCTCATCAAGGACCTTCTCAGCGCACCAGGACGTTCGTGCAACATCAGCGCCAAGGACCTCCTGGTACTTTCTGGACCTCTGCAACAACCTTCCGCCCAGTTGCCCAAAGTTAGCACCGTAATGTCAACATCAGCAACCAACAACCCCGAGGCAATGCCAGCTCCGCAGCTGGGATTACGTGTTTCAAATGTCATCAAGTGGGGCACTATGCTAGCCAATGCCCACAGAAGACGGGACAAGCTCAAGCCGGGACCTCCTCTTTAGGACCTCCCTCTGCCAGAACCTCCCAGCCAGGAGTGGGTCGCGGAGCACCCAGTGCCGCAGGACCTCCTCGAGCCAGACCTCCCCACCTTTTGGGAGAGGGCGTGTTAATCACATTGCGATGGAGAAGCTCAGCCTCCCGGATGTCGTGCTAGGTGCGTTCCTAGTCAATTCGATGCAGTGCCATTTTTTTGATTCTTGGGCTTCTCATTCGTTCATTTCTCGGAGTTTTGCTGTCAAGCACCAATTTAAGGTTGCAACTCTTGAAGCTACCTTGTTGGTTCAATCCCCCGGTTCGGAGTTAAGTACGAACTAGGGTTGCCCACAAGTTAGAGTGGTCATAGAAGGGATAGAATTCTTAGCCCACCTTATCCTTCTCAACACCAAGTCCCTGGATGTGATCTTGGGTATGGACTGGCTTGCGGACCACCATGCCATTTTGGATTGTAATGATCGGAGCATCACTTTGACCAGTCCAGTCGGAGACAAAGTGAAGTTTGAAGCCTCTTTAGAGAAGCTTGCTGGAGCTCTGGTTTGCAGTGCCCAAGTTGTGTCTTTGGAAGATGTCCCAGTGATTCGAGAGTTCCCCGATGTCTTTCCTGATGAGCTTCTGGGAATGCCGCCAGTTAAAGACCTCGAGTTTGTCATTAATCTAGTTCCAAGGACCTCCCCTATTTCCAAAAGACCCTATCAGCTGCCTGTTGATGACCTAGTGGAGCTAAAGCACCAGATTGAGGATATGTTGACCAAAGGCTTCATCAGACCTAGTTCCTCACCTTGGGGAGTCCCAGTGATTTTTGTTCCTAAGAAGGATTGTACTTAGCGTATGTGTGTGGACTACCGTACTCTAAATGAAGTCACCATCAAGAACAAGTATCCTCTGCCAAGGATTGACGACCTGTTTGATCAACTAAAAAGAGCAGGATTATTCGCGAAGATAGATTTGAGATCAGGATATCACTAGCTGAGGATCCGCCAAGAGGACATCCCCAAAACAGCTTTCTCTACTCGATATGGGCTGTTTGGGTGCACTATCATGTCCTTTGGGCTGACCAATGCCCCTGCTTATTTTATGAACTTGATGAATAGAATGTTCATGGAGTATCTGGACAAGTTTGTCATTGTCTTTATTGATGACATCCTAGTGTACTCTAAGAACGAAGAAGAGTATCTTCGATTAGCCTTGAGCAAGCTCAGAGACCACCAACTCTATGCAAAGTTCAATAAGTGTGAGTTCTGGATGAAGGAAGTCACCTTCCTGGGCCATGTTGTGTCTGAAAAAGGAGTCTCTGTCAACCACAGTAAGGTCCAAGATGTGCTCAATTGGGAGTCCCCTAAGTCAGTGCCCCAGATCCGAAGCTTCCTTGGAATGGCAGGATATTATAGAAGATTCATTGAAGGCTTCTCCTGAATAGCAAGACCTCTTACTTAGTTATTAAAGAAGAAAAAGAAGTTCTCTTGGACCTCCGAGTGTGAGCAAAGCTTTCAAGAACTCAAGAAGCGTTGGCCACTGCTCTAGTTTTAATTCTGCCAGACGTCCGAAAGGATTTTGAAATTTTTTGTGATGCATCTCGACAAGGTCTTGGTTGTGTCTTGATGCAAGAAAGAAGAGTGGTAGCTTATGCCTCGCGACAGTTGAAGCCTCATGAAGCCAATTACCCCACTCATGACCTAGAGCTAGCTGCCGTAGTGCATGCCTTGAAGATATGGCGGTATTACCTTATTGGTAACCGCTGCATGGTCTATACCGACCATAAGATTCTAAAGTACATATTTACTCAAGCTGATTTGAACATGAGGCAGAGAAGATGGCTAGAGCTAATTAAAAACTACAATATGGGAATTCATTATCACCCCGGCAAGGCCAATGTGGTAGCAGATGCTCAAGTAGAAAGGTCTATAGCAGCACACTGATGGTCGAAAAAAGCCAACCAACTTTGCATGAAGAATTTCAAAAGCTCAGACTTGATATAGTTGAAAAAGAGTTTTTGGCAGCTCTGGAGGTGCAGCCGACTTTGCAAAATCAGATCAAGGCAGCACAGGTTGACGATACCGACATCCAAGAAATCAAGAGCAACATGAGAAAAGGTAGATCTTTAAGGTTTTCGGAAGATGAACAGGGAACTGTCTGGTTTGACAAAAGGCTCTGTGTGCCAAACAACCTAGAGCTCAAGAAGATGTTATTCAAATAGGCTCACGAAGTATTGTATTCCATTCATTCAGGAACTACAAAGATGTATCAAGACATCAAAGAAATGTACTGGTGGCCTAGCATGAAGCGTGAAATCACGGAATATGTGGCCAAGTGTGATGTTTGTCAAAGAGTTAAAGCCATGCACCAAAGACCTGGAGGTCTGTTGGTACCTTTGCCCATACCCAAGTGGAAGTGGGAAGAGATTGGGATGGATTTTATAACTGGTCTACCTAGGACCCAAGCTGGTTTTGACTCCATTTGGGTGGTTGTGGATCACATAACCAAAGTTGCTCATTTCATCCCCGTCAAGACCACCTATTCTGGAGACAAGTTGGCGGAGCTCTACATGGCGAAGGTTGTGTGCCAATATGGTGTGCCAAAACAGATAGTGTCAGATCGAGGATCCCAGTTCACCTCCAAGTTTTGGCAAAAACTACATGAAGTCTTGGGCACAAACCTCAATTCAAAGCCTGACCTATCACCCTCAAAGCAGATGGCGGACCGAAAGAGTTAACCAAATTTTTGAAGACATCTTTGAGAGCTTGTGCTCGGAAAAGCAAGGTAGTTGGGACCGGATGCTACCCTATCTGAAGTTCTCCTACAATAATGACTACCAAGCAAGTCTCCAGATGTCTCCTTTTGAAGCCCTTTATGGAAGAAAATGTAGGACGCCTTTGTACTGGACAGAAACTGGTGAAAGACAAGTTCTTGGACCAGACAACTTGAAAGAAGCTGAAGACCAAGTGAGATCTATAAGAGAAAAGTAGAAGACTGCCCAGGCCAGACAGAAGAGCTATGTAGACAATAGACGTCGAGACCTAGACTTTGCTCCTAGAGATCAAGTATACCTCAAAGTGTCACCCCTCAAAGGAATACACCATTTCAGAGTCAGTGGGAAGCTAGCACCAAGGTTCATTGGACCTTTTCCCATTCTTGCTCGAAGAGGAGAAGTTGCCTACAAGATAGACCTCCCTCCTCAGCTGACTGGAGTGCACAATGTCTTCCATGTGTCTCAGTTGAAAAAGTGCTTGCGTGTGCCAGAAGAACAGATGCCTTTAGAAGCAGTAGACCTCCAAGAAGATCTCACGTACAAGGAGCAACCCATCAAGATCTTGGAAGTGTCCGAGCGAGTGACAAGAAGCAAGGTCCTTCATTTTTGCAAGGTTCAGTGGAGGAACCACACCGAAGCGGAAGCAACTTGGGAGCGCGAAGAGGACTTCAAGAAGGAGTTCCCGCACCTATTCTCTAGCTAGCCCGAATCTCGGGGACGAGATTCTCTTTAAGGGGTGAAGGTTGTAACGTCCCGTTTGTCCAGAGTTCTTGCAAGTTTTCAAAACCAAAAAGGAACCATTCGACTTTGTTGAATCGCCTGAGCTTAACTTGAAGATTTCAGAATCTTGGGGATTTAATATGAATTAATCGAACTTCAACTAATGATAAAGTATTGGTTTATTTGGACTTGTTTGAGCTCTAGCGTTGTTTTCCTCTTTTTGTTTGCTCAGACCTCTCTCGACCTCCCTCATCCTCACCAGACCTCCTTCTCTGTTTGAGCCCTTCTTCGGTTTTGACCTACCCATTGTTAGATCTGACCGTTAGGACCTCCCATATGGAGATCTTAACTGTCTAGACCTCCCCTTTGTTAGAGCTGACCGTTAAGACCTCCCCCTTTAGAGATCTTAACCGTCCAGACCTCCCCTTTGTTAGATCTGACCGTTAGGACCTCCCGTTTGGAGATCTTAACTGTCTAGACCTCCCCTTTGTTAGAGCTGACCGTTAAGACCTCCCCCTTTAGAGATCTTAACCGTCCAGACCTCCCCTTTGTTAGATCTGACCGTTAGGACCTCCCGTTTGGAGATCTTAACCGTCCAGACCTCCCCTTTGTTAGATCTGACCGTTAGGACGTCCCCTTTGGGGATCTTAACTGTCCAGACCTCCCCTTTGTTAGATCTGACCGTTAGGACCTCCCCTTTGGAGATCTTAACCGTCCAGACCTCCCTTGGTTTTGATCCGACTGTTCAGGACCTCCCCTTTGGAGATCTCCACCGTTGGATCTCCTTTTTGGGATCAGACCTCCCTTTCCCTTCACGTGGTCTGAACCAGCCTCGTGCCTCCCAACTCATGGACCGCCCGATTCAAATCGGACAGTCCTACTTCGCCGTGCCTTGTTTGGTTCCTCGGGACCTCCTCGTCCTCAGGATCTGTTGGTCTTTTTGCAAATACCACCCTTGTGGTCTTTTTGTAAAGACCACCCTCCCGGGCATAACCGCTCCTTGTGGTTAGGACCTCCCCCTTGGGTTGCGACCTCCCTTTTGGTCATGACCTCTCATAGTGGTCTTTTGGCAAAGACCATCCTTGCGGGTCAAGACCACCCAGTGGGCAAGACCTCCTGGTCTTTTTGCAGAGACCACCTTTGCGCGTTTTGACCTCCTTCTCGGGACCTCCCTTGGGTTGGTGGTCCCACCCCTTGATCCTTTCGACCTTTTCTGTCGCCACCCCTTTGGCGTGGTCTGTCGCATTAAATGCGGTCGCACGCGATAAATCTTTGCTATGTCACATTGAATGTGGATGGGTCGCATTAAATACTGGTTCCACTATAATCATTTCTCTTTTTGCCTCTTTTCCCACCTGTCGCTCTGTCTGTTCCTCACTTTTTAGCAGTTCATCATCATTGCTTTCGGCGCTGCAATCTTGCAGCCCATCTTCTCTTTCCTTCCCCTATAAATAAAGCTCCAGGGAGTCCCTTTTGACCTCTTGGTCCTCCCTTAGCTTGCCAGAACTACTCTTTCTTCCTCTGGCTCGTTTTTCTCCGTGCTTCGATTTCGCATGAGCGATTGCAGCCACGTCGTCTTCGTCCTCCTCGCCGTTGAAAGGCCCTACTGGAGATTCGCGTCGCCTTCGATCTCCGTCTTAGTTCTTCTGCGACCTCCTCCAGCACCTGACCTTGTTCCGGTGAGATTCCTCATTCTATTTCTTGTTTCACTTGGACTTCTTTTGTCAAGATCTCTCTCTGGTCAAGACCTTCCTCCCGATCTTGACCACCTCGTGGTCTTTTTGTAAAGACCACCCTCTCAGTCATGATCACTTCCCGATCGTGACCACCACTTGGCCTTTTTGCAAGGACCACCCTCCTTTGCTTGAACTTCCCTTCTCGTTGGACCTCCTTCCCAGTTCGGACCTCTTGCTTTCTGGGTTTTGGTTTAAGTTCTTTTTTAGTTCTTTGTTTTAGTTGTTTTGCTTATTTGGTTCTTTCCGAACGTGTGGATTCCGACTTCGTGGAGGAGTACTTGGATCCAGCAGCCTCTACCGAAGCCTCGCCACTCTTCAACGAAGGCAAGTCGCAAACCTATGATCATGTTGAACCTAGCATTTTAAAAGTGTGGATATCACGGGGATATGCCCATGATCTTAGGATGATGAAACAATTGGCAATGTTGCTTTTGGTTTGAAGTTTCACGCGTTTTCGGCAAAGTTAAAAGGCTGATCTTTAGCCATTTTGGGAATTTGGCTTTGGGATAGATTGAGTTCATAGGCTATAGTGCATATGTGTTGCATATTGCATGTTTTGAACTAACGTGGGTCAAGTTGTGAAGAACTTGTTCCCGGATTCGTGTTTGCTTGTCTATTCTTTGTGCGGGTGGCTTCTGTGTCAATGACGGTCAACGGCGAGGTGGATCGGGACTAAGCTTGGAGAGTTGAGGTCCGAAGCGATCAAGGATGCGGGTGAGGTCAATGGACTCAAGCGTGGCCTGAGAATGGACAAGGATGACCGAACAGCGATTGATCGCGATCGTTGATCAAGCGGTGCGGGGGTCCGTGCAAGTGCCAAGGTGGTCCGGTGGAACCGGATGGGAGAGACTTGCCGACACAATGAGAGCCGCTGGATCAACCTACACGTGGCGAAGCAGGCGATTGCTTCAAGTGGTTTGGACTCGGTCTTCGGAAAGGATCGAGAAGAGATATTTTGGTAATTTTACCAAACACCGCTTTGGTGACCTAATGCCAACCCGCGGCGCAAGACGGTGCGTCAAGAAGTGGATTAGGTCAAGAGAAGTGATGACGGCGCTTTAAAATGCGTGCGTGTGTGTTCCGTTGATGTTGGGTCTTAACGGAAGCCTATTAGGGTAAAGCTTCTAGAAGCTTCAATCCTAAAAGGTGTTAGGGTTAGGGGCTGCCTTAAAAAATCTGGTGAAAAAAAATAGTCGATGCCGCTGGAGGGTAAAGAGGACCGTGTGTGTGGCAGCGGCCCGGTGTGCTCCAGAAAAATTGGTCTCCTGTGGCGGCGGCCATTTCTTGCGTGCGGAAATGAGAGCCTGAGTGTCCTCAAGAAAAAAAGTCGATGCACTCGTGAGGAAAGTTGAAGTCCAATGTGGCGGCGTGTCTCTGGAAGAAAAATGAAGCCGGGTGTTGGCGGCCGGTTCCAACCTGAGAAAGTCAGAGCCCCAGGCGGCACTTTGTTGTGACCGCAGAAATGTAACCATGACAAAGAAGTTGTAGCTTTGCAAGAAACAGAAATTTCAATGCGATCTGCAGTCTTTGTAATTGTTGCCGTCCTTTTCTTTGTTAGAAATCTTGATTCACTTTTTGATCTGAAGTTGGTGGATTGTTGAGTCAGTAGTAATCATCGTTCAGTGTGCTTGAAATTATTGCTTGTTGCTTGTTCGAGAAATCCTGACGTCTCTCTTTGATTTGATTGCCAGCATTTTTTTTGTGTTTCGTTTCTTTTTGCTTGTCGGCTCCGAGTCTGGTAATTTGATGCGGGGCAAGCTGAGTAGCGGCCTGTGCTCCGGATAATCCAGCGCGCTGTAGAAAAGTAAAGGAGATGGCGGCGGCTTGTCCTTCTTAACAAATTGTGCAGCGCGCCTGGTAGAAAAACTGGTGGATTGCAGCGGCTTGTTTCCCTGAGAAATTGAAAGCACTTGGCAGCGCTGGCAAGTGGTTCTAGATTCTAGCAGTTTTGTCATTGGGGATCTGTTTATCTTGTCTACCATGTGACTAAAGTCCTGTATTTAATTGCTGTCGACTCGGCTTCTTGAACCTGCTGTATTTCGGTTGTCCCTGGGCAGTAGGTTCTCTCTTACTTCCTGTTGGCTTTTGTGTGGCTGTTTTCTTTTTATTCGGCTGTCAATTTGATGCAGAATTCTTTACTGTGACCGATTTGTTTGCTGTGGGGCTCGGCACTGTGCGGTTTGTTGTTTCGATTTGCTACATGCGTCGCTGCGCCTGGATTGCGTCTTCGCAAAAATCGTGCACCCGTGAGAAAAGAGGCTTCCTGTTGCTCCTGTAGAAACCAGTCCTCTGCGGCTGTAGCTTCTTGCTGTCCTTGTGTAGTTTCACTCGGAGGTTTGCTGCTTGTATTCGTTTTATTGCTAGTGGCTGAAACTTGGATGCTTTGTTTATTGCTTTGGGCTGTGTCATCAATGATCTGAGTCTTTGTTTGATTTAGTTTATTGTTGTCTTCTTGGTGTAATGATCCCCACATGAACTGAAATCGTGTCATTCATTGTCTTCTCTTGCATTCTCTTCTTGTGTGCTCGGTTCGATGTGGTGTGTTGTAGTACATGACCCGTCTTCTTTGTTACTTGATGCGAGAGATGTCGCCGACAATTCCTTTGTTTGAGATTTGGTTATTTTATTGTTGTTTGCTTGTCTGCTCTGTTGGTTGTTGCGGCACATCCTGTGCGTGTGCGTGCGGTCTTGAGTAGTTTGTAGTCTTTTACTTAGGGGTTTGATCAAATTCAACACAGGTCATCTGCTGTGTCTGTATACAGATCTTCATAGCTTTTATAGCTATTGGAGTGAAAGTAGTGTTGAGCACGATCGAGGTGAAAAATACAGAAAGCGTCTATTCACCCCCCTCTAGTCGCCTTTCTGGTCCTACAATTGGTATCAGAGCCCGGTTAGCTCTTCTCATAGATCTTAACTGGTCTTTGGAGCCATGGTGACTGACAAGTATTCGACCAAACCACCTGTTTTCGATGGAGTTGATTTTGCTTACTGGAAGGCACGCATGCATGCCTACATCGAGGCTCAAGGGCACGCTATTTGGCTTAAGGTCAAAAATCCATATGTCGTGCCAGCCAATGACGATGTGATCAATCCAGATGTTGAGGCTAATAGCAAAGCTCGCAACTTTCTGATCCAAGGTCTTAGTCAATCTGAGTTTGAGCACGTGGCTCATTTGAGGTCTACTCACGAGATCTGGAGGACCCTTTGTGACTACCACGAGGGTTCGACTGCAATCAAGGAAGTGAGACCGAACCAGCTCAAGAAAGAATACTCAAAGATCGAGCAAAGACCTGGTGAGTCTTTAGATGAGCTGTGGGGGAGATTCTCCAAGATTCTTCATGATCTTGTATTTGTTGATCTTGTTTTCACCGAGTCCGAGAATGCACGCCAGCTTTTGGGTGCTCTTGATGTGAAGGTCTGGGGGATGAAGATCACATCCATCAATGATAACACTGTCATGAGTAAGCTTACCATGGACAAGCTTTACTCGAGGTTGAAGACGCATGAGATTGATTTCATTTCGCGTCTCCCCAAGACAGAGTCGATGGCTCTTGTGGTTGACCCATCTAAGGGTAGCTCTTCTGATTCTTGTGATTTTGGCTCATCTGGTTTTTCATTGTCTGCCTTGCATTCCTTGACTGATGAGCAGCTAGAGAAGCTGCCTAAGGATGATTTAGCCCTCCTATCCACCAAATTCTCAAGAGTTTACAACAAAGTGAGGAACAGGAGGAGAGGTGGCCCTGTCACTTGTTTTGAGTGTGGTGAGCCGAACCACATTCGCTCCAAGTGCCCCAAGCTGAAGGGCAAGGAGGAGAAGGACTCTTGGAGGCGTCATCAAGCCAAAGACAAGAAAGGCAAGAAGCCCAACTATCGCAAGTTCGTCAGCCAAGTCCTTGCCGCTCTTGAGAGTGTTAACATGAGCGATGTGGACTCAGAGACGGAGGACGACGATGATGACTCTCATGGCAAGAAGAAGGCCCAGGACTTCACCGGCATGTGCTTCATGGCTAGCGATGACCATGGCGTCGACTCCTCCAACGGCAGCGACCTTTTCGGCGATCCCGATGAGGTACGTCCTTCACTTACTAGTATGAAACGTGCTTTAGCCTATCTTTGAAAAGAAAATGTATAAGCAAGAAAAATGATTAGGAAACAAGATGCCATGATTGATGATTTGAACTTAGAGGTTGATAGGCTCAAATCCATTAATCCTGCTGATGATTGTGATTCTTGCTCTAGCTTGCTTAATGAACTAGCAAATCTGAAATCTGCTCATTCCTCTATTGCTAGTCAACTGAAAGATGCTTTTGATGAACTAGAAACTCTCAAGTCTAGTCCTGCTTGTATGAATGCCATTGCTTTAGATGTGACTACTGTTGATGTTATTCCATTATCTTGCTCAAACTGTGCTTTGCTTGAATCAAAATTGGATAGTGCTACAAAAGAATTGATGAAATTTGATGCTAGTCACACATGCTCTCATTGTGAGAAAAATAAGATTAAAATGAAGGAGATGTCTAAAATGATTCTTTACTCTAAAACTACTTCATGTAAAAACTGTGTAAAACTCACACTTGAGAATGATGCTTTAAACAAGACACTAGAAGAAAAGGCTAAAATTGAATAATCCATGTCCATGACTGCCTCAAAGAAAGTTGTTGACTCTAATTCTTGTGATCTTTGCATTGAGATTGGGCATAATGTAGATAAGATACAAGAAGCTTTTAGAGTTAAGTTCAAAGAGCAGTTGGATAGGATTAGAGATAACTATTGTGTGTCTTGTGAGGTTTTGAAAGTTGAGGTAGCTCATTATAAAGAAAAGTTTGATAGAGCTAGCATGTCAAATAAGTGTGCTTCTTGTTATGAACTAGCCAAACAAAATGACTACCTTAAAGAGACTCTTGAGAGATTTATTGGTGGGAAGAAGAACCTCAACATGATTCTTGACAAATCTAAGGTGAGTGTGAATAATAGAGGCCTAGGATTTGATTCCTAGAGCATACCAAGAACCATCCACCTAAGGTTGTTAGAGTGTTGAGAGTGGTCTGCATTTGAGGTAGAACCCCTAAGCCATCAATATAGTCTTCAAATCACCGGTTTTGCCCAAACCACTTCTAGCAAGATAGGTGCTTCTACTTCATCAGTCGAGACCCTTCAAAGGTCAAGTACCATTGCACCTTCTCGCAAGAAGAATGGCCACATTGTTGAGTTACGCTCAGTAGAGCCAAGATTGAGAGTAAGGAGAGGATGAGTAACTTGAGAACCATTAGAGGAGTCCTTCACCTTTGTAGTCTCTAGAGCCAGCGACTGCTTTTTCTGCTAGACATAGGCCTAGGTTCGTAGAGGACTTCTTTGACTCCTTTGGTGACTCTAAGCAGTGTTCTGGTTTAGGATTTCGTGAGGAGAGACCACGGGTAGTATCGACCTTTTGGTAGGTCGATTCGGAGAGGTCTAGGTGGTTCTCGTGTGCATTCTTATGATTTTACTCCTAACCATTTTACTGCTGCTTCTACTGCTTTGCCCAAGCATCGTGTGACTCAGTACTGGATTCCAAAGTCTCTTATCACTAACCCCAGTACCGAGGCATAGATGTTTCCTTCTTATGCCCTGTAGGTCCATCATGCGAGGAAGGAGGACATATGACTTGATTGACTCTGGGTGTTCTCGACACATGACTGGAGGTTCTGGATGGTTCTCCTCTCTCACACGTGCATCCGACAACGAGTGGATCACTTTTGGAGATGTTTCTACTAGGACTATGACAGCCAAGGGCACTGTGAGATTTCTTACACCTTCATGCCTTTATCTTCACGATTATTCAGTCCTGGCGTGTTGTGCTTATCATTGTGCTCATTTGTATCTTATCGGCATGTGTTCTCCTATGATATTCTTCATCATGCTTTTGCGTGTATTTTGTTTATATATTCTTGTATTATATTGTTATTCTCTAGTTTCATGGATGTATAAGCTTGGTTTAGTCTTCATGAGCTTGTGTTGTCTTGTATATTCTGTATTTTGCTCTTGTTGATCTTTGCCCTGTGTATTCACTTGCTTACTTGATTTCCATGATTTGTTCCATAACATGTCTTATGCTCTCATGATACTGTGGATACTTGGGTCTTGCCATAGCTTTCACTAGCACACTTTACCTTTGACTGTATTATATGATGTGTGTTATGCTATGTGCATGTTTGCTTGCTCCTATGCCTTCTTGTGGACTAAGGATAGGTTGAGTTTTGTCATATCTTGGATAGCCTGTACTGAAATTGAGTTGACTCTCTCCATGCTCATGTTTTAAATTGTTGACTATATGCTTTTATGAGCTTTGGATCATTTGCTGCTATTCTTGCTAGTCATGTGTCTTGGTACTGTTTCTCTAGATTTTGTCTCACTAACCTAGTACCAAGGCATAGACTTTTCTGTCTCTTTGGTGTAGGCTTTTCAGTTGAGAAGAAGAACATGTGAGTCATGATTTCAAATTGTTGGTTCTTCTTCATATGTGCTTTCAATGATGGCTATCACTTCTTGGAGACAAAAGAATTTGAGATGAAGATGATGGGTGAGCGCAACTATCTTCTGGAGCTTCAAGGAATGGATCTTCATCCATCATGACTACATCTCACTGCCAAGCAGTGCGACTCAGGTTTGAGCTTCTATACCTTTCATTTATGTATGGTATCCCTAGTCTACCTTGCATAGCATCTGTTTTGTGTCAGGTGTTGGGCTTGTTGTGTTCAGGGTAGATAGGAGGCTCTGTTCTAGCACGTGTCTTTTCTAGGCACTCTTCTTATCCCTTGGTTTTCTAGGATGCACTTTTCTCACAGCCTAGGTCGAGCTTGTCTCCCGATCCTTTGTCCTTAGCGTGTTTTTGTGTTGCCTGTAGGTCTTTTTAGTGATGGTGTTTCGCTCCCTAGCTTTTCGAGTTTCTTTCCTAGAGATCTTGTGGAGTTTGAAGTTTTTATGCTAGTTTTGTGAAGTCCTAGGCTCATTTGGCAGATATCCTCTCAAATCTTTTAGACCCAACAAGGTTTGCCACCTTGAGAAGCAAGTTAGAAATAATTTATTCCTTTGGGTTGGTTTGAGGGGGAGTTTGTTCTTTTTGCATTCATTTGTATCATAATGTATTTTTCATTTCAGCAACTTGCATTGTAATATAACCTTATGGAGCTTTGATTATTATCCATGTATGACATGATTTCATACTATATACCCTGCCATGTCTTGTGCTAGTTTGCTAGACTTTTCATCTCAATGATCAAAGGTCACATAGAACAATTGTTCTTTCATATGGACCTTAAGTGAGATTTTGTCGATTTTTTGGAAATTGAAGCTTTTGTGCTTTCTTTTGCTTTATCTCACTTGGTTATGCTATTCTGAAGCCAGCTTGGTCATTTCCTTTGCTTTTTCTTGCATTTGGACCAAGTTGTGCCTTTGCGCGAAAACTGCAAGTATTTTACTTTTCAAACCACAAAACTACATTTTCTGAGAAATTGCCAATGTGTTCATCAAGGGGGAGATTGTGGATATCATGGGGATATGCCCATGATCTTAGGATGATGAAACAATTGGCAATGTTACTTTTGGTTTGAAGTTTCACGCGTTTTCGGCAAAGTTAAAAGGCTGATCTTTAGCCATTTTGGGAATTTGGCTTTGGGATAGATTGAGTTCATAGGCTATAGTGCATATGTGTTGCATATTGCATGTTTTGAGCTAACGTGGGTCAAGTTGTGAAGAACTTGTTCCCGGATTCGTGTTTGCTTGTCTATTGCTGTGCAGGTGGCTTGCAGGTCAATGACGGTCAACGGCGAGGTGGATCGGGACTAAGCTTGGAGAGCTGAGGTCCAGAACGATCAAGGATGCCGGGTGAGGTCAATGGACTCAAGCGTGGCGCAGAATGGACAAGGATGACCGAACAGGCGATTCGGTCGGCCGGGTTGATCAAGCGGTGCGGGGGTCGGTGCAAGTGCCAAGGTGGTCCGGTGGAACCGGATGGGATAGACTTGCCGACACGATGAGAGCCGCTGGATCAACCTACACGTGGCGAAGCAGGCGATTGCTTCAACTGGTTTGGACTCGGTCTTCGGAAAGGATCGAGAAGGGGTATTTTGGTAATTTTACCAAATACCGCTTTGGTGACCTAATGCCAACCCGCGGCGCAAGACAGTGCGTCAAGAAGTGGATTAGGTCAAGAGAAGTGATGACGGTGCTTTAAAATACGTGCATGTGTGTTCCGTTGATGTTGGGTCTTAACGGAAGCCTATTAGGGTAAAGCTTCTAGAAGCTTCAATCCTAAAAGGTGTTAGGGTTAGGGGCTGCCTTAAAAAATCTGGTGAAAAAAAAATAGTCGCTGCCGCTGGAGGGTAAAGAGGACCGTGTGTGTGGCGGCGGCCCGGTGTGCTCCAGAAAAATTGGTCTCCTGTGGCGGTGGCCATTTCTTGCGTGCGGAAATGAGAGCCTGAGTGTCCTCAAGAAAAAAGTCGATGCACTCGTGAGGAAAGTTGAAGTCCAATGTGGCGGCGTGTCTCTGGAAGAAAAATGAAGCCGGGTGTTGGCGGCCGGTTCCAACCTGAGAAAGTCGGAGCCCCAGGCGGCACTTTGTTGTGACCATGAAAGCAGAACATGGCGGCGAAGAAGTTGTAGCTTTGCAAAAGCAGAAATTTCAATGCGATCTGCAGTCTTTGTAATTGTTGACGTCCTTTTCTTTGTTAGAAATCTTGATTCACTTTTTGATCTGAAGTTGGTGGATTGTTGAGTCAGTAGTAATCATCGTTCCGTGTGCTTGAAATTGCTGCGGCTGCTTGTTCCCGAGAAATCCACAGCGTCTCTCTTTGATTTGATTGCCAGCATTTTTTTTGTGTTTCGTTTCTTTTTACTTGTCGGCTCCGAGTCTGGTGATTTGATGCGGGCAAGCCGAGTGACTTTGTGCTCCGGATAATCGGTATAGTATTTGTAGAAAAGTAAAGGAGATGGCGGCGGCTTGTCCTTCTTAACAAATTGCGCAGCGCGCCTGGTAGAAAAACTGGTGGATTGCAGCGGCTTGTTTCCGTGAGAAATTGAAAGCACTTGGCAGCGCCGGCAAGTGGTTCTAGATTCTAGCAGTTTTGTCATTGGGGATCTGTTTATCTTGTCTACCATGTGACTAAAGTCCTGTATTTAATTGCTGTCGGCTCGGCTTCTTGAACCTGCTGTATTTCGGTTGTCCCTGGGCAGTAGGTTCTCTCTTACTTCCTATTGGCTTTTGTGTGGCTGTTTTCTTTTTATTAATTTGTCAATTTGATCTGAAATTCTTTCTTGTGACCGATCTGTTTCTTTGTGGGGCTCGGCCTTTGTCAGGCGGTTTGTTGTTTCGATTTCTTTGCATGCGTCAGCGCTACCGAGTCGTCTCATAAAAATCGTGCACCCGTGAGAAAAGAGGCTTCCTGTTGCTCCTGTAGAAACCAGTCCTCTGCGGCTGTAGCTTCTTGCTATCCTTGTGCAGTTTCACTCGGAGGTTTGCTGCTTTTATTCGTTTTATTGCTAGTGGCTGAAACTTGGATGCTTTGTTTATTGCTTTGGGCTGTGTCATCAATGATGCGAGTGCTGTTTCAGTTTAGTTTATTGTTGTCTTGCGGCTGTAATGATCCCCACATGAACTAAAATCCTAGGCTGTTCGCTGTCTTCTCTTGCATTCTCTTCTTGTGTGCTCGGTTCAGTGTGGTGCGTTGTAGTACATGACCGATCTTCTTTGTTATTTGATGCGAGAGATGTCGCCGACAATTCACTATTTGAGATTTGGTTATTTTATTGTTGTTTGCTTATGCGCTCTGTTGGTTGTTGCGGCACATCACGTGCGCAGCGTCTGCGGTCTTGAGTAGTTTGTAGTCTTTTACTTAGGGGTTTGATCAAATTCAACACAGGTCATCTGCTGTGTCTGTATACAGATCTTCATAGCTTTTATAGCTATTGGAGTGAAAGTAGTGTTGAGCACGATCGAGGTGAAAAATACAGAAAGCGTCTATTCACCCCCCCCCCCGCTAGTCGCCTTTCCGGTCCTACAAAAAGTATATTGTTTTACCTTATCACGCATGGCTATTTGTATAAAAATGGTTTAGGTAGTAGCTAAATTCCTACTTGACAATATGCCTCCTTGAATGATTGAACTCGACATGTTGACATGTTCCCTTTGGACACCTTAGAATGGTTATTCATAGTTGGTCTTGTATTGATATTACCAACCTGGGAGCGTATTTATGCTTAGCCTTGCTTTAGATGTGTTGGTTCTGAGAATCATGAATCATGTTGTTAATAAACTTGACTAATTGAACTATGGAACTGTGGTTGGTGCCACTATTGAGCGGTGAGGTGCTGATGTCGCAGTTGTATTGATCGTGGTGCGATGCCGCTCTTGTTAAAATTTATTGTGCCAAGACCAGGGTGGTCTTTTGGCCGGGTGAACCCATGTTTTCTCACTCGGGCGAGTGATCGTGCAGTAAAGGGGGTGCTATATGCACACTGGGATGAGGTTGTCTCGCCTGAGTGGTCTAAGGACCTAACTTTATGTTCCTTGCTCCGGGTCTTCCGTGCAACCACAAGACCATTTTATGAGGGTGTTCTGGGCCAAATAATTAGCGATGCTTTGGTCTGGTTCTGTTGTGGTGGAAGTGTGTGCTGTTTCACACTTGGCGCAAGAGGGGGCACGAATCCGGGGGGGCGGGGGGGGAGGGGGGGTTTGCATCCCAACGGAAGCGAAACCTTAGCGGGCAGAACCAAGCCAGATCATAGCTTTGTAAAGGCCTTGTCACGCTCTCTAGACTGCTCACCTCCGGAAGTGAGCAAGGGTTTTCCGGGAACCCGTCCCGCTAGAGAGATCGTGGATTGTGGGTAAAGTTGTACACCTCTGCAGAGTGAAAAATCTATTCGAATAGCCAAGTCCTTAGTTATGGACACTGCCTGGAACAAATGCATGAAGGGTAGCTTTCTCGAATTGTGTTCCTGGGAGCTCCAGAGTTGGTGCTCTGGGGTGATCGTGTGGGCTCTGGAGTTGGTGCTCCAGAGAGGTCGTGGGAGAGATCCTGGTCGTGGGTGCGACCAGGCCTTCCACGAGTGGTTTTGGGAGTGAGTTGGCACTCATGACCTCCTTTGAAAACAAAATGTACTTATGTGTTACTTTTTTTTAACTTGAGCTTTGCAATCTACTTATTCTATTTACTGTCAAATATCGCTTTCTGCAAACTAACCCTACAGCTATCATTGGCCAAGCCATTGCGTGAATAATATGTGCATACTTGTTCCCTGCGATTTGCTGAGTACATTCAAACGTACTCATGGCTTTAAGCCCTGTGTTGAAGCAGTGGCCGAAGGAGATCAAGGACAAGGGTGCTTAGACCTCTTCGAGGAGGAGTTCTATGATGATCCAACCTTCTAGGAGACGTCCTCCACTCGACATCCTATGGGCTTGCCGGATGGCCTCGCGCTTTTGTGGCTTCGCTGTTAAGTTCTGTTGTCGGATTTTGTAAGCCCATGATGGCACCTTTTGTAACCAAGCTTGACCATAAGGTCCTTGTTTAATATAAGTTAATTTGTCTGCTTCATCTTATTTCTTGTCGTATGGTTGTGGTTACACCTGTGTTGATCTGTGCGAGCTAGCTGGTGATCTTGGGACTAGTTCAGTGCTCAAAGACTAGGACCTCTCAGAAGTCTTTATGATCTCCTAGGTGGTCCTGTAGTACTTCCTCTCAGGGTGCTCTCCAAGGACCTCCCAGACCTGCGGGTGGTCCTATCGGACCTCCCTAGTTGGTCTTAGGACATCTCCCTGGGTGTATCCCGAGAGGGACTTGACACTAGCACAGCTGGCCAGCGGCTTAAGGCGAATGATTTATTTATGGGTGATATTAGGCAAGCACCCAATACAACAAATACATGGTGGGAATTAAGAGAGCAGAGCACGGACGAGCGAGGCATACGGTGTGGAGAAGCATACGATGGGAGATTCTCACGGTAACATTTCCCTTATATATATGTATCCACAAGACCAAGTCGACAACCAGTGCCCCCAGCCTCAGGTACACACACCATTGTTTCTGACGCTCAGATATCAATGGCTTCGCTGCTTCCGTGGCTGGCATGGCTTATCGTCTCCCTCTTCTCCGTCTACCTCCTCGACCTCCTTGCCCACGCACGCCGCTGCCTCCCGCCGGGCCCGCACCCACTGCCACTCATCGGCTGCCTCCACCTTCTCGGCGATCAACCGCACCGTTCCCTCGCTCGCCTAGCCAAGATCCATGGCCCGCTCATGTCCCTCCGCCTGGGCGCGGTTACCACGGTGATCGTCTCCTCCCCGGACGTTACCCGCGAGATCCTGCAGAAGCACGACGCCGTCTTTGCATCCCGGTCCGTGGCGGACGCCGCCGGAGACCACGGCAAGAACTCCGTCGTATGGCTGCCCAACGCGCCACGGTGGCGTGCGCTCCGCAAGATCATGGCCACGGAGCTGTTCGCGCCGCACCGGCTCGACGCGCTCCAGCAGCTCCGGCAAGACAAATTGCAGGAGCTCGTGGACCACGTCGCGCGGCTGGCGCGCGAGGGCGCGGCGGTGGACTTAGGCCGCGTGGCGTTCACGACGAGCCTGAACTTTCTCTCGCGCACCATCTTCTCGCGCGACCTGACAAACCTTGACGACCTTGGCGGGTCGAAGGAGTTTCAAGAAGTGGTGACAGAGATCATGGAGGCTGTGGGGAGCCCGAACGTGTCCGACTTCTTCCCGGTGCTCGCGGCAGCCGACCTGCAGGGTCTGCGCCGGCGGACGGCCCGCCTGGATGCCCGGCTGCACCGTGTGTTCGACGCGGAGGTGGACCAGAGGCTTCGCGGCCGCGACACTGGAGAGCCCAGGAAGAACGACTTCCTCGACGTGCTGCTCGACGTCGCCGTACGGGATGGTGACAAGGCCGGGCTGGACCGCGACACGCTACGGTCACTGTTCACGGTAAGTAGATCTTGTTAGAATTTTTCTTGTCTTCACTCTTTCGTTCCAGAGAGAGGTTCGGCCTCATCCAGAAAAGAATTGCTCCGCTCGGCTTCACCGCTGGACCCGCTGTCTCTCCTCCTGCTTGTGTTGTCCTCACGTGAAGCTTCCATCAGCGCCCCTGGTCTTCGGTTGTTCACAGCAGCCCCTCTGCCCTTTCTTCACGTGTTCCTGCCGGAGATAAAAGACGCTGAGACAATGCGAACAAACGACGCGTGACCACACTTGATTTCTTTCGGGAGCAGTGCTTCTCTTTTTGTGTTTTGTATTTCTTCTCACAACTCTATAACTCAACTCTGTACAACAACGATTACAGACTTGGCCTTATAAAGGCTGAGCTCCTAGACTCATAAACGGACTAAGAACCAACTCGGAAACCAAATCCTAAAACGAAAACGGAAAGAAACTTCTAAAAATGAGATTAACTTTAACAATCACCTTTTTAATCTCATTTCTTCACCTTGATCACGACGATCTTCTCTCTCATCTGAACTTCCAAGCCTTTCTCTTTTACCTGCACTCCTGTGCATCGTTTCTTCCTAGGCCGATACCGTCCTACTGCCTGCACTTGCTTCATCCTGAACTATGCACAAACCAACGCTTGCCGCGCCTCGCACCTGGACTGAACTCGTCCTTCCTTGCATGCCCGCCTAGGCTGGAGCACCTGCTCCCACGACCGTCTGGGCTTCGCCATTACCTGAGCCTCTCGCTCCCCTCTCTTGGATCAAGTCTGTCCGCTTTCCCACGTATATCTCAGCTAAGGCTACACCACCTCTTCCTCCTGCGTCAACTTCGTGTACATCGCGCTTTCATGAGCGTGGGACTCGCCGCCTCAGTAGCTCCTCAGTGCGTCTTGTTTGTCTTGTTGTCTCGACCTCCCAAGGCTCACTTTCTTGCACCTCTGCACCAACTGTGTGCCACTCCTGGGTTTCGTCATGTTCTGGTTCGATACCCAAGTCCCACTCTTGCTCCTCCAGACTATCCTTCATACAAACCGGTTTACAAGTTTTTAGAGAAATTTTATACAACCGGTTTGGGGATCTTTTTACCTTCATCAACAGATCTTTGTTCTTGTCATAGACACGTAAGAATTCATCCTGTAGCTCCACCCTGCACCCCCGTTCCGCCAACTGCCTGAGAATGAGTATGTTGTTGCACAAACTTGGTATAAAGTAAATATCAGGCAGCATCTTCTGATCACCGTTCTTTCATCGCAACAACATTATACCTTTGCCTTTTATCTGTACCGTGGAGCCGTTGCCAAACTTAACTTTTCCTGTAATCTTCTCGTCGAGCTCATGAAACATAGAGCGATTTCCCGTCATGTGATTGCTTACTCCATTGTCCAAGTACCACTCATCAGTAAGATCGTGGCTGTCTCCCTATGTATGTAGTTTAGGAACTACATTCTCCTCGTTCAACATCACCATAACCGGTGCCTCGTTGACACATAAGGAGAGAGACAGGGTAGGATCGTCATCGTTTTCACAGACTCGGTTGAGGTTTACCTCCTCGTTTTTCTTCTTATTTTGGCAATCCGAAGCATAGTGTCCATATTTGTCGCAGTTGAGGCATTTTATGTGGCTGCGACACTCCGACGCGTAGTGACCGAATTCTTCACATTTAAAACACTTGACATGAGACTTATCACGTGTTCTGTCACCACTGCCTTGCCCAGCCTTCTCTCCACGTCCTCCTCTGCCTTGAGTAGACATTGCCTCCTATTGAGAACGAGATAGCAACAACTGTTCATCTTCTTCTTCTTTGCGATGTCGTCTCCCCTTTAAAGTTCATCATGTTTGTGTTATCCTCACGTAAAACTTCTATCAGTGCCCCTGGTCTTCGGTTGTTCACAACAGCCCCTCTGCCTCGGTGCTTTCTTCACGTGTTCCTGCCGGAGATAAAAGACGCCGAGACAATGCGAATAAACGATGCAAGACCACACTTGATTTCTTTCGGGAGCAGTGCTCCTCTTTTTGTGTTTTATATTTCTTCTCATGACTCCATAACTCAACTCTATACAAGAACGATTATAGACTTGGCCTTATAAAGGCTGAGCTCCTAGACTCATAAACAGACTAAGAGCCGACTCGGAAACCAAATACTAAAACGGAAACAGAAAGAAACTTCTAAAAACGAGATTAACTCTAACAGATCTGCAGAAGTTTTTAATTTCTTGCACGCTCGTTTCAAAAAATAAAATAAAATATTGCACACAGGTCATGTGATAGAAGGACATGCGTATTTCGGTACATTATTGACCAAGTTGCACTTTGGTAATGTTATATGTCGATTTCATATACAGAAAAGATCTCTATCTTTAGGTCACGGTCATGAAACTTTTTTGACAAAATCGGATCTCGTCTCGTACAAGCGACCAAATAAATGACAATTTGGTAAGTGATCTTATGCAAATGTAAGATAAATTGTATATATCTCTACTATTACAAAATTAGAGTTGGTAGTGGTCCGTCCTCCCCACTCCTCTTCGGTGTGTCTGTTGGATCGATGAGCGGAGCACCGACAGCTCCGATCGCGTTGTTGAGTACGATGATGGTGGACGACCCGACATGTTGTGATTATAATGTTTTTAATCTGTAGCAATGCACGGGCATTGAACTAGCTAGTTTATGATATATTCTTGAGTGAGGTTCAGAAGGCGACTGGCTAGGACCAGGCAAACATCAACTTATATATTTACAGGGCCCGTGTGGAACTGAGATTTCACAGGAATATCACGCGAAAGATTTAAATTCCCGTAGGAGAAAAAAAAAACCCTTCTTGTATAGTATACTAAGTGAATAGTCTACGTATATCCTAGCAAACAAACGTTCTTCTTACCTTTTAGTGTATTCAGTTTTCTTACAAAAAAATAATAACAAGTTAAACCTTAGTAGTAGGGACAACTTTGCAATTTTCAACCATGTGGAAAACGTAGAGTAGTGTAAAAAGTCAAACTTGAACTTGTAACTTACCAAATAAACGGGTTTTAGGAAGAAAAATCATACAACTGTATTATGCTTGTTATGTGTATCTTAATAATTTTTTGTGACATCATTAATTTAATATATTTGTATGTTAGGATTTGTTTGCCGCCGGAAGTGACACAAGCTCAAGCACTGTGGAATGGGCAATGGTAGAATTGCTTCGAAACCCATTATCTATGGCTAAATCTTGCGACGAGCTTGCACAAGTTATCGGCTCAAGAAGGAATATTGAAGAATCTGAAATTAGCCGGTTGCCCTATCTTCAAGCTGTGATAAAAGAAACTTTTCGACTTCATCCTCCCACTCCACTGTTGTTACCACGCAAAGCTGAGATGGCCATAAAAATAGAAGGTTACACAATACCTAAAGGTGCACGTGTGCTTGTAAATGTATGGGCGATGGGTCGAGATAAAGACGTATGGTCTGAACCCGAGATGTTTATGCCTAAGAGATTTCTGGAAAGGACAATTGACTTTAGAGGTGGAGATTTTGAGCTCATTCCATTCGGTGCAGGACGTCGGATCTGCCCTGGGATGCCATTAGCAATTCGGATGGTGCATTTGGTTCTCGCATCATTACTAAATCAGTTCAAATGGAGTCTCCCAGTTGAGGTTGAAAGAAATGGAATTGATATGACCGAAAAGTTTGGCGTGACGCTAGCAAAGGTGGTGCCTCTGTGTGCCATAGCTACACCAATTTGAGCCAACAACCCAGTCCATCATTCAGAATAATAGTTTTATATAAGTGAAGTGTCATGTGGGGGGCTCACGTATGGAAGAAGAAGGAAGAAGACTCGAGAGATCACGTCAGAGCAATCCGGTTTGGACTCTTCAGCAAAGCCGGCTGTTTTGCCAGAATAGGAACAGTTGCTTTATTAGTTTCCTTCTCAGTTAGAGTTGTATTCGGAAACTATGTATTAGTAATGCTTTCGTATTCGTTTTACTTTCCTAGTCCAGATTGTTTGAACCTCTTTATATAGAGGAGAAGAACACTTTGCTTTGGTTAAGAAAATATTAGAAAACTGCCTCAACTCTTCTGCTCCTCTATTCTATCTTGTACTGTCTGTTGCCGTTTGCCTGTTCGCCTGCACATCAGGAACTCGACCTTGTGGCAGCAGCCACCATGGCGCCTCGGCCGCAACGTCGGGGCGCTGGTCCTCGCCCGAGTACTAGCCACAGCTACAATCTTCGGTCATCTGCTTTGGCTCCCAAGGAAATCCCTGACATGAAGCTTATATCATAGCTACACCAATTTATGTAAAATGAATCACACATGGGGTTGGATATCATTGATGTGGCAACGATAACACATTTTCATACGAATTTCAACTGTATCTTAACCACAGTAGAATAAGTGAAGTTTTCTCTTTTTCAGGATTTTTTTTTTCAGTAAGGGGGATTCCGGAGTCCGCTTATCTTAATCATTTTTTGTGGCCGCTTTCGAAACAACATGGTTACGTGTTGTTAGCTATTAGTTTATGTTCAATACATGGTGATCATTTTTTGTGGCCGCTTTCGAAACAACATGGTTACGTGTTGTTAGCTACTCCGTACTAGTTTATGTTCAATACATGATTTTTCTACTTTTGAAAAGGGAATCCTTGGTCACAAGGAAAATGGCCGAACTTTAATTTCATTATTGGGATATTGTTCACTACTGATCGAAAACTATAGCTTGGTTGTTATTGAATTGTAGGCTGTAGCTATCAAAGAAATCCAGATCGCTTGTTTGATTTGTTGCTGCTACTGCATGAGAACATGTATCTTGTTCCCTTCCTAAAAGAACGAACATGTATTTTCTGCCAGTTAAATAGGAATTCATGGACACTATAGGCACAACGTTAGCTGCCAATCCACACACAATGAAGAATATCTTACTTTTAAAAAGCAGATAAGTTATAGAGAATGCCAAATTCTACATTTACGCGCACTACAGACAGTGATGTGCTGTTTCAGAGAAACTAAAACACCAAACTGTTGGAAATAATCAAAACTTGGTTTAGAAACAGAGTGTTTTCAGTGTCAGTGTCAGAAACCGTATCAGAGTAAGATACGGAATCGTTTTTTTCGATATGAGTCCGGATAGGATAGAAGTGTTTTTTTCCTATTTCTAAGATGTAAAGTTGTGTATAAATAGACGAAGAGAAACCAGAAAAAGTGCCAGGTCCTACACCGCAAAATTGAGTTCTGTTTTGCTCTCTGTTGTCTTGGTTTCGTTATTGTCATTTCTGTTCATCGTCAGAATAGAATGGCCAATCAATTGAGATTGGTCTTGGCGGGGTCTTCTTCTGTCCAGAGATTGAGAGTGCGTGTTGCATCCTGAGTTTAGTTTCCACACGTGGTATTAGAGCTCATGCACGCCTCAACGTCTTCTGGTTCAAGACTGAGAGGACCCCGGGTTATTTTTGTAAGACCGAGGTTTTTTCGGTCTTATGGAAATAACTCTGGATCTCAAGTAAATGAATTCCAACTTAATTCCATCTAAGAGAGATGTCCTGACTGAACTAGAGCTCCGATGATCATGCGTATTGCTTCTCTGCAAGCACTACATGATAACTGGTTCTCCAAACAGTCCAAGTCCACACTTAATGAGTTAAAAGAGAATTTAAAAACAGCGGATATGTAACCGTGTTGGCTCCTAAGATCAGCGACCAATACGCTTATACTCTCATTTAACGTCAATCATAGTCAAACAACATTTATACATTGATAATCCAAAAGACATACAATATAATAGTTAAGTCTACAACTATTACAAAGCGGCCGACCGGCCAAATTAAAATAAGAATATTAAGTAGCAACAGAAGTAATATAAATAAACCAAAAGGTCCAGCATGGTGTGCCCCATAACCTATGGCAACCGACTGAGAGCTAGAAACAACACTATTCGTTAGCGTTGCCAAACTTGATGCTAACGAACTCGTCGGGCGAAGCATCATCATCACCTGAATTTGTAGAGCCGGGTAAAGTACAGTTGTAATCGCAAGTCTTACACAAAGGAAAAATTATTTATGCTTAGAGGATATCAAAGAATGGCATTAGTGGCTTAGTTTTGCGGAAAACGCAACAATTTTCACCCTACACATATTAGTTTTCAGATGCCATTTTGTAAACAAGTTTTAAAACAAAAGGTAAACATGTGATATAGATATACATTAATAAACAATTGAAACAAACAAATACCAAAGTGGTAGCCCACTTTAATAAACTAAAATACATGAATACCCGTTCGTACCGAATACCAAGTTGTAACTATGTCAATTTTAATTGAAAGTCTAACAGTAATGACTTCCGAATTCAAGCGGTCGTCTGTAACCGCGGACACGGCTATTCGAATAGATTTACACCCTGTAGGGGAGTATTACTTTACTCACACGACTCGATTAGCTCGTATGCCTCCGAATAATGACACACTTCCTAAGGTATGCCAAAATGGGGAAATCGAGATTCGGTAATTTTTAGCAAGAAAGCCCTACCGAGATAAGTCCCCCTTATGAGATGAACCCCATACTTAGTACAAGCTACAGATAGCGCTTGCTAAGCGGGCACACAAGTTGTATTGGAAATACCGATACAATGTAAATAAAGAAAAGTAGTGCTCACATGCACATTATAGAAAATTGCATCGGCTCCTACGGACAAATGATCGAACACAAGTGTCCTCACACCACTTGGGACTTTAACCAATAAAACCTTCCCCTTACTTGACCAAGCCAGTTCCCAACCCCAGCGTGTTGTAGCACGAGTTGTACTTGAATTAACGACGTCGCCATAGTTCGTTCATTGTTGGTCCGGACAAGACAACCACAAAACCCGAGTCTCGTGCATAACTGCACCCACACTAACAACCACTTGTCCAGACCCAAATCACTTTCGAAATAAACAAAGTTTAACTTAAGAGAAAGATATGAAGATCTGGAATAAAATGAAGATAAGAAAGTTTTGTGTCTCCCATAATTAACGGGCTACTCCTGACAATCGATCTACCGCAAAACTAGACTTGCATGGCTAAGGAATTTCATATATAATATATATTTCACACAACCTAACTTAAGCATATAAGTACTGGATTAATTCAAGGATAACATCATGAATAGGACATAACTAACTACACATCACAAAAATATCGACATAACAAAAATAGTATGCAAGTAATTATCATTGCAATAACTTATCAAAAGTTGGGATCAATATGATGCAAAAGAAAGTTTAAATGATGCTTGTCTTGCTGGAAATCAAGTTGTTCACTCTCAGTGGTGTAATCGTCGATTTGTGGCAATTCGGACTCTATAGAAAAACGACATCGAATAAACACCGAGAAATAGCCAAAAACTCAAAATGCTAAAAAATGCATGAAATTTATACATCAATAATATCATGATTTTATATGAATTTAAGTGCAAAAATTATTCCATTTGAAGTTTATATGAGAGAGTTATGGCAGTTTGAAACTCATATTTTGAGAAAAACCAAAAAAATGCAATCTATCACTATTCATCCAATTTTAATTATTTAGTGAAAATTTGTAGAACAGTGGTGGATAAAAGGATTGCATGGTTAGAAATAAAATAAAAAGTTATGTTTAATAAAACTTGAATCACCCAAATTGGAGTTCATATGCATTTTCTACGAAATTTTGAAGTTAAGCGAATTTCTAGTACAAAAATAAATCCTTACTAAGTTTAATTCTCATAACAAAATTTCATGCAATAGAAACATATTTCAAACCCATTTCAAAATAGATTACATTAAAAATACGTTCTAACAAAATTGGTTTCATTCAATTTGAAGTTAAAATGAATTAGTTATGTATTTTGAAGTTCTTTTGAATTCTGATGTAACAATAAATTGTTTGAATTCATAAATGCATTTAATACTTTTCTTACGGTCTTACCTAGCTTCTGCTGCTGACAAGCAGGTCCACTACACAGTACCATTTTTCATTTACTTTCCAAATTAAAAGCGAATTGTGGTGGGCCCCAATCGTCATAGAGTTAGCGCGAGGAATAGTGCATGGACCGAGGTCCATGCACTTGGTCCACCGATGCGCACCCGTGAACTAACTCACTTACCTACGAGCCAACCTGTCATACACCGAAAGCCATCACTTATGCGGCTGAACGTGCTTTACCAACACAAATCTCGCTATACTAATGATTGAGCTTTAGCCCTAATGACGTGGCTACAATTATGGTCGGACATTCTGACAAAAACCGATATTGGCTTCCTAGAGCCTCGCCGACATTTTCGGCCATGGTGGCATGAACCAAGGGTAGGAATGGAACCACAATAGCACTACACACCTAATGGAAGTGGTGGCGGCGGCTGAGCCAGCCTAGAACGGTGACGAGTCGGAGAGGGGCGGCGCTACATTTTTGCCAAATGTGCATGCAACAAAAGAGCTCTATATTGTCCATTCAAGTAGGTGCCTGAGCAACTACGTGGTCTAGGGAGGCTACCTGAGCACCGGAGAGAACTAGAGGTGGCCAGAGGTAGCTCGACGTCGTTGATGTCCACAGCGGTGAAGAGGTCCAACGTGGAGAAGGTGGTTTGAGGAGAACCAACAAAGAAGAATGGTCGGGATAGTTTCCTTAGGGTAGAGGAGGTGATGTCACAAAGAGGAATTGAGGTATGACTCACCACACCGGCATCGAGGAAGACGACTAGGGTTTGCAGCCAACAAAAGAAATTCTTCCAAATCCAAGAGCTCCTGTGAAGCATCGAGGAAATTGCTTGAGGAGAAGTTATCCTTAGGCTAAATGGCACATGATGACGCACTTGAGAGAGGATAAGCCTTACCCAGGAGGAAGTTGTCACAACGGTGGCTTTCGGGGCATGCTCCGGAGCCAAGAATGACACGATATTGTCCTGAGAACTACAAACAACAACAGTGGCTCCAATTAGCTGAAATGGAAATGGCATGCAAGGAGGAAGCTAGGGGACTCGGTGACAGGGAGGTTACGGAAGAAGTGAGCACAAAAGAGCTCCTTCCTCCTCAGCCTTGAGAGAAAGCATGGGCGAAATAGAGGAGGGAGAGGGGGTATTATCCTTAAGCGATGACAGAAATGGCAACGGGATGAAATGGTGAAGCACTAGATAGGGAAGAATGGGCGGCGGATTGATGGTGCTGATGGAGCTGCTCAAGGCGCGGCAACAATGTGCCAAAGGAGCTCTGTGCACCGCACGCGCGTGGAGAAGACGCACCTGACCAGTGGGTCTAGGATGGCAGAGGCACAGCACGGGCTAGCCAGACCTAGGTGCGGTGTGGGTGCATTTAGGAGGTCTGGTTCGATCAAGTCAAACGGTCGGGTTCGGTCAAACGAACAATGCAGGGTTTGACTAAGGTTCAATTCAAAACCTCCTACTTTGACCAGTGCGCTAAAAATAGCAAATAAAATCCTGAAATTATGAAATTAATCAGAGAGGTGGTTGGGCCAATATAGTACCCAAATAAATTTTAAAACCTTATTGTTCAAGTTTTCATTTGCTCAATTTTAATTCAAACCTAGAATAAGTTGTTGAAATGAGTTTGGATTTTCTATGGGTTAGGTTAAGTTCCAAGAATTTGGAAAAAATATATTTATTCTTGATAAATATTATAGTATTTAAATAAATTATAAATCGAGAGGAATTTATAAGCATTTGTTTCTATTTTCTTTTGGAGCTTAGATTTGAGTTGTAGGTTTAATCTTTGATTGAGATTTTTCAAGTGCAATAAGTGATGCAAATGCTTCAAAATCATCATGCATGCTCATGATATGCATAATAACTCCATTAATAAAAATGGGTATGTGACAAACCTCCCCCTCCCCCCGCCCCTTACAAAGGATCTCGACCCTAAGATCCTGGTAGTTCAGAAGTTGAACAGGAAGGTTCTAAAAAGAAACAACATCTATTGTCTTGATTTCTTTCAAAGATAGTGCTAAGATAACCTAACAAGGTTACAAGGAATTTCTATTACATTTTCCTTTCTATTGCTTTGTTTAACCTTTCCTTTCTTGATTCAAAGGCACTTCAGATAGAAAGAAAAAGGTCGGGATATTCGGTTCGCATCTGCTCTTCACACTCGCAAGTTGCTTCATCTTTAGTATGGTTGCTCCACTGAATTTTCAAGAACTCAATGTTGCGATTTCTTGTCTTACACTCCGTTTCTTCAAGAATGTGTATCGGGTTCTAATAAGAAAGATCGGGTTACAAGTTGAGTGCTTCCAACTAAGTTGCTTCAGATGGGACTCGAAGACATTTCTTTAGTTGTGATACATGGAAAACATCATGCACATCTGAGAGAGAGGGTGGCAACTCCAATTGATAGGCCACCGATCCTTATTTCGCTAGAATTCAGAAATGCCCGATGTAGCGAGGTGCCAATTTTCCCTTGACTTAAAAACGATGTGTTCCTTTCATTGGTGTGACCTTGAGGTAAACATGATTGTCCACCTCAAAGCTCAACTCATGATGACGATGGTCGGCATAAGATTTCTAACGAGATTGAGCCGCCCGTAGTCGCACTCGAATCACACGAACTTGAACTTCTACGTCCTCCACCAAGGTTGGTCCATAGAATGGCCTCTCCCTGGTCTCGGACTAGTTCAACGGTGTCCTACAAGCTCTACCGTCCAATGCCTCGAAGGGTGACATTTGTATGCTTACTTGGTAGCTATTGTTGTAGGAGAAGCTATTGTTGTAGGAGAACTCCGCATACGGTAAACGCTTCTCCCAATTCTTGTTGTAGGATAGAACACATGCTTGGAGAAGGACTTCTAATATTTGATTCACCCTTTTAGTTTGTCCTCCCGTTTGCGGTTGGTATGCGGTGCTAAAAGAGAGGTCGATCCCCATTGCTTGATGGAGACACTTCAAGAAGTAGGATGTGAACTGAGTACCTTGATCTGAAACGACCACCTTCGGTACACCATGGAGACAAACAATTCTTGAGATGTAAAGCTCTGCTAACTTGGTTCCGGTGTAGGTGGTCTTGACAGGAATGAAATGAACAACCTTTGTCAATAGATCCACGATCACCCATACGGAATCAAACCCAGTTTGAGTCCTCGGAAGGTCGGTAATAAAGTACATCCCGACTTCCTCCAATTTCCACTTGGAAATGGACAGTGGATGGAGTGTACCCACTGGCTTCAAATGCTCGGCCTTGACCTTTTCACATACATCGCACTCAGCAATACACCATGTGATTTGTCGCTTCATTCGGCTCCACCATAACCTCTTCTTCAGATCTTGGTACATCTTGGTACTCCCGGGGTGGATAGAGAATTGGGAGTTATGAGCTTCCTTGAGGATCAATTCCCTCAACTTGCATTCATATGGCACCACTAAACGGTTCCCAAACCATAGGGTGCCTTGTGCATCTTCGGTGAAGCATTTGGCCTTATCTTGCTTCAAATTCTCCTGGATTCGGGCCACCCCCATGTCGGTCTGCTGGCTTCTTTAATCTAGTCCTCTAGTGTGGAATTCACCTTTAGGGCAGCAAGAGACCCTTCTTCAATCATCTCGAGGCTCAGTTGTTGCAACTCAGTGCACAAGCCTGCTGAAACGGGTGTTACCGATAAACAGTTGCATTGAGACTTTTTGCTCAACACGTCAGCAAACCATGTTGGCTTTTCCTGGGTGTTAATGAAGTCTCATATCATAGTATTTGATCAACTTGAGCCATCTTCTTTGCCTCAAGTTCAGATCGGCTTAGGTGAAAATATATTTGAGGCTCTTGTGATCGGTGTAGATCTCGCAACGATTACCAATGAGGTAATGTCGCCAAATCTTCAGAGCATGGACTATAGCTGCTAGCTCCAAGTCGTGTGTGGGATAATTTGCTTTGTGAGGTCTCAATTGCCTTGATGCATATGCTACCACTCGGCCCTCTTGCATAAGCACACAATCGAGCTCATGGCGAGATGCATCACAGTATATGTCGAAGCTCTTGTGAATGTCGGGCAAAATGAGCACTAGAGCTTTGGTCAGACATTCTTTAAAATTTGAAAACTTTCTTCGCACTCTACTTACCATTCAAACTTCTTTTCTTTCTTTAAAAGCTAGGTCATCGGCCTCACAATTTTGGAGAAGTTCTTGATGAATGTGGGTAGTAACCCGTCAGTTCAAGAAAATTGCGGATTTCGGTAATGCTCTTGGGCTGCTTCAAATTCAATACCTCTTGCACTTTTCTCAGGTCAACTGCGATACCACCTTTGGATAGTACATGACCCAAAAAAGCTAACTTCACAAAGCCAAAACTCGTACTTGCTGAATTTAGCATAGAGTTGATGTTGACAAAGCGTCTCCCACACAAACCTCAAGTGTTGCTCGTGTTCTTCATCAGACTTGGAGTAGATGAGGATGTCATCAATAAACATAACGACGAACCGATCTAGATACTCCGTAAAAACCGAATTCATGAGTTTCATGAAGTATGCCGGTGCATTTGTCAATTTGAAGGACATGACAGTGTACTCGTACAAACCGTAACGAGTAGAGAATGTCTTCTTTGGTATATCTTCGGTTCTGACCTTGATCTGATGATAGCCCAGTCGCAAATCAATCTTGAAAAACACTTGATCTCCACTCAGTTGGTCAAACAAATCATCAATCCGAGGAAGTGGATATTTGTTCTTAAAAGTGACTTTGTTTAGCGGACGGTAGTCAATGCACATCTGCAAACTCCTGTTTTTCGTCTTGATGAAAATAGCTGGCCATCCCCAAGGAGAGGAGCTTGGCTGAATAAAGGCTTTATCTTGAAGCTCCTTGAGTTGCTCCTTCAATTCTACCAATTCGTTGGGAGACATCTAGTACGGCCGTTTTGAAATTGGCGTAGTACCGGGTGCAAGCTCGATCACAAACTCGATTTTGCAATCAGGAGGCATGCTTGGGAGTTCTTCGGGGAATACATCTGGGTACTCACATACCACTGGTACCCTCTCTATTTCAAGAGTGGTACTCACTTCCACAGTATAAAGATGAGAACTGACAATGTTTAGGGCAAAAACTACTTGATTGCCGTCTTCACTTGTGATAGAAACCGATCTTTGTGGCCCTATCACTCCATCGATGGCAGCTAGAAATAGATATTTCCTCCTCTTAGTCGATGATTACAGCCAGATGATGTGGGTATACATGCTCACTGAGAAAAGCAAAGCATTTGAAAGGTTCAAGAACTTCAAGGCACTCGTAGAAAATGAAGTCGACAGAAGAATATAGGTGCTCAGGACAGATGGTGGCGGGGAGTTTCTCTCCAATATCTTCAATGATTTCTATGCAGATCATGGAATTCAGTGTCATCTCACTGCACCCTATACACCACAACAAAATGGAGGTGTGGAACGCAGAAACAGGACAGTGGTGGAAATGGCAAGGAGTTTGCTCAAGAGCATGCATATGCCAGGATACTTTTGGGGGGAGGTAGTGCGGCATGCGGTATACATTTTAAATTGGGTATCCACAAAAGCACTACCTATGTCAACTCCTTTCCAAACATGGACCGGGAAGAAACCGCATTTGGATCACCTGAGAGTATTCGGCTGCATGGCTCACATGAAAATTCCATCAGTACATGTTAAGAAGCTTGGGGATCGGAGTAAGCCAGTGGTTTATCTTGGCGTTGAAGCAGGGAGCAAGGCACATAGACTATATGATCCGAACGGTGACAAAGTTTGTATTAGCCGAGATGTGGTCTTTGAAGAGAACAAATGTTGGAGTTGGAGTGGAACTGCCGCAACAGACCATGACACTTGGGTCACGTTCTCTGTCAAGGAACCAAGCAACGAGGAAGCCACGATGGCCGGTGAGGTCCATGTGACTCCTTTATCTCTGTCAGCTACCACTGCAGCTCTTTCATCCCTGTTGCCAGGACAAGTTGGAGCAATGGGCTCAGTCTCGCCAAAGACGCCAAGAGTAAACTCAAGCTTGGCGGCATCACCAGGTGATGAGGTATTGGCATCACCACATACTCCGGTAAGCTGGAGTTCTCCAGACTCATCTTCGTATGGTGAGACACCAAGCAGGTTTCGTTCACTTGCAGAAATCTACAAGGAAACTGAAGAAGCTCAGCTGAACACTAAAGAGTTGATTTCAATACAAGAGCCTCTAACCTACATAGAAGCAGCTAAAGAAAAGCAATGGGTTGAGGCAATGAAACATGAGATTGTCTCAATTGAGAAAAATAAGACTTGGACATTAACTGATTTGCCGGCAGGGCACAAATCCAATGGATTAAAATGGGTTTATAAACTGAAAAAGGATTCCAATGGGAATGTGGTGAAGCACAAAGCTAGACTTGTAGCAAAGGGGTATGTGCAATGTCATGGAATTGATTTCGATGAAGTTTTTGCTCCAGTTGCGAGAATTGAATCCGTAAGACTATAACGTGCTCTAGCAGCTCAATGTAAGTGGCAAGTACACCACATGGATGTCAAGACAGCCTTCTTGAATGGTGAATTACAGGAGGAAGTCTATATAAATCAGCCAGAAGGATTTGAGGTAAAGCAAAAGGAGCACAAAGTGTATCGATTATCTAAAGCTTTGTATGGACTTTGTCAAGCGCCCCGAGCCTTGAATCTGTGTCTTGACAGAAGTCTGAAGCAGTTGGGTTTATCCAAATGCCCTCAGGAACATGCTGTGTACATAAACAAAAACAGTGTTAATACTCTAACAGTTGGGATTTATGTCGATGACCTCATTGTAACTGGTTCAGAAGTTGCAGGCATCCAAGATTTCAAGCACCAAATGATGCATGAATTCGAGATGGTTGAACTTGGTCTACTCTCCTTCTACCTTAGTATTGAAGTAGAGCAAAGTGAAGAAAAAACCACTGTGAGGCAGTCTGGGTATGCAAGGAGAATTCTCAAACAGTTTGGGATGGAAGATTGTAATGCATGCAAATGTCCTATGGAACCAAAGTTACAACTTGGGATAGACAGTGAAGGAACACCTGTGGATCCAACCGAATATCGAAGTACAATAGGAAGCCTGAGATATTTGCTACATACACGTCCTGACCTATCTTACTCGGTCGGGTTGGTCAGTAGATACATGGAAAGACCAACAGTTATGCATCAAAGAGCAGTAAAACAGATTCTTCGATATATGAAAGGTACCATTGATTTTGGTCTGGAATATATAGGTAATGGTGATGGGAAGTTGATTGGGTTCTGTGATAGCAGCTTGGCAAACGACGTTGATGACAGAAGAAGCACTAGCGGCATGGTGTTCTATGTCAACAGTAATGTGATTTCATGGGCATCACAAAAACAGAAAAGCGTCGCATTGTCGTCATGTGAAGTAGAGTTCATGGCGGCTACAACAGCTGCATGTCAAGCATTATGGCTAAGGAGCTTGTTGAGTGAGGTAACGAGATGTCCTCCGAAAGCAGTAAAGTTGTATGTTGACAACAAGTCAGCAATTGCGTTGATGAAAAACCCAGTTTTCCACGGCAGGAGCAAACATATCAATACTCGGTTCCATTTTATCCGAGAATGTGTTGAGAGAGTAGAAATCATTATTCAGCACATTAGTGGAGATGAGCAGTGTGCAGATATTCTCACCAAATCACTTGCGAAAATGAAATTTTTCAGAGATGCGCAAGTTAATGGTGTCAAAGAACTTGCACATCCAAGTTTAGATGAGGGGGGAGTTTGTTGGAAATAATCAAAACTTGGTTTAGAAACAGTGTCTGTTTTCAGTGTCAGTTTCAGAAACTGTATCAGAGTTAGATACGGAATTGTTTTTTTCGATTTGAGTCCGGATAGGATAGAAGCGTTTTTCCTATTTCTAAGATGTAAAGTCCTGGGTGAGGTTTAGAAGGCGACTGGCCAAGGACCACGCAAACATCAACTTATCACTGGAAAGATTTCAATTCTCGTAGGAGAAAAAAACCCCTTCTTGTATAGTATACTAAGTCAATAATCTACGCATATCCTAGCAAACAAACATTCTTCTGACCTTTTAGTGTATTCAGTTTTCTTACAAAAAAATAATAACATGTTAAACCTTAGTAGTATGGACAAGTTCGTAATTTTCAACCATGTGGAAAACGTTGATTAAGACATGGGCATACAGAGTAATGTAAACAGTCGAACTTGTAACCTACCAAATAAACGAGTTTTAGGAAGAAAAATCATACAACTGTATGATGCTTGTTAAGTGTACCTTGGAAATTTTTTGTGACATCATTAATTTAATATATTTGTATGTTAGGACTTGTTTGGCGCCGGAAGTGACACAAGCTCAACCACTGTGGAACGGGCAATGGTAGAATTGCGTCGAAACCCATTATCTATGGCTAAATCTTGCGACGAGCTTGCACAGGTTATCGGCTCAAGAACGAATATTGAAGAATCTGAAATTAGCCGGTTGCCCTATCTTCAAGCTGTGATAAAAGAAACTTTGCGACTTCATCCTCCCGCTCCACTGTTGTTACCACGCCAAGCTGAGATGACCATAAAAATAGTAGGCTACACAATACCTAAAGGTGCACGTGTGCTTATAAATATATGGGCAATGGATCGAGATAAAGACGTATGGCCTGAAGGCGAAATGTTTATGCCTGAGAGATTTTTGGAAAGGACAATAGACTTTATAGGTGGAGATTTTTGAGCTCATTCCATTCGGTGCAGGACGTCGGATCTGCCCTGGATGCCATTAGCAATTCGGATGGTGCATTTGGTTCTCGCATCATTACTAAATCAGTTCAAATGGAGTCTCCCAGTTGAGGTTGAAAGAAATGGAATTGATATGGCCGAAAAGTTTGGCGTGACGCTAGCAAAGGTAGTGCCTTTGTGTGCCATAGCTACACCAATTTGAGCCAACAACCCCATCCATCATTCAGAATAATAGTTTGAAGCTTATATCGTAGCCACACCAATTTATGTAAAATGAATCACACATGGGGTTGGATATCATTGATGTGGCAACGATAACACATTTTCATACGAATTTCAACAGTATCTTAACCACAGTAGAATAAGTGAAGTTTTCTCTATTTCAGGATATTTTTTTCAGTAACTCAGTATGTTCTAAAACCCATGGTGATCATTTTTTGTGGCCGCTTTCGAAACAACATGGTTACATGTTGTTAGCTACTAGTTTATGTTCAATACATGATTTTTCTTCTTTTAAAAAGGGAATCCTTGGTCACGAGGAAAATGGCCGAACTTTAATTTCATTATTGGGATATTGTTCACTACTGATCGAAAACTATAGCTTAGTTGTTATTGAATTGTAGGCTGTAGCTATCGAAGAAATCCAGATCGCTTGTTTGATTTGTTGCTGCTACTGCATGAGAACATGTATCTTGTTCTCTTCCTAAGAGAACCAACATGTATTTTCTACCAGTTAAATAGGAATTCATGGACACTAAAGGCACAACTTTAGCTTCCAATCCACACATTGAAGAATATCTTACTTTTAAAAAGCAGATAAGTTATAGAGAATGCCAAATTCTACATTTACGCGCACTACATACAGTGATGTGCTGTTTCAGAGAAACTAAAACACCAAACTGATGGAAATAATCAAAACTTGGTTTAGAAACAGAGTCTGTTTTCAGTGTCAGTTTCAGAAACCGTATCAGAGTTAGATACGGAATCGTTTTTTCAGATTTGAGTCCGGATAGGATAGAAGTGTTTTTTCCTATTTCTAAGATGTAAAGTTGTGTGTAAATGGATGAAGAGAAACCAGAAAAGGTGCCAAGTCCTGCACCGCAAAATTGAGTTCTTCCTTTGCTCTCTGTTGTCTTGGTTTGGTTATTGTTGTTTCTGTTCATCATCAGAATAGAATCGGCCGAGGTCTTGGCGGGGTCGTCTTCTGTCTAGAGATTGAGAGTGCGTGTTGGATCCTGAGTTTAGTTTCCACACAAACTGTATATATGCTGCTTGTTGGAATTAATCTTGTCATTAATATCTTTGTATTTTGATTTGGTATGCATTTAGTTGCATGTGGCTAGTTTTGGCTAAAAATTACAAATTTGTGCCGGCTGGAATGGCCAAAAAATGGCCAATTTTTTTAAAAAAAATTCAGTGAAATTTCGCTGAAATTTTTTCTCCTCTTAATCATGCATTTAGAAATACTGCACGAATGGTAACACCGAGAGGGCATTTGCAAACAAAGGGAGGTAATAGATAATTCAGAAAAGTCGTATAGTTTAGTAACCCTCACACATCATCACAAGTCAGATTGACAAGCTGAAACTCAAACTACCCAGGGTCTTTTGTTCAATCATAAAACAGATACCGCCAGAGACGAAGGACTATACAACTTAAGTACAACAAACTAATTCAGAAGTCAAAACAAAATCATATGTATGTTTAAAGGGAAATGGAGCTAGGGATGATTGCCATAGGGATGATTGCCATCATTGTTCCATCAGATCTGTTTTCCTATATTTTTTAGACAGGTTCAGGCCTTCTCCAGAGAGAATAATAACCCTACTCCTATATTCTTATATTGAATGTGTTGACAGAATGAAACAAGCCATCAAAACTAAGGGTCTGTTTGGTTGAATACCTGGTATGGCCTGGCCTGGTCGGAGCACTTCCTGGAACCTACCTGGATCTTGTTTGGTTGGATACCTGAGAGCTGGGTGCCAGGCGCTCAAAATGAACGCCTGGCGTTTCCTCCCTGCGACCCTGTGCCTTGCCTGGCTTCTTCTTCTCAACCACCGCCGCTCCCCTCCCGATCCCCTCCAGATCCGCTCGTCTCCCGCCGGCCGGCGTCCCCATCGTCCTCCTCCTGAGCCCTCCGCCGGCCTCGCCCTCCTCCGCCCGAGCCTCCATCGGCCTCGCCCTCCTCCTCCGCCGGAGCCGCCGCCAACCTCCCCCTCCTCCTTCCCCGAGCACTCGCCCTCCTCCTCCCCCCGAGGCCACGCCGGCATCGCCCCACGCCTGCATCGCCCTCCTCCGCCCGAGACTCCGCCGACCTCGCCCTCCGCCTCCGCCGGCCTCGCCCTCCTCCTCCCCTCGAGGCCACACCGGCATCGCCCCACGCCCGCATCGCCCTCCTCCGCCCGAGCCTCCGCCGGCCTCACCCTCCTCCGCTCGAGCGTCCACCGACCTCGCCCTCCCCCTCTGCTGGCCTCGCCCTCCTCCTCTGCCCGAGCCACCGCCGGCCTCCCCGAGCACCCGCTGCCCTTCCCCTCCGGCTATCCCGAGCCCCCGCTGGCCACCCCATCCTCGGTTGTCAATAGCGCTAAAGTTGAAGCTAGTTGGTGCGCTCGGTTTCTCATCCTCCTCAACATCAATCATCTTTGTGACAATCTGGTGCAGTAAGGTGAGAACACATCAATCACATATTCCTATTGTTTCCTTTTACTCTTATATATTTGTATGATTTGCTACTCAGATGGATCTAGAACCTACTCATTACATTATCAAGCAGCGAGCTCGAACATTAGGTGTCCTAGTTGTTATCCTAGCCATTATCCGGTGGCGACAGCGTAGACATTATCTTAATAGGTCGCCAAGAAAGTATGGGCCATTGGTGGATAGGGATTTGTTGAGGCAAACAAGGCTAGATGAATTGTACAATTCAACCGATACAAATTGCGTCAATCAACTTTGAATGAGGAAAGCTGTAATCTGGAAGCTTTCACATCGATTACGTGATGCCGGTCTACTACATAACACAATGCATGTCTCGGTTGAAGAAAAATTAGCCATGTTCCTACACACAGTTGGCCACAATTTGAGAAATCGTGTGATTGGGTTCTTTGTCCTGAGATCTAGCGAAACAGTAAGCCGGTACTTCAATGAGGTCTTGAAGGCCTTATGTTATCTTGCCAAAGATATGATAAAGCTTAGATCGACAGAGACACATCCCAAAATCATGAGTAACCCCCGCCGGTTCTACCCCTATTTCAAGGTACCGCGTGTTATATGCATTCAACATTCATATTCGCATCATTCCCTTGTCTGACTAATAACTAATCCTTCTAATATAGGATTGAATTGGGGCACTTGATGGAACCCACATCCCTGCATTTGTCCCTGAGAATATAGCTAATCGGTTTAGAGGTCGTAAGTCCTATCCAACACAGAATGTGCTTGTAGTTGTGGACTTTGACTTGAGGTTTATATATGTGCTTACTGGCTGGGAGGGATCAGCACATGACTCGGTAGTTCTGAAGGCTGCCCTTAAAAGATCCAATGGAATTGTAATCCCTGAAGGCAAATATTACTTAGCTGATGCTGGGTACGCAGCAAGACCTGGTATACTACCACCATATAGAGGTGTTCGATACCACTTGAAGGAGTATGATGGTGGGAGACATCCAGAAACACCACAAGAATTGTTCAATCTATGACATTCCTCCCTCCGTACAAGTGTTGAGCGAGCATTTGGAACCTTAAAGAATCGTTTTAAAATTCTTGCAAACAAGGCATTCTTTCCATTGAAAACCCAAGTGAAGATTGTGATAGCATGCTGTGTGGTACACAATTGGATCCTCGATAATGGTCCCGACAACATCGTATATGATGAAGCTCATTGGTACACTAGTCTACCTAGGTCAGCTAGAGTAGCTACAGACCAATCGGGGGAGAACATGCAATGGGTGGCAAAAAGAGATAATCTAGAGATAATCTAGCTAATTTAATGTGGATGGAACGTTGATTTGTATTATTGTACCATCTTTATTTTCCTTGTAATACATATATTTCATTTACTGGTGCTACCCTTTCGCAAGACATATATTTCAATTATTCAGTATGTTTGTGATGTACAGAAATATTTCATATTGCTCGTTGTCATTATTAATTACGTATTACATTGGTCACTATCATTATTACTTGTATCATATGTCCTCTTGTAGTTCATACCATGGACACAGGGGAAAGCAACAAGAAGACTGACACAGGGGAAAGCAACAAGAAGACTGACACAGGGGAAAGCAACAAGTAGACTGACACAAGGGAAAGCAATAAGAAGACTAAGAGAAAGAAAAGTGATAAAGCTGGATCATCGAGTGCAAGGGCGAAAGCTATAAGTTGGCCTACAGCTATATCTGAGTTTGTCCTTGACTGGTACCTTCAGAAGAAGTTGGAGTTGCCTCCTAAAGTTCCATTCAAGAAGATGCACCACACCGCTTGTACGTCAACGCTAAATGCCAAGTATGGCACTACTTATACCGTCGATCAAGTTCAGCGTCACTTCAGGCGTCATAGAGAGACTTGGTTACTTGTGGCTAGGCATCTCAACGAGAGTGGAAGTGGTTGGGATGATACCAACAAAATGTTGATTCTCTCCCAATCTAGTTTGGATTATCTATCGGTATGTATCTTATGTACTTACCTTAAACTTATTTTACCAATAAGCATATGTTGAAGCTTGAACAAAGGCCTATTTGACATTCTAAGCTTAGTTTGTCATAGATGTTCACTAAAACCATTTGACAGAAACTGTCAAACATGATCATGAACATATCCTTAATAAGCAATTGCTTCTAGCCTTTTACTACACTATGGACACCATTGTTCTGCTTGCCATCAATGTACACTATCATGCAATTATTCTAAGGAAATGAATATGGCAACATTATCCTTATAGAAGGCAATATATTGGCTTATTTGAAGGTACCAGTTTGTAAATAATAAGCCAAGATGTGGAAAATAGGACTCTGGAAATAAACACAATGCATGACTTAGTTTTCTGATAATTTTAGGATTGTATGCAGCTTTTGGATTCTGACCATGGTGAACTATGATCAAACTTAAGTACACGTCATTCATGATGTGAATACATAAAGAGTGTTTTAATTGACAGACTTAAGAGCTGGTGTCCATTAAAGGAGAAACATGTCCATTTGCTGTCATATATATATGTGGAACAAGGGTTGCACTAACAAATTCTTACGTTTTGTTTTCGTGTCTAGTTAGTGCAAATCTAGTTTCGATTACCGGTCTCATATACAATAATGTTCTGTAAAGTTCTTTCTTTTTATGTATTTAATACAATAATGTACTAACAGCAGTCTCTTCCTTGATGTAGGCAAATGATCGCGGAGTTCTCAGTAAACCGATATAGTTCTTTGATAAGTTACAAGAACTGTTCAGTGCTTCCTCAGCCGATGGGTCCTTTATGCAAGATGCTAGCACTGCAGCTGAATCTGATAAAGATGAAACTGAAAAACTAGACATGTTGAATGATATGTCGGCCTATGCTGAAACAACTATTCCAGAAGGGGAAGATTCAGACAGATTGGAATCAGATAGTGATGATTGTCATGAGGTGGCTGCCCTTAGTGCATCTTCTAGCCAAGTTTCTTCATCGAAGCCTAACAAGAAGAGCTTCAAAAGGACTTGCAAGGCAAAGACAGTACCTCCGTCACAGAGTGATAAGGCTAAAAAGTCGAATGATATCGACGCGCTGCTCACTAGTACTTTGGCGGGACTCCGAGAGACGCTTGCAAGTCCAATTCAGACTATAGCCCCAAAAGACCCAAATGAGGCTCTATGGGACATGCTCAAGAACATTGCATTCACACCTGAAGACAGAATGACAGTAGGGATATACCTTTGCAAGCCAGAATTTCAAGTCCATCGCAGTTTTCTTGTGAGCATGGGTCAAGAATACCTTGATCGTTGGGTGTACAAGCATCTGTCTGGTGGTGATCCTGGTGGTGATACTGGCTTCTAGTGATCTTGCGGTGCGTGTTGGTTGGAATATGGTTGATGGGGGTCTTTTTGGTTGTACCCTTTTGGTTATGCAATTGTTGCGCTCTTACGTGTTCAAACAATTGCTAAATACAAATTACCTAAGTAGTTGTTCATATGTATATATGTTGGTCAAGGTTGTGGTTATGTTGGTCATATGTACAAATTGCTAAATACAAAACCTTTTGGTTAAGGTAGTGATTATGTTGGTCATTGATAAAGAAAATGACCACACCTTCTTATGTACAGTTGTTTATATGTATATATTGTGCATATTCTTATGTGCTTAGTTGATTCTTGTCACTAATTATTAGTAGACCTTGTTGTTGATGGTTATTAGTCAAATTACTTGATTGATATTAGATCAGTAATATGTCATCTTTGAAATAAACCAAGCCTCGATATATATGTACTTCCCAAGATGCAGTACATACACCTCTTTACAAAAGCATGCATCAATTCCATTCAAACACATAGAACAGAAACAAAGCAACAAACCAGAAGTTAATATAATAAAGATAGAGTTATGTTAATGCTCCCCTCCCAACAACACACACACACACACATTTTTAACAGCAAGTTCATTAATAGAGGAAGCCAACAAAGTTGGATTCACTCAAAAATAAGTTACAGATAATTAGTTTTGCACTTTCCAAGTTAAATGAATTTTTAATATAGAAAATAAAGCCTAAACATGAATTAATCTATTAACATATTTTTCTAGAGTTAAAATGAGCTTAAAACTATTTTTAGATTAAAGTTTAGTTAAAAACAGAATTATCAAAATTGGAATCACTCGAAAATGAATTATTATGAATTAGTTATACCTTTTCAAAGTTTATTGCATTTTTCAGCTGTGAAATAAAGCTTCCCGGGAATAATTAACTCTTTACCGAGGGAAAAGGACGTGGCCTAATCTGGGCCGCACATCTGGAAAGGAACGGCCCCGCAGCAGTGCCATGATGGCGCCCACGCTCGAAACGGCAACTTACCGTTGAGATTGAAATGGACGGCCGAGATTCATCGGGGACTGTTCATGGACCGAACGGCCCAATGAACTCTGGCCGTTGATTATGAGATGAGCGGCTGAGATCAAGGTGACGTTCGGACGGTCCGAACGTTCACGCCATCTCAGCCGCTGATCTAAACTTGGACGGCTGACAACGATTTGCCGAACGGAGCGGTCCGAACGGCCCACTAAATCTTGACCGTTCATAAAGAATCCAACGGCCCACAATGGTTTACGTTTTAACGCGTGCGCGCGGGAGCTGACTTACACACGGGACCCACTGTCAGTGTGACAGAGCCACGCGTGCACGGCTGTTCACCTTCGCCCTCTCTCTCTGACACGCGGGGCCTGCGTGTCAGCCATTCTTTTTCCTCGCCCGCGCATGGGGGTGGGCCGGGGGGCTGCGTGAGGAAAAGGCGGGGTGGGCTGAGGAAAAGAAATCGGCCCAAAGTTCTTTAGGGGATTTAAAAAGATTTTCGAATTAAGAAAATACCAGAAAAGGAAAAGGGTTTTTAGAAAATAGCTATTAAAGTCCAAAAAATTCTAGAAAAATGCATAGAAATTTATAGGATTATTTATAAATTAATAAAATTACTTTTAGTTACAATTTAGCTTTTAATTTTGCAAATAAAATAGTTTTTAATTTCAGGCCAAAAGAAAAGGCCATTTCTAAATTCCAAAAAATCCAATAAAATACTTAAAATAATAATTTTGACTTTTAAATCCAATAAAAATCCAGAAAACTCAAATAAACCAACTTTCATTTAATTCAAGTTTAATTCATTCATATTAAATTGCTTTTAAATTCTAAATTTCCAATGTAGCAACAAATTCAATCATTTACTTCCAAGTAATAAATTGTGATGACTGATGAACCATGAACTGACTTTATATGGGATGCTTTAATGAACTAGATTGGACTATGAGGAGCCACTCAGCCTTCTCAGTTTGCTAGTGATATGCTTACAAGTGTAATTCTGAAGTTCTGTATGCACCAAAAGGTAGATTTCGTAATTGGATCATGTTGAAATTGTCTCTGATTAACGATGCTCTGCATTAAGCATGATTTGCATGGAATGTGATATGCTTTTATGGTTAGTTGTTACCCTGGAAGTTTATTATTGCCCATTGCAAAATTGGTTTTTCATTTGTCTAGTACATAAGCTAAACGTATTTTTATTAAGTCCTACATAATTTCAGGGATTTCTGTGAATTTTTATAGAATTTTTGGATGGCTTTAACTATTTTCTAAAAAGCTTCTTCGTTTTCTTGTATTTCTTAAAATCAAAAAGATTTTTTAAATCCTCATTGGCTTTGGGCCTAAACTCCCCGGCCCGGTTTCCTCAGCAGCCCATGTGGCACTCCAACCTCAGGCATATTTATGAACCAAACACTGCCTAGCTCTTGTATCTACTCAGGCATAGATCTAGGACACCAACCAAATACTACCATTATCTTTAGGTTTGCCTGGCCAGGCAAAACTCATCTACTTGCCAAGCTACTTCTAGGCATCACTTTTCTCCAGGCATGGAATCCAGGGCACGAACCAAACAAGCCCTAAGTCTAATGGCTTATGAATGTCTAGAATCTCTGGATCTTAAATCCCTTATCCTCTGTGCCAGCATTGCCCTTTATATAACCCCCAAAGGGGTGGTAGTTGTTGTGTGTCAGGAGACGCTTTGACGGTTACCTGAATATGCACGTTGGTTACGGTTGTTGTCAGCGAGACGTCCTCCTGCACGTTCATCATGTAGCTATGCCAGAGACAAAGAGAACTATGTGCAGTTCTGTCAGAGACAAACAATACATGCATTAACTACCACACGTGAATAAGCGTAGTATACAGAGTCCTTAGTCGATAGAGTCCACATGTCTGTGGGTTTTATCAACTATATGGTGGTAACGAGAGGATCTGGTCATAGCAAACCTTACGAACGCAAGGTGGTCGTAGCAAACCTTACAACCATAAAGTGGTCGTAGCAGAACTTATGACCATAAGATGGTCGTGATAGAACTTACGACCATAAAGTGGTCGTAATCTTCCCTCGTCGTTGTAGATTCTAAAGACTAGGGGTATCTCTGATGGTTTGTTTAGGATACCATTAGCCATATTAAATATTAAAGATAATTAGTTTCATTAATTAAGGATTACTGAATCCTCGTCACCACTGCACTCACACTCACGTGTATACTCTGATTAAATGAAGCATACCGAATCATCCTACTGATCAAACCTAGCTGGGTGGGAATGAATTAACACCCTCGCTCCCACCATGTAGGGATCAGATACCATCAAGTCTCAATGTATTACTCCCTCTAATAACAAAAGAGTGACGTTTTGGACAATGACACGGCCACTAAAATTTAACTTTGACAACTAATTCTATTTTAATATATTTATAAAATCTAATAATATTATTATAGTACTTTTGATGATAAATTTAGACATGTCATTTTCATATATCCAATCTAAATATTCATACATATATCAATAGCCAAAGTTTAGAAAGTTTGGTTGCACGCATCCCAAAACTTCACTGTTTTGCGATTGGACGGAGTATAGCCTACCAATAATTTTATTTTATATACATCCGTTTTCAACAAAAATATATATTGGCTTTTACATAAAATAACCTTCTATTAACATGATTTAAAACACTGGGAAACTTTCCTACTGTTTTTTATTAAGGAAGAAACATTGGCTTTTAGGTACGGATTTGAAATAAATCTATTTTAGCCTTTTTTTATTCTACCAAAAATAGTTTGTATTTTACTTCCCAGCATAAATATCTTAATTTGTCTTTCATGTTTCAAGCGCAGTTTTTTTTTTGGAAAAACAAAAACAAGTGAGATCACTTTATAATACCCCGAATGTTTCTAAGGAAGGAGAGTAAACAAAAAAAAGGGGTTTTTCTGTAATACTCCAACTTAGTCTAATGAAGGAAGCAGTGAATAGAGAAATTAGACTTTAGAGGAGGGGAAATCTGCAATTTTTGGCAACCTGGGCTTTGGGCTTTGGCCCAGGAGGCTCATGAGGGGCCGGCCACTATTAAAAGGAGGGAGAAACCCTAGCCCACCACTGTAGCACGCACCGCTACAGTGCTCCCGCCGCCGCTACAGTGCTGCTACGGTGCATGCCCTCCTCCTTGCACTCCGTTGCCCCCTCTTGGTGGTGCTCTCCCATTGCTGTCGGCCAAGGAGAAAGGTGGAGGAAGAGAGGAGAAGAAGAGGAGAGGAGCATCTAGCGGGGGAAATCAGCGGGCACGCGTGTCTCCAAGGGTAACGAATGTTGTTTTCATTGTTTGATTAGTTGTAGATGTGAATTCGATTAGAATTGATTGGATCGAACTCTGTCTGTTAAAGATTCAATTCTGTCCAGTAGGTTGCGTGGGTAGTTTCGAGTTCTTAGAGGCCGAATTGGAGGTTTCCATCTCCTATAGATATTTAGATGATATTCTTAGCTTTTCGTGGCCGCCAAGAACACCTGATTCCGACATACGGATTAAAAGTTATGATAGTTTTAGTTTCTGCTGTCCAGAATTCTGACGCGATTGATCTGTCAAGTTGTCTCCTAAAATATGATTATGATAATAGAATATTCAGGGTTTTTACCCAACTGGGTTATTGTAGAAATTTTTATAACCTTTCCAGAATGTTAAAGAACGCCCTAATCGGAGTTGTAGATCAAAAGTTGTGATCTGTTCTTTACCGCTGTCCAGAATCTTAGCTATGTTTCAGCAGTCATTTTAATTAGTAGATTGATTATTGTTAAGCTCCGAATCAGGACTTCTCCATATTATGAAATTTGTAGGCCTTGGTCTTATCTTTCCAGATCATTAAAGAACATCCAATTTGGAGCTGTAGCATGAAAGATATGAATTTTTGAAGTTCTTATTGTAATCTGTCTCTCTGTTGTGGACAGTATAGAAAGATTAACTTGTTAGCGACTTTTCTTGCACCTTGGGAATTATTGAAATAATTTTATTCAGGAAGATAGTTCCTTGAAGTTTCCATAAAGGTTTAGTTCATTGATTTTGGTTGTACCAAATGGAAGTTATGAATTTCACAAGTTGAAAGTACCGAAGATGACAAAACGATCTTCGGGGTTAAAATCAAGGGCTTAGATGGGGTAATTTGTTCTGTCGATCACCTGGGAAGTTGTAGCTAAGCTCGTGTAAAGTTCGGGAAACTTGGATTCATAACTTTTGGGGCTGGGATTCAAATGTTATGGATTTTTCTTTGAGAACCGACAGATTGGACAGATTAGAGTCAGGGGTGAAATTGCTAGTTTTTGTGTTGCGTTCAGGAGTGATCACTCTCGTTATGTAATATCGCTTTGTTGAGCACTCTTGTTTAGTATACTTAGTATACTTTACGGTTGCCAGGTGTTGGTAAGCACCAGGGTTGAAAGCTGTACTGTCGTCATCTTTTCGTCTCACGGTTAAGGCAAGTACTTTGATGTTCCTATGTTTGGTGAATGATGCATGCTTGATGTTTGTATTGTGTTTTCCTAAGATCCATGAGAATATTCAAGTTTATGTCCCTTTCTTATGTGTTATACCATGGGTATACATATGATGTCTTTCATAATTCATACTTCAGTTCATGCGTCATGTTTCATGTGCCTTCCACGGGAGTGGATTATAAGACCCATCAATTCCAGTATGGGCACGTAAGACCCAACATTCCAATATGGGCAGATTTGGACACCCGTATGAAACGTTCTTCATACGGGACTTGGATCCCCGCATTTTGTTAAATGCGGGCTTAGGTGAACACCGACGGGTGTATCACCAGCTATACCGGTATAAGTATGTGTGCAGTCCATTCTTTTCATTAATTCCATGCATTCATGTATTCATTCAGTGTACGTTCAAATTCTTTAATGAAGTTGTCTTTTTCATATTTGTGGTATGTCCAGCTATCCATGTACTTGCTGAGTCTCAGACTCATTCTTGCTTTGTTTATTTATTTTTAGGTGATCGTTGGTGATGATTCTCTTGGGAGGGAGTAGACACGCACTACTCATTCATTTCACCTTACATCAGTTTCAATAATAGAACTTGATTCTGTCTTTCATTCGTTAAGTGATGGACTGTAATATAATGGAGTTTGATGTTGGTTGATATCTTTCTCTACGTTAAGGTTGTTTAATTAACTGCTTATGTTCCATGATCATTCGTTTGGTATGATTATCTTAGTGGATTCAGTAGACTTAAATAATTGGAATTTGTGAACTGTTGTTGGATTCAGTTTTAATTCCTGCTTAGGTTTTTTAAAAGATGTTGATCCTTATATGTTAGTTGATGAGTTATTGTTAAAGTTCTTCTGCAGTATTGTTGTATGTTAGTCCTTTAGGTAGTATTTTGGCTTCCGAATAGCCAGGGTGTTACACAATTGGTTCTCACGGGGCATCGTCCGTCGTTCAAAAATTAAATGTTGGTCAAATGCACTTTTTGTAGTCCTACTCGGATGGTGTTCAATTAAGACTGTTTAGTTTAACAAAGAGATGTTAAAAGATGAAAAATGCGCACTACAGTATGAGGGAGAAATCACGAGAACTAAACATGGCACTAAACTGAACATGGATGCCCAAAGATGGCCAGATTGAGGATTATAGCGAAATTAATGACTGAGTGGGGGGGAATAGAAGAATTAAAAGTAGACGTATGGAGTTAAAAAAAAACACATAATAGGGGATGGATATGGAATATGCAACTTTCTCTCTAAAAAATAATAATTTAGATTTGGCTCGAGAACTATCCCATCCATATCCAAAACGTACGATCCTTGCTGCGCCGTTCTCAGAGGTGGATAGAGAGAGAAGCCGGGGTCCATTTGGGTGTATTGGCAGAAGTAAACGGTGAGAGTCGAGACTAATGCATCACCGGTTGGTGATGCTACTAGTATAAGGACAGCTCCTGCCTCCGAGGTACAATTTTTGTCAACGAGGATCGCTTAATTTTTTTCTTCGCCCTCCTGGAAGGTGATCTTTCGACATCTCGTGAGAGTCGAGACTAATGCATCTCCGGTTGGTGATGCTACTAATATAAGGACAGCTCATGCCTCCTATTGAGTTGTATACATCAATCAGTTCATCTAAAAACTTAAGCTGATAAAAAAATACAGACAATTTACTTATATTTCAATACTCCCCCTCACGTGTAAGCTCTCTCAGGTCTAAGACGTGGAATAAAAATGAGTTATAATTATTTTTTTAATTGCGCCAGCCGGGTATTGAACTCAAGACCTCTTAGTTCTGATACTATATTAAGTTGCATACACCAACAAATTCATCTAAAATCTTAAGCTGATGAGGAAAGACGGATAATTCACTTATACTTCAACACCTTTGAGGTACAATTTTTGTCAATGGGGATCACTTAATTTTTGTTTTCGCCCTCCTGGAAGGTGATCTTTCGACATCGTCCACGTGAAGCAAAACATCATATTGCCCATCTTTCAACAGTGCCCATGCATGGTGGACAATCAGTAATTACCTTCTAGTTAGAGGAGCCTCGGTTCTTTCTCATTTTTTCTTTCTTTCTTTTTTTTTGTAGCTGGTGGATGATGTAATGTTCTGATGATCAGTAGAGTTTCCTAACGAGTTAAAGAAAAAAACGTAGATGGAGTTGAGACTCAATATTTCACCTAGTAACCCCCAATAAGCAAGGTTACCTAAGTTGACAGTTGAGACTCTAAGATGAACCAAATTTATCCCAACAAAGATTGGAAATACCGAAAGTAGACCAGTTGTACTCAATTAATGGCTAGGACTGGTTAATGCAGAATTTCTGCAGACTCGGACTCCCCTCTAGGTGTAACATCCGACCTTTAGTACCACGTTACCGGTTTGTATTGAATTACACTAGTATATAATACATGTTGGCACAAATCACAGCACTTCCGGGTTAACCCTTTTAGGTGATGCGAGAACGAATGCCCATGCATTGTGCTATGCATACGTGTCCATCCTGCGTAAGGGCTAGGTTTTAAGCAAATTTGGGGCTACAGGTAGGAGTGAAAACAGATCACATAGTTTTCGACCGATCCGGACGGAAACCGATTCGGATTATCTTGGATCGGATTTTTCTCGGATAATTTTTGGATCGGAAACGAATTCGGATTTTTTTTGTCGAAAACGAAAACGAATACGGTAGGCATGCTATCCGGCGAATATGGATACGAATACAGATTATCCGGATAAGATGAAGTCCGGATATTCGGATTTCGGCCTGAAAGAGGATTTCAGCCCAAATGAGAAAATAATATTTAAATTGATTTACGAATTTCAGAAAATACAACAAATCAAATAGTCTTTTAGAAAATAGCAAATAGAGTTAAAAAAAATTCTAGAAAAATCACAGAAATTTCTTGAATTATTTTTAACTTAATAAAATTAATTCTAACTTAAAGTTGGTTTATATTTTTGTGTATAAATTATTTTTATTTCTGAAAAATAGGAAAAACCTTTTAAAATCTAGAAAATTCAATAAATTAATTAAAATGTTCTTTTTCACTTAAAATCCAATAAAATCCCAGAAAACTCAATAAATTTTTATTTTTGACATTAAAAACTAGGAAATTAAATAATTGACTTTACTTTATTATTATTTTTAACCAAAAAATCTTTTAAATCTCAGAAAATCCTATAAAATAATAAATTATTAATATTATTTTTGGTAACATACTTTGGGATGTTACAATCATTTGTGTATAGATTAACCATCCATTTCGATCGATATTAGTGTGAACTAAGTGTTATGTATGTGATGAACTAAGTGTGAATGCGTGATGGCTTGTGACTTTGTGAGTTATGACTTATGAGCTAAATATGATAAACTACGTGTTATGTTTGTGATGAACTAGTTAATGCATCTTGCTAGTGCCAATGTTACGTGTGGTTGCTGAAAATATGAAAAATTCATGAATGTTCACATCTAATAAACTGTTATATATTTTCGTTAATTTCTGGCATACAATTTAAGGGGTTTTCATGTTCCAAAAAATATCCTCAATCGTATTCGTTTCGATTCGTATTCACTCCTTATTCGTATTCGATATCATTCGTATCTGTATTCGTATCCGGGGTATTCGTATTCGTATCCGGATCCAAAAAGCAAAAATAAAAACAAATATGACAGAACAATTATCCGTTCGTATCCGTTCCGTTTTCACCCCAAGCTACAGGGTGTTACAGTAGGGTTCTCGTTAATCTGCAACCCTACCTTCCGTGATTGGCTCTAATGGTTGTGTTAGGAAGGTGCTTCTCATCCAGCTAGCTAGGCCTCCTACCTAATTCGGAAACGTACGATCCTTGCTGCGCCGTTCTCAGAGGTGGATAGAGAAAGAAGCCGGGGTCCATTTGGGTGTATTGGCAGAAGTAAACGGTGAGAGTCAAGACTAATGCATCACCGGTTGGTGATGCTACTAGTATAAGGACAGCTCGTGCCTCTGAGGTACAATTTTTGTCAACGAGGATCGCTTAATTTTTTTTTCTTCGCCCTCCTGGAAGGTGATCTTTCGACATCTCGTGAGAGTCGAGACTAATGCATCTCCGGTTGGTGATGCTACTAATATAAGGACAGCTCGTGCCTCCTCTTAAGTTGTATATATTAACCAGTTCATCCAAAAGCTTAAGCTGATAAGAAAAGACGAACAATTCACTTATATTTCAATACTCCCTCTCATATGTAATTACACTCTCCTAGGCCTAAGACGTGGAATAGAAATGAGTTGTAATTATTTTCTTAATTGCGCCAGCCGGGTCTTGAACTCAAGACCTTTTAGTTCTGATACCATATTGAGTTGCATGCACCAACAAATTCATTTAAAATCTTAAGCTAATGAGGAAAGACGGACAATTCACTTATACTTCAACACCTCTGAGGTACAATTTTTGTCAATGGGGATCACTTAATTTTTGTTTTCGCCCTCCTAGAAGGTGATCTTTCGACATCATCCATGTGAAGCAAAACATCATATTGCCCATCTTTCAACAGTGCCCATGCATGGTGGACAATCAGTAATTACCTTCTAGTTAGAGGAGCCTCGGTTCTTTCTCATTTTTTCTTTCTTTCTTTTTTTTTGTAGCTGGTGGATGATGTAATGTTCTGATGATCAGTAGAGTTTCCTAACGAGTTAAAGAAAAGAACGTAGTTGGAGTTGAGACTCAATATTTCACCTAGTAACCCCCAATAAGCAAGGTTACCTAAGTTGAGAGTTGAGACTCTAAGATGAACCAAATTTATCCCAACAAAGATTGGAAATACCGAAAGTAGACCAGTTGTACTCAATTAATGGCTAGGACTGGTTAATGCAGAATTTCTGCAGACTCGGACTCCCCTCTAGGTGTAACATCCGATCTTTAGTACCACGTTACCGGTTTATATTGAATTACACTAGTATATAATACATGTTGGTACAAATCACAGCACTTCCGAGTTAACCCTTTTGGATGACTTGAGAACGAATACCCAAGCATTGTGCTACGCATATGTGTCCACCCTGCGTGAGGGCTAGGTTTTAAGCAAATTTTGGGCTACAGGTAGGTGTGAAAACGGATCAGATAGTTTCCGACCGATCCGGACGGAAACGGATTCGGATTGTCTTGGATCGGATTTTTCTCGGATAATTTTCAGATCGAAAACGAATTTGGATTTTTTTTTGTCGGAAACGGAAATGAATACGGTAGACATGCTATCCGGCGGATACAGATACGAATACAGATTATCCGGATAAGATGAAGTTCAGATATCCGGATTTCGGCCCAAAAGAGGATTTTAACCCAAATGAGAAAATGATATTTTAATTGATTTACGAATTTCAGAAAATATAACAAATCAAATAGTCTTTTAGAAAATAGCAAATAGAGTTAAAAATTCTAGAAAAATCAAAGAAATTCCTTGAATTATTTTTAACTTAATAAAATTAATTCTAACTTAAAGTTGGTTTTTATTTTTTGTATATAAATTATTTTTATTTTTGAAAAATAGGAAAAACCTTTTAAAATCCAAAAAAACAATAAATTAATTAAAATTTTCTTTTTCACTTTAAATCCAATAAAATCCCAGAAAACTCAATAAATTTAATTTTTGACATTAAAAACTAGGAAATTAAATAATTGACTTTACTTTACTATTTTTAACCAAAAAACTCTTTTTAATCTAAGAAAATCCTATAAAATAATAAATTATTAATATTATTTTTGGTAACATACTTTGGGATGTTATAGTCATTTGTGTATAGATTAACCATCCAGCTTGATTGATATTAGTGTGAACTAAGTTTTATGTATGTGATGAACTATGTGTGAATGCGTGATAGCTTGTGAGTTTCTGAGTTATGACTTATGAGCTAAATATGATAAACTAAGTGTTATGTTTGTGATGAACTAGTTAATGCAGCTTGCTAGTACCAATGTTATGTGTGGTTGCTGAAAATATGAAAAATTCATGAATGTTTTCATCAAATAAACTAGTTATATGTTTTCGTTAATTTTTGGCATACAATTTAAGGGGTTTTCATGTTCCAAAAAATATCCATGATCGTATTCGTTTCGATTCGTATTCGCTCCGTATTCGTGTTCGTATCCGGATCTGAAAAAAATATGAAAACAAATTTGACAGAGCCATTATCTGTCCATATCCGATCCGTTTTCACCCCTAACTACAGGGTGTTACACTAGGGTTCTCGTTAATCTGCAACCCTACCTTCCTTGATTGGCTCTAATGGTTGTGTTAGGAAGGTGCTTCTTATCCAGCTAGCTAGGCCTCCTACCTAATTCGGACTCGGAGAGGTAGGATACATGGATTACTAGACCAACCCCTTATGTATGTTTTCTAGTTTACTGTGGAGAAGAGATTGTTGAGTAATCTACTTCAAATCTAATCCAAGGCTACCAATCTCATCCATAGAAAGCTAGAAGCAATTAGGGGCATGTGGCAGGGTTAGAGGTTAGCTAGGATATTCTTGATTATTCTTGTATAGGGCAAGGATCCAAATGTAAAAAAGTCTGAGAGGACTATGATGGGGTGAAGATCTCTTGTACTACTATTACGAGGTTGTGCTTATAGAATTTTCATACTAGCCAACCCTTCCTCTTGTTGTTGTGGTTGCTCAGCATCATTGTCTATTGTTGTCTACTTTATTACTGTCGGGATCCAAATATGCAAATCTAGACCTTCTGTGTATACTACATTAGTTCAAGATCACACTAGTGCGCATAGTATCAACATAGATGAACATATCATTCCATATGTCGGACCCCGGGCTTTGAATACTCAAAGCACTCGTGTGTGTACCATACTAGTTCTATGATCAGTGGCTAGTACACACGTCCACAACATTGGCATACACATCCATACATACGTACATACAAAATGAAACAAATATGGTACATAACTTAAGCTATTACAACATTTACATCACAAGGGCCGACAGGCCAAATAAAAGCTCAAGTATCAGAAGTAGCGAATGAAATAGCGAAAGCATAATACGTATAAAGTCCAAAAAGTCCAGCGGTATGCCCATCTGAACCCTCAGACAACCGACAAGAAACAAGTCCTAGAAAGACCCATCACTGAACCCTCCAGTACCGGGTGCAAAGAATGCTTCATCCGACATAGGCTCATCCTCTAACTTTGAACAACAATTTAAGCAAGATCGAGTAGATTGCGTACTCAGCAAGACTTGTAGTGTATCACAAAGTTTATATATATGCATGGCTAGCAAGACTTGCGTACTTAGCAAATCTCTATGCTATAAGTTATTTTCAGCATTAAGCAAGTTTTATTTGCAATATCAATACACAGTATTTTGCAACGAAAATTTCAAGAGCAGTTAAATAGATAAAGGACAACAAGCAAGTAATTGAATAAATAACCACTCGCAGCCCTCCTCGGCTGTGAGCAACATCTTATTTTTAGCCATAGACATAGCACTCAACTCAAATATAAACCAACAAACTATTTCCCACATTTTCCAACAAAATTGTTTTTAAGAAAAACTAAGACTATACTCATAAGACTGCACTAAGCATGCTCGTGACTGTGAGCACGGCTATTTAGACAGATTCACACTATGCAGAGGTGTACAATTTTATCAACAGCACACGAGTTCTCTAGTTTGTTCGACATCCATCGATACCACCGCTCACTACCTTTGGTAAGCAGCCTAGAGCACGTGTCGAAGCCTTTACATCACCTAGTCCTAACATTGCACTAGCCCGACGAATGAACATCTTCACTTCACCTGGGTACACCCCCATCTCAATGAGGCATTCATCGTTGTGTCGGAAGGCTTTGTTCCCAATGCCTCAGTGAAGGGAGCCCCTTCGAACATGCCTACACTGTTCATGCTCACACTAATACGTCCTACCAACACGCAAGCACTACTGCAGAAAAGGTCATCACAGATGGTTAAAAAAACATCATCATAGAAGGTTTTGTGAGTCGTCTGAGTTTATGGGTCAGTAATGACATGAGTTCATTATAGATGGTTTTTTAATCGTCTGTGATAGTTAACTATCACAGACGGTTTTTTAATCGTCTGTGAGATGAAATAGTTTGTGACAGCTGATGTATCACAAACGATTTGTCCTAAGGAACCGTCTGTGATAGACTTTGCCTCTCGCCATTCATTTTACCTTTGTCTATGTAACAATGTTCATGCCGGTCAAGTTCTCCTCCCTTGCGTCCTAGGGTCCTACCATTCCATTCCTGATCTCTTCTCTAAATCTCCAAGTAGTGGCTGCTTGTGCCTTTAAAACTGGCTTCATAGATTCGCCCCTGCTTGGAGATTTTATAGAGAAAAGATTAGGAATGGAATGGTAGGACCCTGGGACGTAAGCGAGGAGAACTTGACTGGCATGAACACAATTACTCATTTGGTCTTGTTTTGGAATGGAATAGCAAATTTTATAGATAAAACCGTCTGTGATAGTTGACCATGCACCGTTTCAAACTATACTAGATTCGCCCCTACCCACTAGGCCACCATCCAATTTTACAAAAACCTAAAAGGGAAATGTTTTTGCTTAAGAACATCGACATAGTGTTATGCATTTATATTTTAATAATTTTACATTACCATATATGAAACTGGCAATTCTAGCAAGTACACTTCTCAATTCATGATTTCTGAAACAAAATGTTCGTACTGCACTATTTTCTTTTGCCATAAATTTTACTAACTTGTCGCATGATTTTAGTCATTATATGCTACTAGAAGTCTAGAACTGCAATTGTCTTCTCTATAAAATATCTGTACTAAATGATCCAATCATCCTACAAGAAATATATGTACTAAATGATCCATTCATCATTCATCCTACACAGTGGCGGACCCAGGATTGGAATTTAGGTTGGGCAGAACAAACCACTAGTATTATCTGATAACAAAGCAAGACATACATAATATACGTTGCTATCACTGTAAATAGAGCATATGACACTAAATGAAACTCCAAACTACAATCTGCATCATGTGAACATACAAAGACAGGTAAAATGTAGAAAATATACCTCATTAATGAAGTTTACATAACAATTTACCACCAAAATACCAAATTATTGAATATACTAGTAACAAACTATCAAAAATTGATGGATAGTGAGTATTTAGATTAATTCATCATAAATCATAAATAATAAAACAGAAAGATATACCACTAAAGTACTAATTACGTCTAGGAGGCCAAGGCAATTTCATTTTCTGAGATTTCATGTCTTGAAATTGTTTCTTAATTCCCGCTTGCACTGGTACTTGGGGTCGAGCCACTCGATGCAATGGTAAAATAACTCTTTAAATCTAGCAAATCAAATAATCTACCAATCACAATCCAATGGAATTCCTGGAGAATTGCGTAATATAAATGGTAAATGACAAATGACTGGAACCAAATCAACCAATTCTTAACCTTGCCTTTGGACTTAAAGTTGACATTTTGAGGAACCATCCCGATTTCTAGCCACCGGACCCGGCCACCCACCTCGCCTCCTCTCCGCAATTGCAAGCAGGAAGGACTGAACTACTGAGGAGTGAAGACAACACACTACTACAAAATAGGCTATAGTAGACGCCCTATCACAGACGGTTAAAATGGAACCGTCTGTGTTGGGTCTGTCGGGCCTATCCTGAGCAGTTAAGATATTACAATCGTCTATGATACTCGATATCACGAGCGGTTATTTAATAGAACCGTTTGTGATAATCTGCAGTATCACAGATGGTTCTAGTTACGAACCGTTTGTGATAATTCACAGACGGTTCTATTAAAAACCGCTCGTGATAATCTTCGATATCACGAGCGGTTCTTTAATAGAACAAATGCGTGATAATAAGTATCATAGGCGGTTTGTAATTGAATCATGCGTGATATCTGGCAATACAAATACCAGGTCGCGACAGACCGCCTCTGTCCATTCCTGGTCCCATTTGAGACACCGCCACCAGGTCCTCCCCCCCATTGCGCCGCTGACAGAGAGGGAAGGGAGGAGAAGGAGAGGAGGAAGGGAGGAGAAGGCGAGGATTCTCGAGTGATATTTTGTATTTTCGTCATGAGCTCGGAGGGTAACGATCTATAAGCCTTTATGTTTGCTATAAATTAATTGCTAATCAATTTAAGTATGTTTGGTAAATAGGAAGCTCATTGTGCCGCCGACGAGGAGGGAAGGGAGGATAAGGAGACAAGGAAGGGAGAAGAAGGAGAGGATTCTCGAGAGATATTAATTTGGTATTTTCGTCGTGAGCTCCGAGGGTAACGATCTATAACCTTTTATGTTTGCTATAAATTAATCGCTAATCAATTTAAGTATGTTTGGTCAATAGGAAGCCCATTGCGCCGTTGACAGGGACGGAAGGGAGGAGAAGGAGAGGAGGAAGGAAGGAGAAGGAGAGGATTCTCGAGAAATATTAATTTGGTATTTTCATTGTGAGCTCCGAGGGTAATGATCTATAACCCTTTATGTTTGTTATAAATTAATCGCTAATCAATTTAAGTATGTTTGGTAAATAAGAAGAGTACGTACTTGCGGTTTATTAATCTAATTTGACACTAATTTGTTACATGTGTAGCGTAGATGGACCAAAACTGGATGTACGGTGTGAACCGTGTGAGTCAAGAGTACATTAATGGCGTGGTTGCTTTTAGAAGAGCCATTGAGCAGGATATGTTTAAGAAGGGGATAAAATTTATGTACTGTCCATGCATTGATTGCGGTAATATGAAGATGTTTAACAACTCGGCGCAGATAGAAGCGCACTTGATTCAAAGGGGTTTCAAAAAAGGGTATACATGTTGGACCAGTCACGGTGAAGAGCAGATTACACAGGAAGTTAGTAATAATGGCATCGCCGAGGAAGTCAACGATATGCCAGATGTGGACTATGCTTTTGATGAGGATATGTCGCACGATGACAATCTAGATCAGATGCTACGCGATGCAGAAGAGAACTACAATGAGAGAGAGTTTTGTAAATTCGAGGGCTTAATGGAGGACTCGGTGAGACCTTTGTTCCCTGGCTGCAAGACGGAATACACAAGGTTGTCAACTGTGATTGAACTGCTGAAATTGAAGGCGAGCAATGGTTGGTCTGATAAGAGTTTCACGACATTGTTAGGTCTCCTAGCGGACATCCTTCCGGAGGGAAACGTGTTGCCCAGCACCACCTACCAAGCAAAGAAGGTTCTTTGTCCATTGGGAATGGAAGTAGAAAGAATACATGTATGTCCGAACGATTGTATCCTCTACCATAAAGAGTATGCAGACATGCATGTATGTCCCGTGTGCAAAGCATCCTGATACAAGCTTCGGAATACTGCTAAGGTGAAGCAAGGGCCTCCTGCTAAGATGTTGTGGTATTTGCCTATGATCCCACATTTGAAGCATTTATTTGCGAACCCAAAGGAGGCAAGATTGCTACGTTAGCTCTCGGAGGAGCGTAAGAAAGATGGAAAGCTAAGACACCCTGCTGATTCTGCCTAGTGGAGAAATTTCGATCGGAGCTTCGAAGAGTTCGGTGCAGAACCAATGAACATAAGGTTAGGGTTGAGTACAGATGGAATGAATCCTTTTGGTAACATGAGCAGCCGACATAGCACCTGGCCTGTGAATCTATGTATGTACAACCTTTCTCCTTGGCTGTGTATGAAGCGGAAGTACATTTTGATGTCATTACTTATCCAAGGGCCAAAACAACCTGGGAATGATATTGATGTGTACCTAGCACCATTGCTAGAAGATCTTGTGACACTGTGGAACGAAGGGGTACAGGTATGGGATGCGTACAAACGAGAGAACTTCACTTTACGCACCATGTTGTTTTGCACTATCAATGATTTTCCGCCCTTGGTAACCTATAAGACCAAAGTACAAAAGGAGCCAAAGCTTGTCTCGCCTTTGCTTAGATGCTACGGAGAGTGTATGGTGAACAACTCGTGTAAAAGCGTGTATATCGTCACCGTAGGTTCCTTTCGTGAGTCACCCATCTTGTAAGATGAAGAAACAATTAAGCGCGAAATAAGGAGGACGATTCGGCTCCAAGGGCTTTTAGAGGGAAAGAGGTCTATGATATGGTTAAGGATATCGACGTTGTGCTTGGGAAGGGACGTAAATTAAAAACCCGTCAGAAGAACATTTGGAAGAAGTGGTCAATTTTTTGGGACTTGCCTTATTGGGAGCACTTAGAAGTTCACCACTACATCGACGTCATGCACGTGGAGAAGAATGTATATGATAGCTTGATTGGTCTCTTACTGAACATTAGTGGCAAAACAAAGGATGGTGTTAACACACGGCGTGACTTTGTTGATATGAACATAAGGACCGAGTTAGCACCGAAGGAGCACCCGGGTCGCACGCGGGGCAAGGGGGTTAACGTACCTTGGAGGGATGGATTCGCAGACAACTACTGCACATATAGAAGTAGGAAGAGATCCAAGGCCGAGTACGACAACCGGTTGGAACAGGTGCTTACTGCAAATTTGAAGGACAGCTAGCAAGATTGCAGATCAACAGAATCAAGTACTCCTCAACCAGTCGCAAGCCCACCCTGTTAATTTGGGAGCCAGTCCTCCTCGACATCGGAGTAGCATCGCGTCCACGCATAATTTTGAGCATGACGATGTCGAATAGCCGATAGACAACATCAAGGTAATGTACATCTATGGAATGCACCAAAGATAGACCTATAGGACGCCTTAGCTAATTGCGTATCGTTTTGTAGGAGCCGACGCCCTGCAAGATCCATGTGAGCCCAGACCTAAGCTCTCCTCATGTTCATTGGAGTTCCTTCTGCACTCCCTTGAACTTCTCGGCGTTCATGTGGACTTCCTCTTTGCTTTTATCCATGTAACTCTCTCTGGAAGTGTCCTTCACTACCAATCCGGTATTATTGCCCTAACTCACGGTATTACCGTTTTCCAGGACCTCCTCCTTGTTTATTTAGACCTCCCCGTGTCCTTCCGGACCTCCCTATGTCCTCTAGGACCTCCTCCTTGCTTATTTAGACCTCCCCGTGTCCTTCCGGACCTCCCTGTGTCCTCTAGGACCTCCTCCTTATTTATTTGAACCTCCCTGTGTCCTCTAGGACCTCCTCCTTGCTTATTTAGATCTCCCCGTGTCCTTCCGAACCTCCCTGTGTCCTCCAGGACCTCCTCCTTGCTTATTTGGACCTCCCCGTGTCCTTCCGAACCTCCCTGTGTCCTTTAGGACCTCCTTCTTGTTCATTTGGACCTCCCTCGCATCCGTTCAAGTCTCCCGCTTGGTCCGGACCTCTCCTTTGTTAGATCTAAAGGTCCAGACCTCACCTTTGCTAGTTCTAATGGTTCGGATCTCTCCTTTGTTAGATCTAAAGGTCCAGACCTCACCTTTATTAGATCTAACGGTTCGGATCTCTCCTTTGTTAGATCTAAAGGTCCAGACCTCACCTTTGCTAGATCTAACGGTTCGGATCTCTCCTTTGTTAGATATAAAGGTCCAGACCTCACCTTTACTAGATCTAATGGTTCGGATCTCTCCTTTGTTAGATCTAAGGGTCCAGACCTTATCCTTGTTAGATCTAATGGTCCAGACCTTATCCTTGTTAGATCTAAGGGTCCAGACCTTATCCTTGTTAGATCTAACGGTTCAGACCTCATCGTTGTTAGATCTAAGGGTCTAGATCTCCCTAACAATTGAACCTACCGCTTGCCCTTGTGGCTGCACCGCCCGGGTTTAACTTTCCTAGCTTGAGGACCGTTCGATTGGTGCTGGGCGGCCCGATCTTGAGGGCACGTTCGGATGGTCCGAACATCCCACTCCCTCAAGGCCATTCGGTCCACATCGGACGACCCCATTCCGTTGGCGTGTTTCACTGGTCTGAATGTCCCAGTGGCCTCGCTCCGTTCGATCAAGATCTGATGGTTCTAGTTCTTCCCACGTATCCTCGCCTCCGCGGACCTCCCCTTTTGCACTTGATCTTGACCGTTGGACCTCCCTTTTGGAGATCCAACCGTCAAGACCTCCCCTTTGCACTTGATCTTGACCGTTGGACCTCCCTTTTGGAGATCCAACCATTAGGACCTCCCCTTGCCTTTGATCTTGGCCTTCGGACCTTTCATGAGCAGGTATTTTGGATCTCCTGTCCATAAGACCTCCTCATAGTGAGAGACCATGTGGAGGTCGTCCCGTGTGTGTGATGAGTAATTGACATAGGTTTAGGAAGTTGAGTTTGAGTTTGAAGAAACCAACATGGTCCAAAGAAGAAGAGTGAAACAAATGACCATGTCGACAGAAGGAACACTAGAGCAACAACTAAAAGAGCAAATTGTTCTCCAAAGCTCTAAAATGATCCCAACTAGCTTTTTCTTCTCTATTCTCCCCCTTTTGGCAATAAACACATCAAGAATGCTCAAGAGAGAATATGACATGTCATGGATGAAATGGCTGAAGTTTGATTATTCTAAGCAGTTAGAGCCATGAGAATTATCCAGAATGACCATAATGTAATACACCAAGTCATAACTTAATAAAAAGGCTATCTAGATCATGACAAGATATGTATAAGCTAGCTAGAACACATAGATGACAATCTGAAAATGAGGTACATTATGTGAGCAAGTCAAGTCATCAATGAGCAAAGTCTAGCTAGAGATATCCAAGGATGATGCAGGCCATGTCAATAAGCTAAGCGGAACTAAGAAGCTTAAATTGAGACCAAATAGAGTGCTATGCTCAAGATTGAAACATTGGTTAAAGTACATGATACTTTTTGTGGCTTTAAGCACATTGAACACATGAAACATATTTTCTTTTGAAATTCATGGTGGTTTCCAACCAGATTTTTGTTTTATCATGTGCTAGGTCTCAAGCCTTATGCGACTACTCCAAGCGAGAAGCTTAAGAAGATAGTCTAGGTCACCCAAAACTCCCCCTAAGTTCATGCCAAGTGCAATGGCAAGCCGTCTCATAGGAGAGAATTGGTGAGATCAGTTTTTTCGCACAAAAGAGATCTTTTTGCCTTTTAACAAGTTGTACTAACTCATGCATCATCAAGAGACTAAAACAGCTCAATCTAAGGCTCAATATAGATTCATCACTCTACCCAGCCTATTTGACATGGCATGAATCATAAAAGGATAGCTCAAGAAAGACTAATCTCGAGTGCTAACAAGACAAGTTTTAGTTTAAGTTGAGCAATTTTTAATTAACTTATCATGGCAAGAGCTAGGCTACACATATGAAGTCATGATAAATCTAGCAAATAAGCACAAGTCATGGCAAGGTGTAAAGCATTGTAAACATGTCATAGCAGGATAATAATCAAGGCTCAATGTAGTTATATTACAATGCAGAATGCTAGAAATGCAGAAGATCCAGCTCCCCCTCAACAATAGATGCAACTTTTAGTTCAAGTTGAGTTATGTCAATATTAAGCTCCAGAAGCTCCCAAATGAACTCCCTTGAACCAAAACAATAAATCGAGAAGTCGGCAAAGAAAACATAAAGCAATGATCCTTAAAGCATAGATAAGATATAGAGAATACTATGGCTCAGAATGACTCTCATCTACCCCATATGACTCTAGGACTATCAACTGCCCACTTAACACACCTAGGAGCAAACACGTACCCTGTCTACCCGAGGGTGGCTCAACCCTCGTTAGAACCTACAAGAAGTGAGTGAGCTCAACCTAGTGAGATAAGTAACAACTAATAAGCGACATCCTAGAATCACAAGATAAGAGCAGAAATCTAAACAACTAGACAAAAGAAGCACTCTAATCTATGCTAGGAGGACTAATCCCAAAAGCACCCAAAAGCAATGCAACGATGAGGAGCAAGAGCATAAATAATATAGTAAAGCAAGAAACCCAAAGCTCCCCTCACTCAGTCCATAAGGACAAACCACCCCAAGCTCTCCCATGAGTGAAAACCTCGAACTATCCAATGGCTTGGTGAAAATGTCGATGGCTGGTGGTCACTCTCCTGGCTGGAGCACTATATCGCCCTTCTCTACATGGTCTCTAAGGAAGTGGAAGCGGATATCGATGTGCTTGGTCCGGGAATCTTGCTTTGGGTTCTTGGCAATGTTAATCATGAAGTGTTATCACAAAAGAGTGGAACAACATCGATAACTAACCCAAAGTCCCATGGTCGAAGTCATCGAGCACTTGGCTCTGAAAGAGCTGGGCTGCAGCAACGTACTCGGCCTCTGCGGTGGACTGTGCAACACCGGACTGCTTCCTCGAAGACCAGGAAACAAGAGAAGTGCCAAGAAATTGGCAGGTGCCGGAAGTGCTCTTCCTATCTATCCTCTGACCGGTGAAGTGCGCATCAGAAGGCTCTCAAGGAAAGGCGGGATGAGGAAGAGTACCAGATACCATAGTCAATGGTAGCTCGCAGTACCGAAAGATCGCTTCACCGCTTTGGCGGTGAAATCGAGGAGAAGCAAAGCAGCGCACAAACACACGAAAAATGTATGTCCGGTCTCGAGGCGTTGAGGTACAAGAGGAGCCAATCATCTTGCGAAACTCCTTTTGATCAAGCGGCTCGCCATCCTCATCTGGGTCAAGATAAGTTTGTAGAAGCCATGGGAGTCGACACGGGCTTACCATCACTCATGTCGAGCGTCTCGGGAGATCACGAGTGTACTTGCCTCGATGAAGAAAAGTACCCTCGAGTCCGCTTGATTTGGAAGCCAAGAAAGAAAGTCAACTCACCCATCATGCTCATCTCAAACTCGGTGCTCATGACATCCAGAAGCGTGAAACGAGCATGAGAAGAGCGCCAAAGATGATGTCATCGACATAGATTTGGACTGACGAAAAGTCACTACCAAGCCTACGGATAAACAAGGTCTTGTCTACTTTACCCATTTCAAACCCATGACTCAACAAGTAGGACTTAAGCCTCTCATACCAAGCTCGGGAGCACCTTAGAATCCATCTGCTTTTGAAAGCTTGAAGACATGATTTGGGTATTTGGGGTTCTCGAAACACGGAGGTCGCTCGGACGAGACTTCCTCCTCAATAAGGCCATTGAGAAAGGCACTCTTCACGTCCATCTGGTAAAGCTTGAAACCCTTAGAAGCTGCAAAGGCAAGCGAGATTCTAATGGCTTCAAGTCGAGCTCTGAGGGCAAAGGTCTCCTCGAAGTCTAGACCTTCAACACAGGAAAACCCTGAGCTACCAATCTAGCCTTGTTTGGGATGATTACCCCATCCTCGCTCTGCTTGTTCTTGAACACCCACTTGGTTCCAATGATATTGTGGCCTCGTGGGGGCTCAACAAGCGACAGACCTTGTTTCTCTCGAAATTCTCTAATTCCTCATGCATGGCATTGACCCAAGACTCATCGAAAGGGCGTGACAAACATCCTTGGGCTCAAAGGAGGCAACAAAGGCGAGAATGGAGCAGAAATGAGAAAAGCGGACTTAGGCGTGTGACACGCTCAAAAGGTCTCAATCATCGCCTGAAGGATGACTTTTACGGATATGACGGGAGGTCTGGATGAGAAGAAGAAGTGGCCTCTACCTCGTGTGCGGAGCGAGGCGGGACAGAGCCACTAGCTCCGGAGGAAGCGGAAGGCAAGGTCGATCACCTTGAGGTGCCGTGGAAGAAGGCATCTCAAGGGAGGAAGAGGAGCTAGATCGGGTAAACAACCATCGTCTCCTCGTCCTCATCATCCACAAAGATAGTCTCGGACTGCTCTAAAGAACACGAGATATCGGCCTAGTCCCCGGTGGCCTCGTCAAAGGTCACCTCACGGGTTTCTACCATTACGCTAGACTCGCAGTTCGGACCCTATAAGCCCATGAAGAAGTCGAGTAGCCTAGAAAGATCTGAAATCACGAGGCGTGACTCGAACTTGTCTAGGTTCCCGGACTTCAAGATAAAGCACTTGCAACCAAACACACGAAAATGAGAGGCGGGCTTTAGCGTATCTCGACTCATAAGTCTTGGTGTAGGAGTGCAGAAGAAAAACTCGATTGAAACATGGCCTTGGTCGCAATGGCCTCACCCAAAACTTCCTCGGTGTAGAGTACTCATCAAGCATCGTCACAGCCATCTCGACCAAAGATGCGGTTCTTCCTCTCCACAACGCCATTTCTTTGAGGGGCGTATGGAGAAGAGAGGCGGTGCTCTACACTGTCTCACCGAGAAACTCTCAAAGTAGGAATTCTTGAACTCCGTGCCATTGTCCTTTGCGGATCGCTCGTAAGGCACCGGGAGCTCAGCAGACGACCTACTAAAAGACCTCGGAAATGTGTAAATGTCTCGTCCTTGAGGCTAAGAAAAACACCAAGAGTACCTCGAGAAGTCATCGACCACAACAAGAACATACCACTTCCCTCCTGTTGTTCAAGACTCATTTGGTCCAAGCGTGTCCATGTGGAGCGGTTGTCGGTCATCGGTCATAATGCTGTGTGGGAGGATGAGAAGCGGCAACCATCTTCCGCGCGGGCATGGAGTGCAAACAAGATCTTTGACCATCTTGAGTTTGGCGGACCACGAATGAGATCATGGTCGCTAACTTTCGGGTCAAATGGTCAAATCAATATGACCAAGTCTCCTATGCGAGAAAAAGAGATCGCGGGACTCGAAGCAACCAAACAGGAGAGGATCACGGAAGAATCGGAAAAATCAGCACGAAAGATCCTCCCATAACGAGAAATCCATAAACCGGACTACTAGAAGAATCAAGAATTTTGCAATTGTTTTCTTAAAGCTCACCTCGAAACCGTCATCGGTGGTGAGAAGCGAAAGCAGATTGTACCGCGACTTACTAACCAAGGCAACATCCTTAAGAATAAAAAGCATTATCGCATACAGTACCTTTGGCGATGCGCGCCTGACGAAGCGTCTCGAAGGTGATCGTCTCATCACCTAGGCGCGGGCTAGGGAGGAGAACCAACGGAGTCTCCGGTCATATGGCGAGAACAACCGAGTCTACAAGCCAAACCTTCTCCTTCCCTACCCGCGAACTGAGTCAAGCAGAGTAAAGTCTCGATCTTGGGATAAATCAACGATGATTTTGGCACCCAATCTTGAGTAACACGTCGGCAGATGAAGTAGTCAAGCCCGATTGACCTCTATCTACCCTCGCTCTCTGTCACTCACACGAGAAGGTCTAAAGCGAGACCGAAAGCTGTTCTTTGAGTCCGGCCCTTTCTGAAGGAGCGAGTCGAACACACGCAACAGATCGAACACGCCATGGGTAGCTATCTCGATGGGAAAGCGAGATCTACCCTCGGGGACGGCGGAAGTCACGATCGAAAGCGACATGAGGGCGAAAACCGAAAACTTCGGAAAAACCAAGTCCTCGATCTTTGCACAAACCCATCGGAAGAAACAAGCCTAGACCTCGTGTTGGTCTTAGGTGCACTCAAGGTCAGGGCCGACCACGAATCGCCTAAGAGACTCAACATGGTCTCTGTGTGATCTTGGCGCGCTGAAGCACCGATCATTGTGTGTCCATCCTACGACGAAGGTGCGGTGATACTTCACCTTCGAGAGGTAGAAGCGACATGTGAAATTACCTTCTTGTCGAAATCCCTGGACATAGCCCGTGACTTGAATTGGACTTTCTCGGTCACAGGCTCGATCTCGATCACACAGTGCTATGGAGTGCGAGCACGGCGGTGGATGCTTCCTCATGTCCTCAAAGAAGTCATATCCTAGACCACGATTAAATCTGCAAATCTTAGATTGGTCTAGAATAAGATTGAGCTTCTTCTTGCCTCCTACAAATCTCTCGAGAGTGTTCATAAAGTCTTGACACTCCCGAAAGAGAGAGGTGCAAGAAAGCGGGGAAGAAGAGACAACGAAGGTAAGGGAGCAAAAGAAGAACCAACGGCGAGAGGGAAGAATGGCTTGTGCACGGCACGACTACGAAGGGACAGATCCTCTCGCTAGCCGGTTGGTTCACGTTGCTAAGCGTCTCATCCTTACCACAGGGCTTCTCTCCCTTCTCCACAATCATATTGCAAGCACAATGTGGCTTCTCTAGAAGATCCTTAGTTAGCTTCACATTTCTCATCCAAAGCAATCAAGTCGATTTTAGTTTGTTACACTTAATGCATGGTGAGCTAACGGGGTCCTTAGAAGCAAAGCGAGCAAACTTCCTTTCATGATCAATCATATCTTGAAGCTGTTTGGAAGCGACCTCAAGTTAATGATTAACTTAGGACAGTTCAAGCATGAAACAATCGGCTCAAGTAAAAAGCTTGTAGTTGACAATTTTATGATCTGCCCGTTTTAAGTTCATCTTCAAGTTATTGCAATTTTCACAAGACTCAGGCGGATCAAGGAGCATGGCATAAGATCCTCTAGCGACAATGTCCTTACCCTCACATGAGGTGGGAGAAGTAGTCTCATCGGTAATAAGTAGGGTATGACCATCCTACTCAACTCTAACTCGACAAGCGAGACTAACATTCTCCACCTTAACACTATCAAGTTTGGAGGACACACTATCATGTGAGGTCCTTAACTTCTCCATATCAACTTGACAAAGCGAGCATGTATCACAATCATCACTAGAAGGGCGGATGTAAGAGCAATAATCTCTAGTGACGGTCTATCTATTTCCTTCTCTAACTCGGCACACCTAGCCTTAGCTTTAGCATGAAAACCTCCTAGCTTAAGAAAAGCATGATTGAGCTGTTACGTAGGTGGGATCTACCTCGTCCGAAGTCGGATCTGACTCATTTGTCATTGAGTTCGCCCTCGAGGGCCATGAAGCACATCTTGGGAGAAGTCGTCGCCGCCATCCTTGGGCTCTTGGTCACCCGTCCGTCATCGTCGCTCCATCCCTCCACCTCGTTGAGGTCGAGGTCGTCAGCAGTGAGGGCGGTGGAAAAGCTTCTTGGCTTTGCCAAAGTTGCGAACTTCTTCTTCTTTGGGCGTCTGGTGGAGGTTTCTTGTTCGGTACTTGTCGGTGTAGTCATTCTTGCGAACCGCCGTAGTCGTTCTTGCCCTTCTCGGCTTAGGGCGGTTTGCTCGGATGTGGTTGGGGCCACCACACTCGAAGCAAATCACAGGTCCTCCCTCTTTGTCCCTCCTCCTCTTGTAAGCATGAGAAAACTTCCGAGCTAGGAGGGCATTGCTCATCCTCAGTGCTCTAGCGATCATCGATTCGTCCGAGAAGCGACAAGGAGAAACCACACAACTAATCGGCAAGAGAACCGAAGCGAGGCGGGATCGGTGACTAGAGACCATCGGCGTGACCGACTTTCGAGACAATGTCAATCTCGTGAGTCTTGAGACGCGAGTCTGCGTATCAAGAGTCAAGGTCGAAGATCTGTGGTGTCCTTGATGGTAGTCACTTTCATCTCCCACACCCGCAGGATCGAGTCTTTGTAAGTATCGGCGGCGTTGTCCGAGTCGGGTATGTGAGACCGACCGCTCGGAGGTTGCTCAAGATCTTGTGAAAGCGTCGCGAAGCACTCATCTAGGGACTCACCGCAAGCATCTCAAATTTGTTGTATTCTCGTTTGAGCGGTCTGTCGTGCATCGTCTTGATCTGGGTGGTGCCCTCATGGTATCGTCGAGGTCACCCGGATGTCGTAAGCGGGACGGCAGGTGAGATATCTTGATCAAACTCGCTCTGACTCAAACCACGGATGATGATGTTCCTTGCCTTTGCATTTGCCTCAACATCAGCCATGTTCCGACATTGATGTTCTCATCGGCGAGAACAATGAATCGAACCTTGACCTTTCGCGGATGGCATACCCCAGTCTGGATGTATGTCTCCATTCGGCTCTTCGGAAGGGTGTCGATGCCATCAGCAGGCGGCAATTGAGTACTTGTCCATCGCCACGGCTCTTGAGACGGTTAAGATCTATTGAAAAGAGCTAACAGGCTCGATACCAATTGTAGGACGAAATCGCTTTTGAGTTTGTCAATATACTCATCAAGGGGAGATTGAGAGACCATGTGGAGGTCGTCCGTGTGTGTGATGAGTAATTGACATAGGTTTAGGAAGTCGAGTTTGGTTTGGGTGGTTTGGACCATGTCGTTGCGTGGTGCAACAGCTCTGTCGGACTTGGTCAAACTTGGTCGTATGGGATTAGGATGCATATTCTTTGATTCGACAAGTTTGAATTTTGTCATAGTAAGTATGTTGGTATTTACGCTTTCATGTATCGGCGGTGCTATTTGATGTGTTTCTTATGCGTGTGTATTGCGGGACATCGGGTGGAGTCGTGGCGAGACACGGTGGACCGGACTAGGTGCAGTGGCTTGAGGTCGAACAGTCGGGATGTGTCAAAGACAGCGTGGACTCGAGGTGGTTGCGGCGTCTTGAGGCGAGGGCGGAAGCTTCGAAGGTCGGGGGGGCGAAGCAGGGAATTCGCAAAAGTGCACAAGCGGGGCGAGCTCAGTTGGATTTAGCGGGCGAACGGGTTGGAGACCCATTAGCCAAGGGCTATAAATAGGAGTGAGTGGCTGCTTGTATTGGAGGGTTTTGTGAGATAGTTAGGGTTTGCTAGGGTAAAAAGAGGCTTTAGTTGGTGAGTTGTTGGCACGAGCGGATGAGGGTTCCTGTGTGTTTCTGTGTGAAATCATTCCTCTGGCGGCTTGCCCTTCCCAAAAAATCTGGATTTGTCTTGGCCTTTTGCCTCTGCTTAGTGTATTGCTTGATGAAGTGGTTGATGCTGTGATTGATCTCGGCAGCAGCGATAAGATCTTGCTTGTCCATCGGTTGTGACCGAATCAATGCCCTTTGAGTATTATTATTTATTGCCTTGGCTTCTCTTTGTGCTCTGAGATGTTTTAGTTCTTTTTATTGCTTTTGAACTGTGTGCCATCAATGATGAGAGATGTTGTTTTAGTTTTTTTATTGCTTGATGTGCTCCCATCAATACGTGTATTGCTAGCAGTTCTTGGTACTTGCGGTTGTTTGATCTTTGGACATCCTTGCATGTAGCGACCGAGTCTCATGCGGCTGTTCTTTGTCTCTTGCCTGTTGCGTCTGCGAGAGAAGAATCGGCGCCTTGTGGCGTCTGGAAATCTTGCGATTTCTCTGCGGCGGCTTGATGCTTTTTGTTCTTGTGTGCGTGTATGAGCTTGTGTAGCGCCCTTGAGAACAGGAGGTAATGAAGGAATCGGCGAGATGTTCCTCTGCAAAAACTTGAGCTCTGTGGCGACCTTTCTTTATTTTGAGTTTTATTGTTTTTATTGCCGTCGTTGCTAGCGATGATTAAGAGTTGACCTTTTGCTCGCTTTGTTTTGCTAACCAAAGCTGTTCAAGATAGTTCTTGTAGATCCGATTTGCTTGTAAGAATCTTGCTTGGTGTTGTCCCTTGTGCTTTGCTTGTCGGATGGTCTTGTTGATCGGTGTATATCTTTCTTTGGGCTCGGATGCATTGATCACGATTTGTTTATGGGAGCAGCAGCGGTCTTTGACATTGATTTGTTGTGGAGCATTGAGGCGGTAGCTTTCATATCTTAGGCATTAATGAAAATTTGTTTTTGGTCTTTTGCTTGGGGTTTGATTGGATTCAACCACGGATCATCCGCCGTAATGCGTATCTGAGATCTTCATAGCTTTTATAGCTATTGGAGTGAAAGTATCGTTGAGTTCGATCGAGGTGAAAAATAGAGAAAGCGTCTATTCACCCCCCCTCTAGTCGCCTTTCCGGTCCTACACATAGTGTGTCTTTTGGATCTCCTGTCCGTAGGACCTCCTCGTGATCGTGTCTTTTGGACCTCCTATCCATAGGACCTCCTCATCATTGTGTCTTTTGGACCTCCTTGTTCACAGGACCTCTTCCTAGTCCTCTTGCAAGGATCTCCCTTGCGGGTTGAGGCCACTTAGTGGCCAGGACCTCCGGTCTTGTACGCTTGGACCTCCCCAGTGGGTGAGGACCTCCCCTTAACCTCTGCACGACCTCCTCAAGGTCTCTGCAGGACCTCCCCTACGGGTCTTGACTGGACCCCACTTGGCAGTTACACCCATTTGCTGTATCCTTTGACCATATCCTTTGCACCTGAGAGTCTCCCCATATTTAATGCCTGTTGTGTCGCATTAAATGCTACCACCTTTTTGCAGCACCGAGTTACCTTTTGTCTTGTATTTTACCAACTCCTATCATTTCTTTCACTCACTTTTTGAGCCCGAGAACCCTTGGAAATATCGGTGGCTCAGGTTATATATAGCTTGGGCAGCCCTTCCCCTTTACCCTTTTGCTCATTTCCTCTCTCTGGCTCAACCGACCAGTTCTTGAACCTCCCTCCAAGCTCTCTGGACCTCCTCTCTAAAGCTCCGGACCTTCTCCAGCAAGCTCTTTGGACCTCCTCCCGATCACCTAACCTCTCTGTTGGTTTTATATTGGAGTTTTATTGGAGTTTCTTTGTATCTTACTTGAGTTCTATTTGAGTTATTCTGTTTCCCACCGTGTAGATTGTGAAGGTAGTGAGGAACAAGAGTCCGTCGAGGAAGAAGAAGAAGCTCAAGACTTTGAGTAAGGCAAGTTACACCCTTGACCATATTGCACCAATTACTTCAAGTTACTTATGTTCAGTTTCAAATATGTATGCATGCTTGCTTTTACTAAGTTATTTCAATGCCTATCTTTCTGTTCATAGATATGCCTAATTCCATTGTATGGCCACTGTCTATATTGAACCAACTTCATTGTCACCATAGATAAAACCTGGTTTATGCAATAATGAGAACCAGTGGCACTTGAAAAATCTATGCTTTGACTTGCTTAGACCACAATCTTGATTTGGGATCTATTTTTACTCTCAGACCAAAATATCCAATGTTTTTTTTTTAAAAAAACCATGACATTGGGTTGTCATGGAGGTTTTGGTAAATGATTTTGGAAAAAAAAACAGAAATGGAAAATGGATTTGGCCTTGGGTGGGTTGGTTGTTTGGCTGGTGGATGTCTATGCACGGGCTCAACTCGGGTAGGGTTGAGGCCTAGGGGTTTTGTGTTAGCTGCCCAAGCCATCTGAGGACCAGTCTGCGAGCCGCATCTTGCTAGCCACCATCGTACAACCACATGTCCTGTATGGGTGGGACCTGGCCGACTAATTTACAAAGCTCCATCACGGTTGATCCTATTGATGCAGTGAGTAGTCATGTTACGACCTTTGTAGTCCCACCTGGTGCAAGAGGGGGCCTGAACCCTGCGGATGGGTAATCCAAAGGGGGTGAAACCTTAGCGAGGGTGGACTGCGTTGGAGTGATGTATTGTAAAGGCCTTGTCATGTGCTCTAGACCTCTCACCAAAGGAAGTGTGAGGTTGCGTTGATGGATGCCAAACAAACTAGAGAATTCATGTCATGTGGGTAAAGCTGTACACCTCTGCAGAGCGTAAAACTATTCGAATAACCGTGTCCACAGTTATGGACTTGCTAGCAAAGCCACTCAAAGTTAGCTCTTGGTTTTGGTTTCCAAAGGATTTTTGAAAGTGGTTTTGGATTTCTATCCAAATGGTTTATGGGCGGGGAGCCTTGTGACAGGAGGATATCCTTCACACTTTGATGATGAAAGTTATCCAACTGAAAAATTAATCTTCGCAAAAATGAATTTTAATTACTGTTATATGCTTTGGAACTTACTACTTGTACTTGGAAATAAACTTAGCATTGTGCAAAATTAACCATATAAGCTCTCCCTTGATATCCATGTATGCATGTCATATTGTTACTTGACAGGTGTAACTTGCGAGCACGGTTGTTGTGCTCACTCTTTCCTGATTAACCATTTAGTAGGAGAGGACTGCGAAGAGGAAGAATCACAGGATGATTAGGCCGCACCCTCCAGCCAATTACCTGCGGTGCATTGGATGGACTTTGCCTTTTGTTCTGCTGTGTATTTTGTTTTGTTGGTGCAAGCTTGTAAGGAACCCCTTTGCTGTTAATAAAGTCTTTTGTGGACGTATGTTATCACTTGTATTTGCTGTGAGGACTAGCCATTGATCCTTGGGACTAGTTCGGATCACAAGAGGGTTAGGACTTCTCCAAGTCCCATGATCTCCTCGGTTTGGTCTCTGGACCTTCCCTAGTTCTGGTCGTGGCTCTTAGGGAGGCCCTGAGCCTCAAGGCCACCTCGGGTCAGTTCCCTGGACCTCTAGGAGGTCTGGCTGGACCTCCTGGGAGGCCTGGGAGGACTGCCCGAGAGGTCCTTGGGACCTCTTGGGAGGTCCTGGTGGATTCCTAGGGAGGCCTTGGAGGACCTCTTGGGTGAGATCCCTAGCCGGGTCGTCACAAGTGGTATCAGAGCATCTTGACTGCAGGACGTTGCCTAATAGAATGGTCGTTAGGAAAAAGCTCAAAACATGTTTTTACTAAACTAGAGAAATAAATTGTTCTCTCCTTACCTGAGTCATCTATCCATTCTTATCCCCTTCTCTGTATCCCCCTTACCTTTTGCTTGCCTCAACGTTTTATAAAGTTAAATGGATTTTCTTTCCTTGAAATATCCATAGGGCCGATTTGGATCCTTGTTGTAGCATTAAGGATCTCCCTGCTCGTGGCCTTGGGTGGTAGTCCTTTGCAAAGGTTACCCATGGGGTTTTCTTTGCAAAAGGCCATCCCTCGTGACCATGACCTCATTGCTCGCAGCCTTGAGGGCAGCAAGCCTCGAGTAGAAATTGCTGGAGTTTTGTTTTGGGTGTTACTGTTGGTTTGGTTGTTTCAACCTTCCCCCTTAGCTTATCCATCCCTTTTCTAATTCTTGGACCTCTAGCAGATGGTGACAACTAGGGGCAGAGGCAGCACTAGTGGCCAAGGCCGAGCTTCTGGGAATGATCCAGAGACTCCTTTGCCGCAGCCACCACCTCCTCTAGCCGAAGGGCCAAATTGGAATCAAATGATGGCAAATCAGGCTCAGTTGATCAATTTGCTAGCTTAGTCCATCAACAATACTCAAAACCTCCAAGCAGCTGTAGCAGCTCAGCCACCAGTGTATGTTCCACCTCCTCCCAGAGCAAACATTTCTGAGTTTATGAGGATGAGGCCACCCACATTTTTTAGCACCACTGAGCCTATGGAAGTTGACGATTGGCTCAGAACCGTAGGCAGAAAACTTGATATGATCCAATGCTCAGATCGAGAAAGAGTTTTGTTTGCCTCTCATCAACTCCATGGACCAGCTTCAGAGTGGTGGGATAACTTTACTCAATCCCACACTGATGCTCAATCTATTACTTGGGATGAATTTACTCAAGCTTTTCGGTGTGCACATATTCCTCATGGAATGATGTTGCTAAAAAAGAAGGAGTTCAGATCCTTGCGCCAATAAAACTGCACAGTCAGTGAATATCTTCATAAATTCAACCAACTGGCAAGGTATGCACCCGAAGACGTTGCCACTGATGAGTCCAAACAAGAACGCTTCTTGGAAGGCCTCAATGATGATCTTTCAGTTCAGCTCCTTGCTCATAACTTCCCAGATTTTCAGCAGCTTGTCAGTATGGCAATACGGCAAGAAGGCAAACACATTGAGATAGAAAACTGCAAGAAGAGGAAAGCAGCTCGACAATTTAGTACAGAAGGTTCTTCTAGGCCCAGGACCTCCAAATTTCAGCAACGGAGACCTGTGACCTCCTCCCCCTCCAAGCCTTCAATGCAAGCAAAGTGCCCTAGTACTTCCAGCCTTCGTATGACCTCTCCAGGAGGTCAATTTCAGAAAAAGCCAACCACAATTTCTGCAGCGGGAGTTACCTGTTTTTATTGTAACGAAGTGGGGGCACTATGCCAATAAGTGCCCAAAGAAGCAACAAGCGGCAGCCACTCCTCCAAACTGAGCCAGCCAGGGAAATTCAGCACATGGCAACAACTCCAACATGAAGCCTTCGACTCAATTTATCAAGGGACATGTGAATCATGTCACAGCTGAGGAAGCTCAAAATGCTTCAGACGTGGTCCTTGGTACCTTTCTTGTTAATTCCGTACCAGCCTCAGTTCTTTTTGATTCCGGAGCTTCTCATTCATTTGTCTCTTCTAACTTTGTGGGTAGTAATGGGTTAGCTATATCCCCTCTAGTAAACCCTATGCTAATCCACTCCCCGGGCTTAGAAATGAGGACTAGTTCCTTATGCCCAAATCTTTCCTTAGAAATCTTGGGAGTCCCTTTCTCTGCAGACCTTATAGTCTTGCATTCTCAAGGTTTAGATGTGATTCTTGGAATGGACTGGTTGGCCAAGAACCAAGGTCAAATAGATTGTGCTAAAAAGTCCATTGTACTCACCAATAAGCAAGGTATACAAGTTGAATTCAGCCCTGAGACCTCTCCTAGAGTAGGTCCTAGCTTGGCCTGTTTGAAAGAAGTTAAGCTTGAAGACCTCCATGTGGTGAGGGAATACCCCGATGTGTTCCCAAGTGAGTTACCTGGAATGCCTCCGGACAGAGATTTGGAATTTGTCATTAACTTGATTCCAGTGACAGCACCTATTTCCAAGAGACCCTATAGGTTGCCAGCAAATGATCTTGTTGAGTTGAAGCAACAAATTGAAGAAATGCAAAGCAAAGGATTCGTGAGGCCGAGTTCCTCTCTTTGGGGAGCTCCTGTGATCTTTGTGGCAAAGAAAGATGGTACTCAACGCATGTGTGTAGATTATAGAGCTCTCAATGATGTTACTATAAAAAATAAGTACCCCTTGCCCAGGATCGATGACTTATTTGAGCAACTGAAAGGAGCAGCCGTTTTCTCCAAGATCGTCCTAAGGTCAGGTTATCACCAATTGAAGATTCGACGAGAGGACATTCCAAAAACAACATTCTCAACTCGGTATGGACTTTATGAGTTCACAGTCATGTCTTTTGGATTAACCAATGCTCCTGCATACTTTATGAACTTGATGAATAAGGTATTTATGGAGTACTTAGATAAATTTGTCATTGTCTTCATAGATGACATTTTAGTGTACTCTAAGACTGAGGAAGAGCACGAAGGCCACCTTCGGTTGGTCCTAGACAAGCTCAGAGACCACCAACTTTATGCAAAATTTGAGAAGTGTGACTTTTGGTTGAAAGAGGTCACCTTTTTGGGTCATGTAATGTCGGCAGCTGGTGTGGCAGTCAACCCTAGTAAGGTTCAAGATGTTCTAGATTGGAAGCCACCTAAATCAGTGTCTCAAATTAGAAGCTTTCTTGGTATGGCAGGGTATTATCATCGGTTTATTGAAGGCTTTTCAAAAATAGCAAGGCCTCTTACTTAATTGCTCAGAAAGGAAAATAAATATGTGTGGACCTCAGCATGTGAGCAAAGCTTTCAAGAACTGAAGAAGAGATTGACCTCTGCCCTGGTACTAATTTTGCCAGATATCCGAAAAGATTTTAAAGTCTTTTGTGATGCCTCTAGGCAGGGTCTTGGTTGTGTCTTAATGCAAGAAGGAAGAGTGGTAGCTTATGCTTCCCGACAACTCAAACCCCACGAAGCTAACTACCCCACTCATGATTTGGAGCTAGCTACCGTAGTGCATGCTCTAAAAATTTGGCGCCATACCTCATTGGTAATTGCTGCGAGGTCTTTACAGACCATAAGAGCTTAAAATACATCTTTACCCAATCAGACCTCAACCTTAGGCAAAGAAGATGGCTAAAACTTATCAAGGACTATGATCTTGGAATTTACTACCACCCAAGCAAGACAAATGTAGTAGCTGATGCTTTGAGCCAGAAGAGTTATTGCAGCACCTTAATGGTCCAGGAAAGTCAGCCCAGTTTGTGCGAAGAATTGAGACGCCTAAATCTGGAAATTGTCAACTAAGGTTGTGTGCATGCTCAGGAAGTTGAGCCCACTATCCAGAGACAAATCCGTGAGAATCAAGCTAAAGATGAAAACCTCCAAGAGATCAAAGACAATATAAAAAGGGAGAAAGCTCCTGGATTTTCAGAAGATGAACAGGGAATTCTTTGGTTCGGCAACAGGCTTTGTGTGCCGAACTGTCAAGAAATAAAGCAACTCCTACTTGAAGAAGCTCATGGATCTCATTACTCTATTCATCCAGGGAGTACCAAGATGTACCAAGACCTCAAAGAAAAGTATTGGTGGGTCGACATGAAGAGAGAAATAGCCGAGTTGGTGGCACGTTGTGACGTATGCCAAAGGGTTAAGGCTGAGCACCAAAGACCTGCTGGTTTGTTGTAGCCCTTGCCTATTCCCTAGTGGAAATGGGAACAAATCGGCATGGACTTTATCACTGGTCTGCCCAGGACTCAATCAGGCTATGACTCTATTTGGGTTGTTGTTGATCGATTAACCAAAGTGGCACACTTTATCCCTGTCAAAACTACTTTTAGGAGTAGCAAGCTGGCAGAGCTCTATATGGCTCGAATTGTCTGTCTACATGGTGTGCCCAAGAGGATAGTATCCGACAGGGGTTCCCAGTTCACCTCACGGTTTTGGGAGAGCCTACATGAAGCTTTGGGAACAAGGCTCGATTTCAGCACAGCGTACCATCCTCAAACCGATGGACAGACAGAGCATGTGAACCAAGTTCTTGAGGATATGCTTAGAGCTTGTGCATTGGACTGTGGGAAAAGTTGGGACAAAAACCTCCCCTATGCTGAGTTCTCCTACAAAAATAGTTACCAAGCTAGCTTGAAGATGTCCCCATTTGAGGCTCTGTATGGGAGACAATGTAGAACCCCTCTCCTTTGGGATCATGTAGGTGAGCGCCAATCTTTGGACACGATGTCATCAAAGAAGCTGAAGAAAAGGTGAAGATCATAAGAGAGCGTTTAAGAGTAGCTCAGTCCCAGCAAAAGAGCTATGCTGATACTCATCGACGGGACTTGTCTTTTGAAGTTGGAGATTTCGTGTACCTTAGGGCAACTCCACTCAAAGGAGTTAGGAGATTTCGAACTAGAGGGAAGATGGCACCAAGATTTGTTGGACCGTACAAGATCTTGGCAAGGCAGGGTGAAGTAGCTTATCAATTGGAGCTACCAACAGCCTTGTCAGCGGTGCATAATGTTTTTCATGTGTCCCAGTTGAGGAAATGCCTTCCGGTTCCTGAAGACCATACCCTCCTGGAAAGCATTGATCTTCAAGAAGACCTCACTTATGTGGAGAGGCCAATTAAAATTTTGGATATCGCGGAGCGTGTTACTAGAAGTAAGATCATTCGGACATACAAGGTGTAGTGGAGTCACCACCTTGAAAGTGAAGCCACGTGGGAAAATGAAGAAGTCCTTAAGATTAACTATCCATACCTCTGTGCTGGCCAAGCTTGAATCTCGGGGTCGAGATTCCCTTAAGGAGGGTAGGTTTATAACACCCTGATTTTCAGAGCCTTTTTGAAAATTTTAAAATAAAAAGAACCATTTGATTTTGATGAGAATACAAAACTTAACTTGAAATTTCAGAATGGATTTCAATTGACTAACTCAAACTTCAACTAAAACTTCTTGATGGCTTGTTGAGTTTGTTGGAGCTTTCGTGATCTCCCCCTTTTTCTGTGCTTGCTTTGCTCTCATTTGGACCAGACCTCCTTAGGTCTAAATCTCCCCAAGTGCTTGGACATTCCCTGGTCTAAACCTCCCTCTCTGGTTCTTCCCTGAACTAAACCTTCCCAGACCTAAGCTCTCCTCATGTTCATTGGAGTTCCTTCTGCACTCCCTTGAACTTCTCGGCGTTCATGTGGACTTCCTCTTTGCTTTTATCCATGTAACTCTCTCTGGAAGTGTCCTTCACTACCAATCCGGTATTACCGCCCCAACTCACGGTATTACCGTTTTCCAGAACCTCCTCCTTGTTTATTTAGACCTCCCCGTGTCCTTCCGGACCTCCCTATGTCCTCTAGGACCTCCTCCTTGCTTATTTAGACCTCCCCGTGTCCTTCTGTACCTCCCTGTATCCTCTAGGACCTCCTCCTTGTTTATTTGAACCTCCCTGTGTCCTTCTGGACCTCCCTGTGTCCTCTAGGACCTCCTCCTTGCTTATTTAGACCTCCTCGTGTCCTTCCGCACCTCCCTGTGTCCTCCAGGACCTCCTCCTTGCTTATTTGGACCTCCCTGTGTCCTTCCGAACCTCCCTGTGTCCTTTAGGACCTCCTTCTTGTTCATTTGGACCTCCCTCGCGTTCGTTTAAGCCTCCCGCTTGGTCCGGACCTCTCCTTTGTTAGATCTAAAGGTCCAGACCTCACCTTTATTAGATTTAACAGTTCAGATCTCTCCTTTGTTAGTTCTAAAGGTCTAGACCTCACCTTTGCTAGATCTAATAGTTCGGATCTCTTGTTTGTTAGATCTAAAGGTCCAGACCTCACCTTTGCTAGATCTAACGGTTCAGATCTCTCCTTTGTTAGATCTGAAGGTCCAGACCTCACCTTTGCTAGATCTAACGGTTCGGATCTCTGCTTTGTTAGGTCTAAAGGTCCAAACCTCACCTTTGCTAGATCTAACAGTTTGGATCTCTCCTTTGTTAGATCTAAAGGTCCAGACCTCACCTTTATTAGATCTAACGATTCGGATCTCTCCTTTGTTAGATCTAGGGGTCCAGACCTTATCCTTGTTAGATCTAACGGTCCAGACCTTATCTTTGTTTGATCTAAGGGTCCAGACCTTATCCTTGTTAGATTTGACGGTCCAGACCTTATCCTTGTTAGATCTAGGGGTCCAGACCTTATCCTTGTTAGATCTAACGGTTCAGACCTCATCCTTATTAGATTTAAGGGTCCAGATCTCCCTAACGATTGGACCTACCGCTTGCCCTTGTGGCTGCACCGCCCGGGTTTAACTTTTCTAGCTTGAGGACCGTTCGATTGGTGCTGGGCGGCCCGATCTTGAGGGCACGTTCGGATGGTCTGAACATCCCACTCCCTCAGGGCCATTCGATCCACATCGAACGACCCCATTTCATTGGCGCATTTTGCTGGTCCGAACGTCCTAGTCGCCTCGCTCCGTTCGATCAAGGTCTGATGGTTCCAGTTCTTCCTGCGTATCCTCGCCTCCGCGGACCTCCCCTTTTGCCCTTGTTCTTGACCGTTGGACCTCCCTTTCGGATATCCAACCATCAAGACCCCCCTTTTGCACTTGATCTTGACCGTTGGACCTCCCTTTCGAAGATCCAACCGTCAGGACCTCCTCTTGCCTTTGATCTTGGCCTTCGGACCTTCCGTGAGCAGGTCTTTTGGATCTCCTGTCCATAGGACCTCCTCATAGTGTGTCTTTTGGACCTCCTGTCCGTAGGACCTCCCCGTGATCGTGTCTTTTGGACCTCCTATCCATAGGACCTCCTCATCATTGTGTCTTTTGGACCTCCTTGTTCACAGGACCTCTTCCTAGTCCTCTTGCAAGGATCTCCCTTGCGGGTTGAGGCCACTTAGTGGCCAGGACCTCCGGTCTTGTACGCTTGGACCTCCCCAGTGGGTGAGGACCTCCCCTTAACCTCTGCACGACCTCCTCAAGGTCTCCGCAGGACCTCCCCTACGGGTCTTGACTGGACCCACTTGGTAGTTACGCCCATTTGCTTTATCCTTTGACCATATCCTTTGCACCTGAGAGTCTCCCCATATTTAATGCCTGTTGTGTCGCATTAAATGCTACCACCTTTTTGCAGCACCGAGTTACCTTTTGTCTTGTCTTTTACCAACTCCTATCATTTCCTTCACTCACTTTTTGAGCCCGAGAACCCTTGGAAATATCGGCGGCTACTTGGAGGTCAATGACGGTCAATGGTGACGATGATCGGGACTAGGCTTGGAGAGTTGAGGTTCAAAACGATCGAGGATGCCGGGTGAAGTCAATGAACACAAGCGTGGCGCAAGATGGACAAGAATGACCGAACGGGTAGTTCGGTGCGACGGGTTGGATCAAGCGGCGTGGGGGTCGGTGCAAGTGCTATGGTGGTTTCGATGGGAGCCGGATGGGAGAGACTTGCCGACATGATGAGAGCCGTTGATCAACCTACACGTGGCGATGCAGGCGATTGCTTCACCAAGTTTGGACTCGGTCTTCGGAGAAGGATTAAGAAGGGGTATTTTGGTAACTTCACCTCAATACTGCCTTGATGACCTTTTGGCTAAACCGTAGCGCGAGACGGCGCAAGGTGAAGTGGTTTAGGTCAAGAGAAGATGAAGACGTCACTTTAAAATGCGTGCGTGAGTTAAACCCGTTTGTGTGTGGGCTTAACGGGTGCCCATTAGGAAACTCTTCTAGAAGGTTAGCCTCCACTATAAATAGGAGAGGGTGCTGTAGCACCTCCCAACCATTTGGCTTAATTGAAACCCTAGTTTGTTTTTAGGGTTAGGCAGTGGAGACGATAGGGTTCTAGAGAGGGGATTGATTGTGTGCTCTTGCGTTAAGCTTTGTCCTCCTTGATGGAGTGAATGTAAACCAACATCAATCACAAATCAATCCATGCAAGATTCCTTGATATGAGTCTCTTATTGTTCTTGCTCTCTATTTTATGATTTTGAGGCCTTCTTTGATCCTTAAGTTTTCTTTTGGTTTCTGGCTGAGGTCTTGCTTGCTATGACATGTGAGAATACATGTAGAATCATCTTGATCATCTATTACCCACGAGCAAATCTCTAGATCATGTTTTCGTTGTGACTCGGTTTTTGAAGCAACCTTCGTTCAAACGAAAAAGGTCAAAACTTTTCCAACGATCTTCATGATCCTTGATTGGAATAGGTTCCTAACATCCCGGAGAAGGTGTGTTTCAAGTTTCATGAAGTTTGGCCGAGTGGATCAAGAGTTGTGCCAATTTTGGATTTGGTTTTCAGGCTGTACTCCAGGACAATCGGTAGTACTGCACATTACATTGCGGTAGTTCCGCACTGCAGTAGTACCGCATATTACACTGCGGTAGTTTCAATAATCGGTAGTATCACCCATTGAACTGCGGTAGTTCCGATTTCCTTTTCTTCTGCACAACTTTGTGATTTTCTGTTGCTATGCTTTGGGGATTTGAAGTGGATTCAATACAAGTCTTCCGCTATGCTTTTATACTGATCTTCATAGCTTTCATAGCTCTTGGAGTGAAATTCTTATTGAATCTGATCTAGGAGAAAAAGAAATCGTGCTCCTATTCAACCCCCCCCCCTCTAGTCGTCTTTTCGGTCCAACAAGGAACATCAACCATCTTCATGAAGAACAATTCCCGAAGAGACGGTGATGCTTTGATTTTCCAATGAAGTCAATAGCCTATAAATAACCATCAGAAGGGCAGAACTTACACACAGACTTTCCATCTTTCCTACTTCTACTTTGTTTTAAAGTTCTTAGCTCCAAACCTCTCAAGTTCGAATAGATTTCTTTAGAAGAAATCATCGGTCCTTGGAGTTCTTCCATTATGGTTAAGATCGTGGCAAATATACATTCCATGGAACAAATTGAATTTTTGACCACCGTGGAAAAGACAGAATCCATGGATCATGACTTCAAGATGATCAAAAAGTCAATTTAATCTATGGATTGAAGTCTTCAAGAAATTAGTGATCCTCTGTTGAATCAAAGTATAATCTATGTTTATGAGATAATTCTTGACATATTAGTAAAGCATTAGTTTGAGCTCAAAGTCTGATCTGTAGTTGTCATATTTAATTAGTGAAGAAATTATATGTTTATATGTCAATTTTGTCATTTAAATGCTGCTAAAAATATGGTTTAACTATGATTATTATTGCTACTGAAATTATATCTGAATATTTGCTAAAATCGCTAATTTTACGACAAGTAGTTCAACACCTGTGCAAAGAACTTGGCGTACTCATGCCTAATCCTACAACCGTCGCTACAGAAGACGACATAGTCGCCCCAGCCTTCCGTCATGCCACAGCCGGTGCTCATGCACCAGTGGCCGTCCTTTGGTAGTACCAACACCCGTCTCTGCGGCCCGGCCATCTTCTTCCACATCGCCTCCCAGACCGCGTCCACAGCGAGTCTCCAGCACCTCCTGCACTCCCGGTTAGTCCTCTTGGCCGTCTTGCACCCGCCACCAGCCGGCTCACCCTCAACCTGGCAATCGTAGTGCTTCCCAACATCGTGCGCCTTGCTAGCCGTGTAGAGGAGGAGGCCGAACATGTAGGCCGTGGCCTTGTGGCCGGCGACGGCCACCCGGTCGAGGCACACGAGGCCACGCTGCATGTCCTGGTACGCGAAGACGAGTGTGAGGCCGATGATGAAGCAGGACTTCGGGTTGCCGGCGTCGGCCAGGAGGTTGACGACGGTGAGGTAGCTTTCGTTGTGCAACCACTTCATTGTCTCCTCCCGCTCCAGCGCCATGAGCCTCCCCATAGCGCATTCCTTGGACACCTTGTACATGGTCTTGTAACTAAAATTCAAGACAACAGAATCTTAATACAAGAATTACTCCATAAGAGAAAATTAGAAGGCCAAATTAATGTCGTTGTTGCTAGTCAGATTAGTGACATGTTTGTTGAAACAAAAACCAAAATCAATGTTTCCGTCAAAACTAAATTTGTCGATATTTCAAATAGAACAAACACAACCGAGACTTTCTTCTTCAGTTCAGAACTAGATATTGGACACAAAATGAAATCAACACAAGATTATTTTGTGTCGTATCAACTGATACAACTTTTTAGTTTTTCTCCTTTTTATAGATTTTTAGAGGAATTACAATCAGATTCTCTATCGGTCTCTAAAACCAAAACGAACACCTGAAGCTTCAACTAGGATGATACGCTTCAGTATCATCTTCAAAAATTGACTCTGAACAAAAACAGAACAGAATACTGTCTCCTTTTAGACTTACCAAAAAAAGAACTTTTCAAAAAACTACAAGATTGAAACTAACAATGTTTCTCTAAACAATAATTTAAAAAAAAAACACTAACATGTATGCATGCATGGATTGGTTGCCGCCACAAACAGTAGTACATATTTTTAAGTATATAAATACGTACGTGGCTCATAGGCTACAAAGGTCAGCCATGGGTTGAGGAGAGCTCGCGGCCACGAGGCCAACGATGTGGATGACGACATCGTGAGGAAGAGCGATGGCGATCGCCGACCTCCTCGCCCTGGTCGATGTCGTCATGCTCCGCGTGCTCACCATGGCACACGACTGTACTAGCTAGCTGCGTACGTATTCAATACTATGCATGCTCACCATGGCGCGTGATGATAATTTTTATAAAATAAGGAGTAACGTCGGCACACGAGATGAAGAGATGCATCGTAACGTCAGTGCATGAGACAAAGAGACGCATCATGTGGGAGCCGAAGTATTGAACATATCACAGACGGTTCCAACCACAAACCGTCTGTGATGTTTGCAATTATCACAAACGGTTCTTGTTAAGAACCGTCTGTGAATTATCACAGACGGTTCTTATTAAATTCTGTCTGTGATAATTACGCATCACAGACGGTTCTAGCCATCGCTAGTAACATAGACGGTCGTGATTGTAAAACCGTTTGTAATAATTACAATACTAACAGTTCCTAGGGAACCGTCTGTGATGAGGCGTCTCGTATAGCATCTTTTGTAGTAGTGAATGCTAGTTTTCAATGACTTAATTAGCTAATGTCGTCCCATACTGACACATGTTGTTGTATGCTTAGGCTTAGATAGGGCTTGCTAGTGTTCGGTCCTTAATTGACTCGGGCAAGGATCTCCCCCTATCTACTTCTGAGATACACCTCTCACACTTCTCAGAATATAATATAACTCGCCCACGTCACAAACTAAGTTTTTTATTTTTATTTTTATACAAAATAACAAAGGTAAACCCCTCTGGACCATCATTTCAAAACTCTCAATTTCATGCTCATCATGTCATCCCTTTTAGCAAATTTTAGGAAAGACTATAGCTTGACTAAGCAATTGTGCAATACTCGCACTCAAAATTCCCAAATTGACATCATATATTGTTCATACCATATCCTAATGGTTACAAAAGTAAGGATATCAAAATTTCAAGGAGGTTCATGGATCGAATAGGATTACACCTACCGTTATCCTCGAATATAGCAATTTTATTCGAATATACATGCATGCATAATGGATTTTGCAAAAAATAAGTACACTAATTAAATTAGTAGGATCAATATAGTCAAAGTAGGTGCTTTCCTTACTCTGGCTTCTCTAAATACGCAGATGGAGGATCGTTGTAAAATTAGCTCGAACAATCAATGTCTAATCAAAAGAGCCGGAAGCAAATTAAATATATCCAAAAAAATTAACAGTAATAAAATCCAAATATTTTTTGCACATTTAGGTACAGCATGATTTTAGATAAATTTTAAAAAATATTCATTCAATTTGGAGTTTGTATACAAAAGTTATTAACGTTTTAATTTGCTTCGGTTTGAAAAATTCCAGAAATTAGAAAAGTGCTGACATCGAGAGCATATTTTATAAGGTTTATGCTTTCTAATAGAGAAAGCTTATTTTCCTTTGAGTTCTTCTGTGGTTTACGCTTTCCAATAGAGAAAATGTATTCTCCTCTAACTGGAAGCGGGTTTTCTCATTTTTTCGATTTTTATTAACTTACATGTGGGGTCTACTTATTAGTGACACATATTTTTGTTTTGTTGATTTTATTTATAAACCAGAGGCAGTCTCACATGTCATAAAATCATTATTTATTAACTAATGATTAAACCTATTTCTAATTTTAATTAACTGATAGCTGGAGTCCACATGTCAATCTCTCGGGTTTTAAAACATATTTTAAAACCCAGAATAGTGTGTGGTCCCACATGTTATTGACTCATTTATTAAACACGTTTAAAATTATATTTTTTATTACCTTTTCAGTCGGTCCCACTGTCATTGACTTTGTACGTTTGACTATTGTCATTAAGCACTAATTAACTTTTAAACACATGGGTCCCACTAGTAGTGAGAGAGGAAGGAAAGAGTTGGGCACGTGCATGGCCGAGTAGGGGAGAAGCTCGCCAGCGGCGAGGCACGCGCAGAAGAGATCGGGGGAGCCCAAAATGGGTAGAGGGAGTCCATGCGATCCAGGGGAGGTAAAAGTGGCCAAAGAGGTGGACAAAATCGGCGGCGCGATAGAGATGAGCTGAGCAACGGAGACTCTCAGGTCCGTCATGTAGTTCGCATAGGAGGCATTCCCTTAGCTAAAGGAGTATCGCACTAGAATCAGTGAGTCCAGGCAATGCTACTGGGCTAGGCGTGGGGACCTAGGGTCACCAAAGGCATGCCAACAGCATGCAACCGCGGTGGTGCCACGAGTGGCTAAGGGGGAATCTCACTTGGTACTTGTCCTTGGTAAATTGATATACGTATGAGAATCACTGGCTCACCAAGACCACGAGCGTGCAGAAGATGAGGTCGGGGAGGCTCTGGAATAGCTTGTCAATGATGAGCAGCGGCGACGCAGAGGAGGCCCATGATGGTAGCTCACCACAGCAACGGAGGTGGTACAAGAAGTGTCAAGTTAGGTTACTGAGGTGCTGAGGATGGTGTAGATGGTGGGAATCGGCCCAAGACTCACCAGGTTTCAAAGAAGAACAGAAATGGCAGCGACAGCCGTGAATGAGGAAAATAAGAGAGAAGCTAGGATTTAGGGCGAGATTACCTACATTGAATGAGGGGTTAACATCAATGGAGTGTAGAACACCTTATGACACGGTCAGTTTGGGCTCAGACTCACTAGAGCGACGGGAACAACTTGGCGAACTCGAGTGCGTGTCGGAGCTGAGGACAAAGGTGAATGTGATTGAGCTACAAGTGTTCTGGGGCTACATTAAGCACAGAAAAGGAATGAGTGATGCATGAGGATCAAGATGACGCGGGCGTCATGGGTGAGGAAGCTCACCACGGTGGGAATGGTGTGGAGGCACACTCACAAGTGTCAAGAACGACGCAAACGTTCCCGTGAAACCAAGGAGCTTCGAAGCTCGGGTTTGTGCAAAATGGAATGTAGGCGACCTGAGAATTACAGTGCGTAAGCTAGGGCTTTAGTAGCTACGATGTTTGCGCGAGAACAATGGTGAGAAGCCGACGATAGTGCGAGAAACTTGCGGTCTGCTCTAGTCTCTTCGCTAGTCCGAGATATACTCCCCATGAATGGGGTAGCTAGCATGGGCAAGAGCTAGCGGAGGTGACAGGGTAGCTAGGCGCAAAACGGTGGGTGGCGAGAGAAAACAGTGGGCGAGCTGTGGACCTAGGGAGGTGCGTTTGCACGGTGACAAGTGTGCGAGGGGGCGAGGTGGAAGACAAGGCCTGACGAAAGGGCCCCACTCGTCAGTGAGAAGGAGCAGCGTGAGCGGGCATACGCTGGAGCTCGCGAAGGATTTTGGGCTGGCTCAGATGTGGCCCAAAAGTCCAGTGGGAATTCAAAAATAGTTTTTGAATTTCCAAAACTGGCTGATTCCTTACCAAATTTTTGAACCTACCAAAAAGACTCTAAAATTTATGAAAATTTTTATGAGGGCTTCTGACACCATATAATTTCTTTTGTAAATTTTCAAGATTTTAGCTGCTCTGTGATTTTCTGTAAAATTCTTACAAGTTGCTGCTTGTATGAAATTTCATTATTTGCTTTATACAAAAAGTTCAAAAAATCATGCACACATAGTTTCCTATATAGAATATGCTCAAAAGTATTTTTCCATTTATTTTTATTATATCTTCCCAAAAATAAAAATTTTGGGGTGTTACAATAGTAGTTTAACAAGTATTTTCATAAAGCTCACAAAGCCACATCAATTTCTTTCACACAGCCACATGAGTTGACTAACACAGCTACCCCTCCCAATTGTTTTATGAAAAATCTACCCCTCGCATGAAATCCACGAGCATGTCCATGACCGCAGACGTGGCTATTCGAATGGATTGATTAATACTCTGCAAAAGTTTGTACACTTTACCTAGAAGATATATCCAGTGTAGCTAGCACTAGTCATAACAAAACGTTTCCGAAACTTCTTCTCGACAATTGACCCTCCCGATGTGCATACCGTCGTACCGACCCTGACGAAGTGCTTTGGTTCGACGCATATCGTTGGACCTGGAGAAGGCGAACCACTCATAAGTGTGACCCACCCACAGTAGTACACACCTCCACGTTGGCACACAGTCTAACCTACATGCCCGAGTAGTCAATGCCAAGATTTTGTAGCTTACTAAGTTAGGCCTGTTCGATACCAGGTATGTGGTCGTACAGTTATGGCTTAGTTCAATGGCGCGCAAAGTTGATTCCTTAATTGACTAAGGCGAGACTGCCCAATTTGTAACCAAATCACCACAATTCACAATTCTCAGTCACGGAGTTCTGCCATATCGCAATTCATTCCACTTGCCTCGGTCTAAATCTTTTTCCACCCCGTTGGTTAAGTGTGTCACATGCCATCAGCAAGTAATAACATACAACACACAGTTTTTCCACAAACTTCCATAATCACTTAGTCAAGTTTAGATTTACAACTCAAAATGATATCAATGACCCATTGCATAGCTAAGCAGACTATTCATGTCTAACCAACCCACGTTGGTGCTATGATAATACCAACTATTAAATAACCAAGCTAGGGTGACAAAAGATCATGGTAATACAACAAGCAAAGTGGATATATTCAAGTTGGCGTATAGCTAATCCCAAAGCATTTAAAAGCTAAATAATTGAAATAACATGCAATAGTTTGAATCAAAGTAATTTTGGAAAGCTGGGTTCAACATGGTCAAAGGTACAACTTGTCTTGAAACAAGCCTTGGTACTGATCTTGAACTTGATCAACTCCTCCATTGAAAGCTCCCGAAATATCAATGTCTACTCACAAACGAAAGCAAAAACCCAAATAAATACAAAACAAAGCAACCAATAAACTCCAAAAATTAAATAAAAATAACAGGAATGTAGTGCTTGAAGTTAGACGAATTTGGAAACTTGAATGTGCTCAATCGGAGTTCGTATGAGGAGGAACAGGCTCTCGGAAGATTTAAATCTAAGAAAAAGAGAAAGAAACACTATTTTGGATTTTGAATTTACTTTATAAATGAAATTACGAAATATTGCATGAGCATAACGTCAGCAATGAATTTCAAAATTAAAAAGAAAATTCCAAAAATATGAAATAGAGACTGACAGATGGGACCCATGGTGTATGGACTGGGTCCATGGATTTTAGTCTACGAGTCTATGGCTCACGAGTTCATGGAATAGTGGACTGACATGTGGGGTCCGTATGTCACCAGCACAGCTCATGGTAGACTAGGTCTACCTAGTGATAGGTTTAGGGTTGAGGTATGTCGGGACCCAAAAAAGCAATTTTGGACCTTTTGTGTATAACACACTAGTTCAGGATTACGCTAGTGCACACAGTGTCAACATAGATGAATATCGATCCACACAAGATGGAATAATAGATAACTATTGTGACCTTATGGTCAAGTTTACATTTATTAAGCCTCATAGGGCAGATAGAGAATAAATAACAGTGGGACAATAACTTCAGCAGAAACCCATCGATTCACCACAGGCAACCGACTAGGATCAAGACCTAGCGATCAGCACCGTTGCAAAACTCCTCCTCAAAAGCGGGCAATGACTCCTCCACTTCTGTTGAATGTTTGCAGCAAGCATGAGTACACAACCGTACTCGCAAGTCATACCACAGAATGCAATTTATAAATGATGGCTTATTTCAAATGAATGGCTTTTGTGGTTCTTTTGCATAAAAGCAGCATTTGCAATTGAATAGAAATAATAGATTGAAACATAATTCAAATCAAATAAACAGTAACAATTTAGCAATGGATTTCACAAAGATACAAAGCCTAATCAATTCTTTCACACAGCCAAATGACTTAAATCACACAACTTCCTTCCCAAATGTTTTATGAAAATCTAACCATCGTGTGAAATCCCCGAGCATGTCTATGACCGCGGACGCGGCTATTTGAAAAGATTAATTTAACACTCTATAGAGATTGTACACTTTACCCACACAATATAACTAGTGTTGCAAGTACTATTCATAATAAAACTATTAAGAAACTTCGTCTCATCCATTGACACTCCCGATGTGCTTTACCGTCGTACCAACCCTAACACAGCGCTTTGGCATGACACACACCGTTGGACCTGAAGACAGCGAACCACTCATAAATGTGATCTACCTGGTAGTTCACACCTCCACCCTGGCACGAAGCAAGACCTACTACCTGTGTAGTAAATGTCGAGATTCCGTAACCTACTATGTTATGCCCATCCCATACCAGGCATGTGGTCATACAGTAAGGCTCAGTTGAATGGCGCACAAAGTTAAGCTCTTAATTGACCAAGGCAAGATTTCCAATTTCTAACTATGCCACGAAGATTATCAATCCTAATCACAAAGCTCCACCATATCACATAGTATCCACCACTTGCCTCAGTCTAAATCCTTTCCCAACCTGTTCATTAAGTGTAACACATGCCACCAACAAGTAATGACACACAGCACATCGATTTAACATAAAGTTCCATAATCACTTAGTTAAATTTATATTTGCAACTCGGGTGACAATGATTGACTCGTTGCATGGCTAAGAAATCTACTAGTATCTACCTAACCCACATTGGTGCTATGATAATACCAACTAATAAATAAATAACCAATCTAGGGTGACAAGGGTCATGACATAACAATAGACAAGGTGGATATAAACAATTAGGATAAATAGCTAATCCTAAAGCATTTAAATAAATACTCAATGTAAATGAAATAATTGAATCAAAGTAATTTTGAAAAAACTGGGTTCGACATGATCAAAAGTACAACTTGCCTTGGAATAGATCTTGGTACTGGTCTTGGTCTTGGTGAACTCCTTCTTCTTCAAAATTCCCCGAAGTATCAACGCCTACATGCAAACAAAGTAAATAAAAATAGAGAGGAAACCAACTCTAAAAAAAAAAATCTCAAGAAAATAGAGCTCGAATTTAGATGAATTTAGAAATTTGAATGGACTCAATCAAAGTTCAGATGAAGAAGATATGGCTTTTGTAAGATCTAAACCTAAAGAATTACTCAAAAAGGAATTTCTGAAATATTCTGAATTATTTTTCTACTGAAAAATCCAGATTATGACGCATGCTGACGTCAGCCCAAAATTTGAAAAATAAAAGAAAATCGGGGAGAAAAAGGTTAAGAGGTTAACATGTTGGCCTTCGGTCTATAGACCAGGTCCACACAATGGTTTCTTTGGTCTACGGGCTCATGGGTCTACACAATAGTGGGCTGACAAGGGGGCCCACAAGACAGTGGCTCGATGCACCATGGAATAGATCTATTCAAGATTTTAGAACTAGGGTTTGGATCTATGACACGCACACGCGCACATGGTAGCTAACATGGCGCCACACACGCGACACGTAGGCATTGGAGGCTGAGCTGGCACAAACGTGGACGGACACGTCAGCTTGACGGTGAAAAGGCTCGGGGACCAAAGGCAACTGGCGAACGGTGGCACTTTGCCGACGGTGAGTGGTATCGGCATGTAGTGGAGGCTAATGCGAACATATTGGTGCACTTACTAGTGGTCGAGGATGACTGAGCCGGCCAGCGGTGAGCGTTCAGTGGCGGAGAGGTATGGTTGTTGTTAGGAAATCACCCTGATGACACTCTGGCGGCGTGGATGGGTGCACGAGGTAGCCCATGCAACGGCAGACCCAGCGGATTGGTCGACGTTGGCGGGCCATTGAAGGTAGCGGAGCAATTCGAAAACGAAAAGCTCCGGTGACAAAACCCTAAATCTCGAATTGAGGCGGTGCTAGGGTTTTCGGGGCTAGGAGGCTTGGGGTTTCACGATGAGGGTGCAGAGGCAATCCTCGGGGGTCCCTTTTATAGGGCCCAAGCGGGGCTGAGGTGGCGTAACAATGGCAGGGTCTATTTCGGCTACGAGATGAATTCCGGGTTTGAAGGGGATACGGGATACGATTTAGTTGGATATGGATGCGTGGAGATAAGGGATTCAAAACAACACGGTTTGTACAAGATTTCCTTGTTGGAAATCCTGCTATTGAACGAAGCTTCAAGGTGCGGCAATGGCAGTTGTGAGCGAGGTTGCGCGAGGATGACAACACGAGGAAGGAGACGACCACGCGTGGGCCCCACACGTTAGAGAGGGAGGGAGGCACACGTGCGGGTGGGCTGATGCTGAGGAAAAGGCCCCATGGGATGGGCTGGAGGGGAAAGGAAATAGGCCGAAGGGATTGGGTTTCGTCCCAAGAGCTTTTATGAGATTTTAAATACATTTTCTATTTTAGAAATACGAGAAAATGCAAATAGAAATTAGAAAATAGCAAATGAACTCTGAAAAATTCTAGAAAATATGTCAAAGCACATAGAACCCAAATAAAATAGTTTTGACAATTGTTGAGGTTGATATTAACCATATTAAATTGTTTTTCCATTGAAAGTCCATATTAAGCTTTGAATAAAATTCAAATAAACTTCTTGGTTGAATTTTCCAACTAGTAAACTATTCAAAAGATTTTTAAAGCTTAGAAAATTGGGATATTACAAACCTCCCCCCTTAAAGGAATCTTGACCCTGAGATTCAAGCTTTGATGAGGACATCAACCCGCCGGATACGACCGCTACTCTACCTCCAACTAGGCTACTCTACTGCCATCGATTCGGCTGCGTCAAACGGTACTCGAACGTGTTGACGAATTTACTTCACTTATATCTGGTGCTGCGCCACCTCACATTGGGTCGAGGGCCTTGTATTTATATCAATTATTGGGCCCAAAGGGTAGCCGCCACTCTAGGTTATCTGGCCTGTGTGAGCACCCAGATTTATTAAGCTCATAATACTTAGTCATCCAATTGACCCTAGTATTATCAACCAAATAAACCCAGTCTCGAGAGATGTATACTCCCCAGAATGCAGTATACATACCTCACAACAAAAGAGTGTATCAATTCCATACAACACATAGTACATAAGCAACAAACCAGAAGTTAAGATTAATAAGGGATAGGTTATTACAAAAGAGGGGCCTTCAGGCCAAATAACAACAAACACTAAGATAACAGCGGAAGCAAAAGTGCCATAAAGATGGCTATAACACAAAGCCAATCAGTGTGCCTTAACCCCTAGGCATCTGACCGGACCGCCAAGCTAGTCGTCGAAGAAGCTGCAACACGTAGCACAAAAGAGAGGCTCAAGGAGCTCCCCTTCTTCCTCTGCAACAAAAGCCACAAAAATGCCACAACCACGGGCAGATGAGTACATAAAGTACTCCGCAAGAATTACGTGTGAGATAACAGAACTATAAATAGCTACATGCAAGCTTTATGTAAGTGGAGGTTGTATGTCTCATTTAGCATAAAGCAACAATTATTTGCAATAACATAATAGATTGAAGGCAATTTGGCAAAGCATTTTTAAATGTTGAAGTAACAACGAGATAATAACATAGTAACAACAACAAGAACAACACGAAGTGACTAACCCAAGTCACCACAACAATAGCATGAACTCCCGTTCATACCAACCATGTCAAGTTTTAATTAAAGGTTGTAGTCTAATTCTTACGAAATAACCAAGCGTGTCCATAACCTAGGACGAGGCTATTGAATAGTTTTATCCTGCGCAGGGTGTACCAATGTACCCACACGTCGACCGCCTTTCCTTTAAGCACACTACCTTAGGTGTGCTTAGCGCAGCTAAGTCCAACGAGACATTTCCAATGGACATGCTAATTCGACCAAGACAACCCACGGGGATAAGGACACAATAGACAGCCTAACCGGCCTGCCACTGTTCCATTCCCACACCACACACACATTTTATCTTTAAAACACACCAACCGAGCGACCCCAATTAGCACCGCCCAAAGTACTTAGTCAAGAGAGGTCCCATATCCCCCTCGTGTGGTTAGCACGCATAATTGCTTGGATCAATGGCGCAAGAATTCGGTCCTTGTTGACTCAGGCATACCACCACATCCAAAAACCACACCATCCATCCAATATGCCCAAGTCTAAATCAATCTTTTATTTTCAGTTTTTGATTTTACAAATAAATCAAAGCACAAGTGCTGGACATATAGGAGCAATAATCAGTTTTGAGTGATCAAGACCATCGACTAAGTCGATGATCGCCCATTTCTACCGATAACTAAGCATGTCTAAGCAATTTAATCGAAACTACTAAGTGATAAGAGCTCATCCAACGAGCTCAAACCACAGCAAATAACCTAGGCTCATGGTAGTAGAGGATAAACAATTCCTACAGATTATGCAACTATAGGCTTGCTAGCGACATTTAACACAAAGTAGCATGCATACATAGAAGTAAAACAATATATTACGCTTTAAAGTAATAGGACAATGATGGAAATGATCAAACTGCTTGCCTTGATGTTGCTGGCCAAGTTGTGGCAGAGGGTCACTCTCGGGATCACCACAAATGTCGAAGCCTAACGGAAAAAGCGATAAAGAATCGATAAGAACGACGAAAAACCAAAAAGACGCAATAGAGAAACTTCTCCGAATGCTATGAAAATTTTACAGCAGCAAGAAAATGATTTATCATGAATTTAGCAACAAGAACCAATTGATTTGGATTCTTAATGCAAAAGATATGATGAAATCAATTCTGCTCAGCCTAAAAATACCAAACTGCACTATTCACTAATTTAATTATGAGGCAACATTTTCTAGAACAGAAGTGAAGCTGAAATTTTTACTGTAAAACCAGCACCTCATGAGATGAATAACACAATTGAGTTCACCTCATTTGGAGCTATTATGCACTTTCTACAATTTTTCAAAAACAAGAACTTGAACAAAATTATAATGCACAAGTCCTCATTTTCATAACAGCAACATGCTCAAAACTAATGTTCACAGTGAGTTCATTAATAGAGGAAACCAACAAAGTTGGTCTCACCCAAAAATAATCTACAGAGCATTAGTTATGTATTTTACAAGTTAAGCATCAATTTGAGTGTATATTTAAAGTGAGTTTTAAAATCTAATGGCAAAACTGTGCTCTGAAGCTGAACTCAACTTACAATCATTTTTGATTAAAGTCAAGTTCAAGACAGAGCTAACACAATTTGAATGACCTCATTTGGATTTAGAATGAATTAGATATGAAATTCTAAAGTTATTACCTTTTTTAGTTTACAATTTTAACAGATCACTGGAATTTCTAAAAACCCTAAAGACAAGGGAGGTCATAAGCGGCTCAGATCACACGGGGGAGGTCCTCAACGGTTGAGATCTTCCAAAGGAAGATCTAAACTATCAAGATCTCCCCAAGGAAGATCTACATCGTTAGGACCTCACAGGGGAGGTCCTGGACGGTCCAGATGTTCCAAGGGAGGTCCTCGATGGTTCAGATCGTCCGAGGGAGGACCTTGACGGTCAAGATCTACCCGGGGAGGTCATGAACGGCTGAGATGACCTCGGGGAGGTCCTAAGGGGAGGTCCTAACGTCACAGACCTCCAGGGAGGTCTGGACGGCCACGATTGCGCAAGGGGGAGGTCTTGGACGCTCCAGATCTCCTCGGAGGAGGTCATGGACGTCCCAGAGCTCGCGACGCCTGCGATGCTTTCGGACAAGAGGTTAAATGCGCGCGGGACAACGAGGAGGTCCGCGCGCGGGAGGTTTTAAATGCGCGCAAGGGGAGGATTAAATGCAGTTAAGACACCCCAATGATTTCAATGATTTGAGCACATGATGAGCGCATTAACGCGGTGAATCCTTGTCCTAAAAATGACAACGGCGCTGCCGTTTTGTCCGACAAAGACCCGGGTTTGAAGAGATGGTCATCGCCGGCGTCTGAGACCTCGGCGACATCAATGGTACCGTTGGGTTCGCAATAACCATCGCACTCAATAGACCTCCTCTCAACGGCGGCGGCCTTGAGCGCCGCGAGCCGGAGAGGACAATGAAGACAAGCACTGCAAAATCCAAAATGCAAAAGGAAGCTCATGCGACATCCAAGCAAGCGTGTGCCCAATTTAAAAGCTCCGCGACCTCATACATCGGGTGCCCAGCGCTAAGGACTATCGGGGAGTACAGGAGGTCCTAAGGTCTTGAGGAGGTCGAGGAAGGAGGACCGGTGCCGGGAGGAAGGGTGCTCCACGGCCAAAGCTTCGACTCAAGCTCCACTTTGTCCCCTCTGCAAATGCCCAACAAATCAAGTTAGGACTTGGTCCCGGAGGGTAGGGCACAAATGGAAGCAAGGAGAAAAGGAGGAAAAACTCCAGGACCCTTGTCCACCGAGGAGCTTCAAGCTTCTCAACAATGGCGGCCAAGAGAGCTTTGATGGTTTAGAGCTACATAAGCACGGGGGTGCAAGCAAGGGGATAATGGTGTGCAAAGGAAGCCAAAGAAATCGTGGGGGAGGCTTTATAGCTAGGGCAAAAAGAGGTCATAGACCCCGGGTTAAGCTCATGGTGAGCTTAGCCCATGGCTCGATTCAAGGGGTTGGACAAGACACGAGGCCGACATGGTGGCAGTCTGTGTGGACGGGAAGGCGGAAGGCCGACACGCATTTAATCTTGGTCGAAAGAGTTGTTATAAGTACGATTAGATGGTGGGCATTAATTCACTTGCTCAGGGCCACGCATGCGTGACCAAGGAAGGAGAAGAACAGGGGAGGTCATTTTGACCGTTGGATAAGCCCACGGGGAGGTCCTAGCCCTCCGATGTGGTTTTTGAACCGTTACGCTCAAATGGTGGGAGGAGGTCCCACCACACGATCAAGGATGGGGAGGTCGTGGCCCTCCGATTTCCTTAATGTGTAAGCGCACGTGGGAAAATGGGATTGGGAGGTCCAAGGCGTTGGATCTCCATCCAGCAGTCTTGGACCTCTGTGAGGTCTTAACCGCACATGAACTTAAGAACATGAGGGGAGGTCATGGCCTTAGGATTTAAATCCAAGGGCGCACAACCAAAGGAGGTCTCGAGGCTTTGCGTGAAGCGAGGGAGGTCAAGACCTTTGGATTTTGATCCAACGGTGGTGATCAAGGCAGGGAGGTCTGAGCCTCGCACGTGGCGCAAAGGAGGTCTTGAGCTTGCACAACACACAAGGGAGGTCATGGCCATTAGATTTAGATCTAAGGGCAATGACCTCACGTCTTGTGAGGTCTCGATGCGCATAAGACAAGGGGAGGTCGTGGTAGTGGATATTTTGAGGGAGGTGGGGGTGTTGGATCTCGATCCAGCGGCTCGACCTCGCTTAATGGGAGGTTTGCTTAGTTTAACGGTGAGGGAGGTCATGGCCATGGATCTTGGATCCAAGGGCTACGACCTCAACAAGGTGGGATGTCAAGTGGTTTGACAACCCGTGAAGGTTTTGAGATTTAACACGGGGAGGTCATGACCGTGGATCTTTGATCCAACGGCTATGACCAGTGAGTGTGAGGAGGTCTTCTTGGTGTTGATCGCGGAGGAGGTCGTGGCGGTTGGATGTAAATCCAACGGCTACGACCTGATCAAGGTGGAGAGGAGGTCTGGCTGGGTGCAGAACACGGTTGAGGCTGGACCGACTTTGCAAGTGGCTAGCCCAAGGAGCGATGTAGGCTTTTAAATTTAGTTTTTACAGCTGAAACTTAGCAGAATTATTTGAGATAGCAATTGAACTCCAAATTTGATGAAATTTTAACTGGAGCTTGCTGACAATGAGATTAACCTTGCATAAAATTTCCAGAGGTTATTATGCAATGCATTTTTCTCAGGAAATTCATGAAGGTTGTTCAAGGATTTGTTTTACCTCCAAAATTTATCAAACAAGTTTTACATCTTGGGATATTTTTCAGAGGGGTCCCACATCAGTTTTTGGGACCAAGGAAAATATAATCCAAATGTTTGGCACAAGATTTAGACAATTGGAAAATGAGTTTGACTTTTGGTCAACAAGAGCCTTGTGTTTTTGGGTTACACAACTCTTGGACAAGAATTACATGAATGTTTAGGGGTTTTCAAGGTGTGAGAAAAAGTTTTAATTTCTACACCTTAATTATATTTGAACAAACCCTGTTTGTACAGTTGGGATGTTACAGCCCGGCCACCTCCTTGGGCCGCACTATTCATAGCGGTACTGTTAATGTAAACAATACCATATGAATAGTACCACCCCTTAGCTCTCATATATGTGTGGCTTCCCTCCCCTATATAAGGAGGTTGCACCCCTTTAGTTTTCCTCGGATTTTGTTGAGTTAAAAGTTAGCTACCATGCAACTTCGTGTATTGGGTTGTGTCAACTAGACCAACCATAATACCACTTCAGAATCCCAATTTATTAAGTATTTCAATCTTATTTGCAATTTTAGATTGTATTTTACCTTGTTCTTGCGTGCTTCTTCAGTGTATGCAGGAATCGACCTTCGTGGTCAGGTCATCCGGGTATTCGTGCATGGTTGATAATGACTTGTCGAGCAGTTCAGCGATTGCATGGTTTCGGGCCTTGCGAGTTCGTAGCCAGGATCGTGAGAGTTGAGCGACAACTACCGAACTTACTTTCTCATCGAAAGATCGGACCAAATCAGGACCTCCGTGGTTCATCATGTGGTATCAAAGCTACAGTTCTTCAGTGAGAAATCAGTACCCTTAGTAGTAGATTCATTTTCATACCTAGAGTCCAGAAAATTGCCCCCAAAAAAATTTCGCATCTATCATCCATACCGAACCAATCTGAGCCTTTTCAATTTTCTTTTTGGTATTTTGCTTGTTGAAATTTTGGTTGCATCATCATGTCAATTGCTAATTTCTAGTTTAGTTATAGTCTAGTTTGTCGTTGTCTAGTTGCATCTCGTGTGTTCCTTTGCGTAGCTTCATCTGTGTCGCCTTGTGTCTTGCCGCAAGATCATTGTAACGCTCGACCTTAAGGCCACCCAAGAGGCCCTCCCGAATCTCCCGAAAAGTCCATCAGGACCTCCTAGGAGGTCCGGTAGTACCACTCAAGGGCCCGGTAGGACCGTAGTCCGGTAGTATCGCTCGAGGGTCTAGAAGGACCGCTAGAGGGAAACCTCCAAGACGAGCGAGAGGCACGGGAGGATCTCAAAAGCCACGACCAACTCAAAAGAGGTCGAGGGACCAATCCTGAGGAGGTCGTGAAGCCTAAGAGATCACCCCATGGTCCAATGTGAATCGAGCTAGTCCCAAGGATCAACAGCTAGCTCTTCACAGCATACACAGTGGCCATAACTTCAACGCAAGCTTTATTAATAACAATAAAGTTTATTACAAGGGGAGGCTTACAAGCCAACAAACCAAAACACAGCGGAAGATAAACAATAGGCCACCTGATACACCACAGGCAATCAGCTGGAGAGCGCATCCTAGTCGTCCAGGACATCATGGTCCACAGCAAGATCTCCTTAAAGCTTTATTCCCTGCTCAAAGATTAATTTCAAGCAAGAGTGAGCACAACAACCGTGCTCGCAAGTCACACCCGTGGAATAACGGAATGACATGCTTAAATGGATATCTCAAAGGGAGGCATATATGGTTAGTTCGCATGAAGCCAAGCTGGTTTCAAATACAAGTAATAAGTTCAAGGCAATTACAATAATTAAAATGCATTTTTCCAAATTTCAGTTTTCAGTTGGATAACATTCATCACAAGTGGTGAAGGATACTCTCCTGCCACAAGGCTCCCCGCCCAAACCCATTTGGATAGAAATCCAAAGCCATTTTCACAAGTCTTTTGAAAACAAAACCAAGAGCTAACTTTGAGCATCTTTGCTAGCATGTCCATAACCGCGGACATGTCTATTCGAATAGTTTTATACTCTGCAGAGGTGTGCAACTTTACCCACAAGAGATGACCCACTTATACTGTCTGCTCACACACTTCCGAAGGTGTGTGACTAAGGGATCACCACAAGGCCTTTACAATGCATCGTTCCACCGCAGTCCACCCTCATTAAGGTTTCGCAAATCCCCCCTTTGGATAGAAACCCACTGGGTTAATGGGTACCCCCCCTTATGGTAGGTGGGAACAATAGTCATGAAAGACTTTGTCAAAAGAAATAGCCATGAAAGACCGCCCACGTACAAATAGGATCAACCGCAATGGAACTTTGCAAATTAGTCAGCCAGGTCCCACCCATACAGGACATGTGGTTGCACAAAAAGGCATAGCAAAATACACTCGCAGACCGGTCCTTAATTGTCTTGGGTGACAACCTCAACCCTGGGGCATCGGATCACACAACCCCCGTGCATAGACATGCACCAACCAAACAACCAGACTCGTCCAAGTCCAAACCATTTTCCATGCTTCCCTAGCATACTTTTCCAAACTCCATGACAACCCAATGCCATAGCTAACATTTTAAATAACAGTTGGCCAATGATGGTAAAATTTCCCCAAAACAAATACTTTTGGTCTAGGCTTGACTAAGCATCAAGTTTTTCCAAAGATCTCGGTTCACACTAATGTAGTAACTAGGTTTTCCTATGGTGACAATATGTTCGGTTCAAGGTCAACAGTGGCCATACAAATGATTTAGGCATAGCTATGAATTTAAAGACAGGAATTGAAATAACTTAGTAAAGTAAGCATGCATTAATACTTGAAACAGAACATAGATATGTTGAAATAATGGGTGCAACATGGTCAAGGATGTAACTTGCCTCCTGCTTGAAAGGCTTCATGGGTTCACTTCCTCACCAAGCTCGGGCTCACCAGAAACGTCGAGGTCTACATGTTAAAACCAACCAAGATCAAATAGAGACCAAAAAGAGATTCAAAGAACTCCACATAAAAATCAACAAGAACCACAAAGGAGTTTGGCAGATTGGGGAAGGTCCAAGGAGCTGGTCGAGGGAGGTCCGACTGCTTGGAGGAGGTCTAGAGAGCTGTTGGGAGAGCTAAAGGTTTGAGGGAGGTCCAGAGAATAGGCTGTGGGAGCTAGAGAGCTAAAATGAAGAAAAGGCAAAGGAAGAGAGTTTGCCCACGCTTATATTGCCAAAGCTGTTGGGAGGTCCAAGGGGCACACGAGGTCAAGAGCAGGTGAGGGAAAAGATGGGAGCTGGTAAGGAGATGACAAAAGAAGGTATGGGTGCTGCAAAAGGTGATAACATTTAATGCGACGCAACAGGCATTAAATGCTTGAAGACTTCTGGGTGTCAAATATATGGTCAGAGGATAAAGAAAATGGGCGTGACTAGCAAATGGGCCCAGTCAAAGCTCTAGGGGGAAGTCCTACGGAGATCTTGAGGAGATCCCGCAGAGGTCAAGGGAGGTCCTGACCTGCAGGGGGAGGTTTCAACCCGCGGAAGAGGTCCTTGCAGAACAACCGGAGGTCAAAAAGGTAAAGGGATCCGAAGACAAGGAGGTCCAAAGGACAGAAGTGATATTGCTGGTGGCGGTAGTACCGGTGTTCTCAAAGCGGTACGATCAGTGATTGGTAGTTCCAGATCCTCACGCGATATAACAGTGAGTTGGAGAAAGGTCCTGACGGCTAAGATCTCCAAAAGGGAGGTCTTAACGGTCGAGATCTAATCAAGGGAGGTCCTAACGGCTAAGATCTCCAAAGGGGAGGTCTTAACAGTCAAGATCTGATCAAGGGAGGTCCTGACGGCTAAGATCTCCAAAGGGAAGGTCTTAACGGTCAAGATCTGATCAAGGGAGGTCCTAACGGCTAAGATCTTTAACGGGGAGGTCTTAACGGTCAAGATCTGATCAAGGGAGGTGGACGATAGCGAGATAGGAAGCGGGAGGAGTGGGAGCCATTGGATTCGGATCGAACAAGCCAAAACGATTGGGCCGTTCAGACCATCCAAAGCTACCATTAGATCCCAGCCATCCAACTGGATCGGGTGGTCCAAAATGATTGGGACGTTCAGACCGGCCGAACATGCCAACTAGACCAAGCCGTCCGATGCAGATCGGAGGGTACAAAAGGATGGGACGTTCGGACCGAGCGAACGTGCCAACCAAATCAAACCGTTCTATACGAATCGAACGGTACAAAAGCGATAGAGGTCTGGATCAAGTGGAAGGCTCGAACGGACGCTACGGAGGTCCAAGTAAACACAGAGGAGGTCCAAATGAACGAGGGGAGGTCCTAAAGGATGCAGGGAGGTCCAAATGAGTTCAAGGAGGTTCAAGGAGCATGGGGAGGTCCAAACACTGGTTTTGAGAGCTCTTCGGTAGTTTCGGTTGCTATGAGGCGGTATGGAATTTCCAGAACGCATGCAAGGAGAGCTAGACTTTCCCTTGGAGAGGTATGACCACGAGTTGAATGGTAGTAATACTGGGTTGGTTATGGAAAGGAATTCCCCCAAGAGAGGGTTACAAAGATCAAAGAAAAGGGAAAGTCCAAGTGAACTCTAGGAGGGCCGACTGGGCACAGAAAATTCCAAAGGAGCACTGGAGGATTCAAAGGAACTCGGGGAAACTCAATTGAATACTGAGAGTTTCACGGGGAGGTCCAAATGTACCCAAGGAAGGTTCCAAATGAACCCGGAGAGGTTCACTTGAGCACAGAGGTGGTTCAATTGAATGCAAAGAAGATCCAATTGGACACTGGGAAGTTCAAATGAACACAGAAGACCTAAATGAACCAAAGAGAAGTTCAAATGGATACAAGGAGGTCCAGATGAACTAGAGGAAGGTTCAATGGAGCCCAAGGAGGTCCAAGTGAGCAAAGAGGGAAAGAGGGTTGAACAAGAGGGAGATCCAGAAGAGAGAATTCAACCCAAGATTGAATCTCAAAGATCAAGGATATTTGGAACACAGACCTAAGCTTGGAACACCCTAGGGTGGTTGTGACCCAAAGGTAAGGTTAGCACCCAAGAGGGATCTGGTCCAAAGAGGAGATTTAACCCAAAGAGAAACCAAAGAGGAGGCTTAAACCTAAGGAGGTCTGAGCCAAAGAGAACCAGAGAGCTAGTCCAAGAGATTCAAGTCAATCAAAGAAGTGGTCTGAACCACAAAGAAGTTCAAACCAACAAAGGGTAATATGGACACAAAAGAGGTCTAGCCTCACAGGAGAGTTCCAGGCGCAAGGAAATCTGGCCTCAAGGAGATGGCCAGATAAGAAGGAGGCATGGGCATGAGGGCATGCCCAAACATAGGAAAGGGCTAGGAGCAAAAGAGATCGAGACACCAAGGAGATTTAGACAAGGAGGAGGTCTGAACCACAGGAGAGGTCCAAGTGGTAAGGAGGTCTAGACACACAGAAGGGCTAAACACCAAGGGAGTCTAGGCCTAGGGAGTGCCCAAACAAAAGGGAAGGGTGAAGACCACAAAGATGGTCTAGTCCTCAGAGGAGGTCTAGTTAAAAGGAAAGTCTAAGCCTCAGGGGAGGTTTAAACTACAAAGGAGATTAAGGAAGGTCCTGATCCAAAGGATGGGCTGGACCAGGAAGGTGATCTTAACAAAAGAGAGGTCGTGACCACAAGGGGTGGTCTCAACTAAAAAGGGTGGTATTTGCAAAAGACCCGAAGGGGTGGTCTTTGCAAAGGACCACAAGGAGACCCAAGAGTGGAGCTCCAGAGGGTAAGGAAAGTTGTGGTAAGGCGAAGCCGTCCGATATAGACCAGGTGGTACAAAAGAGGGAGAAGGGTGCAGGCAGTTCAAAAACAAAGGAGGAGGTCTGGAACGAAAGAACTGGGCCAAGGGAAAAGCAGAACAAGCAGAGGCAAGGGAAAACAACACAAAAGCTCTAACAGCTCCAAAGAACCAAACTTTAGGATCGGTTGAAGTTTAGCTAAATCATTTTAAACGCTTCAAATTCTGAAAATCTCAAGTTAAGCTTGGGAACCTCAACAAAACCAAATGATTCCTTTTATTTTTAAAATTTTCGAAAAGGCTCTGAAAACCAGGGTGTTACAATCATCATCCTCCACACATCCGCGCCACCACATCTCCCTGCCACATCAATCTCTGCCACGGCAACCACCTCTTCCACCATGCCACCAAAGGCTTTCGCATGACCCATTTTCCTCCTCCCATGAGCCACTAGCATCACCACCATCCCCTGCCGCAGCCCTTCCTCCCTGCCGCGGCCACCCCCATCAGCACATCCTGCCGCCGCTGCCACAAATCGCTGTCATGACTAGTCCCACCCGCGTCCTGCCATGGCCACCTTGTCACCCTGCCGCCACCCTTGGTGCTGCCACGACAGCCATGTTTGCTGCTGCAGTGCCTGCCGCCACTTCTTTTTTTTTTGTTGCCGCGGCAAGCCATCTAGAGTTGAATTCGGGTTCCTCAACCGAACAAGAGAAGAAAAAGGAAAGTTAAATCTAGAGTTGATTTCGGTTTTGGTGCAAGAGAAGAAACAAGCTTGGGTTTCAGTGTGAAGAAGAAAGAAAGAAAGAAAACAATTAGGGTTTCGAGCTCTAGAGAAAAGAGAGAGAGGGAGAGAGAGAGAGAGAGAGAGAAACAGAAAAAGAAAAAAAAGAGAGAGAGACCATCTTTTCCGAAATTTGGAAAGTGCATCAAACTTTCGCGAAAACTAGTGAAAATTGGTGGAGCCCTTCTTCATACAACTACAAGCCTCCACAAAAATTTTGGGCACGTTTGGCCCACGGGATCAAAAGTTATACCAGTTTCATTTGAGGTCGAAACGAATACGAGTCTGTTTCCGACACACCTTCAGTAAAACAGGCATAACTTTTGCATATAGAGTCAGAATTCGACGTTTTTAGACTTTTCAGAAAGCTAAAAATGATGCGCATCCAAAAAAATGACTGTCTTTTGCTTGTCGCTGTCCAAGACCCTCAAAATCGGCCATCTTTGGCTCCGAATTCGCGTCGCAAGTTTTTGGTTTCTGTTTTTGGTGATTCTTTCGGTCTTCCCTTCGGAATTTGGGGTTCGCCTCAACTACAAAGTTGTAGATATCGTCAAAACCTTTCAAATGAGAATATATAAGCCATATAAAAATTTGTTTTTTCATCGTTTGAGACTAGATATGGTTTCTGCTCTATCTAGAGGGATGTTTGCATTACACCGATATTGCTGTTTTTGGGCTCTACATCGTGCGAACAATCTTGAGCCCTTCACAGAAGTTTGAGTAGTTGGCTATCGTCTCTCCTATCACTTGTTGTGAGGTTCTCCTTTGCTTACATCAAGTCACATTTATCGTTGCGTGTGTGTTCCTACACTTCTCTACATAGGGCTTTGATTAGGCTAGGATCAGCAACTTTGACGAGTACTTTGAACAATCTTTCAACTTGCATTAACTGATTTGATTACTGCTGATCCTTACTACCATATTGAAGCCTTCCGAGCTCCACTTCCTACTAACTCAGCAGGTACCATTCCTCACAATCGTTGGGCTAATCGCAAGTGAGAGTATCACGAACTAGCCACCAGTTGTACCACCTCCCTGTTGTGTTGGTAAGAGCTTGTAAGAACTTCGTATAAGCTTGAGCGTGTGTGACTTGATAAACTCCGCCTCCTAGTAGTTGATAGGAACATATACTTGTGATTTGTTTCCTTGTTTTCTACTAACAATGACAGGTTTAAGGAAGTGGGTAGATTACGATGTCATCGCGGGCAGATTTGAACTTAAAGGGAAACAACTACCTGCATACATATTGCCACTCACCGCTGAGAGTATGTCGTTGGACTACTTTATATGGGTTAATATGTTGGATAGCTATTTTGAAAAACAAGACCTTGATTCTTATGAGAAGATGAGCATGGCAAGGACGGCACTGATCGGTGATGTTCAACATTGGTGGTCGAATCTGGAGTGCCACTTCATGTACACATGGGAGCAGATGAAGAAGAAATTGCAACGTCGTTTTGTACCTCCATCACCCACAGTCACAAGCGAGGTGCAACATAAGGTAACTGAAAATGTTGATATTGTTTTGGCTCCTACTCCATCTCCAGATACCACTGAGATGCTTGCAGAAATGAAGTTTGAGGTACCTACAGTATCTAATGAGGACGATAATGACAAAGGTACTGATTTGGTGCTACAGTAAGACATAGAGCAACCTTGTGAGTATATACCTACTGTAGTGCAATCTTTTGATTTTCCTTGTGTTGCCTTGCATGAACCATGTGCTGATCTAAATTCTCATAATTTTGCACATGTCAAATTAATTACACATAAGGAAGTACTTGATAGATTATCCCCTGCTGATGCTTTGTGTTGTATCATGCTTAATGATCCAATTAGTTTGGAATGTGCTATGGAGAAAGTTTCTGAACTTTCATCTCTAAATTCTCTTTCTAGCACCTACACCTACTATTTTAAATTAATTGGAGATTATGGTATAGACAATCAATTTTTGGTATATCGAATATGCATAACTTGTGATCATATGGATGAATTGAAGCTTGCTGTTTGGGACAATAATTCTTGTGTGCTGAATCTTGTTCAATATGAGAGGAAAAAAAAATTAGTGTTCATCCAATGCCTATGTGTTCACCTTTTATTGCGCCATCTAGTATGGACAATCTGAATAAAGATGTTGAATTATGGAAGAACTTACAGATATTTTCACCGTTGCTAGATGAATTTGCTATTGCTCAATTGAAATCTGATTATATGAATGACTTGTGCTCTTTGAATTCAATTATTGTGCTGCCCATTCACAGAGCAATGAATAACTTTACTATATATTTCACTTATACTTGCAAATTGAGTTGCAAACTGAATACTATGACAAAATGTACTTGTGCTGATTTGACGCATGCACAATCACCTTTAATTTCCAAAGCTTTCTCTATCTCTTTGCCACCTGCTATTGCTAACATCTTGCAGACAGATGAGAATGCATTGCTACAAGTTTTAAAGCTTGTCTTGCCACTGGAGGATGAGCGTGAGTCGAGGACCACTCAAATGTAAGAAGGGAAGGATGATGAGGACATCAACCCGTCGGATACGATCGCTACTCCACCTCCAAGCTGGCTACTCTCGCCATCGATTAATTGCGTCAAACGCTACTTCAACGTGCCGACGAATTTACTTCACATATATCTGGTGCTGCACCACCTCAGATTGGGCCGAGGGCCTTGTATTTGTATCAATTATTGGGCCCATAGGGCAGCCACCGCTCTAGGTTATCTGGACCGGTCACCTCCTTGGGCTGCACTATTCATGGCGTTACTGTTCACATGAACAATACCACATGAATAGTCCCACCACCTTAGCTCTTATATATGTGTGGCTCCCCCTCCCCTATATAAGGAGGCTACACCCCTTTAGTTTTCCTCGGATTTTGTTGAGTTAAAAGTTAGATACCATGCAACTTCATGTACTAGCTTGTGTCAACTAGACCAACCATAATACCGCTTCAGAATCTAAATTTATTAAGTATTTCAATCTTATTTGCAATTTCAAATTGCGTTTTACCTTGTTTTTGCGTGCTTCTTCAGTGTATGCAAGAATCGACCTTCGTGGTCAGGTCATCTGGGTATTCGTGCACGATTGATAACGACTTGTCGAGCAGTTCAGCGATTGTGTAGTTTCGGGCCTTGCGAGTTCATAGCCAGGATTGTGAGAGTTGAGCGACTGCTACCGAACTTACCTTCTCATCGAAAGATCGGACCAAATCAGGATCTCCGTGGTTTATCAAGCTAGCTAGAGAAAAATCTAGGAAACTTGGCTTTCAGCTCTTCTTCACGCTCCCACGTTGCTTCTCCTTCTGAGTGGTTGCTCCACTAAACTTTGCAAAAATGAACGGTCTTGCTTCTGGTCCGACGCTCCTCGACATCCAAAATTTTAACTGGCTGCTCCTTGTAGGTGAGATATTCTTTTAACTCAACTGAATCCAATGGGGTTTGTTCTGTCGACACACAGAGACACTTCTTCAACTGAGAGACATGGAAGACATCATGCACTCCTACTAGCGACTGCGGTAGTTCAAGCTGATAAGCAACTTCTCCACGGTGATCCAGAATCCTGAAAAGACCAACATACCTAGGGGCAAGCTTCCCTTTGGCATGAAACCTTCTGACACCTCTAAGTGGAGTAACCCAAAGATAAACAAAATCTTCTGATTCAAAGCTGAGGTCACGGTGACGATTATCCGTAGAGCTCTTCTGCCTGGACTGAACTATCTTTAATCTTTCTCTGATGATAGACACTTGCTCTTCTGCTTCCTGAAAAATATCTGCCCGAATACTTTTCGTTTAGCTATCTCTGACCAATTTAGAGGGGTTCTGCATACACGACCATACAAAGCTTCAAACGGTGACATCTGTAGACTAACTTTGTAACTATTGTTCTACGAGAATTCTGCATACGGTAAACTCTTGTCCCAACTGGTAGTATTAGCTAGAGCACAAGCTCTCAACATATCTTTCAATATTTGATTTACCCATTCAGTCTATCCATCTGTCTGAGGATGGTAAGTAGTACTAAAATTCAGGTGAGTTCCCAATGCTTCATGCAGACTCTGCCAAAAACGAGAGGTGAACTGAGATCCTCGATCGGACACTATCTTCTTAGACACACCATGCAAACTGACAATTCTTGACATATATAGCTCTGCAAGGCCATCTCTTGAGTAAGTGGTTTTGACTAGCAAATGGGCAACTTTCATTATACGATCCACTATTACCCAAATTGAATCATAACCTGATTGAGTCCTAGGTAAACCGGTGATAAAATCCATTCCGATCTCTTCCTACTTCCAGTCTGGAATCTTCAAAGGTTGCAACAAGCCTGCTGGTCTTTGATGTTCTGCTTTTGCCTTCTAGCATACGTCGCACAAGGCAACAAATTATGTGACTTCTCGCTTCAAATTTGGCCACCAAAATTTCTTCTTAACATCCTAGTACATCTTAGTGCTTCTAGGGTGTATTGGATACTTTGAATCATGAGCTTCCTTTAATATTAGATGTCTTAATCCATCTGCATCTAGCACACATATACGGCCATTGATCTAAAGTATATCTTGATCATCCTTGGTGAAGTCCTTAAATTCCTTCTTCCATCTTAAGTTTAATGTCCTTAATCTCAGGATCATTTGGCTGGGTAGCACGAATCTACTTTTCCAAGGTAGACTGTATTTCTAGACTGGTGACGAATCCTTCAGATACAACTTCCAACTTCAACTTCTGGAATTCCTCATAGAGTTCTAGCCAATTCCCTTTTACCTCCAGGGCATTGTAGTAGCTCTTGCGACTTAAAGCATCCGCAACGACATTGGCTTTACTGGGATGGTAGTGGATTCCAAGATTATAATCCTTGATTAATTCTAACCATCTTCTCTACCTCATGTTCAGGTCAGACAAGGTGAAGATGTACTTCAAATTATTATGATCTGTGTATACCTCACAGCGATTACCAATGAGGTAATAATGCCAAATTTTTAAAGCATGCACTACGACAGCTAATTCCAGATCATGGGTAGGATAATTCTCCTCGTGAGGTCTTAATTGTCTTGGCATGTAAGCAATAGCGCTTCCTTCTTGCATCAGGACGCATCCTAATCCTTGACGCGAAGAGTCACAATATATGTCAAAATCCTTTCGAATATCGAGCAGAGTTAAAACTGAGGCCAAAGTCAAACGTTTCTTCAACTCTTGAAAACTTTCCTCACAAGCTGGGGTCCAAGTGAACTTTTTCTCCTTCTTCAACAACTGCGTAAGAGGCTTAACAATCATCGAAAATCCTTTGATGAATCGGCGGTAATATTTTGCCATTCCCAGTAAACTACGAATTTGAGTCACTGTCTTGGGATGCTCCCAATGTAACACTGCTTTAACTTTACCAGGGTCAACTGCTACTCCTTCAGCTCTCATCACATGACCAAGGAAATCAACTTCCTTTTTCCAGAAATCATACTTACTGAATTTAGCGTACAACTGATGCTCTCTAAGTTTCTCCAGTATTAATCTCAAATGTTGAGCATGTTCTTCTTCTGTCTTGAATAAACCAAAATATCATCAATGAACACTACCACAAACTTGTCCAAATACTCTAGGAATACTTTATTCATCACGTTCATGAAGTATGTAGGGGCGTTAGTCAGACCAAAGGACTTGACTAAGAACTCATAATGTTTGTACCGCGTAGAGAAAGCAGTCTTCGGTATATCCTTTGGACAAATCTTCAACTGATGGTAATCCAATCATAGATCGATCTTGGAGAACACTCCGGTTCCTTTCATCTGATCAAACAAGTCATCGATTCGGAGTAGTGAATACTTGTTCTTGATGGTGACTTTATTAAGAGCACGATAATCAATGCACATTCTTATGCTTCCTTCCTTCTTTTTGACGAACAAGACTAGCGCTCCCCACGGCGATGAACTAGGTCTCACGTACCCTTTCTCAAGAAGTTCTTCTATTTGCTTCTTTATTTCCACTAACTCATCGGCTGACATCCGATAGGGTCTCTTAGAAATCGGTGTTGTTCCTAGCACTAGATCAATGACGAACTCAATGTCATGGTCTGGTGGCATTCCAGGCAAATCTTCTAGAAACACATCTGGATATTCTCTGATAATGGGTACATCCTCCAAAGCAACGGTCTTCAAGCTATTGACTAATAGATGTCCATCCCACATTGAGGTGGCTAGAAACTCTACTTTCTTTCCATTGGTACCTTTGATTGATACAGCTCTTCGGTCACAATCTAGCACGGCTTTGTGCTTTGATAACCAATCCATACCAAGAATGTCATCTAAGGTTTGGGTGTCTAAGACAATAAGATTGGCTAGGAACTCAACTCCAGCTATGAGTAACTTAGCTCCTAGACATCCCATTTTAGAACTTATCTCTGCTCCAAGCGACTGGACTAACAGAGTATGCGTAAGACGCATAACTTCCAAATTGTTCTTGGTTGCAAAAACTTGAGAAACAAACAAATGCGAAGCTCCAGAATCAAACAAAACTGATGTAGGTACTGAGTTAACCAAAAACTTATATAGTATTACGTCGGGTGCTCCCTGGGCTCCTTCTAGAGTGACGTGGTCGACATGACCTCTAACCACAGACTGTGGTGCTCCTCCGGCTTGACCGGCGACTTGAGGGGCTCCTTGGTTGATGCTTGGTGCTGGACTATTGGCTGGTGTGGCTCCAAGGTTGAAGTGAACGGGCGTCATGGTTCCCTTCTGAGGGAAATTGTTCGTGAAATGCCCTAGTTATCAGCAGGTATAATAGAGTCTCGGTCCATTTTCTAGTTGCCTCCTAGATTGGGGTTGACTGTCGTAGGGTTGTGAAAGTTTTGCACAACTGGACGAGGTGCTGATGCAGGTGCAGGCGTCTTGAATGAGTTCTGGGATGGAAAATGAGTGAACTATTAAGGAACGGTTCTCAGTTTCTGCTGAGGCATTCTACGCTTACGGTTGTCCTCCAACTCTTTGCGCTTATCTTCAAGGATCAAAGTCTTATTGACTAGCTCTAGGAAATCTGGAAATGTATGAGCAATCAGACTGACTTACAGTTCGATATTTAGTTCCTTCAGAAAATGACTCTAACGAGCCTTGTCTGTAACATCCCGGTTTTTTGAGCCTTTTTGAAAATTTTCAAAATAGAAAGAACCATTTGGTTTTGTTGTAGTTCTAAAGCTTAACCTAAGATTTTCGGAATTAAAAGTGTTCAAAATGACTAAATCAAACTTCAACTAATCCAAAGGTTTGGTTTATTTGGAGTTATTTGAGCTTTGGTGTTGTCTCTCCCCTTCTCTGCTCGTCCTGCTTCCCACTCAGCCCTCCTCCTCTGTGGTATGGGCATTCCTCTGTGGTCCAGACCTCCCTTCTTGTTTGGACCTCCCTCGGGTCCAGACCTCCTCACCGCTTGGACCTTTCCTTTGGTTCAGACCTCCTCTTTGTTTGGACCTTCCCTTGTATCCAGACCTCCCTTGCGTTAGGACCTCCTTTGATTTTCATCTTGACTGTCAGGATCTCCTTGAGTTCATCTTGACTGTCAGGACCACCCTTGATTCATCTTGACCGTCAGGACCTCCTCAGGAGCACCCTTGTGGACTCATCGGGACCACTCAGGATCTCCTCTTTGGACTTTCTCTTTGGATCTCCTCCGTTGGATCTTTTCCTTTGGATCTCCTCCATTGGACCTCCTTGTCCTCAGGACCTCCCTTCAGGATTTCCTCAGGACTTCCTCGCCCTTTGGACCTCCTTGTCCTCCGGATCTCCTTGTCCTCTGGACCTCTTCGCCCTTTGGACCTCTTTGTCCTTTGGACTTCCCTGTCCTTTGGACCTTTTCATCCTCAAGACCCCCTCCGTAGGATCTCCTGGTCTCTTCGCAAAGACCACACTCGTAGTCTTCTTGCAAAAACCACCTTTGTGCTCAAAACCTCCCCTCTTGGTCTTTTTGTAAAGATCACCCTTGTGGTCAAGACCACCCTTGCTGGTCACGACCTCCTCCTTGGTCATGACCACTCTATTGGTTTGACCACCCCTCCTGTGTGGTTGACTGGCCCCACCTATCAGTCCCACTCTCTTTCTTTCTTCTCCACCATAAAAGTCTTCCACGCATTAAATACCAGTTGTGTCGCATTAAATGCGGTCACTTACGTGGCCTTTTGCGTGGCACCTTGTTTTCTTCCCTTGTCTCCTCCCTTCATAGCATACCTTGTCCTAACTCTCTTTCACCAGTTTGGGCGTACCTTGTCTTATCTCACACTTTCCTTTGACACGTATGCCTTTGAGTCTTTCAATGACTTTATCTTTCTCTTTCTTCCCTGGCTATGAATAGCTTGTGTAACCCTTTTTCATCATTTTTGGCCATACTCAATTCTCTAGCTCTCGCCAGTTTCACTGCAGTGGAAGCTTCATCACCAAGGAGTTGCTGGAAGACTACGCCGTCACCTCCTTGTCGCCAAGGAGACCACTGTAGCCTGCGCCACCTTCAATAACCTCGCCGCTGAAGAAGCTCACTAGAGCGCATGTGCCGCCTTCAACCGTTGCCGCCGTCCTTTGACCTCCCCTCCTCCTTCAATCTCTCTCAGCTTTGGTGAGTCCCTCCGTGCCCCGACCTATTCCCTTGTCCCTACGACCACCTAGTGTGATCGTATTCCTTTTTATGACCACATTGCGTGATTGTATTCTTTATACGACTCTGTTGCATAGTCGTAGTCTTTGTTGGACCTCCTCTTTTGGATCTCCTGAGGGCATCCCTTTGCAAAGACGACCCTCTTGGTCTTTTTGCAAAGACGACCTTCTTGGTCTTTTGCTCTCTTAGGACCTCCTCAGGACATCTTCCTCAGGACCTCCTCAGAGACCTCCTTTGCTCTCTCAGGACCTCCTGAGGACCTCTTCCTGAGGACCTCTTCCTCAGGACCTCCTCAGAGACCTCCTTTGTTCTCTCAGAACCTCCTCAGGACCTACTCAAAGACCACCTTTGCTCCCTCAGGATCTCCTCAGGACCTTCCTTTTTGTAAAGACCACCTTCTTGGTCTTTGCCACTATTTTGGTCTTTTGCAAAGACTACCTTCCTTGGTCTTTTGCAAAGACCTCCCTCTCTGTTGGATCTTCTCCCAACCCGTGGGACCGCCTCCTGAGAGCCTGTATCTAGTTATCTTTTTCTGTTCTTTACTGTTTGTTTCTAGTTCGATTCGTTTGGAGTTCATTTGGATCTTGTTTGGTCTTTGTTTGATTTGCTCCATTCTCTCGTGTAGATCTCGACACCTCCAGGGAGCCCGAGCTCTTTGAGAAGTAGTTCCTCAAGCTCTCAAGCAAGGCAAGTTATACCCTTGATCATGATGAACCCAGTATTTCAAATTATTTAAGTTCAGTTTCAAATGAGTATTACATGCTTATTTCAATTCAAGTAATTCAATCCCTGTTTTAACTTTGTAGTTATTCCTAATTCCTTTTGTACAACCAAACTTGACTGTTGAATTGATCACCCCTTGTCACCATAGTAAAAGCTAGTTGGTACATTAGTATGAACTAGCATGTGTTGCAGAATCTTATGCTTAGACCACAATCTTGATTTGGGATGTTTTTATTGCCAAAAGACCAATGTTGTCTAAATGTTTTGACCATGACATTGGGTTGTCATGGAGATTTGTAAATGTGTTTGAAAAGCAAAGAAAAATAAAAACTGGTTTGGACTTGGGCGAATTGGTTGCGTGGGTGGTGCATGTCTATGCACGGGATCGTGTCATTTCTATGACCGATGCCTAGGGTATTGTGGATGAGTCACCCAAGTCAGTTAAGAACCGGCCTTCGAGTGTTCCTTTGCTATGCCCTATCGTGCAACCACATGTCCAGGGTGGGGTGGACCTGGCTAACTAATTTGCAAAACTCCACCGTGGTCGTTCCCTTCTGATGCGGTGGGTAGTCATGTTATGATCTATGTTAGTCCCACCTGGCGCAAGAGAGGGCTTTTCCGGCGGGTTTCTATCCAATGGAAGCAAAACCTTAGGTGGGGGGGGCTGTGGTGGAATGGCGCATTGTAAAGGCCTTGTGATAATCTCTTAGTCGCACACCTTCGAAAGTGTGTGGGCAGACAGTACAAGTTGATTATCTCATGTGGGTAAAGCTGTATACCTCTGTAGAGTGTAAAACTATTCGAATAGTCGTGTTCACGGTCATGGACAATACTAGCAAAGCCACTCCAAGTTAGATCTTTGGTTTTATTTTCAAATGGCTTTATGAAATGGTTTTGGATGTCTATCCAATTGGTTTTGGGTAGGGAGCCTTGTGATAGGAGGGTATCCTTCACCACTTGTGATGAATGTTATCCAACTGTAAAACTGAGACTTAGAAAATGAATTTTAGTTATTGATAACTGCCTTGGAACTTAGTATAAGTATTTGAAAGAAACTTGGCTTTATGCAAATCAACCTTATAAGCCTTCCTTTGAGATATTCATATATGCATGTCATTCTATTATTTGACGGGTGTAACTTGCGAGCACAGTTGTTGTGCTCACTCTTGCTTGATTCAATCTTTGAGAAGGTCAGGACGTCTTCGAGAAAGATGAGGTCCAGGACATCTAGGATGCGACCTCCAGTCGATTGCCTATGGTGAATCGGGTGGTCTGCTGTTTTGTCTTCCGCTGTAGTTTATTTTATTGGCTCTTAAGCCGCCCTTTGTAATTAACTCCGTTGATATTAATAAAGTCTGCGTTGATGTTTGCTACCACTGTTGCATGCTGTGCGAGCTAGCCACTGATCCTTGGGACTAGCTCGGTTTGCATAGAGGACTTAGAGACCTCCCAGGTTTAGTCGTGACTGGGACCTCCTAGGTCCAGTTGCGGCAAGGCTTGGGGGACCGCTCAGGTCCGAGCTTGGGACCTCCCTAGTCCGTTCACGGCAAGACCTCTTGGGGTCTGGTCGTGATAGGGCTTAGGGACCTCCTGGGTCCGGTTGTGACCAGACTTGGAGACCTCCTGGTTTGGCCGTGACAGGACCTCCTAGGTCCTGTTGCGGCTAGGTCTAGAGACCTCCCGGTCGGGGCGTTACATTGTCAGTGGTGACATATTCTGCGGCATAGCGAGCAAGCTAAGAACATTTGTTGAGGTAGTTGGTCACTGATATTCCTCCTTGCTTGAAGGCACAAAACTCATCCTTCTTCAAATCAATAATTCCTTCTGGCACATGATACTAGCGAAAAGCTGTTGAAAACTCTTCCCAGGTAATGTTCTGTGGCATCTCATGTGCGGAACAGAAGTTTTCCCACCATTCGGCGGCAATGCCCTCCATTTGATGGGTTGCATAGAGAACTTTCTCATGGTCGCTGTATTGGGTGATCAGCAGCTTTCTTTCAATGACACGAAGCCAATCATCGACTTCCACTGGTGACACATAACCAGAAAAGGTTGGTGGGCAAGTCCTCATGAACTCTGCTAGCTTGGATGGTCCATGATGACTGTGAGCAGCTAGTGCTCCATTGTTGTTGTTGTTCTAATTATTGTTCTTATTTTGCATCTAGTTCATCATCGTGTACATCATTTGCGTTTGAGCTGCCATGAAAGCTCCAAAATTCTGCAAATCAATTAAGGTGCTTGCGGCAGAATTGCTCCTGTGGGTGTCTGATCATTTTCTTCTAACCCAGGGGATCCTGATCCATTGGTAGCAGCATGACGAGTCTGATCCAACTAGCGAAGCTCCATGGGTTAGATAAGATAGTAAGCACAAGATACGTTAAGAACTAATCGAAGGGGTAGATTAAACCCAACAACACGGCTTCAAGAAATCAACTAAAATACTTATTTAATTAAGGGTCTTAGCATGGCTGCAACAAATGCCTAAGGGCTTTTGCAGCTCATACTGCACACAAGAAATAAAAGCGAACCTAACACACAAACTACCGCATAAAGAGCGACACTCCTAACCTTAAACTGACGCGGCTTGCACACACTGTGCTTCAACTGACTTAACCTAAACCTGAGCGAACTTTGTCACTAAGGTAACCTCCACAGCCACGATGGCGCTCCCGCCTGTTGTAGACCTGGAAGTGCGTGGGCATTCTTGCAAACTGGTCTTGGTGCCCCGGGACTGGTGTAGCAGGAACAGGTGTCCCTAGTGCAGGCACGACCGGCTCCTCCGATGCTTCAGGCTCTGCTGGCTCCTCGGCCTCTTCTGGGTTTTCTTTTGGATCTTCCACTTTAGGGTCTTCCTCCTCAGGGTCTTCCTCTTGTTTATGCTGGCCGTACAATGCTTCTTCCAGTGTGATGATCTTCTGCCATCTGTAGTGTCTCATGGACTTACTCCATCTCATGGTAGCCATCTCCAAGGATTCTTCCTAGGCAGCAGCAACTTGGGCAAGGTGCACCACAGTAGCATTGTGCTCTCCATCTGTTGATGGATATTGTGCTGGAAGGTCCATTGCGGAGGCACAAGGATAGTAGCGAAAGACTGTATCCTGAAGCTCGCGCACGTACATGTTGCAGATCCTCAAGATAGCAAGGCGCAACGACTCTTGAACCCCTTCGGCCCAGACGATCCTCCGGACTGAGATGTTCAGAGGATGGCTGGCTTTGGTGTCCCTCCGGGCGTAGATGGTCAAATGGCAAATCACTCCACAGCTTCGGCCGTTCACCACCCAGTTGGTGGCTCGGTACATCGGTTAGTCGAAGCCCCCAAGCACTTGCAAAATCTTCCATAGTTCTGCAGCGAGTCCTCCCTTATGCTCACCATAGTTCTGAAGATGAGGCATCTGTCAAGATAGACAAGAGGGTAAGAACCAATTAAAAACAGCAGGGAGAGGGAAAAAAATTCAGCAATAGTCGAGTCAAGAGAGACATAAGAGGAGTTAAGCAATTCCATTAATCTTGCAAGTTAATTTTGCTTTAGAAAATAGTTTGAACACTCTAAAGACGGCCGATCTAACTAAGGTCAATACCTACTGTCAGTATGGCTCTGATACCACCTCTGTCGGGACCAAAAAATGCAATTTTAGACCATCTATGTATAACGCACTAGTCCAGGATCACGCTAGTGTATACAGTGTCAACATAGATGAATATCGATCCACATAAGATAGAATAATAGAATAAATGATTAATTTGGATAATAAATAACTGTTGTGACCCTATGGTCGAGTTTACATTTATTAAGCCTCACAGGGCTGACAGAGAATAGGAACAATAACTTCAGCGAAAACCCATCTATTCACCACAGGCAACCGGCTGGGATCAAGACCAAGCGATCAACACCTTCATAGAACTCCTCAAAAGTGGGCGATGACTCCTCCACTTCTTTTGAATGTTTGCAGCAAGCATGATGTGAGGACCCGCTCGGGATACCTGGAACCGGCCCTTTTTTTTTAGCTGCGGTACTACCGCATAGAGGAGCGGTAGTACCGCTCGGTGCATCCCGAGTGAGGTCTACCAGGACCTCCCAGGAGGTCTTCAGGACCTCCTGGAGGTCTTGGCCATTGTGCAATGAGCCAGTCCTAGGAAACACAAGCTGGCTCGCACAAACTGACAATGGTGAGATCAAATCCATACACAAGCTAAGAGGAGCAAGAGACAAAACAATATATATATATTAAAGACCAAATCGGCCAAGCTTCATATAGGAGTTTGCCTCAAGGGCTACAACAAAAGAGCAAGAACAGCGGAAAGCAAAACGTCAACGGTAGGTCCAACCGATCAGCCCACTGGCTATTGAGTGGAGGACGTCCCCTAGGTCGCAAGGTCTCCAAAGACCTCTTCTTCACTGAGCTTTGAGCTCCCTGGAACTTCCTGCAGCTGTTGATCAAAACAGAGGGCAAAAACCATGAGTACATTGAATGTACTCAGCAAGCTGTGGGGAGTGTATGCAATAAATAATTATGCAAGGCTTGCCAAAAGAGAGCTGTAAGGTTAGTTGCACAAAGCAGTATTTGACAATAAGTAATAAGTAGATTGAAAAGCTCAAATTAAAACATTAGTACATAAATACATTTGATTTCAAAAAGGGGTGGTGAGCACCCACTCACCTCCAAAGCCACTCTGGAGCACCCACTCCAGAGTTTACCAAAGACCAACCGTGGGAGGCCTGGTCACACCCATGACCAGGACCTCTCCCTCGGCCACCCTGGAGCACCCACTCCAGAGCTCCACAACCAGCCCCTGGACCTCATCTCGAGCCAACCATGACCCCTCTAGAGCCGGCCAAGGTCTCTTTGAGGCAAAGCCACAGTCTCTCGTAGAAGCGCCAAGGGACACAAATTTACAAAGCTACCCCTTGCACCATTTTTACCGGGCATGTCCATAACCAAGGACTTGGCTATTCGAATAGATTTAAAACTCTGCAGAGGTGTACAACTTTACCCACAATCCACGGTCTCTCTAGCGGGGCCGGGTTCGAAAGACCCTTGCTCACTTCAATGGTGGCTTGATCTAGAAAGCAGCAAGGCCTTTACAAAGCTTTGAACTGCGGCTCGGGCTGCTCGCTAAGGTTTTCAGCATCCCCCTTTGGTCTAGAAGTCCGCAGGGTTATGGGGTGCCCCCTCTTGTGCCAACGAATCAGCACGCGCCTCCACAATAGCCCCAAGCCATCTCATTGCTAATTATTCAGCCCAGACCACCCCCATAAAGTGATCTTGTGGTTGCACTGTTTGGCCCAGATCAACAGAACACAAAGTTAAGTCCTTAATTGTGCTAAGGCAAGACTTCCATATCCCCAATGTGCAAAGCACCCACTACTCACTCCCTGCCTTCTTGCCTCAGCAAAAACATTTTGTAATTAACCCTGCCAAAAGACCACCCAGTCCTGGCACAACAGATTTAACAAAGTGCTCTCGCACCACGGTCAACACAACTTATGGCATTACACCATAGTTGCTTAACAATGGCGCCAACCACAGATTACATAGTTCATTAGGCAAGATTATTAATGATGAGGCATGATTTACAGACCCACGATTCTAAAAGCAAGGCTAAGCAATAAGAATACGGTCCCATGTTGGCTATAGCAAAAGATGCCAACTAAAGTATCCATCCTAAGTTGTCCAAAGAGTTCATGTCAACATGTTGAGTTCAAGCACACAAAGGAGGCATAATGTCAAATAGGAAAAAATAGCTACTGCCCAAACCAGTTTCTATAAAGATAGCCATGCAAGTTTAGTAAATCAAAATAGCTTTGCAAAAAGGGATCAAGATGATCAAGGTCCACGACTTGCCTCTGTTGGAGAAAGAAAAAGCTTCGGCTGATGGAGCTTGATTCATGAGCTTCTCAACGATTCAACCGAAATCTACACATTCGCAAAAGAAACCAAATAAGCAAAAGAAACTCCAAGAAAGCCAAAAGAACTTACTTAAAGCAACAGAGAGGAGGTTCACTGAGCAAGGGAGGTCCGAGAGGAAGATTCCGGCGAGTGGGAAGTCCAAACCCAAGGAGGTCTGAGCCAGAGGAGCTCGGGGAGGCTCACCAGGACAAGAAGAGACCGGGGAAGAAGTTGAAATGAAGAACAAGGAGGCAGCGATGCTCTCTGGTGCTCTATTTAAAAGAAAAAAAGAAATAGAAGCACTGTAAACAGAAGGTGACCAAATTCAATGTATTGGTATAAAGGCACACTGCCACAAGGTACGAAAAGAGATAAAGCATTTAATGTGACTCAACCCACATCAAATGCACTTAAGACTGCCAAAGGAGCCAGTCAAAAGGTGCACAGACCAGTCAAAGGGCATGGCGCAAAGTGGAGATCCAAGGAGGAGGTCCTGCGAGGAGGTCCAAAGAGGAGGTTCAAGGACAAACAGGGAGGTCTGAGCCAACAGAGAGCTATCAGAGAGGTCCAAAGCCACCAGGGTCAAAACCCAAAGAAGAGATCTAGACCTATCGGGAGGTCTAGGCGCAAAGAGAAGGTCTAGGCCAACAGAAGTCTAAACACAGAAATGGGAGGTCGAGACCACGAGGGTCTAAACACACAGAGAAGGAGGTCTAGACTACAAAGGTCTAAACACACAAGAAGAGGAGGTCTAGACCACAAGGGTCTAAACATGCAGAGAAGGAGGTCTAGACCACAAAGGTCTAAACACTCAAGAAGAGGAGGTCTAGACCACAAGGGTCTAAACACGCAGAGAAGGAGGTCTAGACCACAAATGTCTAAACACACAAGAAGAGGAGGTCTAGACCACAAAGGTCTAAACACGCAGAGAAGGGAGGTCTAGACCTCAAAGGTCTAAACACAATAGCGGAGGTCTGGACCACAAAGGTCCAAACACACAAAGGGAGGTCCCAAGGACATGAGGTCCAAAAGACACAGCAAGGAGGTCCTCTGGACAGGAGGTCCAAAAGACAAAAGATATATGGACCTCAAAGGGAGATCCAAACCTCAAACAGATCTAGACCCCAAGGAGGTCTAAATCATAAGAAAACTAGACCTCAAAAGAGGTCCAAAGCACAAGGGGTAAGGCGCTCGAGGAGGCCCTAAGAGCAAAGAGGACTTGGCGGTCAAAATCTCCAAAAGGGAAAATCCGACGGCCAAGATCTCAAAAGGGGAGGACCTGAACGGTCAAGATTTAAAGGTAACGAGGAGGTCCTGACACTCGGATCTCCAAAGGGGGGGGGTCCGACAGTCAAGATCTCAAACAAAGAGAGGCCCTGACGGTTAGATTTCCAAAAGGGAGATCCGATGGTCAAGATCTCAAGCCAAGGGAGGTCCGCGGAGACAAGGATACGCGGGGAAAGGCTGAGGCCGTTAGATCAAGATCGGATGGTGCAAAACAAAGAGGCCGTTCAGACCGAGCGAACGGGTCAATGGGACCAGGCCATCTGATTTAGATCGGACGGCTGGGAGGGAAGGGGACGTTCGGACCAGCGAACGTGCCCTCAGGATCGGGCCATCCAAACAGCATCGAACGGTCCTTAGGTGATGAAGGCAAAGCCTCGAGCGGTACGATCGCAGGAGCCAACGGTGGGTCCAAGCGCTAAGGAGGTCTTGGACCTAAGGAGGTTGGGACCTTTAGATCCAACAGAGGAAGGATCGGGCGGCTAAGATCTCCAAAGGGAGATCCTAACAGACGAGATCTACACAAGGAGGTCCGAGCGGCTAAGATCTCAGAGAGGAGGTCCTAACGGCGAGATCGATCAAGGGGGAGGTCTCGGCGGTTAAGATCTCGAGGAGGAGGTCCTAACACCAGATCTCAACAAGGGGAGGTCTCGGCGGTTAAGATCTCCATAGAGGAGGTCCTAACGGCCGAGATCTCAACAAGGGGGATGCGGCGGTTAAGATCTCCAGAGAGGAGGTCCTAACGGCCAGATCTCAACAAGGGGGGAGGTCTGAGCGGTTAAGATCTCCAGAGAGGAGGTCCTAACGGCCAGATCTCAACAAGGGGGAGGTCTGAGCGGTTAAGCTCAGAACGGTACGACCGCAACAAAAGGGCGATAGTTCCAAAGGAGCAAGCGGCAGTACCGCCAAGGCAAGCGGTACCACCGCACAAGTGCGAGGGAGGTCCAAAAAGAGCTTAAGGAGATCCAAAGGGCACGGGGAGGTCCAAGACAGAGAGAGAGATCTAGATCAGAGGGGACCTAGAGGGAAGAAGGTTTAGACCAAGGAAGGTCAAAAGGGAACACCGGGAGGTCTATTTGAACACAAGGGAGATCCAAATAGGCAAGGGGAGGTCCTAAAGGACGCAGAGGAGGTCCGAAGGACAAAGGGAGGTCCGATTGGGCTTGAAGGGAGTTCAAGGAGGGTTCCAAAAGGGCACTGGGGGGTCCAGAGGAACTCTGGGACGCCCAAATGAACTCAGGAGGGATTCAAAAGAAAGGTGAGAGGTCCACGGAGCAAGGCCAAAACAGGGAAAAGGGGTCTAGATAGAAGATCTAGACAGAGAAAGGTTTAGGCCGAGAGGTCGGTCTAAACACAAAGAGATTCAAGCCAACAAAGGGGAGGTCTGGACTAAGAAAAGTTCAAACAGAAGATTACAAAGAGAGGTCCAAAGAACAGAAGGGGTTGAACCTATAAAGAGGTCCAGCTGAAAGGAGGTCTGGGTGAAAGGAAAAACCTAAGGGAGGGTATCCCCAAAAGGAGGAGATCCAAGGTAAGAGATCCAAAAGGAGGAACTCAAGAGAGGTCCTAAGAGAAGAAGAAAAGAAGAAGAAAAGGTCAGAAAGATGAGAGATGTCCGGACATCAGGAGATGTCCAACGAAAGGAAAAGTCTGGGCATAAGAGAAATATCCAGCCAGAGGAAGGTTTAGAGAAAGAGAGGAAGACCTAGAGGGGGGGAGAGACTAGCCAGGAGGACAAACAAGGCCAACAAAGAAAAGAGGCAAAAAGCCAAAGAACAGCAAGGAACTCCAACAAACGAAGAACACCAAACAACTGGGTTTAGTTAGGTCAAGTTAAAGCTCTTTTTAAAATCTCAAGTTAAGCTTTGAACTCTCAACAAAACCAAATGATTATTATTTTTACAAGCTTTTCAAAACTCTGAAAAAATGGGACGTTACACATGAATACACAACTGTACTCGCAAGTCATACCACAGAATGCAATTTATAAATGACTGATTATTCCAAAAGAATGGTTTCTGTGGCTCTTTTGCATAAAAGCAACATTTCCAATTGAATACAAATAATAGATTGAAACATAATTCAAATAAAATAAACAAGTAATAATTTAGCAATTGATTTCACAAAGACACAATGCCTAATCATTTCTTTCACACAACCATATGTCTTAAATCACATAGCTCCCTTCCCAAATGTTTTATGAAAATCTAACCCTCGTGTGAAATCCCCGAGCGTGTCCATGACCACAAACGCGGCTATTCAAATAGATTAATTTAACACTCTATAGAGGTTGTACACTTTACCCACACGATATAACCAATGTTGCAAACACTAATCGTAACAAAACTTTTCAGACACTTCATCTCATCCATTGACACTCCCAATGTGCTTTACCATCATACCAACCCTAACACAGCGCTTTGGCACAACACACACCGTTGGACCTGAAGACGATGAACTGCTCATAAATGTGATCTACCTGGTTGTTCACACCTCCACCTTGGCATGGAGCTTAACCTACTACCTGAGTAGTCAATGTCGAGATTCCGTAACCTACTAAGTTAGGCCCGTCCTATACTAGGCATGTGATCGTACCGTAAGGCTCAATTTAATGGCGCACAAAGTTAAGTCCTTAATTGACCAATGGCGCACAAAGTTAAGTCCTTAATTGACCAATGAAAGACTTCCAATTTCTAACTATGCCATGAAGATTATCAATCCTAATCACAAAGCTTCAAAATATCACATAGTATCAACCACTTGCCTCAGACTAAATCCTTTCCCACCCTCTTGATTAAGTGCAACGCATGCCACCAATGAGTAATGGCACACAGCACACAGTTTTATAAAAAATTCCATAATCACCTAGTCAAATTCACATTTGCAACTTAGGTGACAATGATTGACTCATTGCATGGCTAAGCAATCTACTCGTATCTAACCAACCCACATTGGTGCTATGATAATACCAACTAATAAATAAATAACCAATCTAGGGTGATAAGGGTCATGACATAACAATAGACAAGGTGGATATAAACAATTAGGATAAATAGCTAATCCCAAAGCATTTAAATAAATACTCAAGGTAACTGCAATAATTGAATCAAAGTAATTTTGAAAAAACTGGGTTCCACATGACCAAAGGTACAACTTTCCTTGGAATATACCTTGGTACCGGTATTGGTCTTGGTGAACTCCTCCTTCTTCAAAATTCTCCGAAGTATCAACGTCTACCCGCAAATGAAGCAAATAAACAAATTAAATAAAAACAGAGAGGAAAACAACTCAAAAAAAACCTCAGGAAAATAGAGCTTAATTTAGATGAATTTAGAAATTTGAATGGACTCAATCAGAGTTCAGATGAAGAAGATATGGCTTTTGGAAGATCTAAACCTAAAGAATTACTCAAAAAGGAATTTCTGAAATATTCTGAATTATTTTTCTGCTGAAAAATTTGGATTATGACGCATGCTGACGTCAGCCCTGAATTTCATAAATAAAAGAAAACTGGGGAGAAAAAGGTTAAGAGGCTAGTATGTGGGCCCTCAGTCTATAGACCGGGTGCACACAATGGTTTCTCTAGTCTACGAGCTCATAGGTCTACGCAACAGTGGGCTGACAAGGGGGCCCACAAGATAATGGCTTGGTGCACCATGGAATAGATCTATTCAGGATTTTGGAACTCGGGTTTGGATCTATGACACGCACATGTGCATGAGTCGACTAACGCAGCGCCATGCACGTGACACGTAGGCATTGGAGGCTGAGCTGGTGCAAACATGGATGGACACGTCAACTCGACGGCGAAGAGGCTTGGGGACCAAAGGCAACCGGCAAACGACGGCACTTCGCTGACGGTGAGTGGTACCGGCGGGTAGAGGAGGCTAAGGCAAACCTATTGGTGTGCTTACTGGTGGTCGAGGATGACTGAGGCAGCTGGCGGCGAGCTTTGAGCGGCGGAGAGGTACAGTTATTGTCGGGAAATCACCCCGGTGACGCTCCAACGATGCGGATGGGTGCACGAGGTAGCCCATGCAACGGCAGACCCAGCGGTGTAGTCGACGTCGGCGGGGCATTGAAGACGGTGGAGCAACTCGAAAATGAAAAGCTCCGATGACAAAACCCAAAATCTCGAAGTGAGGCGGCACTAGGGTTTTTGGGGCTAGGAGGCTTGGGGTTTCTTGATGAGGGCGTAGAGGTGATCCTCAGGGTCCCTTTTATATGGCCTAAGTGGGGGCTAAGGTGGCGTAACGACGGCAGAGTCCGTTTCAGCTACGAGACGAATTCCGAGTTTGAAGGGGATACGGGATACGATTTATTTGGATATGGATGCGGGGAGATATGGGAATCAAAACTACATGGTTTGTACAAGATTTCCTTGTTGGAAATCTCGTTGTTGGACAGAGCTTCAAGGTGCAGCAATGGCAGCTGTGAGCGAGGTCGCGCGAGGATGACAACGCGAGGAAGGAGACGACCATGCAAGGGCCCCACACGTCAGAAAGGGAGGGAGGCGCACGCGTGGGTGGGCTGACGCTGGGGAAAATGCCCCGTGGGTTGGGTTAGAGGGGAAAGAAAATGGGCCGAAGGGATTGGGTTTCGGCCCATGAGCTTTTATGATATTTTTAATACATTTTCTATTTTAGAAATACCAGAAAATGCAAATAGCAATTAGAAAATAGCAAATGAACTCGAAAAAATTCTACAAAATATGTCCAAGCACATAGAACCCAAATAAAATAGTTTTGACAATTATTGATGTTGATATTAACCATATTAAATTGTTTTGCTATTGAAAGTCCATATTAAGCTTTGAATAAAATTCAAATAAACCTCTTTGGTGAATTTTCCAACAACTAAACTATTCAAAAGATTTTTAAAGCTCAGAAAATTGGGATATTACAAGGTACGAGTGGCACACACGTGGAAGTGAGGTGGCTGACACGTAAGCAGCTACATCAACAAGATCGACGGCTGCTATGGCTCGACGAAAGCAACGTCGACTAGCGGCGAAAGGAGGTCATCGCCAGCATGCTGATGCCTTGCCGATCTCATCCAACGGCTCCGATGTGACGGCGAGGGTGAAGGGCTACGGGTAGGCTACGCTAGCGCAAATTAATAAAAATTCTACCCGTAAACCAAGATCACTGCAGTTATAGATCACGGAATTACCACTAGGCGCCAAGAAGTGCGGAATTGATCACGAGACGTCGAGGCGAGTAGTCGTATTCACGTTGATGCAAGACGTCGAGGCGAGTAGTCGTACTACTTTCTCGTCCTCGTCGCGGTGTCCAACGTCTGACTCCTCTCTTGCGGTTCGTCCAAGCGCTCTGATCTGGCGCCCCACAGTATCCACGTGCGGGAGGAAGCGGCGCACGCCGGACTACTAGATCCGCGCGGCGACAGGCGTGGGAGGGTGGCGGCCTGTGGTTTGAGGATGTCACGAAAAACTCATCATGAAACACAGGCGCCTTGCCCTCCTTTTATAGGCGTCCTTACAATGGGCTTCTACTAATAGAGGCCCATTGGGACTCAATACTTGATCTAATTCGGATCCAATCCGAATTAGGCTTCACTTATAAGTGTGTGACCCTATAGGTTCACGTATGTTTAGACATGACACGCAGTATACATACTTGGTCAATAGTTGGTAGCGGTCTCTAGCAAGGCGTGCCAACTCCTAAAGCATACACAAAGATCATATCGACGAACCATCACAACGTTATGTACATGCCAATCCCTTTGCCTCACGATATTGACGAGCTCCAAGTCGACCACTCTTTCTCGATCCCGTGATTGGAATCCCTTACTAGGTTAACTCTTAACCTTAAGTAGCATGGCCATGCATTTCGATCCGATCACTCGAGGCCCAGAGATATCTCTCTCGGGTAGAGAGGGCAAATCCCATCTCGTGACCATGCCTCATGACATGCTTCATGACAAACCAAAGCTACCTTTATAACTACCACATTACGGAGTAGCGTTTGATAGCCCCTAAGTAGGTCGATTCACATCTCAAGTACATGCGACAATCTAGGTCTAAGGACAAAGGCGTACACATTGTGTAGAGAGAACCATAAGTATAATTGTTATGTCTCATGTTGGGTCGGTCCAACCCCATGTTCTAAACATGTGTCCACATTATTGGTTTGACATCTCCATGTCTATGACTGTGAAACATGGTCATCAACCGATACATGTGCTAATCCATCATTCACATGTGTCCTCACATGAACTCTGACTAGGGACAATCTTTAGAATAACCATACAAGTGAAGAGTTTCACAAACAAGTCACATACTTGTTAATCAACACAAAGGCAATATTCAAGGAACATTTATTAAATCATGGATACAACGAAATATCATCATCTCTATGATTGCCTCTAGGGCATATTTCCAACAGAGGGTTGGTAAGGGGCTCAACGGTGATGAAGAAGACAGCGGTGGCTCGAGTTGATGGCTAAACTGCAGTGGGGTGCTCCAGCGAGGTTTTGGGTACGCGCACAAGGATCACAGGGACCAGATGATGCGACCGGGTCAGGCGTGAGGACCAACGTTCGTCGGTGGTGATGGGAACACGGCAACGACAGTGAAGCAGAGCGGCGACATGGGCTTTAATGGCGAGACAACACTACGGCCTTCCTCCGGCGACAAGAAGGGGTGCACGGTGTAGAACACATCAAGGCAAAGCCAACGGTGTAGACGACGACAGGAGCTAACCGGCGGTGATGGAATTCATGAAACACCGAGGCGGCGGCACTAGAGTTAGATCTAATATTCCAGCACGACGACAACAATCTAGGGTTTCGAGCTTTAGGGGATTGGTGGCTAGGGCCGAGGCGATCATTTTGACACGCACACCGAGGCTTTAAATAACCTGTAGTGGCAGGGCTACAGGAGAGTTCGAAGGCGACACGGCGGCAGAGTCCATCCATCTCATGCACGACGGGGACGATGAACAGTTATGCAAGGCGAGCCCACATGTCAGCGACGATGGCTCAGGTGTGTTTGCATCGGAAACAACACATGTGTGGCTGACAAGAGGGGCCAAGGGCACGAGCGAGTGGGAGAATCCAAATTTAAAATTTAAAATAGCAAATGAACTCGAAACAATTCCAGAAAAATCTAGAAAATACTTCCAAGCACAAAGAAGTCAAATAAAACAGTTTTGGAATTAATTGATGTTCATATTAGTCCCATTAAATCGTTTTAAATTTAAAAGTCCCATTTAAGATTTATTAAATCAAATAAAATTGGGTGAAATTTTCCAAGGGACTAAACTATTTTAAAAGGTTTTGAAACTCAGAAAATTGGGATGTTACACGGTATTAGCTGAAAAGACGCATCATGGTATTTGCCTTCATTATAAAGATATTGAGGAGTTTTGTGAATGAGGAATATGAAAATAATGATAATGTGTTAAATATTTAATGAACATGTTTAGTCATAGACTCACCCTTGCTCTATTGTTATTTTAGGTGGACATTGACGACAACTCGCATGGGAGGGAGTAGTTCACATGGCTCACTTGCAACCATCCCAATTGTTCGATTCATGTTGCAATGAAAACTCTCAATCTAGTTACGATTTTCCCTTTATCAACGGCCCATGTTTTGTCGTGTGTTTCCTTTGAGTTTATTCTTTTCAAAAGCCCGGTAAGAGTTATTTGTTAACTGAAAATTGTAATAAACTTTAAAATTGCATAACTAATTCATTTTAAATCCTCTTTGGTTGATTCAAATTTTGTTAGCCTGGTTTTAACTAAGCTTTAATCTAAAAATGGTTGTAAGCTTAGTTTGGCTCCAGAAAATTGTGTTAATAAATTTAAAATTAGTTTAGCTTTAATTATTGCATTAAAAATTCATGTAACTTGAAAAATGGATAAGTAATTCTCTGTAGTTCCTTTTTTAGTGAAATCAACTTTGTTGGTTTCCTCTGCTAGTAAACTTATTTCTAAAATAGGTTTTAGATATGTTACTATTTTCAAAAGTTTTGTAAATACATTTAACTTGTGCACTTTTTCATGTCTTTGAAAAATCATAGAAAATGCATCCTAGCTCCAAATGTGGTGAGTCAAATTGTGTTGTTCATCTTATGTGGTGCTTTATTTACCATAAAAAATTTAGGTGCAACACCTCTCTAGAAATTTGTGCCAAAAAATTAATTTCGGATGAATAGTAACCAAAGTGAATTTTCCAGCATTTTTCCAACTGACAGAAAATGTTTTGGCCATAACTTTTGCATTGAGAATCCAAATCAATTGGTTCTTGTTGATAAATTCCTTAAAAATCATTCTCTACCTGGTGTAAATATTTCAGAGCTTTTGGTGGAAGTTGGTTTTTGAGTCTTTTCGGTGTTCTTCGTTCTTATCGGTTCTTTTCGCTCTTTTCGTTAGGTGTCGATGAGTCTGTTGATCACAAAACAGGTCCTCTGCAGAATATTGAGTATCTCCAACAAGGCAATCAATTTGATCATACTAATCCCATTATTTGAAAGTCTATATATCTTGTTTACAAATTGTATGTATGCATGATCTATTTTGTTGTTAAATTATGGTTTGATTAGTTGATCCTTTAGTTGCATAATCTGTAGGTAAATGTTTATCCTCTACTACCTGAGCCTAGGTTATCTTGCTGTGATTTAGGGTTCGTTGGATGAGCCCTTGTCACTTAGTAGTTTCAAGTTAATATTGCTTAGTCATGCGTAGATACTGGTAGCATTGGGTGGCCATCGACTTAGTCGATGATCTTGATCACACAAATCTATTTATTACCTTATGTCCAGCACTTTGTGCTTTGTTACTTTGTAAATCTAAAACTGAAAATAAAATTGTTTTGGACTTGGGCATATTGGTATGTTGGTGTGATTGTTTGGTGTGATTGGAATGATGCCCGAGTCAACAAGGACCGAATTACTTGCGCCATTGATCCAAGCACTTTTGTGTGCTAACCACACGAGGGGGATATGGAACCTCTTTTGACTTAGTACTTTGGTGTGTGTTAATTTCGAGTCGCATGGTAGATGTGTGTTGTGTTGAAAACTAAACTTTGTGTTGTGTGTGTTTTTGGGTGAACAGTGGTGGAGCGTTATCCACTGCAAGGAGCATCATCCTTTATGAGGATGATGAGTATCATTGACCTGTCAAAGTCGATGACTCCGCATCAACGTATGGGGGTGTTTTATTCCCATGTGGGCGACTCGTAGTTAATGCATTCCATTGGAAAGTGTCATGTAAGACTAATCGTGCCGGCATACCAAAGGAAGTGTGCTAAATAGCTTGGCAAAAAGGTGGTCTCATGTGTGGGTACATTGGTACACCCCTGCAGGGTTCAATCTCCCCACATTTAATGCCTATTGTGTCGCATTAAATGCTATCACTTTGTAACATCCTAAATACCTAAACAGGTGTTTGTTCAAATATAATTAAATGTGTAGAAATTAAAACTTTTTCTCACATCTTGAAAACCCTAAAACTCTCATGAGATTCTTGTCCAAGAGTTGTGTAATCCAAAAACATAAGCTCTTGTTGACCAAAAGTCAAACTCATTTCCCATTTGTCACAAATCTTGTGCCAAACATTTGGAAAATAATTTTCCTTGGTCCTAAAGTTGATGTGGGACCCCTCTGAAAAATATCGCAAGTTGTAAAACTTGTTTGATAAATTTTGGAGGTAAAACAATCCTTTGAACAACCTTAATGAATTTCCTGAGAAAAATGCATTGCATAAAAACCTCTGGAAAATTTATGTGAGGTTAATCTTACCATCAGCAAGCTCCAGTTTGAATTTCATAAATTTTGGAGTTGTTTGGCTATCCCAAACAATTTCGCAAAGTCTCATTTGTTTAAAGGTTCAAATTCAAAAACCTCAGCCTTTGTTCCTTGGGCTAGCCAGCTTGGCAAAGCGGGTGGTCCGGCCAACCATTTGCACCTCGGCTGACCTCCTTTCCACCTTGATGAGGTCGTGGCCGTTGATTTACATCCAACCGCCACGACCTCCTCCTCAAGAAGCGAGCTGTGTCCTCTCCCACCTCATCGATCATTGCCCTTGGATCAAAATCCGATGGCCATGACCTCCCCTGGTTATCAAACCTCAAAGTCCACCTTCCACCTTGGTGAGGTCATAGCCCTTGGATTAAGATCCAACAGCTCATGACCTCCCCGAGCTATTAAACCACTAAGGTATCCCACCTACATGAGGTCACAGCCCTTGGATCAAAAATCCATGGCCATGACCTCCCTGTGTTTTTAAACCTCAAAGACCTCCCTTTGCACCTTGTTGAGGTCGTAGCCGTTGGATCCAATCCAAAGGCCACAACCTCCTCCTCAAACATTCACCGTGAGGTCCTCCCACCTACATGAGGTCACAGCCCTTGGATCAACGATCCATGGCCATGACCTCTCCTCGCGCTCAAACCACCCAGACCTCCCTTTGCACTCACTTGAGGTCATAGCCGTTGGATTTAATCCAAAGGCCACGACCTCCTCGCAAAAACCGCCTGCGAGACCTCCCACCTTGTTGAGGTCGTAGCTGTTGGATCAGATCCAACAGCCCACGACCTCCCTCAAAATCTAGCGCATCTGACCTCCCCATCTCATGTTGTGCACCGTTGGATTAAAATCCACGGTCACGACCTCCTCCTTGCCTCGTGCGCATCAGACCTCCCCGCGCACGTGAGGTCGTAGCCCTTAGATCTAAATCTAAAGGCCATGACCTCCCTTGTGCGCTTGCAATGCGTCTAGGACCTCCTATTTGTTATGTGCCCTTGGATTTAAATCCCAAGGCCATGACCTCCCCTCATTTTCTCAAGTCGCGTGATTAAGTCCTTCCAGAGGTCCGCACTGTTGGATTGAGATCAACGCCTTAATGTAACGTCCGTTTTCCGAATTTTGAAAAGCTTGTAAAAATAATAACCATTCGCTTTTGTTGAGAGTTCAAAGCTTAATTTGAAGATTTGAGAAATTTGGAGGTTTAACTTGAACTAACCAAACTTCAAATTAATCCCTTTCGGTTGTTTGGAGTTATTCTTTGTTCTTTGGCTTTTAGCCTCTTTTCTCTCTTGGCCTTGTTTGTCCTCCGGGCTAGTCTCTCCTCCCTTTTGGAGACATCCTCTCTTGGGTCCTTCCTTTCGCCTGAGACCTCCTCCCAGTAGGACCTCTTTATAGGTTCAACCCCATACATTCTCTGGACCTCTCTTTGTAATCTTCTGTTTGGACTTTCCTTAAGTCCGGACTTTCCTTTGTTGGCTTGAATCTCTTTGTGCTTAGACCTCCCTTGGGTCTAAGCTTTCATCTTTGACTAGATCTTCCTTGGTCTAAACCTCTTTCTTTGTTTGGACCTCCCAGTGGACCTCTCTTAGCGTTCTCTTGTAACCTCTGAGGTCATTTGGGCGCCCCGAGTTCCTTTGGGACCTCCCTTGCCTATTTGGATCTCCCTGTGTTCATCTGAGACCTCCCCTTGTTGAGATCTGGCCGTTAGGACCTCCTCTCTGGAGATCTTAGCCGCTCGAGACCTCCCCTTGTTGAGATCGGCCGTTAGGACCTCCTCTCTGGAGATCTTAGCCGCTCAGACCTCCCCTTGTTGAGAACTCGGCCGTTAGGACCTCCTCTCTGGAGATCTTAGCCGCCTGAGACCTCCCCTTGTTGAGATCTGGCCGTTAGGACCTCCTCTTTGGAGATCTTAGCCGCTCAGACCTCCCCTTGTTGAGATCTCGGCCGTTAGGACCTCCTCTCTGGAGATCTTAGCCGCTCGAGACCTCCCCTTGTTGAGATCTGGCCGTTAGGACCTCCTCTCTGGAGATCTTAGCCGCTCGAGACCTCCCACTTGTTGAGATCTGGCCGTTAGGACCTCCTCTCTGGAGATCTTAGCCGCCTGAGACCTCCCCTTGTTGAGATCTGGCCGTTAGGACCTCCTCTCTGGAGATCTTAGCCGCCTGAGACCTCCCCTTGTTGAGATCTGGCCGTTAGGACCTCCTCTCTGGAGATCTTAGCCGCTCAGACCTCCCCTTGTTGAGATCTCGCCGTTAGGACCTCCTCTCGAGATCTTAGCCTCGAGACCTCCCGTTGTTGAGATCTGGCCGTTAGGACCTCCTCTCTGGAGATCTTAGCCGCACAGACCTCCCCTTGTTGAGATCGGCCGTTAGGACCTCCTCTCTGGAGATCTTAGCCTCGAGACCTCCCCTTGTTGAGATCTCGCCGTTAGGACCTCCTCTCTCGAGATCTTAGCCGTCGAGTCCTCCTTCGTTGGATCAAGGTCCAGACCTCCTCGAGCCCAAGACCTCCTTAGCGCTTGGACCTCTTTGACTCTTGTGGTCAGACGCTTAAGGCTTTACCTTTCTCACCTAAGGGCCGTCCGATCTAAATCGACGGCCTAGCCTTCTCGGGTTCGTTTCGCTCGGTCCGAACGGCCCCTCGTTCGCGCCATCCGATCTGGATCGGCGGCTCAAGCTGCAGCGACGCGTTTGGATGGTCCAAACGTTCCTTTCCTTCTGGACCGCCTGGATTTCGATCGAGCGGCTACGCTTTCTTGCTGCGTTTTCTTGATCGGTGACCTCCCCGGGCTGTTTTGCAAGGACCACCTCCTCGATCCTTCTTTGGTCTTTTGTAAAGACCACCCTTTTAATCTTGAATATCCTTGACCGTCGGGACCTCCCGCACCTTCGATCTAGACCGCCGAGGTCCTCCGTTTGAGATCTTGGCCGTTCGGGCTCTTCTTTTGAGATCTTGAGCACGGGACCTCCCTTTGCCTTTTGATCTTGACCATTCGGGTCCTCTCCTTTTGATATCTTGGCCGTTGATTTTCCCTTTTGGGAGATTTTGACCGTCGGGACCTCCACGCCTCGGGGCCTCCTCGGCGCCTTACCCCTTGCGCTTGGGACCTCTTTTGAGGTCTGGTTCTCTCGTGATTTAAACCTCCTTGGGGTCTAGATCTGTTTGAGGGTTGGATCTCCCCTTGAAGTCCAGCTATCTTTTGTCTTTTGGACCTCGTATCCTTAGGACCTCTTTGTGTTTTGACCTTTGTGGTCTAGACCTCCTTGTTGTGTTTGGACCTCCTCTAGGTTCAGACCTCCCTGTTGTGTTTGGACCTCCTTTAGGTTCGGACCTCCCTGTTGTGTTTGGACCTCCTTAGATTCGGACCTCCTTGTTGTGTTTGGACCTCCTTTAGGTTCAGACCTCCCTGTTGTGTTTGGACCTCCTCTAGGTTCAGACCTCCCTGTTGTGTTTGGACCTCCTTTAGGTTCAGACCTCCCTGTTGTGTTTGGACCTCCTTAGGTTCGGACCTCCTTGTTGTGTTTGGACCTCCTCTAGGTTCAGACCTCCCTGTTGTGTTTGGACCTCCTTTAGGTTCAGACCTCCTTGTTGTGTTTGGACCTCCTCTAGGTTCGAGACCTCCTGTTGTGTTTGGACCTCCTTTAGGTTCGAGACCTCCTGTTGTGTTTGGACCTCCTTAGGTTCGGACCTCCTTGTTGTGTTTGGACCTCCTTTGGGTTTAGACCTCCCTTTTGTGTTTAGACCTTTGCGGTCTAGACCTCCCTTGGTCCTAGGACCTCCGCAGACCTCCTTCTTGGACCTCCTCCTTGGACCTCCTATTTGGATCGTGGACCATGTCCTTTGGTAGTCTGCGACCTTTTGATCGTCCCCTTTGGCGGTCTTAGTGCATTAATGTGGGTCGAGTCACATTAAATCCGCCACCTACCTTTTGTACTCTTTTTCTACTTTGTGTCACATCTCTTGCTTTCTTTATTTCTTTTCGTACCTTGTGGCAGTGTGCCCTTGTCCTAAAACTTTGAACCCGGTCGCTTCTTTGGGTTGGTGCTCTGTTCCCCTTGCTCTTTAAATAGAGCACCAGAGGGCACCGCTGCCTCCCTGCTCCTCATTTCAACTCCTCGGTTCCTTCCTGACCTGGTGGATCTCCTCCTCCTCCCTGTGGATCTCCTCTTCTCTCTTGGTTTTGAGTAAGTTCTTTTGGTTTTCTTGGAAATTATTTGCTTATTTGGTTTCTTTTGCTGAACGTGTAGATCTCGGGTGATCGTTGAGAACTTCGTGAATCAAGCTCCTTCAGAAGCTTTTCTTTCTCCAACGAGAGGCAAGTCGTGGCCCTTGATCATCTTGATCCCACTTTGCAAAGCTATTTTGATTCATTAAACTTGCATGGCTATCTTTATAAAGCATGTTTTGGGCAAGTAGCTATCCTCCTACTTGACATTATGCCTCCTTGATATACTTGAACCGAACATGTTGACATGAACTCTTTGGACACCTTAGGATGGATATTTTGGTTGGTATTCCTTGTTATTGCCAACTTTGGGACCGTATGTTGTATGCTTAGCCTTGCTTTAGAAACCGTGGGTCTGTGAATCATGCCTCATCAATTAATAATCTTGACTAATTGAAATAAGGAACCCGTGGTTGGTGCCATTGTTAACAACTATGGCGGGATGCCTAAGTTGTGTTGATTGTCCGCGAGATCACATTAATAATTGTTGTGCCAGGTGGGTGGTCTTTTAGCGTGGTTAATTACAAATTGTTTTGCTCGGGCAAGAAGGTCGGGAGTGAGTAGTGGATGCTTCATTTTGGGGTTGTGGATGTTTTGCCCGAGCACAAATAAGGACTTTACTTTGTGTTCATTGATCTGGCCAATCGATTGCAACCACAAGATCATTTTATGGGAATGGTGCAGGGTGAATAATTAGCAATGGATTGGCTTGGGGCTCTTTGGGTTGGCGTGTGATTCGTTGGCTCAAGAGGGCACCCCATAACCTGCGGACTTCTAGACCAAAGGGGATTAGCGAAACCTTAGCGGGCAGCTCTGAGTCAATTCAAAGCTTTGTAAAGCCTTGTCGCTCTCCAGATCGCTCACCTTGAGTGAGCAAGGGTGACCGGAACCCGTCCCGCTGGAGAGATCGTGGATTGTGGGTAAAGTTGTACACCTCTGCAGAGTGTAAAATCTATTCGAATAGCCAAGTCCTTGGTTATGGACATGCTCAGTGAAATGGTGCAAGGGGTAGCTTTGTGAACTTGTGCTCCCTGGACACTTGGGTGAGAGGTCATGGCTTTGCCTTGAAGAGACCTTGGCCGGCTCCAGAGGGGTCATGGCTGGCTCACTATTTGGTCCAGGGGCTGGTTGGGGAACTCTGGAGTGGGTGCTCTAGGGTGGTCGTGGGAGAGGTCCTGGTCATGGGTATGACCAGACCTCCCACGGTTGGCTTGGGTAGTCCTGGAGTGGGTGCTCCAAGGTGTCTTTGGGTGTGAGCGGTGCTCTGGCCCTTTTGAAATCAAATGTATTTATGTACTAATGTTTTAACTTGAGCTTTTCAATCTACTTATTACTTATTGTCAAACACCTTTGCTTTATGCAACTAACTCCGACACTCTCTTTTGGCAAGCCTTGCATAATTATCTAATGCGTACATTCCTCACGGCTTCTTGAGTACATTCAATGTACTCATGGCTTTTGCCCTCTGTTCATATCGGCATTGCGCAGGAGGTTCCAGGAGCTCAAAGCTCGATGAAGAAGAGGTCTTTGGAGACCTTGAGACCTAGGGGCGTCCTCCACTCGATAGCGATGGGGTGTCGGTTGGACCTATCGTTGAAGCTTTGCTTTCCAACGTTCTTGTAATTCTGTTGTAGCCCTTGAGGCATCTCTGAAGAAGCTTGGCGGTTTGGTCCTTAATATATTTATATTTATTGTTTTGTCTCTTGCTCCTCTTAGCTTGTGTATGGATTTGATTACACTGGTCTTTGGATCTGTCTTGAGCTAGCCAATCTGTTCTGGGACTAGCTCGGTGCCTGGCGGGACCTCCAGAGGTCCTCGGGACTTAGCTCAGGAGGTCTGTCGGACCTCTCTGTGATATACTAAGAGGTGCTACTAAGCGGTGGTTGGCCAAGACCTCCGGGAGGTCTGAAGACCTCTGGGAGGTCCCGTGGACCTCGGCCGGTGGTTGGCCACGACCTCCGGGAGGTCTTGCAGACCTCTTGGGAGGTCCTGGTAGACCTCCCTCGGGAAGTACCGCAAAAAAAAGGGGTCCTCCCGGACCTTTGCTGTATATCACAGGGTGGTTCGTCACACCTTGGACCTCCTGTCCCTTTTTCCACGTGCGCGTTCGCATTATGGAGATCGTAGGGCCACGACCTCCCCGTTCAGGATCGTGTGGCTGGGACCTCCTCCCAGTCACTTAAAACATAACGGTTCAAAATGAACATCCGATGGCCAGGACCTCCTCATTCACTTAATCCGACGGTGAGCTTGAGGTCCTGTTCTTCTCCTAGCTTGGGCTCTCGTGCCTAAGCCATGGCAGTGGGCAAAGTCAGAGCCTGGTCGCATCCAACGGCTCTGCCCTGCAAGCATTAAATGTGTGTCAGCCCTTTCCGCCCCTAGGCCACGCCTGTCTTAACTTACTCTGCCCCATCCGTCTTGTCCCGATCCGGGACCTCCCATGGACCTCCCGTCAGGCTAAGCTCACCATGAGCTTAACCCATGGTGCAGACCTCTGTGCCATTGGTATAAGGTTCCTCGAGCTCCCCTTTGGCTTCTTTTACACACTTGGAGCTTGCCATGCGGTGCTTGGTGAGCTCCTACCTCACTAACCTCCTCTCTGGTGGCCGCCATTGTTGAAGTCCTTGGAGCTTCTCGGTGGCACAAGAGTTCAGTGGCTCCTTTTCAACCCTTGCTCACTTTGTGCTCCCAAAACCTCTTGGAAGTTAACCCTAACTTAATTTGTTTGGGCATTTTCCAGAGGTGGCCAAAGTGGATTTTGAAGTTGGAGCTTTGGCCGTGGAACACCTTTCTTCCCCGGCACCGTTCCTTCCTTCCTCGACCTCCTCGGCTCCTCTGGACCTCCGGGTAACCTCTGTTAGTCCTAGAGCTGGGCACTGCATGTATGAAGTTGCGGAGCTTTATATTTTCATATTTGTCTTTTGGCCGTCTTGGTCATCTTTGTCCTCTCGGCTCGCCATGGCATTCAAGGCCGTCGCCGCCGCCGAGTGAGCCCATGGTGTGCGCAACACTATTGCGCACACGGTGATGTCCTGGGTTGTCGCCGGCGAGGTCTGTATCGCCGGCAATGACCACATCGTCGAGCTCGGGATCTTTGTCGGACAAGAACAGCAGCGCTGTTGTCGTGTTTAGGACAAAGATCTGCCGCGTTAAATGCGCTAATCATTGCTCAAATCTCGCTAATCATTGGCGTGTCTTAACTGCCTTTAATCCCGCCCCGTGCGCGCATTTAAGACCTCTCGCGCGCGGACCTCCTTGTGTCCTGCGCACATTAACTCCCTATCCGCGGCGTCTTGTGGCGCAAAGGGCGCTGAGTGCAGGGCGCCCCGGACCTCCTCCGAGGAAATCTGGCACGTCCAAGACCTCCCCTTGCGCAATCGTGGCCGTCCAGACCTCCCCTGGAGGTCTGTGACGTTAAGACCTCGCTTGGACCTCCTCGAGGTCATCTCGCCATTATGACCTCCCGCGTTGATCTCGAGCCGCTTATGTCCTCCCCTGTGTTGATCGCGGCCTGTTGAGGACCTCCTTTCAGTGTTGTGGCCGTTGGATGTGCCATCAACGGCCACGACCTCCCCTCTGCTTTCTGGCGTCTTGGCTGCTAGGAGGCCCATGACCTCTGGACCTTCGCTGCTTGCTGGCAGGCGTTAACTCCTAGGAGGTCTGAGCCGTTAGATCTCAGATCTGTGGCTCACGTCCTCCCATGTCTTTATGGTTTTTAGAAATTCCAGTGAACTGTTATTTTAAGAACTGAAAAAGGTATGAACTTTAAAATTGCATAACTAATTCAATTTAAATCCAAATAGGGTGATTCAAATTGTGTTAGCTCTGGCTTGACCTGGGCTCCAATCTAAAAATGGTTAAGAGCCCAGTTCAGCTCCAGAACATAGTTTTGCAAGTAGATTTTAAAACTAACTTTAAATGTAGTGTTTAACTTGTAAAATACATAACTAATGCTCTGTAGATTATTTTTGAGTGAATCCAACTTTGTTGGGTTCCTCTATCGATGAACTTACTGTGAAAATTAGTTTTGAGCATGTTGCTGTTGTCAAAAAGAGTTCTTGTGCATTATAATTTTGTTCAAGTTCTTGTTTTTGAAAGATTATAGAAAGTGCAATATAGCTCTAAATGAGGTGAACTCAATTGTGTTATTCACCTCATGAGGTGTTGGTTTTACAGTAAAAATCTCAGTATCACCACCTTTCTAGAAAATGTTGCCTCTTAATTAAATTAGGAATAGTGGCAGTTTGGTATTTTAAGGCTGAGCAGATTTGTTTTGCTCATAACTTTTGCATTGAGAATCCAAATCAATTGGTTCTTGTTGCTAAATTCCCTAAAAATCATCCTCTTGCTGCTGTAGAAATTTCAGAGTATTTGGAGTTCGGTTGCTGTGCTGTCTTTGTCGTTTTCGTCGTTCTTATCGTTTCTTTTCGTCTTTTCGTTTAGGTGTTGACGAGTGTGTTGATCCCGTGAGCGATCCTCAGCAACAATTTGACCAGCAACAGCAAGGCAAGCAGTTTGATCATATCCATTTATTGTCCATTACTTTAAAGCTTAATACTTTGTTTCACTTATATGTATGCATGCTACTTTGTGTTAAAATGTCGCTAGTAATCCTATAGATGCATATTTTGTAGGTAAATGTTCATTCTCTACTACTAAGCCTAGGATTATCTTGCTGCGATTTAGAGTTCGCTGGATGGACTCTTATCGCTTAGTAGTTTACGTTGATAATGCTTAGCAATGCTTAGATAACGGTAGAAATGGGCGGTTGTCGACATTATGTCGATGACCTTGATCACACTAAAATCTTGATTCCATTTTGTCCTTCTTGTGGCTTGTTACTTTGTAAACAAATAAAACCAAAATGAAAATAAAACTGTTTTTGACTTGGGCACAATGGATGTTGGTGTGATATTTTGGGTGTGATCGGAATGGTGCCTAAGTCCCCAAGGACCGAGTTACTTGTGTCACTAAGCCAAGCGCTCTTGCGTGCTAACCACACGAGGGGGATATGGGACCTCTCTTGACTAAGTACTTTGGGAGGTGTTAATTATGAGCTGGTCGGTGGGTATGTTTTAAATAAAATGTGTGTGTGTGGTGTTGGGAGGAGCATTAGCGGACCGGTTAGGGCTGTCTAATGTGTCTTTATCCCGTGGGTTATGGCTCGTAGTTAGCATCATCCATTGGAAATGTCTCGTAGGACTTAGCCGTCTTGCGGCATACCAAAGGAAGTGTGCTAAATCATGTGGCTAAAAGGCGATCGGCGATGTGGGTACATTGGTACACCTGCGCAGGTTAAAACTATTGAATAGCCTTGTCCTAGGTTATGGACATGCTTGGTAAGGTCGTGCAAGAACTAGACTACAACATTTAAATTAAAACTTGATGGGTTGGTATGAATGGATGTTCATGCTATTGTGGTGGCTAATGGGTTAGCCACTTCCAGGATTGTTGATGTTATCTATCAATTGTTACTTGTCTCGTTGTTTCTTGCAAATGAAAAATGAATTGCAACATTGCTTTGGAATCTATTTAAATATTGCAAATGAAAACTTGTTTTATGCTAAAATAAGTCCAAAGCCTCATCCACTTAAATAAAGCTTGCATGTAGTTAAACTATAGTTACATTATATTACCGTCGGTCTTGCGAGTACATTTTTGTACTCAATTGCTTTGCTTAATAACTTTGTTGCAGAGGAGGTAGGGTCCAAAGGGCTCTACTTTTATGAGATGTGCATGGGTTGGGAAAGCGACTAGCTTGGCGGTCGGTCGATTGCCTTGTGGGTGAAGGCACACTTTGGTTGGCTCTTGTTTTGGGCCATCTCTATGGCACTTTTGCTTCATTGTTATCTTGTAGACTTGTTGTTAGTTGGCGGTCGGCCTCTCTTTTGTAATAACTATCCTTTATGCATATTAACTTATGGTTTGTTGCTTGTTACATTCTATGTGTTTGAATGGAATTGATGCAATCTTTTGTAACGAGTTGTGTGTCTTGCATTTAGGAAGTACATATATCTCGAGGCACGGTTTATTTAGTTGATAATACTAGGGTCAATTGGATGACTAAGTGTTATGAGCCTAATAAATCGGGGTCTCACAAAAGTTGGTATCAGAGCCATCCTGACCGTAGTAACCCAAGCTTGACCGTCTTTAGGATATTTTGGAAAAACTTATCTTCAAGGTATCGAAGAGTTTATGAAAGCTTAAGCAATTCTCAGATTTTACTCCTTACCTATCTTAGCTTTCTATCTCATCTTGCTCTAGTTTGAGTTTTAAAAGATGTTTTCCTCTTCTTCCCTCAAAATTAGTTGTTATCGATTAAATTGGGTTTTTGGGGAACTTATGAGAGTCCTAAAATTGAAGTCTTGGCTGTCTTTTGGTGAAGAATGGAAGTATTTGGAGATGGAATTCAAATCTGGAAATTTAGGACAGCAAACAAGCATTTTAGGGCAGCAAGCTCAAGTTAGTGATTAAGGTAGAAAATGAGAGGTTAATTAAACTAAAACTTGTGGGAATAAAAGGGTAAGATGTGATACTAGTTAGCTAAGTATCTAACACTTATCTCGCTGATTTAGCATTGCTCTTTAGTACCATTAGATCTCACCTTACAATCTGATTTTTGTCTTCTCGATCAATTACTCGTTCATTCAATACGGGTTAGTTGTGTTGAGAAGTTGAGCCTTGTTTTTGGGGATCATTTGCTGTTTTTAGGGTCTTTTAGAAGCTTTTTAAAGTTTAATTACTCGCTGTTTTTGGCTTTCGATTTGGGCGATATTCCATTCCCCTAGTCGTTAGCTTTTGCTTTCTTTAAGGCTTTGTTTTTCGGGTTTAGTTGCTAACCAAATTTCATTGTAGCAGGATGGCTGGACACACTCGTAGCGGCCAAGGCTAGGCAGCTGGTCCGGACGAGGAGCTTCCTCCTCCTCCGACCATGGCCGAGGTTCTTCTTCAGATAGAGCGCAATCGTGAGGATGACAGGAGAGTTCTACTGGATGTCATCGCGCGCAACACCACTGCCCTTACCGGAGCTTCAGGATCTGGGCTAGGGAATGCCCATCAGCCGCGTGGAGGACTCGCGGAGTTTCTTCGCACTCAGCCCCCACCTTTTCCGGTCGAGGACCCATTGGATCTGAGCGATTGGCCGTTTGGTGGAGCGGAAGCTTCGCATTGCGCAGTGCCAGGAGCACAAGAAGGCGCTGTTTGCATCACACCAGCTTGAGGGTGCAGCTTTGTCATGGTGGGAGAGCTTTCTCGCCATGCAGCCCGCAGATCACACTGTCACCTGGGAGGAGTTTCGCACTGCCTTCCGTCGATCTCATATCACTGCCGGCTTGATGGAGATCAAGAAGCAGGAGTTTCTTGCGCTCAAGCAAGGGCGTAGCTCAGTCATGGAGTATGTCTACGAGTTCAACCATCCGCTCGTTATGCTCCCCGAGGATATGGCTAATCGATATGGCCAAGCGTGCCAAGTTCAGCGTGGCTTGTCCGAGGAGCTTAGGACAAGCTATCCATTGTCGACTTCCTCGATTTCCGGACCTTGGTCGACAAGGCCATCGTCGTGAGCATCTTTGCTCGGGAGCTTATGGATTCCCATAAGTGCAAGTGGGAGGCCCACAAGTCATCCAGGTCAGTTCCTCCCGCCCCGCTTGAGGCGGTCTCGAAGTACCGATCTCGATCTTGGCGCCCGAGGTCACCGCCTGCCCTCGTTCATCGCAGTCGTGCCCGATCCGTGCACTGCGAAGTCAACAGAGCGGCCCCGCAACCGCTGCCGGGGTCACTTGCTTCTCCGCAACCGAAGGGGCATTATGCGAACCAATGCCCTAAGAAGGCGAGGCGGCCCTCGCCCTAATGGAGGACGGGCCGAGGTGGTTCTTCTCGGGACGAGAAGATCGTCCCGCTACCCAAGGCGTGGGTGCGGTCGTGTCAACGCCATCACCGCAGAGGAGGCTCAGGAGGCACCCGACGTCGTGCTAGGTACGCTTTCTGTTAACTTTCATCCTGCTACTGTCTTGTTTGATTCAGGAGCATCTCATTCCTTTGTTTCTGAGTCTTTTGCCGCTGTTGGTGAGCTTCTTTTCTCTCCATTGTCGGTCCCGCTTACTCATTCGCTCTCTGGTTCGAGTTGAGAGCTGAATCGAGTGTAGGATGTCCTATCGAGATCGAAGGAGTAGGGTTCTTAGCAAACCTTATCCTTCTCCGTTCAGCAAGTCTAGATGTAATTCTTGGCATGGATTGGTTGTCTCAGCACATGGGACAAATCGATTGCGCCAGGAAGCTCATCTCTCTATCTAGTCCCTCCGGCGAGCAGGTTCGCTTTTCACCGAAGCTGCTAGGTCCGCATCTCTTCGCGCTTGAAGCGAAGCCCGCTCTAGATATTAGCGAAGTCCCAACAGTTTGTGACTTCGTTGATGTCTTTCCCGCAGATCTTCCGGGGATGCCACCCGTTCGAGACCTTGAGTTTGTCATTGAGTTGGCTCCCGGTATCGCCCCTATCTCAAAAAGGCCTTATCGGATGCCACCGAACGAGTTGGTAGAGTTGAAGAAGCAGTTAAGTGAGCTTCAAGAGAAGGGTTTCATCTGCCCTAGCTCATCTCCTTGGGGTTGTCCAGCAATCTTCGTAAAGAAGAAGGACGATACTTTACGCATGTGCGTTGATTACCGCCCACTTAATGAAGTGACGGTAAAGAACAAGTATCCTTTGCCCCGCATTGATGATCTCTTTGATCAGTTATCTGGAGCCTAGGTTTTTTCCAAGATTGATTTGAGAGTGGGATATCATCAAGTTCGTATCCGACCTGAGGATATTCCCAAGACGGCTTTCTCTACTCGTTATGGCTTGTATGAGTACACCGTCATATCTTTCGGCTTGACCAATGCTCCTGCCTTGTTCATGAACCTCATGAATTCGGTGTTTATGGAGTATTTGGATAAGTTTGTCGTGGTCTTCATCGATGATATTCTTATCTATTCCAAGAACGATGAGGAACACGCCGAGCATCTGAAGCTTGTGTTGGGCAAACTGCGTGAGCACCAGCTGTATGCGAAGTTCAGCAAATGCGCGTTCTGGTTGAAGGAAGTGGCTTTCTTGGGCCATGTGCTTTCAGCAGGAGGCGTAGCCGTTGATCCTAGCAAGGTCAGCGATGTGCTATCCTGGAGTCAGCCTCGTTCGGTAACCGATGTGCGGAGTTTCCTCGGTTTAGCGGGATATTAACGTCGCTTTATCGAGAACTTCTCCAAGATCACGAAGCCGATAACGGAGTTACTCAAGAAGGACAAGAAGTTCGTGTGGTCCGCTGAGTGTGAGGACAGTTTCCAAATACTCAAGAAGCGTTTGACCACCGCTCCCGTTCTTGTTCTTCCCGATATCCATCGGAGCTTCGATATCTATTGCGATGCTTCTCGTCGAGGCCTCGGTTGTGTCCTTATGCAAGAAGGCAAGGTAGTGGCCTATGCATCAAGGTAATTGAGACCTCATGAACTCAACTATCCTACCCATGACTTGGAGTTAGCTGCTGTGATTCATGCACTTAAGATTTGGCGACATTACCTAATCGGTAATCGTTGTGAAGTGTATTCGGATCACAAAAGCTTGAAGTATTTGTTCACCCAGCCAGATCTGAACCTCAGGCAAAGGAGATGGTTGGAATTGATCAAAGACTATGATGTGGGTATTCACTACCATCCGGGCAAGGCTAATGTCGTTGCCGATGCGCTTAGTCGTAAAGTGCATTGTAATGCTTTGTCGCTCAAGGAGTTTCAGCCCACCCTTATTGAGGAGTTTCAGCGCCTCAACTTGGGTTTGGTTGAGCATGGTTCCCTCGCTACCTTGGTTGTGTAGCCAACCTTGGTGGATCGTGTCAAGGCCGCTCAGCAATCGGACCCTGGAGTGAACAAAATCAAGGAAAATGTCAAGAACGGAACAGCCAAGTGCTTCTCTGAGGATGAGCACGGTGTTGTGAAGTTCGGACAACGCCTTGTGGTTCCAAAGGACATGGAATTGCGGAATTTGATCCTCCACGAAGCCCATGATTCGCCTTTGTCCATTCATCCCGGGGCCACAAAGATGTATCAAGATCTCCGTCAGGGATTTTGGTGGACCCGAATGAAGATGGGAAATTGCGGTTCTTCGAAGTGCGACGTGTGTTGTCGTGTGAAGGCGAACATCGGCGTCGGTGGATCGCTTGACCTTTGCTGTTCTCGAGTGGAAGTGGGATTCGATCGGAATGGATTTCATCACGGTCTACCCGCCCCCAAGAAGAATGATGCCATTTGGGTCGTCATCGATCGATTGACTAAGGTGGCACATTTTCTTCCTGTCAAGACTGACCTTCGGGTAGGTCTTTTGGCGGAACTCTACATTGCCCGCATCGTGAGTTTGCACGGTGTGCCGAAGACGATTGTGTCGGATCGTGGATCCCTTTTCACGTCTCGTTTTTGACATAGCTTGCAAGAGGCTATGGGAACTCGTCTTGCTTTCAGCTCAGCATACCATCCCCAAACTGATGGTCAGACTGAGAGGGTCAACCAAGTTTTGGAAGACATGCTTCGTGCTTGCGTCCTTTCCTATGGGAAGCATTGGGAGAAATGCTTGCCATTCGCCGAGTTTTCTTATAACAACAAATTTTCGGGCCGGTCTCGGCATGGCACCTTCGAGGCCTTATACGGAGAAAGTGTAGAACCCCGTTGAACTGGTCGAGACGGTGAAAGACCTCTCTTTGGCGGACTCAATCAATGAGGCCGAGCGCCAAGTCTAGCTTATTCGTGGCGTCTTCGCACAGCTCAATCCAGGCAAAAGAGCTATGCGGATCGCCGTCGGCGTGAGTTGCGTTTTGAGCCTAATGACTTTGTTTATCTCAAAGTCTCTCCTTTGAAAGGCCATCAACGTTTCGGCCTCAAGGGCAAGTTAGCTCCTCGATATGTGGGTCCCTACCGCATTATCGAAAAGAAAGGAGCTGTTGCCTACAAATTGGAGTTGCCAGCTACACTTGAGGGGGTACATGATGTGTTCCATGTGTCCCAGCTAAAGAAGTGCCTCCGTGTTCCAACTGAGGAAGCTCCGTTGGAAACCCTCGATGTCCAACCCGATTTGACCTATCGCGAGCACCCTGTTCGCATAGTCGAAGAGGCTGAACGAAGAACTAGGAATCGTTCCATTAAGTTCCTTAAAGTTCAGTGGTCGAACCATTCCGAGGATGAGGCTACTTGGGAAAGGGAAGATCGTCTGCGTGCAGACTATCCATCTTTCTTTACCGAGTGAGCCAAATCTCGGGACAAGATTTCTGTAAGGGGGGGAGATTTTGTAACATCCCAAATACCTAAACAGGTGTTTGTTCAAATATAATTAAATGTGTAGAAATTAAAACTTTTTCTCACATCTTGAAAACCCTAAAACTCTCATGAGATTCTTGTCCAAGAGTTGTGTAATCCAAAAACATAAGCTCTTGTTGACCAAAAGTCAAACTCATTTCCCATTTGTCACAAATCTTGTGCCAAACATTTGGAAAATAATTTTCCTTGGTCCTAAAGTTGATGTGGGACCCCTCTGAAAAATATCGCAAGTTGTAAAACTTGTTTGATAAATTTTGGAGGTAAAACAATCCTTTGAACAACCTTAATGAATTTCCTGAGAAAAATGCATTGCATAAAAACCTCTGGAAAATTTATGTGAGGTTAATCTTACCATCAGCAAGCTCCAGTTTGAATTTCATAAATTTTGGAGTTGTTTGGCTATCCCAAACAATTCCGCAAAGTCTCGATTGTTTAAAGGTTCAAATTCAAAACCCCACCTTTGTTCCTTGGGCTAGCCGCTTGCTATAAAGCCGGGTCCAAAGCCAACCATTTCGCACCTCACTGACCTCCCTTTCCACCTTGATGAGGTCGTAGCCGTTGGATTTACATCCAACCGCCAAGACCTCCTCCTCAGCAAACGCAGCCAGGTCCTCTCCCCACCTCATATGGTCATTGCCCTTGGATCAAAATCCGATGGCCATGACCTCCCCTGGTTATCAAACCTCAAAGTCCACCTTCCACCTTGGTGAGGTCATAGCCCTTGGATTAAGATCCAACGACTCATGACCTCCCCCCAGTGATAAACCACTAAGGCATCCCACCTACATGAGGTCCTGACCCTTGGATCAAAATCCATGGCCATGACCTCCCCCTGTGTTTTTAAACCTCAAAGACCTCCCTTTGCACCTTGTTGAGGTCGTAGCCGTTGGATCCAATCCAAAGGCCACGACCTCCTCCTCAAACATTCACCGTGAGGTCCTCCCACCTACATGAGGTCACAGCCCTTGGATCAACGATCCATGGCCATGACCTCTCCTCGCGCTCAAACCACCCAAACCTCCCTTTGCACTCACTTGAGGTCATAGCCGTTGGATTTAATCCAAAGGCCACGACCTCCTCTGCAAACCGCCACTGCGAGGACCTCCTACCTTGTTGAGGTCGTAGCCGTTGGATCAGATCCAACAGCCCACGACCTCCCCTCAAAATCTAGCGCATCTGACCTCCTCATCTCATGTTGTGCACCGTTGGATTAAAATCCACGGTCACGACCTCCTCCTTGCCTCGTGCACATCAGACCTCCCCGCGCACGTGAGGTCGTAGCCCTTAGATCTAAATCTAAAGGCCATGACCTCCCTTGTGCGTTGCGCAGCGTCTAGGACCTCCCTATTTGTTATGTGCCCTTGGATTTAAATCCCAAGGCCATGACCTCCCCCTCATTTTCTCAAGTCGCGTGCGGTTAAGTCCACCCAGGAGGTCCGCACCGTTGGATTGAGATCCAACGCCTTGGACCTCCTGTCCCTTTTTCCACGTGCGTGTTCACATTATGGAGATCGTAGGGCCACGACCTCCCCGTTCAGGATCGTGTGGCTGGGACCTCCTCCCAGTCACTTAAAACATAACGGTTCAAAATGAACATCCGATGGCCAGGACCTCCTCATTCACTTAATCCGATGGTGAGCTTGAGGTCCTGTTCTTCTCCTAGCTTGGGCTCTCGTGCCTAAGCCATGGCAGTGGGCAAAGTCAGAGCCTGGTCGCATCCAACGGCTCTGCCCTGCAAGCATTAAATGCGTGTCAGCCCTTTCCGCCCCTAGGCCACGCCCTGTCTTAACCTACTCTGTCCCATTCGTCTTGTCCCAGTCCAGGACCTCCCATGGACCTCCCCGTGGGCTAAACTCACCATGAGCTTAACCCATGGTGCAGGACCTCTGTGCCATTGGTATAAGGTTCCCTCGAGCTCCCCTTTGGCTTCTTTTACACACTTGGAGCTTGCCATGCCAGTGCTTGGCTGAGCTCCTACCTCACTAACCTCCTCTCTGGTGGCTGCCATTGTTGAAGTCCTTGGAGCTTCTGAGTGGCACAAGAGTTCCAGTGGCTCCCTTTTCAACCCTTGCTCACTTTGTGCTCCCAAAACCTCTTGGAAGTTAACCCTAACTTAATTTGTTTGGGCATTTTTCAGAGGTGGCCAAAGTGGATCTTGAAGTTGGAGCTTTGGTAGTGGAACACCTTTCTTCCCAAGACCGGTCCTTCCTTCCTCGACCTCCTCAGCTCCTCTGGACCTCCAGGTAACCTCCTGTTAGTCCCTAGAGCTGGGCACCTGCATGTAGAAGTTGCGGAGCTTTATATTTTCATATGTGTCTTTTGGCCGTGCGGGTCATCTTTGTCCTCTCCGGCTCGCCCGGCGTTCAAGGCCGTCGCCGCCGAGAGTGAGCCCATGGTGTGCGCAACACTATGCGCCTGCGGTGATGTCTGGGTTGTCGCCGCGAGGAGTCATATCGCCGGCAATGACCACGTCCTCGAGCTCGGGATCTTTGTCGGACAAAACGATGGCCTTTGTTGTCGTGTTTAGGACAAAGATCCGCGCGTTAATTGCGCTAATCATTGCTCAAATCTCGCTAATCATTAGCGTGTCTTAACTGCCTTTAATCCCGCCCCGTGCGCGCATTTAAGACCTCTCGCGCGCGGACCTCCTTGTGTCCTGCGCGCATTAACTCCCTCTGTCCGAAGCGGCGGCTTGGCGCGAAAAGGCGGGCTTTGGTGCAGGGCGTCCCTGACCTCCTCCGAGGAAATCGCACGCCCAAGACCTCCCTTGCGCATCGTGGCCGTCCAGACCTCCCCTGGAGATCTGTGACGTTAAGACCTCCGCTTGGACCTCCTCGAGGTCATCTCTGCCGTTATGACCTCCCCGCGTTGATCTGAGCCACTTATGTCCTCGCTATGTTGATCGCAGCCGTTGAGGACCTCCTTTAGTGTTGTGGCCCGTTGGATGTGCCATCAGCGGCCACGACCTCCCTACGCTGCTGCGTCTTGGCCTGCTAGGAGGCCCATGACCTCTAGACCTTGCTTTGCTGGCAGTGTGCGTTAACTCGGGAGGTCTCGAGCCATTAGATCTCAGATCTGCCGCTCATGTCCTCCCATGTCTTTATGGGTTTTAGAAATTCCAGTGAACTGTTATTTTAAGAACTGAAAAAGGTATGAACTTTAAAATTGCATAACTAATTCAATTTAAATCCAAATAGGGTGATTCAAATTGTGTTAGCTCTGGCTTGACTTGGGCTCCAATCTAAAAATGGTTAAGAGCCCAGTTCAGCTCCAGAGCATGGTTTTGCACGTAGATTTTAAAACTAACTTTAAATGTAGTGTTTAACTTGTAAAATACATAACTAATGCTCTGTAGATTATTTTTGAGTGAATCCAACTTTGTTGGGTTCCTCTATCGATGAACTTACTGTGAAAATTAGTTTTGAGCATGTTGCTATTGTCAAAAAGAGTTCTTGTGCATTATAATTTTGTTCAAGTTCTTGTTTTTGAAAGATTATAGAAAGTGCAATATAGCTCTAAATGAGGTGAACTCAATTGTGTTATTCACCTCATGAGGTGCTGGTTTTACAGTAAAAATCTCAGTATCACCACCTTTCTAGAAAATGTTGCCTCTTAATTAAATTAGGAATAGTGGCAGTTTGGTATTTTAAAAGGTCGAGCAGATTTGTTTTGCTCATAACTTTTGCATTGAGAATCCAAATCAATTGGTTCTTATTGCTAAATTCCCTAAAAATCATCCTCTTGCTGCTGTATAAATTTTAGAGTATTTGGAGTTCCGTTGCTGTGCTGTCTTTGTCGTTTTCGTCGTTCTTATCGTTTCTTTTCGTCTTTTCGTTTAGGTGTTGACGAGTGTGTTGATCCCGTGAGCGATCCTCAGCAACAATTTGACCAGCAACAGCAAGGCAAGCAGTTTGATCATATCCATTTATTGTCCATTACTTTAAAGCTTAATACTTTGTTTCACTTATATGTATGCATGCTACTTTGTGTTAAAATGTCGCTAGTAATCCTATAGATGCATATTCTGTAGGTAAATGTTCATTCTCTACTACTAAGCCTAGGATTATCTTGCTGCGATTTAGAGTTATTTGGATGGACTCTTATCGCTAGTAGTTTACGTTGATAATGCTTAGCAATGCTTAGATAACGGTAGAAATGGGCGGTTGTCGACATTATGTCGATGACCTTGATCACACTAAAATCTTGATTCCATTTTGTCCTTATTGTGGCTTGTTACTTTGTAAACAAATAAAACCAAAATGAAAATAAAACTGTTTTTGACTTGGGCACAATGGATGTTGGTGTGATATTTTGGATGTGATCGGAATGGTGCCTAAGTCCCCAAGGACCGAGTTACTTGTGTCACTAAGCCAAAGCGCTCTTGCGTGCTAACCACACGAGGGGATATGGGACCTCTCTTGACTAAGTACTTTGGGAGGTGTTAATTATGAGCTGGTCGGTGGGTATGTTTTAAATAAAATGTGTGTGTGTGGTGTTGGGAGGGAGCATTAGCGCACCGGTTAGGGCTGTCTAATGTGTCTTTATCCCGTGGGTTCTTGCTCGTAATTAGCATCATCCATTGAAAATGTCTCGAGGACTTAGCGTCTTAAGCATACCAAAGGAAGTGTGCTAAATCATGTGGCGAAAAGGCGGTCTCGACGTGTGGGTACATTGGTACACCCCCGCAGGTTAAAACTATTGAATAGCCTCGCCCTAGGTTATGGACATGCTTGGTAAGGTCGTGCAAGAACTAGACTACAACATTTAAATTAAAACTTGATGGGTTGGTATGAATGGATGTTCATGCTATTGTGGTGGCTAATGGGTTAGCCACTTCGTGATTGTTGATGTTATCTATCAATTGTTACTTGTCTCGTTGTTTCTTGCAAATGAAAAATGAATTGCAACATTGCTTTGGAATCTATTTAAATATTGCAAATGAAAACTTGCTTTATGCTAAAATAAGTCCAAAGCCTCATCCACTTAAATAAAGCTTGCATGTAGTTAAACTATAGTTACTGTTATATTACACGTCGGTCTTGCGAGTACATTTTGTACTCAATTGCTTTGCTTAATAACTTTGTTGCAGAGAGGTAGGGTCCAAAGGGCTCTACTTTTAAGAGATGTGCATGGGTTGGGAAAGCGACTAGCTTGGCGGTCCGGTCGATTGCCTTGTGGGTGAAGGCACATTGGTTGGCTCTTGTTTTGGGCCATCTCTATGGCACTTTTGCTTCATTGTTATCTTGTAGACTTGTTGTTAGTTGGCGGTCGGCCTCTCTTTTGTAATAACTATCCTTTATGTATATTAACTTCGGTTTGTTGCTTGTTACATTCTATGTGTTTGAATGGAATTGATGCAATCTTTTGTAACGAGTTGTGTGTCTTGCATTTAGGGAAGTACATATATCTCGAGGCACGGTTTATTTAGTTGATAATACTAGGGTCAATTGGATGACTAAGTATTATGAGCCTAATAAATCGGGGTCTCACACACTTTTTGCAGCACCCGTGCTATTCTTTTGTCACATCTTTTGCCTGCTCTCATTGTCCTTTCCACCAACTCTTGAACACGCATACCCTTGGAAATCTCGTTGGTTCCAGATACATAAGCTTGGGCAACCCTTCCTCTCTCACCTTTTCCTCATTTCCACTCTCCAGCTCAACCAACCAGCTCCTGGACCTCCCTCCAAGCTATCTGGACCTCCTCTCTAAACGTCCGGATCTCCTCCAGCAAGCTCCTTGGACCTCCTCCTGATCACCTAACCTCTCTGTTGGTTTTATTTTGGAGTTTTATTGGAGTTTCTTTGGATCTTGCTTGAGCTCTATTTGAGTTATTTTGTTTTTCCACCATGTAGATTGCGAAGGCAATGAAGAACAAGAGTTCCTTGAGGAAGAAGAAGAAGAAACTCAAGCCTCAGAGCAAGGCAAGTTACACCCTTGACCATATTGCACCCATTACTTCAAATTACTTATGTTCAGTTTCAAAGATGTATGCATGCTTACTTTTACTAGGTTATTTCAATGCCTATCTTTTTGTTCATAGATATGCCTAATTCCATTGTATGGCCACTGTCTATATTGAACCAACTTCATTTGTCACCATAGATAAAATCTGGTTTATGCAATAATGAGAACCAGTGGCACTTGAAAAAGTTATGCTTAGACTTGCTTAGACCACAATCTTGATTTGGGATCTATTTTTACTCTCAAACCAGATTATCCAATGTTTTTAAAAAAGCCATGACATTGGGTTGTCATGGAGGTTTTGGTAAATGGTTTTGGAAAAACAGAAATGGAAAATGGATTTGGTCTTGGGCGGATTGGTTGTTGGCTGGTGCAGGTCTATGCACGGGCTCAACTCGGGTAGGGTTGAGGCCTAGGGGTTATGTGTTAGCCGCCCAAGCCATCTGAGGACTGGTCTGCGAGCCGCATCTTGCTAGCCACCCTCGTACAACCACATGTCATGTATGGGTGGGACCTGGCCGACTAATTTGCAAAGCTCCATCGTGGTTGATCCTGTTGGTGCGGTGGGTAGTCATGTTACGACCTCTGTAGTCCCACCTGGCGCAAGAGGGGGCCTGAACCCTGCAGATGGGTAATCCAAAGGGGGTGAAACCTTAGCGAGGGTGGACTGCGTTGGAGTGATGCTTTGTAAAGGCCTTGTCATGTGCTCTAGACCTCTCACCAAAGGAAGTGTGAGGTGGCGTTGACGGATGCCAAATAAACTAGCGAATTAATGTCATGTGGGTAAAGCTATACACCTCTGTAGAGCATAAAACTATTCGAATAGCCGTGTCCACGGTCATGGACATGCTAGCAAAGCCACTCAAATTTAGCTCTTGGTTTTGGTTTCCAAAGGATTTATGAAAGTGGTTTTGGATTTCTATCCAAATGGTTTGTGGGCGGGGGAGCCTTGTGACAGGAGGATGTCCTTCACACTTTGTTGATGAATGTTATCCAACTGTAAAATTGATCTTTGCAAATGAATTTTAATTACTGTTATATGCTTTGGAACTTACTACTTGTAATTGGAAACAAACTTGGCTTTGTGCAAAATCAACCATATAAGCTCTCCCTTGAGATCCATGTATGCATGTCATATTGTTACTTGACGGGTGTAACTTGCGAGCACGGTTGTTGTGCTCACTCTTGCTTGATTAACCATTTAGCAGGAGAAGACTGCGAAGAGGAAGAATCACAGGATGATTAGGCCGCGCCCTCCAGCCAATTACCTGTGGTGCATTGGATGGACTTTGCCTTTTGTTCCGCTGTGTATTTTGTTTTGTTGGTGCAAGCTTGTAAGCAACCTTTGTAATCAACTCCTTTGCTGTTAATAAAGTCTTTTGTGGATGTAAGTTATCACTTGTATTTGCTGTGAGGACTAGCCATTGATCCTTGGGACTAGTTCGGATCACAGGAGGATTAGGACTTCTCCAAGTCCTATGATCTCCTCGGGTTGGTCTCTGGACCTTCCCCAGGTCTGGTTATGGCTCTTGGGGAGGCACTGAGCCTCAAGACCTCCCCGGGTCAGTTCCCTGGACCTCTAGGAGATCCGGTTGGACCTCCTGGGAGGCCTGGGAGGACTGCCCGAGAGGTCCTTGGGACCTCTTGGGAGGCCCTGGTGGGTTCCCAGGGAGGCCTTGGAGGACCTCTCGGGTGAGATCCCTGGCCGGGTCGTCACAATAACCAAAGGAAGGTCTAGACCAGAAGGGTGGTCCAAACCCAAAAAGGAGGTCCAAACCAACAGAGAGGTCTGGACTAAAGGGGATGTCCAACACAAGGGAGGTCTGGACTAGGCGAGAAAGGTCTAGGCACAATAGGAGGTCCTGGAAAGGGGAGGCTAGGCCGAAAGGCACCCAGAGAGAACAAAGAAGGAAAACTAAGGGCCAAAGAACACCAGAGGACTCCAACAAACAAAGAACTCAAACCAACTGGACTTAGTTGAAGTTTGGTTAGTTCAAGTTAAACCTCTCAATTTTTCCAAAATCCCAAATTAAGCTTGAGCAAACAAATAAACTGAATGGTTCCTTTTGGTTTTGAAAGCTTGGCAAGAACTCTAGGACAAACTGGACGTTACACGTACCGCGTGGTGCACGTCCTGCGTGAAATGCATAGGGTATGTGTCGATCGATGCCAGGACACGTGGTGTGGGCTGGTCGACAGCAAGTACAAGCCTGGTACGTGTCTGAGGAGCATACCAGCGAAGGTACTTGTCAGACGCTACTGTGGTCATAGGGCTGTCCTCTCACTGACACGATCTGCGAAGGCGCCTCCCATCGCCCTACCCTCTCGTCCATCCTACTTCCCCAGTTCGTGTCACTGTGGACTCCCTTCCTACTGTGCCTACAAGACATAACATGTAGTTAGAAGTCGTGGGTACAAGACGACAGCAAAAATAGGGACATCTATGCTGATTACTCACGTGTGCACGTTGTTGGGCACTGGCCGCTCGACTGGTACTAGAACCACCTGCCGTAGGCCAAACTAGCGCATCACACAATGCGCCCCGTAGTCCTCGACGAAGACGTCGAACACAAGCGCTTTGCGGGTGACTCCTGAGGGGAGTATGGCCCCCAGCGCACGTCGTCCGCCGTGAGCCGATTGAACTGCTCCACAAACAGCTTGTACGCCCGTGTCACCTGCACGTGTGCAAACTGTACCTTCAAGGAACACAAGCTGTTAGATAGGACGATCGGTTATATGAAGAAATTAGTCGCACGACAGAGTACGTACCCGTCACCAGCACCAGAGAGAGCCCATTGTCGGCCGGTCCACCTCGTCCGTGCTGTACATCTCTTGCCCGTGCGGAGTGCTGTCATCCAACAGGGGTCGTCCAAGGCTAAAGCGCTCGAACGACCACAGCTGCAATAGGAGAGGACACCCCGCGAGGACAGAGTTCGCCTTCGACCTGCAACACGCGTCACACAAGCCGCGATATGTGGCAGCAAGTGCGGCCGAACCCCAGCTGATCTGGGGGGCCTCCCCATTGGCGATGGCCCTGGCGTACACGATGAGCTGCGCGTCGACGGTGTCGCCGTGGATACTGGTGAACAGCACCCAACCAAACAGCAACAACAAGTAGGCCTCGAGGTGGTATGACACATGTTGGTTGTTTGCGGCAGGGTCTATCCGCTCGACCTGTGTACAAGGAAAAAATACTAAGACCGTAGTACATAAAGGAGAGCGCAGCGTTCCCAATGGGAACGGCGTCGAACACATACCCGGAACTGCGACAAAAACCTCAAGGGTGGGCTGTGCCTCTGTGCCTCTAGGAAGACGTAGTACCCGGCCATGGACGCAGGTGGAAGGACTCCCTGAAACCTGGCCAGAAGGTCGTCGCGCCAGTTGGCCAGGTTCTCCTGCGGGAAGGCAGCACCTCCCACGATACGGAGGCCATGCAGCAGATAGACGTCCTGTAGAGTAGGGGCCATCTCCCCAAATGGGAGATGGAAAGTGTGAGTCTCTGCCGCCATCGGTCCACGAGAGTTGTCAGCAGGGAGCGGTCGAACTAGAAGTGTCGTGACCGCTCCAGCCCGGCATGGACGTCGCCGACCACTGGTGCTGCCGGCTTGTCCTCGTCTGTGGCCTGCACCATCCGGGAGAGAGGTAGTAGACCTGTAGCGCTGAGCCTGCGAAACAACAAAAGGTCAATACGAAAGGTATGTATGGAGAGAAGATAGCGACAGGGTATGCTAACCTATCTGTCCAGCATGGGTCTAGCCTCCAGGCCACCTGAGGTGTCCGCATGCAGATCACCCCCAACATAGTCATGTCATCTGCGCCCGCAGGATGCAAGACATGATGCGACACGTGATGTAGCCGGTCGATGCACTCCTCCAGTCGGATCCGCGAGGGTCACGAGCCATACCTGCAAAACAACTTCAAGTTAGCAAATACGCGAAATAAAACATCGAATGTAAAGCAGGAGTAAATTTAACTTGTAAACAAACTAGAAAAAACAGTACTAGGCTACCAGGACAGTACTTTGAAAAGTAATAAAAAAAGGATAGTACTACAACACTTACATAAACATTACGTGCAACATACAATACATGTGCTACGGCAGTACGTACATCACATGAAAATTGGGTAGTAGCAAAACAGTTACATAAACAATACGAAGTACAGATGACAATGTACACTGATTTGTAATTTTGGTCCCACTTTGCACACTCGAATAAGTGGTACCGCAAACCATGCCGGTGCCTACTCCTTAGTTGGTGCCTTGCATCGTCTGGCTATGTGGCCCTCCTGGTCGCAGTGCCCGCAGTGTCTACCCAACGCCCCGGCTTGCGCTTCGTCCATATCATTGGTAATACGATGACTCTGCCGATGACCCTTCCCACCCTTCCGCATGTCAACATCCGGAATCCAGGTCCTATTTGCAATATCCAAGGTGGCGAAGTTACCCACAACCCTGAACCCCCTAAGCTCGCCACTCCATGCCTGCGCCACCCTCTCCTTCAAAAAGTACTCGGACACAAAGTTCAAAGGGTCCATGTGCACAATCCCGCATGTGGCGAGGACATGAGAGCATGGCTTGTATAAGAACTTTAGCTTGTTGCACGTACAGCTAGGTTCGTTCACATGATCTCCAAGGCATACCTCGTGGGTAACAAGAGAACAAGCCATCCCAAATCTGGCTCTATCCCAGAGGAGCACGTCGAAACGATGCTCCATATTGCCCATCACGTACACTGTGTGTGACGGGCCCTTCTCTGTCTTCACCTCCATGTATGTCATAATCTTCGAGCAGTATGGTGTTTGAGGGTTGGCGGCATGAAGTGCGGTATATGCATGCCTCTCCCTGAAATACCCGATTGTGCTGTGCAAAACACCTTCCACGATGGCGATGAGGGGCTAAGAACAAAGGGCCCTAAGAACCCAGATGTACACCTCGGCAAGATTAGTGGTCACTATATCGTACCTTGCCCCATCCATGTCGTGCAGCAGGGACCACTTATCGAATGGCTCGGCCTCTCGATCTAGTGGGAGAAGCACTCGATGTTCCTCGAGGTCCTCCTCCTCGGACCAGCAGGTTCAGACTCTGGTCCCTGGTTCCTCTCGTCCATGTGTTTGCTGCTGTGCTCATCTAGCAGCGCCCATAAAGCGTCAAATTTGCGCTGCTTGTTCTGCATAGCTAGCCTCTTAAATAGCTTCACCAACGGTTGCTTTGGGAACTTCTTGAAGAAGTTGGGCCCCAAGTGGTGAATGCACCATCTACTCCTCATATCCGGCCAAGCGAACGGCTCCTTGGGGTCTTGCTGAAGTTTTCTTATGGCTTTCAGCATCCCAACATGGCGATCATGGATCACGCACATACAAGGACGAGCTCCAACAACTCCTACCCTCACATGTCGAAGGAACCACAACCAGCTATTGTAATTCTCACCTTCGATGAATGCGATGGCCAACGGCAGAATTTGATTGTTCCCATCAATGCCAATGGCCATAAGGATCTGCCCCTTGTATTTCCCAATCAAAAAGGACCCATCAACTGAGATCATGGGCAGCATATGCCTAAAAGCCTCGATGCAGGCTACGAAGGCTACGAAGGCCCTATGCAATATCGCAAAACCTAGCGGCTCTTTAGATGGCTTGTCGTTCACAGCAATGTATGTGCCCGGGTTTTTCTCCTGTAGTACCTGAAGCATACGAGGAAGGTTGTCGTACGCCGCCTCAAAAGACCTGAACTGTCTTTCCAAAGCCTTCTGCTTTGCACGCCACGCCTTCGTGTAGCTGATCTTGTACTTGAATTTCTTCTCAATAGCCACTATGATGTGCTTGGCCTCCACATCCTTCTTCTCCACTATCTCTCTATACATCAAATTGGCTATGAAGGTCGACGTTAGGTTACAATGCCTTGGCAAAACACTACTGAGCAAGAAGGAGTGTGGCTCCACCTTCGAGAAAATCTAGTGAGTCTCATACTTCGGTCTATGTGCATGCACTCGCTAGGGACAACCGGCCTGCTCGCACTTGACGGTGTACTGCTCCTGGCTAGATTTGGTGACCCAAAATGTCCGCTGCATGGACATAGCCCACAGCTTAATGGCATCCTGCAAGGATGTCTTATCAGCAAACACTGAGTGCAACCGAACCTCTGTGGCATGGTACTCCCATGGTGATTCATGCTCGTCAGGCGTAGCTACACCCTCAGCATCAAACCTGTTCCATTCCTGGGGCATAGGAGCTCCGTCCTCATCATAACTGTTCTCGTCGTCCTCCTTGTTGGAAATATGCCCTAGAGGCAATCATAGAGATGATTATATTTCATTGTGTTCATTATATTGGATAATATGTTATCTTGTTCCAAGAATAATATTGTTAATATTGATTATCAAGTATGTGACTTGATTGTGAAACTCTATATTTCTGTGATAATTATTCTTATACGTTCTCTAGTCGGAAACATATGAGGACACATATGAATAGACTAGCATATGTATTGGTTGATGACTATGTTTCACGAGTCATGGATATGGAGATATCAAACCAATAATATGGACACATGTTAGAGAACATGGTGTTGGATAAGACCCACCTTGAGACACTATTGAGATTGTTATGATTATGTATGTCGTTAGTTGGTCTCAAGCAATGATGATGTATAATCCTTAGACCTGAGATCAGCATGGTTTCCTACATGTGTAATAGCACTCTTAGGGGTTGCCAAACGCTACACCGTGAATGGCGAGTAGTTATAAAGGTAGCTTTGCATATCTTTGTGAAACATGGAGAGGAATGTGTTGGTGGGATATGGGATTTGCCCTCCTAACATAACAGAGAGATGTCTGGGCCCTCGTTGTGATCGGATAAAGAAAGTGCATGGCCATGCCACTAGTAGTCAAAGTGTTCGACAACGTGAAGCTATCTGACACTCGATCGAGAAAGTATTGAACAGTACATGGATGACACAACATCTCACCTGGAGTTCAACCAGACATCGTGAGGCAAATGGAGTATACACGAGTAGGTCACTCAATTTGAACAGTTACGGACTGGTCGTATGAAAATACGAGCTAGTCGTAGACTGGTCGAACGTAATCACAAAGTGGTCGTAACCTGGTCGTAAAGAGTTATGAACTAGTTGTGATCAAATACAAATTGGTCATATAGAAATAGGACCTGGTCGTAAGTGATGAGGACCTGGTCGTAGATCATATTGCATTAAGGTTCGTCCGATATAATTTGTGTGTATTCGGGAATCGTTATGTTCTGCTAGGAGCCGCTACGACCCGTAATCGGAAAGGATTTCCGAGTCACAACCGAACTACGTATGAACCTACAGGGTCACACACTTAACGGGTTGGAACAAACCAGTAACAATACGATTCGTCAAATGTGTTCAGATAGGATCCGTCACGAGCACTATATTAGGAGATACATGAGGCTGTGGGGATGTATGGGACGAGTGAATCACCACCGAAACCCTAGCCACCATCTTCCTGAGAGCCCTGCCGTATGACTTGGTGCTAGCACACCAGCGTATGGTTGTTCCATCCCTAGACGTGTGGATACCGTAGAGGCACTACTGCGATTGTTGCGCTTAAGGACGATCCGCGATCTTCACAAGGAACTGCAGAGGTTGTTGGAGGAGACGATCGACTCGCGAGGATGCTGGACGATCGACTACAACCACTGCATCGACTTGCTGGACGTTGGACGATCGACTACGACCACTACATCGGCGCTATCGTTGGACGAGTTACTCAACCCTTCTTCGCTGCCTTCTTGGCGTCGGTGGTAACGATCTATGATCATATACTTGCTTGGCTTCTTGGTTTGTGTGGTAGAAATTTTTGTTTGTAGCTATCGTAGCCTACCCCGCGACCCAACACTCCTGTACAGCTTCCTCTTCAGCCAAGGCCATCCGATCATCGCTCTCCATTTAACACACCATGTACTCCCTATGCTCTCCTTCATCAGCATGTCCTGTAGGCTCACCATGCGGTGACCGATCTTCCTCTCCTGCATCTACCGCATGGGCCTCGTCATGAGCAACATCCTCCGAACCCTTCGTAACACCCGCATTCGGGTCCTCTTCTTCACCAACATGCTGGGCGCCCAAGCTACTCCCACCACCCAGATGATATCCATCGGCAGGGCCCTGTATAGCTTCTTTTAGGCATGCTTGCATAAGCAGCACACACTCGTATCCACGGTGCCGGCAGCCTTCTATAAAGCCATTCCACATAGCCGTGCGCATCAGTCTTCTCAACTCCCATCTAATGTCTGTGGGAGACTGGCTCCAAAGCCCTTGTATGATGACGCTGCACACCTCAGGGTCCAAGGAGAAGCTACGGGTGAGCCAGTACATCACATCTGCGATTCGTGCATTCTCGCCGTCTGGGTGTACCAGAGTGGCTTGCGAAAAACTACTCAAGTCAACACCTTACGGACCTTCACGAATGGTGCCATCACCGTAATGCACTTTCAATGTAGTGGGTACACGCATGACTGATGTCTGTCTGCAAATAATTCCAATATTGCAACTAGTCAGATCGGTATGCACGATATGCAAGTACTGCTGCACTATAATTTACATTTGTACAGCCTTTCGCCTATCATGAACAACTACACTACAGCATGGCCAATGCGTCATTCATTCCCTAAGGCAGAGGCCACAATGAACATGCAGTATACTATTCTGATTCAACCTGAAAACCAAGCTATTCCATACCAGCCATTATCCGGTTCTGACGCTAACTTGCAATACGAAATGCTACAAGTGGTGTTCTAGACTTCTACAGAGCTATACCAATTACTTAAGTCAATTAGTCCATACTAATTAACATGTACTAATTAGTCCATACAAATAATTCATCCTAGTCATGCACTCAGCCAGAGTACCCACTACTACTTACCAACTTTCTAATTATTCACCGAATAATAGTCGGTCACGCATGTACCGACACAACTACAATACTTCTCACAAACAACACTACTTCTCCCTCACGGACTACTTTTTTCTCTAACTAAAGTTTTCTACCGGTGCTACTTACATATAAATTAACAACATTCCGATTTTCTACTTTTTTTTCTCTAACTAAAATTTTCTACGAGTGCTACTTATACTACTATTTTAACTACACAAACTATTTACTTACTATAAAGAAATACACTATAAGATTAAAAAAAATTACCTCACGGACGAATCTTTCCTCTTCCTCTTGTTCTCCCTCTCCCTCTCCCTTCTTCTTCTCCCTCTCTCTTTTTCCCTTTCTTCCTCTTCCTATCGCTCGGCCCTCTCTTCTTTCTGGCTGTCTATCGCTCGGCTGAGGGGCTGAGCGGCACGCACTTTATATAAACCATCTAGTCGTTCAACCGTTCGACGACTGGAGGCTGTTGTTGCCTAACGGTTCAACGATAGAACTTATCGCCGAACCGTTGGGCGACTACGTTAACGTTGCCGAACGGTTGGGGGATCGCATTAATATCGCTTGGCCGTTGGGCGAACGCATTGGTGTCGCTTGGCCGTTGGACGACTGGAGTCTGTTACCTAACAGTTTGGCGACATACGTATAATTTTGTAAAAAAAAAGCGTAGGTATAATTTTGTAATTTCGAATAAAAAATAAATTATTTTAAAAAAATTTCTAAAAGATGCAAACTCACGTAATGACTCACGGCAAGCAATTCAGTCAACAATTAGCACTTGGCCTCCTCCCTGTATCACGTCCTAGCACACCTGGCAACTCACGTCAAGAAAGAAATCCAAACCTCGCTAGCCGCCGCTGGCAGTTTTCTGCAGAAAGAAGCGAAAAGCAAAACACGGGCAGTCAAAAGCCTATTCTGACGAAATACCACAATGTCACGGTCCGATACCGATTCTGACGTTGCTTAGGAGAATCGGACTCGGCGACGTTGAATCCAGATAGGATTTGGGGATTTTGGGAGGAACTGGTAGAGAGAGAGAGAGAGAGATAGAGTTTAGGGATTTTGAAAGTATTGTATTTCTTTTCGATGTCCCTTACAGGCATTGGTTCCAGACTATCTAGTCTTTCCTTCCACTATTCACTCGACTACTGATCTATTACAAGGCCCAACCGGCCCCCCAACCCTCGACGCATACTGGCCCAGGTAAAGAACGGTGACCTTCAGGTGGTCGGGGTGACACGCCACAAGCACTCACGTACATAAAAGAAGACGGCTAGAAGATGCAAACTCGCGTAATGACTCACGGCAAGCAAATCAGTCAACAACTAGCACTTGACCTCCTCCCTGTATCACGTCCTAGCACACCTAGCAAGTCACGTCAAGAAAGAAATCCAAACCTCGCTAGCCGCCGCTGGCAGTTTTCTGGAGATCACGCCAAAAGCAAAACACGGGCAGTCAAAAGCCTATCTCTGCTTCTTGTCTCGTGTATAGATGTTGCAGTTCACGCACAAGCACGGGGGCGCACAGCCGCCAAAATCCCTCACAATTTTTCCTCAAAACCTCACGTGCAAGGACCCCAGAACCCTCGCCTGCATATAGCAGCCGCCGAGCATATATATCCTACGGCTCATGCACGTGAGCAATAAACCTAAAATCTCTAATGGGTCTTCCAGCGTTGGCATATAATTATCTATATACGACCTACTAAAGTCCTAAGACCTAATACATGGGTTTTTACACCAAATTACAAAACCAATTTTAAACACCCCAAAATTATCATGTATTGTAGCTTCCGAACCGTATCTCTGTAGCTCCAACACGCATCATCTATTTTTGATCTTCACACGCCCCAACTCGAGTCCGACCGTCTCCTCTAGCATCCTCGACCCTCTGAACTATGACTTCGCACCAAGCCATCTCCCGGTCATTACCGTAAACCACGATCGCATCCGAATTACCCTGCACATGTAAAGACCAAAACACCATCTTTTCCTGGCACAAATTTTTCCCAACTTGACCGACATGAGTTCACACACACACCACATATCTCAAATAATATCAGTAAATAACATTATCAATTATTCACCAACTAAAATATATACTAGACCTTGTCATATAGTCTAACAATTCCCTGCTATTAACGTGGCAATTTCTAGTCCTTCACAACGAGTAGTGTCTTCCTTTTATATCGCTCTAATTATATGATAGATTGGGAGAGAAGATTATACGGATTTGTTAATCACACGTACGCATCACACGTACGTTGATGGCTTCGCTGCTTCCTTGGCTGCCATGGTTTCTCATCTCCCTCCTCTCCGTCTACCTCCTCGACCTCCTGGCTCACGCGCGTCGCCACCTACCGCCGGGCCCCCGCCCGCTGCCACTCATTGGCAGCCTGCACCTCCTCGGCGACCAGCCACACCGCTCGCTCGCTCGCCTAGCCAAGACGCATGGCCCGCTCATGTCCCTCCGCCTGGGCGCGGTCACTACCGTGGTCGTCTCCTCCCCGGACGTCGCCCGCGAGTTCCTGCAGAAGCACGACATCGTCTTCGCCACCCGGTCTGTGCCCGACTCCGTCCGTGAGCACGCCGCGAGGTCCGTCGCGTGGTTGCCCCACGCGCCGCGGTGGCGCGCACTGCGCAAGATCATGGCCACGGAGCTGTTCGCGCCGCACCGGCTCGACGCGCTCGAGCACCTCCGGCGCGAGAAGGTGCAGGAGCTCGTGGACCACGTCGGGCGGCTAGCGCGCGAGGGCGCGGCTGTCGACGTCGGCTGCGTGGCGTTTACGAGCAGCCTCAACCTTCTCTCGCGCACCATGTTCTCGCGAGACCTGACAGATCTCGACGACCATGGCGGGTCGAAAGAGTTCCAAGAAGTGGTGACAGAGATCATGGAGGCCGCGGGGAGCCCGAACGTGTCGGACTTCTTCCCGGCTCTCGCGGCGGCCGACCTGCAGGGCTGGCGCCGGCGGTTGGCGCGGCTGTTCGCCCGGCTGCACCGGCTGTTCGACCTGGAGGTGGACGGTAGGCTTCGCGCCCGCGACGACGGCGAGCCCAGGAAGAACGACTTCCTCGACGTGCTGCTCGGGCTTGCCGCGCGGGACGATGACACGGCGGGGCTGGACAGAGACACGCTCCGGTCGCTGTTCACGGTAAGGATAAAGTGTGGTTTCAATTCGAAGCTGTTTCGTGCAGCGAGTTAATTCGAAGGTGTTCACGATAGCACCTCACGCACGGATCGATATCTGCAGATTATTTTTTCAGTGACACTATTGCTTGTTGTCGTAATCCATGAACAGTGTAGGGCTATCTTTTGTGACATAATCGGATCTGGGGTATTACAAAATAAATAAGTTTTTGTGTACACAAAAAAAGTCTGATGACAATATTCTTGGACGAGGTTCAGAATGGCCAGCTGGGATCAATATTTTAGGGCCTAGTTTGGGCACTGCCGTGGATGTTTAATTAGGCTGCTCTCATGAAATTTGTGACATAATCGGATCTGGGGTATTACAAAATAATTGAGTTTTTGTTTAGAAAACTAAACGATCTAAAGCAACATAAACCGCTTTATTTTCTGAAATATTATTGGACGAGGTTCAGAATGGGCAGCTGGGGTCCTTTCACCAAAACATCAACTAATAGACTCTTGTTTTTGCAACAAATCAACTGACAGACTTCACCGCGCAATTACACGATTATGTATTTCTAGTCTATCTATATAGCCTGATACTACTGTTCCATCAATTTCTAGTCTACATATGTAAAGAGATTGCTTGGTATAGCCCGGCCCCTGTTCTTGCAAAGGCTCCCACATTTGCACCATTGCAAAGCGACACCCTGCTGTAGCTGTCCCACCATCCTCTGCTTCTGGTGATTGGCCACCTTCATGTCTAGCTCCTTTCTGTTTAACGCTTGGTTTTAGTTTGCTCCAGTATCTGTTTTTAGTATTAGTTTGCGAGTAATCTTTTACTTGTTCTTTTGATCTTTACTAATGTGCACGAAGTATCTGCTCGATTGAAGTTTGTAGCTATTGCTTTGATCTTTTGTTATTACCCTGAATGGTTCTTACTCTTTAACTTGTTACTGTAGTACAGAATCACAGCAACCGCACGGATCTCTTAGTCTCTTTGTTAAAATTTCAACCATGCTGCTCTGCCGATTAAACAATGGAATACTTAAACTAATGTTAGCATCATCTAGATCTGGGAATATGCATCGCGCCTTATTCCCATCAGCCGTTGATTGTTTTGATGGAACAAGAATCGACGGTTGATGGGGACTCCTCAGCAAACTTAGATCCGTGTTGCTTCCACGAAGGCAATTAAAAAAGAGTTCTAATCTGACCCAGTAACTGTTAAAAATTCACGCGTTGTTTGCAAGAATGAGACACGACACTGCTTGCTGAGAAGTCATCACCTCACAGCACAAGTCATGGTTTCTTGCCTTGTTGTTGCTGTTGAGTATATAAGCATTTTTCGAATTACTGTAATCCAGAAATATGCTAGATAAAACATGAAAAATACTCTAGCTATTTTCACAAAGCAGGTAACTAAGAACACTATAGTTATACCAGATTCTAAAAGAACAGAAGCTAGTATTCCTATCTCAGTGTTCAAGACAACAACAGATAGTAAAGCAAACCAAGTAACAAGAGAGATATAGGCATACCTAGATTCAGTGGAAGAAGAAGATGCAGCAATGTTCTTGATAAGGACGTCGTTCGTCATGACGTAGCGGTAGTAGTCGTGCAGTTGGTGTAGAACATAGCAGAGAGTTGTAGTCGCGCAGTTGATGTAGACGTAGCAGCGAGCAGTCGTGCGAACACTCCTCAAAAACCTTATTTGTCCTCGCTCGTGCAAGCCTTCGAGGGTGAGGGTTCCGAAGGCCTGCTCTCCCAGTGCGGCCGTACACGCGCCTCGCCGGGATGGAGATCGCCAGAGACAACAACAAAGACTGTGGAATTCTGTATTGTGGAAGCAACCAGAAGAAGTAGAACTTTGTTCCTTTTATAGCCAAAAAGTCATAGTCCAAAGGCCAACAGTCGCCAGAAACCAAAGGCTAACAGTCGCCAAAAGTCCAAAGGCCAACAGTCACCATCAAGGACCAGAACTCTGTTCTTTTTAATGGCCAAAAACAAAGAGACCAGAGACCAACAGTTGCCATTGATTCGCCATCAATTATGAGTCGGTGCGTTTCGATTTTTGAATAGATAAAGAAAATCGTGCCCGCACCGGAGTCGGCGAGGCGAGCGAGCGCGCGCGTGTGTTGGCTCTCTCCAATTCCACAAGATGGGCTACCACGTTCCACATTATAAACTGGTGTAACTCCCCTTCATCTGTCCATGTGGGACTAAACAGTTTAGCACATGCACATGGGTCTTTGAGATTTACCAGGAATTAATTAGAATATAATATTTGGGCCTATCCCATATTAATTCCAATAATCCCCCACCAGATCTCAAGGGCACATGTTAAATGCCTTGATCCACAGTATTGTTTTAATATACCAGTGTTTTGATGGAGACCGGTTAAGGTTGAACATCCACCTAGAACAGAAGCTACACTTATCACTGGCGCACAATGGACTAAGCCTTGAATTGACAGTTTGTGTGAATAAGTTTCACTTAAGTCCTTAACTGATACTAGACTGTCAGGCATCCCCACGGGTTGGAGCATATAAGTCATACTCCTGGCCTATTCATGAGCTTCCTAGAAATTACCCTATTTCATAGACCGTAACTAGCAGTCGGGCTCATATAGGTGTGTTCTTTCAAGACTGCTCTGTAGGACAGCATCTTTGCTTTAACAAGCCACAGAACACATTAAGATAAAAATCAACCTGCCATACAGATTTAGGAGAGAATTGCATCTCCAATGGAGTGGGTCTATAAAGGTACTCTCCTCCCAGTTAACCAATAGCTTGTTTCGCCAATCCTACTTCACGGGATCTCCGATCACATATGATGGGTTACCACTATGGTATAACTCACGTGGGTCTCAAACCCATCTCCCTCGATGCATTGTCTATCACATTCTGTGATAAACCCTTTGTGAAGGGATCTGCTAGGTTCTTAGCAGTTTGGATATAATCTAAAACTATTACTCCGGAGTTTCTCATTTTTCTAACAGACTTCAGTCTTCTCTTCACATGTCTTGATGGCTTCATATTATCCTTAGAACTGTTCACCTTGACAATCACAGTTTGATTGTCACGGTTCATCAGAATAGCCGGTACCGGTTTTTCAACTACCGGCAAATCCATCAAGAGCTCACGAAGCCATTCGGCTTCAACAGTGACAGTATCTAATGCTGTGAGTTCTGCTTTCATTGTTGACCTCGTTAAGATGGTCTACTTGCAAGATTTCCATGAAACAGTGCCACCTCCAAGTAAGAAGACATATCCACTTGTGGTCTTAATCTCATCAGCATCAGATATCCAGTTTGAATCGCTATAACCCTCCAGTACCCTGGGGTACCCGGTATAATGAATGTCATAGCTCATAGTACCCTTTAGATAGCGCATTACCCTCTCAAGAGCATGCCAATGATCATCTCCCGGATTGGAAACAAAACGGCTTAGTGCGCTCACTGACAAGCGAGATGTCGCACGGTACCGCTAGCTAAATACATGAGTGAACCAATTATCGAGAATATCTCAATTGGTCTCTGGCTATTCTCCGATTCTTCCTAAGCAACACGCTAGGATCATAAAGTGTTGGAAAGGGTTTGTAGTCGCTATAACCAAAACGACTCATAACCTTTTCCACATAATGGGATTGCAACAATATAATCCCGCCATCATCACCTCTCAACAGCTTGATGTTCAAGATAACATCAGTTACTCAGAGTCCAAGGCCAACCGTCGCCAGAAACCAAAGGCCAACAGTCGCCAAAAGTCACCATCAAGGACCAGAAGTCCAAAGGCCAACAGCTACCATCAAGGACCAGAACTCTGTTCTTTTTAATGGCCAAAAACAAAGAGACTAGAGAGTGTGTTTCGATTTTCGAATAGATAAAGAAAATCGCGTCCGCACCTAACACGCCTGCGCGCGCACGCACCGCACGGCTCGGCTCGGCGAGCGAGCGCGTGCGTGTGTTGGCTCTCTCCAATTCCATAAGAGGGGCTACCACATTCCACCTTATAAACTGGTGTAACTCCCCTTCGTCTATCCATGTTGGACTAAACAGTTTAGCACATGAACATGGACCTTTAAAATTTACCAGAAATTAATTAGAATATAATATTTGGACCTAACCCATTTTAATTCCAACAGTTGCATCTCTGCGTTATCCTCGGCTGATCTCGCCGTTGACCGCCGCCTTTGATCGTCCGCCATGACCGTCGGCCGCCTCCGGTTCGGCGTTCTCGAGCCCCTGGAGCCTGGAGGACCGTTTCACGTGGGTGCTCATCACGTCGCTGCAATGGTGTGCGCAGGTCCGGAGGCGCCTGGTCCCGCTCCTGCTCCGTCAGAGGATGGCGCTGCTCACGGTGCCAGTGCTCGCCGCGCTCCTGCTCTTCTGGGCCGTGTTCGGGGAGGCCGACTATATATGTTTCTAGTCCATATATGTAGAAAGATTGCTTGGTATGGTCTGACTCAATTATAAAATGTATTGTCTTATGGTGCAAATAGGAAAAGTTCTACCCAGCGCTGGATAAACCAGCACCACTACGCAACCCGCGCTACCCGCACAATATAACAAGTAAAAAAGGATGCAAGTAATTACTAAAGAAAAGAGTTTCAAGCTCAAATATACCAACATGACAGGGAGTGATTTGATTTGTTACATGAAAAATTATATATGTATATTTTTTTAGGAAGAAAATCATAGAACCGTATGCTGCCTGTTTAGTATATCTGAATTAATAAATATTTATGAGGATATTAATTTCACAAAATATTTGTATTACAGGATTTGTTTGCTGCCGGAAGTGACACAAGCTCTAGCACAGTAGAATGGGCAATGGTGGAATTGCTCCAAAACCCATTATCAATGGCTAAAGCTTGTGATGAACTTGCACGAGTTATCGGCCCAAGAAGAAACATTGGAGAATCTGAAATTGGCCAGCTGCCCTATCTTCAAGCTGTTGTAAAAGAAACATTTAGACTGCATCCTCCTATTCCATTTTTGTTACCACGCCAAGCTGAGACGACGATAAAAATAATGGGTTACACAATACCTAAGGGTGCACGTGTGCTTGTAAACGTGTGGGCAATGGGCGAGATGAAGACATATGGCCTGAACCCGAGAAGTTTATGCCAGAGAGATTTGTGGAAAGGACAGTTGACTTTAGAGGTAGAGATTTTGAGCTCATCCCATTTGGTGCAGGACGTCGGATCTGCCCAGGAATGCCATTAGCAATTCGAATGGTGCATTTGGTTCTTGCATCATTATTAAATAAGTTCAAATGGAGGCTCCCAATTGAGGTGGAAAGAAATGGAATTGATATGACAGAAAAGTTTGGAGTGACACTAAAAAAAGCCATGCCTCTCTGTGCTACAGCGACACCAATTTGAGTCAACAAGTCAGTCCATCAGGAGAATAATATGTTCTTCTCATATATACAATGTATCATGCATGTGATTGAATATCAATGAAGTGGGAACAATAAGGCATCTTCATATGAATTTCAAGAGTATGTTAATTAATTAAGTGTAATAAGTGAAGCTTTCCATATTTAGGATCTTTTTCACTATGTACTAAACACCATCAATTGTGTTTTTTTTCTGTTGGTTCTGTCATAAACCTTGGTTACATGTTGTTAGCTACTACTATATCATTCCATAGATATATACTGTTTACCTCTAAAAAGGGATCACCTGGTCACGGGGAAAAAGCAAAACTTTCATCATTATGGTATTCTTCACTACAGTAAACTATAGCTTGGTTGTTATTGAAACTATAGCTATATTTGGTTTCGGCTGAAATTTTGAAATCAAAATTTGACTTTTTTGAAGTTAAAAACTAAAAATATAAAAAATAGTGGAGTTCCAAGGGTTTGACACTAAAAAATGTCATGCCTCTCTGTGCTACAGCGACACCAGTTTGAGTCAACAAGTCAGTCCATCAGTGAGAATAACATCTTCTTCTCATATATACAATGTATCATGCATGTGATCGAATATCAATGAAGTGGCAACAATAAGGCATCTTCATATGAATTTCAAGAGTATGTTAATTAATCAAGTGTAATAAGTGAAGCTTTCCCCATCCCTTCCTTTCTCTTCCCCCCTCCTCTCTATCAGATCTGCCCATATCTGTTGTTCCCTGCCGTTGCATCGCCCCGGCGGTGGGGATGAGACGCCGGTGGACATGGTTGCGGCGGCTGATGGTGCGAGCGGGCCAGCAGGAGTGAGGCAAGCGTAGCAGCAGCGGAGGAAGTGTTTGTGGTGGTCGTGGCCTAAGGCGGAGGAGGAGAGGGTGGTGGTGGATGATACGGGGCGGCCGTGCCATTTCTTACACCGCCGCCACTGACCGGGGCCGCCGCCACTCTGTCCCTTCGTCTCCCCCTCCGGATCCGTTGGCTCCTCGTGCTCAGAGCTCGCCAAATCTTGGTCTTGTTCCCCACAATAACCATAAGATGCTGCAGCTGTGAGAGATCTCCCCGGCAGGTTCAAACTGTCAAGGAATGAGGAAAGTACGATTGTTGCAATGGCCTAACCTATAAGCTCTGCACTCGGCCAAGGTTCTGGAGCCCGGTGGCGGCTCCAGACGGCGAGTGGCCATTGGTTTGGCCGGGAGGCTCGTCGGCGTTAAGGTCGGCGAGATCCGTGGTGTGGCATCTTTGCTGTTTCTGGATCTGTGCATGATGGCGCTGGATCTGGATGGTGGGAGGCTGGCCCGGGTGGGATTTGGTGGCGATGCGGTGTGTGGCCCATGGTGGCCATCGGCCTCCCTTCCGAGGAGGCTGTGTGTGACCGTGGCTTCGTGGATGTGCTAGGCTGTGATTCATGGCTACATTGGACAGTGGTGACGTGGCGATCTAGCTTTTACTGGTTGGATCTGGTGACGAGGAAGTTTTGTGGTGTTGTCTTGGAGCACCGATACCTGCTCTCCTGGGTGAAAACCCTTGATCTGGCCTTCAGTGGTCGGATCCAACGACGACGATGTACTGAGCATTGATCTGGCCTTTACTGGTTGGGTTAGATGACGTGCGTCGTGTCCTTCTTGAAGGCGTTGTTTTGGAGCACCGGTATCTGCTCACCGGGGTAAATAATCTAGCCTTTAGTGGTTAGATCTGACAACGACGGCGTACTGAGATTTGATCTGGCCTTCACTGGTTTGGTCAAACGATGAGTGTTGCGTCCTTCTTGAAGGTGTTGTCTTGGAGCACCAGTATCCGCTCACTGGGGTGAAAACCCTTGATCTGGCCTTCAATGGTTGGATCCGGCGACAACGACGTACTGAGCATTGATCTGGCCTTCACTGGTTGGGTCCGACGACGAGCGTCGTGTCCTTCTCGAAGGCATTGTCTTGGAGCACCGGTATCTACTCGCCAAGGTGAAAACACTTGATCTGGCCTTCAGTGGTTGGATCAGGCAACGACGACGTACTGAGCATTGATCTGGTCTTCACTGGTTGGGTCAGACGATGAGCATCGTGTACTTCTTGAAGGCGTTGTCTTGGAGCACCGGTGTCTGCTCACCGGGGTAAAAACCCTAGATCTGACCTTCATTGGTTGGATCTAGCGACGTGATCCCTGCTTGGAGGCGTCGCTTTGGTGATTTGACCCTCAAGCACCCTGTTGCGCAGCTACTGTTCTTGTGTCGTTGCGCTGGTGGACGACATGGTGTTCACCTACGATAAGGTTGTGTTGGATGAAGGAGAAGCTAGCTGTCGCCGGTGACGGGTTGTTCCCGATGCTGGCCACAGCATGACAATTTGTTTATCATTTAGTTCTTGGTCTGCCTTTTGTAAGCCAATTTGTTCGTTTATAATAAAATATGGCTGTGTGCATCATATGATACAGAGGCCAGGAGGCTTGCCCTTCCATTATCTAAAAAAAGTGAAGCTTTCCATATTTAGGATCTTTGTCACTATGTACTAAACACCATCAATTGTGTTTTTTTTTCTGTTGGTTCTGTCATAAACCTTGGTTACATGTTGTTAGTTACAATTATATCATTCCATATATACATACTGTTTACCTCTAAAAAGGGATCACCTGGTCACGGGGAAAAAGCAAAACTTTCATAATTATGATATTATTCACTACAGTAAACTATAGCTTAGTTGTTATTGAAATTATAGCTATAGCGACAAAATCAATTTCGGCTGAAAATTTGAAATCAAAATTTGACTTTTTTGAAGTTAAAAACTAAAAATATAAAAAATAGTGGGGTTCCAAAGGTTTGAACCCCACAACCTTCCTTCTCAAAGGCTGAGTGTTTCCACTAGGACCCATGCACTCATGGCATTGATATGGTTACGGATTTCTTTTATATTTGACAAAAAACAGTGTTTTCAGATTTTTTTTTTTTTTTGGTGGTAGTAACTATTACCAGGATCCGGCAGGACCGGTAGAACCGATTTTCAACCAAAAATCAGCCGGAACATTGGACGATGATAAAAAAAATAATGGGTTACACAATACCTAAGTTCAAATGGAGGCTCCCAATTGAGGTGGAAAGAAATGGAATTGATATGACAGAAAAGTTTGGAGTGCCACTAAAAAAGACATGCCTCTTTGTGCTACAGCAAGAATTTTTTTTTCAAATAATCCATTTTTTATTATTAATTACAATATTATACCTGCGAAAATATTTTTCTGAAATATACTCAATCGCTCGGCCGTTGGCGTGGTCCCGATCGCTCAACGGTTGGACGATCGAGACCCCAACGGGCACAATGCATGCCGGCTAGATAAGTGAAAGTGCATATTAGGACCAACCGTTGAGCGACAAGTGTCCGATCGCCCTTAGCGGTTGAGCGATTGTGAGTATATTTACGTAAAAAATATTATCGCAGGTATAATGTTGTAATTAATAATAAAAAATGGATTATTTGAAAAAAAGTCGGTCCATCAGTGAGAATAACAGGTTCTTCTCATTTAAACAATGTATCATGCATGGGATTGAATATCAATGATGTGGCAACAATAATGCATCTTCATATGAATTTCAAGAGTATGATAATTAATCAAGTGTAATAAGTGTAGCTTTCCATATTTAGGATCTTTGTCACTATGTACTAAACACCATTAATTGTGTTTTTTTTTCTGTTGGTTCTGTCATAGACCTTGGTTACATGTTGTTAGCTACTACTGTCATTCCATATATATACTGTTTACCTCTAAAAAGGGATCACCCGGTCACAGGGAAAAAGCAAAATTTTCATCATTAGGATATTTTTCACTACTGAAAGCTATAGCTTGGTTGTTATTGAAATTATAGCTATCAAACAAACAATACATTAATTATAAAAGGTTTATGCTTTCTTATAAACATATAATTGCAAACTTATTTCTGAATTTCTCGTTCTTTAGCTACTAGATCGAGACATTTGTCTTGTGTGAACATGTGCACTTCAATCTTAATTATCTAGATTAGATCAAGAGTAAATTGCAGTTTGTACCAAGCATTGTGTATGGAGTTTTACTTTGCACTAAGTTTTTACATTAGTTTCACTTTGCACCGCCCCCACACACTCTAATGTTGCACTTTGCACCAGCCAGCCCCATTTAAGGTTCAGCCGAACTGGTTCGCGCGTCCAGATCATCTTCATGCTCGTCCGCGTGGTCGATTTGGCACAGTGAAGACACAATACCTAATGCAAAGTGAAACACAAGACACAATACCTAATGCAAAGTGCAATTTACTCTTAGATCAAACATCATGTGAGTGTATTTGATTTGTAAGACAGGTAATGAATACTCATGTCCATTTTATATGTCGGGGGAAGAAACACCATATTACCCCAAGAACCAAGAGAGCTAGAAACGATTGTCAAAGCCATGATCCAACATTTTTTACTTCTTGGCAGAACCGCAGTACAGAGCTTGACCATGAATTCACAGTCACAGTGCCTCGTTTAATTAATGAAAAATTCCCGTTGTATAATGTGCAGCATGAATTTGGCGCGTTTCAATAAACATACTGCACGACATGGACTTCCTGCTCCCTAGCGCCGGCGTGGGCAGGGCGAGCGACGGAGCGGGCGGCACGCTGGCCGTAGGGTTCGCTGTTGCCGCACACCTGAGCCTGGCCGTGTGGACCACCCCGAGCCCACCGCCGACCACCTCGAAACTCCAACAACTGCACCGCCGGCTTTCCCAAGCACCTAACAGCCGCACCGCCGCCAAGGGTTAGGATGCACAACGCTCACATACCGCCCGATGCCGACCTCCCGACTACCCCGATTGGAAATTCGGCCTCAAGAGGTGAGTTGGGCACTTGGCCCACGGGAGACTGGGCCATGGGCCACAGGCCACAGCCCAGCAACTTAAAGTCAGCCCAAGCGCCTAGCAGGCTAGCAGTGTGCCTTCTTGGGGTGGATCGCAAGGTGCGGCTGCGTAGCATCCACCTGTTTCTTCTCCGATGCCGGCTGCTACCAAGGACAAGGACGAAGGAGGACCAGACGGGGTGGGGGTTGGGGGGTTCCGGACCGGCGGTAGCTCTAGCGGACACTAGAGTTTGCCATGATGGAAGCAGCGAAGCCATCTACGCACCTGTGATGTGTACGTGTGATTAACAAATCTAGCTAGGGTGTGTGAGAGGCTTGGGGCGAATTTTTTTTTCAAATAATTCATTTTTTATTATTAATTATAATATTATACCTGCGATAATTTTTTCTGAAATATACTCTGTCGCTCGGTAGTTGGGTATTGGACCCGATCATTGAGCGACTAGTCCCGATCGCTCAGCGGTTGGGCGAGACCCCAATGAACACAATGCATGCACAGCTAGATAAGTGAAATGCATATTAGGACCAACTGTTGAGCGATAAGTGTCGATCGCTCGTGATGAGTCGATCGCCAACGGTTGAGCGACAGGAGTATATTTCTGTAAAAAAAATTATCGCAGGTATAATGTTGTAATTAATAATAAAAAAATGGATTATTTGAAAAAAGAATTCGGCTTGGGGCACTACTATATAGTTTCTACAAATATAATTATATTTTTGTGTAATCTGTCTGCCTCTTGAACTCTAGAGAGTATTAAATTACCATGAATTAATGGGACATGTAAAATAAAAAATATCTTATATACTCTCAGTGGCATAAATAGCTAGCAGCCAAATCCTGAAAACAAAACTAAAGCAAAGTGTAATTTACTCTTAGATCAGACTTCATGTGAGTGTATTTGAATTGTGTCATGGTAGGACAGCTAATAAATACTCATGCCCATTTTATATGTCGGGGGAAGAAACACGAAATTACCCGAAGCACCAAGAGAGCTAGAAACGATGTCGAAGCCATGATCCAACATTTTTTACTTCTTGGCAGCATCGCAGTACAGAACTTGACCTGGAATGTCAGTCACGGTGCCTCGTTTAATTAATGAAAATATCTAAAGCAGCTATTAGCATAGAAAATGGAGAGGTCAAGTAGTATAATGTGGAGCATGACTTTGGCGCGTTTCACTAAACATACTCCACGACATGGACTTCCTGCTCCCATGGCTGCCATGGCTTCTCCTCTCCCTCCTCTCCCTCTACCTCCTCAACCTCCTCGCCCACCGGCGCCAGTGCCTCCCGCCAGGCCCGTGGCCACTGCCGCTCATTGGCAACCTCCACAACCTCGGCACGCTGCCGCACCGCTCACTCGCCCGCCTCGCCAAGACCCACGGTCCGCTCATGTCCCTCAGCCTGGGCGCGGTCACCACGGTGGTGGTCTCCTCCCCCGACCTCGCCCGCGACGTCCTGCATAAGCACGACGCCGTCTTTGCCGCCCGCTTCATCCCCGACGCTCTCGGCGACAAGCACGCTGGCAACTCCGTCGCCTGGCTGCCGCCCACCCACCGCTGGCGGGCGATCCGCAGAATCTTGGTTGCCGAGCTCTTCACGCCGCACCGCCTTGACGCGATCCGACACCTTCGCCGCGACAAAGTGCGTCAGCTTGTCGAGCACGTGTCGCGGATGGCGACGGAGGGCGCGACGGTTGACATCGACCGTGTGGCGTTCATGACGAGCCTTAACCTCTTGTCGTGCACGATCTTCTCCGGCGACCTCGCCAGCCTCGACGACACCGACGAGACCAAGGGGTTCCAGGAGCTGGTGGGGGAGATCATGGACGTAGGGGGGAGCCCCAACGTGTCTGACTTCTTCCCGGCGCTCGCGGCTGCCGACCTGCAGGGCGCGCGGCGGCGGATGGCGCGGCTGTTCGCGCGGTTGCACCTGGTGTTCGACGCGGAGGTGGACCGGAGGCTGCGGGGCCGGGACGCCGGCGAGCCAAGGAAGAATGACTTCCTAGACGTGCTGCTCGATGTCGCCGCGCGGGACGACGACAAGGCCGGGCTGGATCGCGACACGCTCCGGTCATTGTTCACGGTAAGCGCTGCTGTGTTAATTATTGGCAAGCTGCACTTTCTTATGTTTGCTACTCCGTGATGCGTACTGCAACATAAGAGTATGCCACAGCGTTGACTCGAATACCTTATCTTGCGGTTTCGCAGTTATAGATTAGAACTAGTGGCATAGTTTTTTTTTTCTTGACATATTGTGACGGTACATATATAACAAAATAATATTGCATGCATGTGTCCAGGGCCGGGATGTGTGACTATGTGTCAAGCCTGAATTTGCATCTAAATCCTCTGTGTATACCGAGCTGGTCTCATGATTAGTAGTTAGCTCACACAATACAATATCGGTAAATATCACATCCATACATGCGTTGAAGTTAAAGAGTACTTAATATTACATTAACAGTCGGAAATAAGCCTTAAGACCAATTTTTTACATAACGGGCCGATAGGTCGTCGAGTTCAAAGAGTGAATAGCAGCAAAAAAATAAATAAACCAAGAGGGGCCTCCATGAGCTGCCACAGACAATCGACTGGAGCTATGACCGAGTTATCGCCGTCATCTTCAGTTCTAAATCCGGGCGCATAAAAGTATCCTTACATTAGGTCTTCAATCTCGTAGTCTGAATCCACATATTTGAACAACAATGAGTACGAACTACTTAGAAAGCCCTCACATCGATGCAATTATATAGATGCAAGTTTTTCCAAAGGAGAGTCTTATGGTTATTTAAGCACAAAGTAGGTTTTGCTTAAATACTATAACTATTCTCCAAACCTATGACCTAGCCATTTTAATTTCAAACCAAAGTGTTGATTATAAGCAAGTTTCATCATAAAGCAAGCTTCGATCCACCAACTACCACACAAGAGATCCCATTCACCTATCTCAAGATCATCGCTATAACCATTTTTACTTTAACATGTCCACAATCCATATTTTATTAAAACTAATCAAGTGTGGCTTTCCTCACAATGCTCATAACTAGGGACACAGCTATTCAAATAAATTATACACTCTGCAGAGGTTGTACAACTTTACTCACAAGATATGATAAACTCATAATGTCGACCATGACACGCTTTCTTGGGCGTGCGATGGAGACGATAATAAGAAGGTTTTTCCAATACCTAGTCCTGACACTTAATCCGTTGAGGTGGGGAACACCTCAACACTACGATAGTGACCGTTATAGGGCACCCCCAGAGTGCTCAGTTACGGGACACATTTTCAATGAGGGCCTTGCCGTTGTTAGGGAGTCTACTGCCTTTCTCGACGATAAAATCGTATTTAGAAATTCTCCATGATAGAAATCGTATAGAGATCCACCTACTACTGTACGCGAGGTTTATGCCAGAAACTAAGCAAAGTAATTAGCTAGGTCTATCTCATACTAGACTTGTAATTGCATAGTTTATTAGTTTAGAAACGCGGCATATGGTTTGGTCTTTAATTGACTCAGGTGAGATAATCCACAAACCCAATTCTCATGCATGCCTCTGCACCGAACTCATACTATCCACTCAGCTATGTCTCCACCATTTTATAACATTTTTCTATTTCCAGTGGTAACCCATGTTACCACACTACGATTCAAATTATATCCCAAGTATTGTTATGGCAATATTTGTGTCATATTCAATTTAACCGTTAAGAGTGTCTAACACAACCAATAGTCATTATTGATTAACCATGGGTAATTTATTAATGCAATAATTATCCTAGGGTGACAAGGTAAAAGGATTATCAACAATCAAGGGAAGGGAATAGTAATAACAATATTTGGAATAGCTAGGTATTAATATTTAACATAGTATTTCATAAATAATAATAAGCACGCAAGCAATACTTTAAAGCACAGTAAATGCATTTGAAAAGTATGTTCAACATGATCAATTGTAAGGACTTTCCTTGCTTAACAGTGGATATTACTTAGTCTTGGTCTTGTCCTGAAGCAGTGGCAAAGTTTTTGGCGATGTTGCAATGTATTTAAGCGTAAAGGACGACTTCGAATAAATACACATGAACTCAATCAAATTCAAATAAAATTCAAATGAACTCCCAAGATTTTGATTTTTGCACTGATGGAAAGACTTTGAATTTATATTAATTTAGAAATAAAAATCAAATCATTTGGATTTAAAACGATGGAGAATAAGCTCTCCAAAGTTTGTTTTGTGTAGAAATTCCAAAAAATTTGAAATCCCTAACAGGTGGGGTCTGATCGGATTTTCTTTTATTTTTCAATTAAATTTCTTAAGAGAATCCTCTGTGATTGGTAGGTGGGGTCCAGCCGGGTTTTTATTTTTCTTTACTGATTATTTTTCGTACGGAAGAGCATCTATGCTGACAGGTGGGTCCAACCGGGTTTTTAATTTTTTTTCTAATTATTTTTATTCGGGGAGACCTGAGAGACCGACAGGTGGGGCAGTGTCCCATATGGACTCAGTGTCTCTACGTCGTTGTCCTCCAAAATAGAGGAGCGGCCATAGTAGCCATGGCCGGGCTCTGGGCGAGCTTGACACTGGTAGAGGCGGATTCGATAACCACCTGCACCTAGCAAAATGGAATGCAGGTATCGCAGTGATCCTAGTTGCACGATGGTGCAGACGGCGGCGACACTACTCTGAACCTAGGCACCTACCCAACACGGCTTAAACTAGGAAATTGAAGCCTAAAAATTACCATCTTTATGCTAAAGTGAAGCTAACGGTGCTCACGGTGCTCAAGGAGAAGCAACGCAATGAACTCTCCACAACAGCTTGCAGCGACGCGGCTATGCTATGGTGAACTATATAGTTAATTGACTAGCCTACCAACTTTATGAGATGAAGGAGCATACTGGAACGGAAGGGCTCACCTGGAAGCCGAGTGAGGATGGAGATCGAGTACGGTGAGGCGCGTTGGCATGCTACGGGCCAACGATGGGGACGAAGGCGTTCCGGCAGCTCTAGGGCACGACAAGGATGGAGAACATCAGCATTAGAGAGAGGAGGTCAATGCGACCAAGATGCGTGTGGCAACAGAGGTCATGGCTCACCGCAACGGCAGAAATCAACGGGCGAAGCCGGTGGCTGGAATTGGGGAAGACGACCGATGCAGCTTGCTTTCTTCTTCACCTGAGGTGGAGAGGAGGGGAGAACTTGGGGAAAACACAGAGGAGTGGCTAGTGAGCAAGATGACGCACTCGGCGGTGAGACGAGCATGACAACACAGGGGCTCAGGCGCGAGATCTCGTGAGCGGCACACAAGTGAGCTAGACACGCTCGTGAGGTGACAAGGTCGCGACGGTACGAGATAGGACGAGAGGCTTGAGGCGCAGGGTGTGACACAGCTCTGGCTCATGTGGCATGTGCGTACGGCTCAACAAGCGAGATATCGACGATGAGCTAGTGCGTGGGGGAAAGAAGCACATTGCTTCTTCCATGCGGACTGATAGGTGGGGCCAGGGCCCACTCATCAGCGAGCACACACGAGAAAGAGAGCGAGCGGGCTAGCAGACGAGGTGCGTGCGACTGGGCCTTAGCTCAGCTAGGCTGTGAGGTAAGGGAGGCAAGGGGGAAGCAGCGGGCATCGGCAAGGGCTGGGCCGCAAGGAAAAGGGGGAGGGAAAGAGGAGGGAGGCGGGGGTGCGCTGGGTCGGATGCGTGCAAGGATGGGCCACGGGGAGAGGGTTGAGGCTGGGCCGACGGGGAGATGTGGCCCAAAGGGGAGAGAGAGGGAAAGAAATGATTTGAATATATATAAGTAACTAGATTTCACGGTTCAGTGCAGCAGGGGTGGAGCTATAACTAACTAGATTTCACGGTGCAGCACAGCAGGGGCGGAGCTAGCAGTGGTGCCCAGTATGCATTGGTACATCCAAAAAATTCAAAAACCTGAGACTCATATAGGTATTAGGGCCAAATTTTTTGTCTTCTTAGACCTTGGTGAGGATCATTGTACAAGACTTTACGAAGTGTACACCTTTATTGAAATTTTTCTAGCTCTGCAACTGCGCGCAAACTAGCCCTATTTTTTTAGAAATAATTGGTTCTATAGCATCAAAAGGTACACGTTTTAGAAAAATACCATCAAAAGATTTCCGTTAAGTTTTTTACCACTGAAAGTTTGCTCCGTTCGGTTTTTACCATTCCGTCCATTCTGGTGTTAGTAGTGCAGGTGAAATGACGAAAATGCCCTCACCCTTAGTGCATTGCATCCCCTCAGATGGACGGAATGGTGAACGGGCATTCTCAAAAAACTGAACGGAAATCTTTTGATGGTATTTTCCTAAAACGTGTACCTTTTAATGCTACAGAACCAACTTTCCCATTTTTTTACGGTAAAGTAAGAGAGTTTGTTGTTATGACTCCAAAGAAATCTGTTTGTTGAAAAGTTGAAAATTTTATGTGCTTTTCAAAACCACCATAATGCCGCTTTTCAAAAACCATTTCAGCGTCGCTTTCTCCTTCGTCTCTCCTCTGCATGCATGTTGACGATTTGCATTGGTCACACCGTGATGATGGCTGCCTTCGCGGGCAAAACTTCAGATCAACTCCCTGCTATTGCCACACCAGTTTAGAGTACCTGGCTACCTGCGATATTTCTAACAAAAACTCCGAACAGGATCCGCTGCTGTCTATGCAGGACTAATCAAGAATTCACCATTGGGAGGCAAACCGAGAGTCAGCTCCTGAGCGATCTAGCTTCTTGACAAACAGCGATCTCCTTGTTCTGATGCAATGTTTCTACTGATTTCAGGATTTGTTCTGTGCTGGAAGTGACTCAAGCTCTAACACAGTGGTATGGGCAATGGCTGAGCTACTTCAGAACCCGTTAATAATGGCTAAAGCATGTGATGAGCTTGCACGAGTTCTTGGATCAAGAACAGAAATTGAAGAAACTGATATTGATCAACTGCCCTATCTGCAAGCCATAATAAAAGAAACTTTTCGACTACATCCTCCAGCTCCACTATTGTTACCACACCAAGCTGAGACGGCAGTACAAATGAGAGGTTACACGGTACCTAAGGGTGCGCGCGTCCTAGTTAACATCTGGGCAATCGGTCAAGATAATGAGATATGGTGTGAGCCAGAGAAATTCATGCCTCAGAGGTTCTTGGCAAAGAGTGTTGATTTCAAAGGAGGAGACTTTATTCTCATTCCATTTGGCGCCGGATGCCGAATGTGCCCTGGAATGCCGCTAGCCATCCGTATGGTGCATGTGATGCTTGCATCACTGTTAAATCATTTCAAGTGGACTTCACCAAGCCGTTAAGCGTATCTTCAAGTATTTACATTCTATCCTTCAGTATGGTATTTGGTTTTTCTGCTCGTCTTCTTTGTCCATTCGGGGGTTTTCTTATTCTGATTTTGCGGGTTGTCGGCTAGACAGGAAGAGTACATCTGGCACATGTCATTTCTTAGGCACTTCTTTTGTCTCTTGGTCATCTAGGAAGCAGTCTTCTGTTGCACAATCCACTGTTGAAGCTGAATATGTAGCTGCCGCTAGTTGTTGTAGTTAGATTTTGTGGATGGTGTCCACTCTTAAGGACTTTGGGATAAAATTTGCTAGTGTTCATATTTTCTGTGATAACACTTCTGCTATTAACATTGCTAAGAACCCAGTACAACACTCTAGGACCAAGCACATAAACATTCGCTATCACTTCCTTAGAGACCATGTTGAGAAGGTGATATTGTGCTACATTTTGTGGAGTCTGAGGCTCAGTTAGCTGATATTCTCCCTAAGCCTTTAGACCCAACAAGGTTTGCCACCTTGAGAAGTGAGTTAGAGGTAATTTATCCCTATAGGTTGGTTTGAGGGGGAGTTGGACCTTTTCTGATCTTTCCTTGTTCATTTGATCTTTTCTTGATCTTCTTTTGAACTTGTTGATCTTTTTAGGCTTTTTGAGCTTTTCTTGCATCCCATTGTATCATATTGCATTCATATAAAAAAAATTACAAAAAGATGCATTGTAATATAAGCTTTTTGCTTATCTTTTAAAATTGATGAAACTTTGCTTATTACCCTTTGGAGCTTTAGTATGTCAATTCTTGCTCAATGCCATGTCTAGTTCTTTGACTTGCTAGAATTATCATACTTTCACATGTGTAGCTAAGTCTTTACTGTATGAGCTAGAACCTTAAGACAACTCGAACTAAAAACTGCAATTTGTGAATGTTTTAGTTAGTTGCGCAATAGTGCTCTTTTTGTGACATTGGTCCTGTCAAAATTGCTTTGTTAGCTCTTGAATCTAAAATTGATCATTATTTGAGCTTCTTGTGCTTCTGAGAATTTAAAAATTGCTCTTGTGCCAATGAAAAATGAAAAATCAATTTTAAGATTGTCTTATGCTTAAATTGTGCCAAACTACTCTCACAAGACTGCTTGTCATAGACATGAACTTGGAGATAGTTTGATGATTTAGACGATCTCATGGGGACTACTTGTCAAAACTGACATGAACCTCAAGATTTGTCGCCCTGGTAGAAGCTTAGGAAGAGTTTGTGGATGGCTCCTAGTCCAGGATCTTCTTCACTAAGATATACTTTTAATTAACTTCTGATCGAAACTTAGGAAGAGTTTGTGGATGGCTCCTAGTCTAGGATCTTTTTACTAAGTTAGACCATTAGTCAACTTCAATATTCATTGCAAATGAAAAACTACTGAAAAATGGGCCTCTGAGCAAAATAATTCAATTCAGGACCTATTTGTCTCTTAATGTGGTCTTTGTTAGCCTTTTGATCTCACATTGACATTTTGACATGGCCAGTATCATTTTAGGATCCCTGTTGCTGAACTTGCTAAATTTGAGGCGGGGGCACGCTAGGTCGGATGCGCGCAGGGATGGGTGACGGGAGAGGTTTGAGGCAGGGCTGGTGGGGAGATGTGGCCGGAGGGAGAGAGAGGGAAAGAAATGATTTGAATTTATATAACTAACTATATTTCACGGTTCAGCGCAGCATGGGTGGAGCTATAACTATCTAGATTTCACAATGCGGCGCAGCAGGGGTGGAGCTATAACTAACTAGATTTCACGGTACAGCGCAGCACGAGCAAAGCTAGCGGTGGTTCTCAGTATGCATTGGCACATCTAAAAAATTCAAAAACCTGAGAGTATGTAGGTATTATGGCCAAATTGTTTGTCTCCTTGGACCTTAGTGAGGATCATTGTACAAGACTTTACGAAGTGTGCACCTTCAGTCAAATTTTTCTAGCTCCGCAACCGCAGCGCAGCAACCACGCACAAACTGGCCCTATTTTTTTTACGGTAAAGTAAGATTTTGTTGTTATGACTCCGAAGAAATCTGTTTGTTCAAAAGTTGACAATTTTATGTGCTTTTCAAAACCACCATAATGCCGCTTTTCAAAAACCATTTCAGCGTCGCTTTCTCCTTCGTCTCTCCTCTGCATGCATGTTGACGATTTGCATTGGTCACACCGCGATGACTGCCTTCGCGGGCAAAACTTCAGATCAACTCCCTGCTATTGCCACACCAGTTTAGAGTACCTGGCTACCTGCGCTGTTTAAGGCTCCCCAAATTTGCCGGATCTGCTGCTACTGCGATATTTCTAACAAAAACTCCGAACAGGATCCGCTGCTGTCTATGCAGGAATGACCAAGAATTCATCACTGGGAGGCAAACCGAGAGTCAGCTCCTGAGCGATCTAGCTTCTTGACAAACAGCGATCTCCTTGTTTTGATGCAATGTTTCTATTGATTTCAGGATTTGTTCTGTGCTGGAAGTGACTCAAGCTCTAGCACAGTGGTATGGGCAATGGCTGAGCTACTTCAGAACCCGTTAATAATGGCTAAAGCATGTGACGAGCTTGCACGAGTTCTGTTGGAACCAAACCGAAGACAGCGATCACATGATGTGCTTCATGTTGTCGCTCACTTGTACACGCACATACGCAGGACGCACGCACGCACTCTACATGAGGTGAACTCCAAAACAGGAGAGAGACGATGGAGTTTTTTTGTTTGCCGCTGGAAAAAGCCTCAGCTCTCACCTTTGTTTTCTATTCCTTTATATATTGTTTACATCCAACGAACTCACAGCCAACTAACCGTGAGGAGATAACTCTTGGCTGATTACAAGCAAATCAACTAATGCTTATCTAATAGACTAACCACTAATCTTTAACAACTACTAGCTATAAGCAACTGCTTGCATGCAGCTCCTTGGACCGACGGACTCTTATCCAACTAACAAACTCAAAAACTAAATATGTCAAGATTATGGCTAACAATTTCCCCCCTAATCTTGACACACCAACTCTAACTTGTTGCGACAGCCGACTTAGACTCGGCAAGTAAAACGGAAACTAATACTTAAACAAAGATTATCTAACAATCACTCCCTAATCTTTGTGTACGTACTTATATTTCGTGTGCTGCCAGTTGGACTCAACTTCAACATGGCTCTCACACACTCGGCCGAAGACGGTGGCACAACTCGAACACGTCTTGGACGCTGCCAGTTGGACTCGACTTCAACTTGGCTCACACTTTACTTTTCCGAAGACGGTGGCACAACTCGAACACGTCTTGGACTCTTACTCATTGAGGCAGTCGGTCTCAACTACGACTTGCACCCCAACTCGTACTCAACTCAGGACAGTCGGTCTCAACTACGACTTGCCCAACTCGTACTCAACATCCCTCACCTTCGCCTTTCGATGATCGGCACCAAGATACATCGTCTTCAATACCTTCCACGCAACTTTGGCCGTCTCCTTTTCGGCCAGTAGGAAGAGCGTCGACGTTGCCTCGTCACCGGTGACACCACTCCCCGGAGAACGCGACATAATCTTGGGCACAAATCAAAAAACTTAGGCTCCTCCTCGTCACGGTGCCGCATGCACCGTACAGTGCATTGGTCTCGCCGCATTGAGCCGTCATGCCCCGCTGTGCACTCTGTCGCTGCCGCGCCTGATGCGCCGCCGGGATCCGCCGCGTGCGCATTCCGTCTCACCGCCACAGGGTTACCCATATATCCTTCGCCATGGCTCAGCCGGCCGCCACGCGCCCTCGGACGCCATCGCACCCGCCGCCACGTCGTATATGCCACCCCGGGAGTCGAGATCACCTCTCCCGGGGAAGCAACTTTGAATCTGGAGCTCTGATACCACTTGTTGGAACCAAACCGAAGACAGCGATCACATGATATGCTTCATGTTGTCGCTCACTTGTACACGCCTTTTACGCAGGGGACGACGACGCACTCTACATGAGGTGAACTCCAAAACAGGAGAGAGACGATGGAGTTTTTTTGTTTGCCGCTGGAAAAAGCCTCAGCTCTCACCTTTGTTTTCTATTCCTTTATATATTGTTTACATCCAACGAACTCACAGCCAACTAACCGTGAGGAGATAACTCTTGGCTGATTACAAGCAAATCAACTAATGCTTATCTAATAGACTAACCACTAATCTTTAACAACTACTAGCTATCACGGAAACTCGTCACGTGAACAACTAACAGACTCTAAGCAACTGCTTGCATGCAGCTCCTTGGACCGACGGACTCTTATCCAACTAACAAACTCAAAAACTAAATATGTCAAGATTATGGCTAACAATTTCCCCCCTAATCTTGACACACCAACTCTAACTTGTTGCGACAGCCGACTTAGACTCGGCAAGTAAAACGGAAACTAATACTTAAACAAAGATTATCTAACAAGTTCTTGGATCAAGAACAGAAATTGAAGAAACTGATATTGATCAACTGCCCTACCTACAAGCCATAATAAAAGGAACTTTTCGACTACATCCTCCAGGTCCACTAGTGTTACCACACCAAGCTGAGACGGCAGTACAAATGAGAGGTTACACGGTACCTAAGGGTGCGCGCGTCCTAGTTAACATCTGGGCAATCGGTCAAGATAATGAGATATGGTGTGAGCCAGAGAAATTCATGCCTCAGAGGTTCTTGGCAAAGAGTGTTGATTTCAAAGGAGGAGACTTTATTCTCATTCCATTTGGCGCCGGATGCCGGATGTGCCCTGGAATGCCGCTAGCTATCCGTATGGTGCATGTGATGCTTGCATCACTGTTAAATCATTTCAAGTGGAGGCTGCCAGAAGATGTGGAAAAGAAAGGGATAGATATGAAGGAAAAGTAAGGCGTCTCGTTGACAAAGGTTGAGCCACTTTGTGCTATACCAGCAATAGCGTATTGAGTTAATTAAGGGTTTCCTTTTCAGTGAAAATAAGTGTACTAATGTTTACAACTAAAACTATGTACTCATTTGAGACTATGTAGTATGTAGTACTACGTTTCTTATTCTGTATGTCACTCACTGTCGTGAGGGGCGAATCCAATAGGGGGCTTCGTAAGGCTGAAGCCTCCCCTCCACCGGCCGGCAAGAACCACCCCGGCGGTCCTTCAGTTCTTCAACCTCCGGCTGCGGCTGCGCCAAGAAGAAGAAAGAAACAGGTCAAGCACAAGCAGTCAAGCAGAGCAACCGGAAGTGGAAAAAAAGCGTGTGGGCCTTGTCCTCGCCGAATCCCAGGCCCAACTCACACTCTCACCTCCACCGGTCCACACTCCACACGGCAGTTCCTGTTCCAAAATTCCCCAATCCCCATTCGATTCCCCCGTTCAATCGAGCAATTCCACATTCAATCGAGGATGCGCACCTGACGAGTGACGACCTAAGGAGGACAGCTAGAGCGGCAGAGCCGGAGGGAGCTAGGGCGAGCCACTGGCCCACCGCGGTCCGCACGTCGCCGCCGAGGGGCAGGGAGCCAGCGGTTGAAGGGGAGGCAGATCTGGGTGGCTGGGCCGAGAGGGGGAGCCGGGGGCTGGAGGCAAAGGCGGATCTGGGCACCGGCGGCCGGGGCGCCGAGCCGAGGCAAGGAGCCGGCAGGCTGCAGCCACAAGCCGGAGGCGATTTGGGGAGGGGAGGGGGAGCCAGAGGCGATTTGGGGAGGGGGAGCACCCAGAGCCAATTTGGGGAGGAGGAGCAGGTGGAGGCGATTTCATTTGGGGAGGAGGAGCACCCGGAGGCGACTTGGGGAGGAGGAGGAGCCGGTGGGGGATTTCGCCCCTGGAGGAGGGCAGGAGGCCGAGGCGCCGCGCTACTCATCTTCAGGCTGAAGAACAGAAGAAGTGAAGTGATACAAGTGAAGGCTTTAGAGTTTATTACTAAGGCCTGAGAGGATTAGAGGAAGGAGTCAAGGAGTCAAGTGCTCAGATCTCAGACCTCAGTGCCTGACTGCCTGTGTTGGTATATACTATTTGCTTAATTTTTAATTTGTTAGTAAGTTTGATATAGTGTGGTATATACTCAATTAGCTTTTAATTCATAGGTTTGCAATAATGGAGAAGTGAACTTTGCGTAATTATTTTACAAATAATTCAAGTAGTACTCTCCCAACCGATGAGAGCGCAACTCAACCAAAGAAGTCTCGACTAGAATTTAATCCGGATGAAATTATTGCCGATCCGGCACATTGTATACCAATAGAATATTTTGCCAATGAAATTAGAGATGAAGTGAGGAGGACATATTTGTTGAATAGTCCAACTCGAGCAATTGGATATGCCTTTCCAAAGACATTGGATGGCAAAGTGTGGAGATCCTTTCAAGAATCATGGTTTAATAAGTTTGATTGGTTAGAATATAGTGTGGAAAAAGATGCCACTTTTTGTTTCTATTATTTTCTTTTCAAGAAACAGTCACAACCCAACACATTTGGTAATGATGTATTTACAAAAGTTATGTTGGTGGTCCAAATAGTTTCCACAACATCGCAAGGGGTGAGTGTGATGACTTCGAGAATCAACAGTCAAGTGTATCTAGTAAAATGAGCACATACTGTAAGGAGGCCGAAATTGCATACAAAATTCATTTGACTGCATCTTTAGATTGTGCAAGGTATCTCATAGCGCAAGGTGAAGCTTTCCGTGGACATGACGAATCATCCACTTCCATCAACAAAGGTAATTTCAAAGAGTTGTTGGATTGGTACAAGGATAAGAAGGAGGAAGTGAAGTATGTATTTGATACAGCTCCCGGGCATGCAGTTATGACTTGTGCAGATATTCAAAAAGAGCTTTCCAAAGCTTACGTACAAGAGGTCACAAAAATGATTAAAGGTGAGATTGGAGATAAGAATTTCGCAGTGCTTATTGACGAGTCTCGAGATGTATCAATAAAGGAGCAAATGGCGGTGATTGTGAGGTTTATTGTACATCTCTTTTTTAGTCATACAATTTTTACATTGTTGTATTGTACTATTGTTCTAACTTTGTAAAATCTGTGGCATGCAGATTTGTGAACAATTAAGGGAAGGTCATGGAAAGGTTTCTTGCTATCAAGCATATCGTAAGTTGTACATCTAAGGCATTGAAGGATGCTTTGGTTGGTTTGCTTGATCATCATGGTTTACCTATTTCTAGACTTCGTGGGCAGAGCTATGATGGATCTTCGAATATGAGAGGAGAATTTAATGGCTTGCAAAAACTTATTCGGGATGAGAATCCAAATGCTTTCTAGGTCCATTGTTTCACCCACCAGTTACAATTAGTGGTTATCACTGTTGCAGGTTGTAGTAGAGCTATTTCTGATTTCTTCAACTATGTTCCCCTGATAGTTACGACTGTTAGTGCATCTTGCAAGAGAAAAGATGCGTTGATTGAAAAGCATCATGATATCTTGTTGGACAAGTTGGAGAATGGTTTGATATCTGTTGGGAGAGGGCTACATCAGGAATCTGGCCTAGCTAGACCTAGAGATACTCGGTGGGGCACACATCTCAAAACATTGCTTCGTATATACCAAATGTGGGAGGCAATTGTTGATGTGCTAGAACTTATAAGTGAAGATGCTTGTCAAAACACAAGTCCTGGTGGAGCAGCAGGTTTGATGAAAAATATGGAATCCTTTCAATTTGTATTCATCATGCATTTTTTGATAACATTGTTGAGCATAACAAATGAGCTATCACTTGCTTTACAAAGAAAGCATCAAGATATCGTTGAACCTATGGGCTTGATACAGGATGTGAAAGAACGCTTGCAAGATATGAAGGACAATGGGTGGGAGCCATTGTTCGACCAAGTCAAAAGCTTTTGTGAGGCATATGAGATTTTTGTGCCAAATATGAATGATGTCATTGGAGTTATGGGTAAATCTGTACGTCGGAAGCATACAGTGACTCAACATCTTTACTACAAAGTTGACATTTTCAATGCTGCTCTTGATGCAACTATGAATGAGATGAATCATCGCTTCAATGAAGTTTCCTCAGAGTTATTGGTATGCATGTCTTGTCTTGATCCAAGCGACTCATTCTCTAAGTTTAATGTTGATAAGCTTATTCGACTTGCTGAGATTGATGCTGATGATTTCACAGTGGCTGATCGATTCTTGTTGAGAAATCAGCTTCCAGCCTTCATTCTCAACATTAGGAGAAGTGAAGAATTTCATGGATGTCATGATATTTCAAAAGTTGCTCAATTGATGGTTGAAACAAAAAAAGATAGAACTTTTTCATTGGTATATCGCCTTATCGAGCTGATATTGATCATTCCAGTGGCAACGGCATCTGTTGAGAGAATATTTTCGGCAATGAATATTATCAAAGCAGATTTGAGCAGCAGGGTATCGGATGAGTGGTTGAATGATTTGATGGTGTGCTACACCGAGCGAGATATATTTAGATCCATTGATGATGATACAATTATAAGATCCTTCCAAGGCATGAAAAATCATAGAATGAATTTGCCTCGTGAAAGTCGTGATTCAAGCTAGCGTCTTAGTGGTATGGTTCTTTTATTTTCAATGTTCATGATCATTTAAGTACAATTTGCTATTGTATCACTAATTTTTCTAATTTTGATGTACAGATTGTTACCTACTGGAAACATATTTACATGTTTTGGGAGATGCACTTTCCATTAGTGAGGTACATTTATTGTATTTCTCTTTTTTGTTTTGCTTTTATTCATGTATGAAACTGTGAATTTGATTGCACAAAAATACAAGAGTATGTTTGGTACAAATTAGTTTAGTCATTTGAGACTTTGAACGGTTAAACTCATCCTCATTTTTCATCTTAGATTCGCCACCAGTTGTCGCCCATGGCTGTCGAATGCTCTATTTTTTAGCCGGACCGGCCGGCCGTAAATGACCGGTCGAAATTTTATTAAGGGCAGACAAGAAAAAGAGTAAAAGAGCTAGTGGTACAAAAAAAAGTTGACAGAAAATATGTCAACGAAAGTAATCTAAACTAACAATAAGCCTAAACCAACAAGGAGGCTATATTGATACGGCTTCTATACAAATTTAGATGGACCCAGATTGCTCTGTGATTCCAAGTGACTCCTAGAAAAAACAGGCTGCCCGGCACGACCACAACTCCTTCTTGATCTCCCACAGCAGTTCTGTGAGAAGGGATACAGGTAGACTACACTAGCTGACAATTCAAAATTCTACCACGTAGACGAGGAAGCCAAGTAAGCAAAAGATTATAGATCGTTACCACTAAACACGCAGTACAGCGGAAGAAGAGTTGGAGCATGCTCCAACATCAAGCGCGTCGATATAATGGTCGTAGTCGATCATCCAATGTCCTCGACACCGATCGTCTCCAGCAACCTCTCACGTTCCTTGCATAGTGTCTCAAGGTGGGTCAATCCAACATCATATTCTCTAACATATGTTAACATTATTGATTCGATATCCTCACATTCATGACCGGTGAAACATAGTCATCAATCAATACATGTGTTGATCGATAAGTCACTAGTGTTCCGATCAGTGACATTCAACTAGGGATACATTTAGAATGACATCATATAAATTAAAGAACTTCACCAACAAGTCATACTTGTTAATCTTTATAAATGATAATTCATCTAAGGAACATAATAATATTTATTCTACAACTCATAAATATGAACGTGATACAATCATCTCTATAGTTACCTCTAGGACATATCACCAACACTATCGGCGTCTTATACTCGACTCGGAACACCCTTGCATTCCTTTCCTTCCAGATTATCTGGTGAACGAGAATAACAAGAGAATCAAAAGCCATACGACGGTTTTTGGCAAAGAACTTACGGGTTGTGCACCACCAGAGCTCGATATTCAACTCCTGCACCGAGGGCGCTTCGAACGGAACATTTACCCAGTGGTGAACAAGGGACCAGACCCTATGGGCATAGCTGCAATGGGCGAAGAGAGGAACGCAGGATTTCGAGTCCGTCGCGCACATAGCACAACATGGCTGATGCGGCCACCTCACTTTTGTAGATTGTCAGCCGTCAAACATTGACCCTTGACAGCTAGCCGCATAAAGAATTTGCACCTCGCCGGCGCTCGTGCTTTCCAAATCTTATTACCGCAGGCCGGCCTCATTTTGCCCATGTAGAACAGTTTGTAGGTAGAAGAGACTGAGTACTAACTCGAAGGTGCCACCAACCAGGCGATGGTATCTGCAGCGCTCTCATCAAGGGACACATGCGAGAGAGCGTCCCACAACATCAGATATTCCGCCATCGCCCTTAGCGATAGAGAATCCTTGATGTCCCTGACCCAGTGTTGTTGTCGCATGCCGGTCGTGTCAGACCCTAAATTTAGAATTTGGAATTTACTGTATATATTAGTGTTATTCTCTGGATTAGTAGATACACACAGACATTTTCTTGGATCATTTACATACATCGCATACAACAGTATAATATATTATACAATCGGCTGTACAGCCCACTGTTTTACAAAAAGGGCACGAAGGCCACAACATTACATAGTTCAGAGTACAGAGTGGAGGATGAGTGTGGAAGCAAAAGAAGTAGTAGTGGATCCATTCACTTTGTCCATAGGCAAGCGATTGGAGGTCCCGACCTAAGCAACTTATACTGCCCCGACACCTGGTCGAAAGTTTTGACTGTGTGGTCGTAGAAGGCTTCGACTTCGTGGTCGAAGAAGGAGGTTCGACCACGACTGGTCGAAGGTTGCGACTACACCTTGTCGTAGGTTTCGACTACGTGGTCATAGAGGGCTTTCGACTTCAAGGGGTCCCGGCCTAAACTTCACCATCTTCACCACCGTCTAGTCCAGTGACCACGAAGTAGTCATATGGGTCTTGATCAAGTGGCTCTGAAAGATTATAATGGACGAGCCTGAGTACACAACCGTACTCGTGACCCAACACACAATGCAGTTTATTATATATGCAAGGCTAGTTAAGAGAAGTTCAGAGTTCTTTTATTTGCACAAGGCTAAGTTTGAATTGGATTAAGTAGTATAAAATCCTGAGACTTAGCATTTTAACAAACAAATTTTATAAACTGAGTTTTTATTTGTAGAGTATTAGTGGAGATCCCATCTCCTATACCATTGAGTGGCTCCGCCCACCCAATGCTCAGGCTATCCCGTATTTACCACTGGTTCCCGACCAGGCTTTCTCCATTCCCAGGGCCCCCGGCCCACCCTTTCCATTTCACACACACACAAATGGTTTTATAAAAAGGAAAGCTAACTCAAGCAAGTTCTCAACACCGCTCTTGACCGTAAGCATGACTATTTAGATAGTTTTCTTACTCTGCAGTTTCTTACTCTGCAGAGCTTGTACACTTTACCCACAAGAGATAAATCAACTTATATTGCACCAACACACTTCCGTAGGTGTGTGGCTAATGTTGATTATCACAAGGCCTTTACAATGTCCCACCTCATTGCAACTTCGCACCGCTAGGTATCACCTCCCTAGGGCCTCTACTCGCCTACGGGTGGTCTCCCTTTTGCGCCGTGCAGTTTTTGTGGCTTCGTTCTCCCCCGACTACCCACCCGCATCCACCAATGGCGAAGCCACACCGAGGCGAACAAATTAGTTAGCCATGTCGTAGGTGTTACCAACTTGTGGTTGTACTGTTTTTACATGAGAGATCATCACAAGATTCGGTCCTTAATTGACTCGGGTGGTACATCCACATACCAACATCCTCTCGTGACCCCGGCACCGGCCACTCTTTCCAGCCACCCGAGTCGAAATTTGTTTTTTAGGTTTTCATTTGTTTATAAAATAACCATTAGTCCAACATACCAGCCAGGCTCCCAGCCTTGACTACCCCATATCATTTTCAAAGGTTTTTAAAGATGTCGGGCAGATTACTGCCCGAATGACAATGTATATAAGCAAGACTAAGCATGACACTTAGAAACTGACTTATTAACTAGTATGTTAACCATTAAGTCTATGGTGACAAGGATAATGTCCAAGTTCAAGGCTTGGAAGTTTATACTCAATTACTGTTATGGTATTAACTATGAGCTTAGACCAATATAGTTTTATAAACCATAGTAATGCAATTTTATCATTTAAAACAATATAATTGCAAAAAGTAGGTGTAGAATGATCAAAGTGTTGACTCACCTTGGTCGAGGTACTGCTGTTCTTGATCTTGGTCTACTCGAGAGTCTTCGGGAGCTTCAGATTCTATATACGCATGGTTTAACCAAAAATTCAAATAAGCATGTATGACTTCAAATCGTATTCAAAAATCCAAATGAACTCTAAAGCATGCAAAGTCTTAGACCAAAAGAATTAGACCAGTGTGGTCAAAGTCTTAGACCAGGGTGGTCGAAGTCTTAAACCAGAAGTCTTAGACCAGTGTGGTCGAAGGCACAGATTAGCATGGTCGAAGTAACCTGGTCAAAGCCATAGACCAGTATGGTCGAAGGCTTAGACCAGTATGGTTGAAATAATCTGGTCGAAGCCATAGACCAGTGTGATCGAAGGCATAGACCAATGTGGTCAAAGTCCTAGTGGTCCAAACTCAGTGGTCGAGACTCAGTGGTCGAAACTGAGTGGTCGAAAATGAGTGGTCGGAACTCAGCGGTCGAAACTGAGTGGTCGAATTCAGAGGTCAAAACTGAGTGGTCGGAACTCAGTGGTCGAAACTCAGTGGTCGAAACTAAGTGGTCAAAACTCAGTGGTCGACACTCAGTGGTCAAAACGGAGTGGTCAAACTCAGTGGTCGAAACTGAGTGGTCAGAACTGAGTGGTTGAAACTCAGTGGTCGACACTTAGTGGTCGAAACTGAGTGGTTGAACTCAGTGGTCGAAACTGAGTGGTCAGGACTCAGTGGTCAGAACTTAGTGGTCGAAACGGGGCGGTCGAAATTTAGTGTTCAAAACCGCGTGATCGAAACTGTGTGTTCAAAACACAGTGGTCGAAACTATGTGGTCAAAACACAGTGGTCGAAATTGTGTGGTCGAAACTAAGTGGTCGAAACTGTGTGGTCGAAACTAAGTGGTCGAAACACAGTGTGTTTACATGAAGGTTAGTGGGAGTGCACTTGTAATTCTAATCTTATATGTGGATGACATATTATTGATTGGGAATGACATTCATATGCTGGAATCCATTAAGGCATCATTAAAAAATAGTTTTTCTATGAAGGACCTATGAGAGGCAGCATATATCTTAGCGATAAAGATCTATAGAGATAGATCGAGAAGGCTAATTGGATTAAGCCAAAGTACTTATATTGACAAGGTGTTGACTCGGTTCAGCATGCAGGATGCCAAGAATGGGTTCTTGCCTATGTCACATGGCATAAGTCTTACCAAGAGTCAGTGCCCATCGACTACTGATGAGCGAGACCGTATGAATGGTATTCCATATGCTTCAGCTATTGGATCTGTCATGTATGCCATGATATGTACTCGACTAAATGTATCATATGCTCTAAGTATTACAAGTAGATACCAAGCTGATCCTGGTGAAGGTCACTGGACAGCTGTGAAAAATATTCTTAAGTACTTGAGAAGGACTAAGGATGTGTTCCTAGTTTATGGCGATGATGAAGAGCCCGTTGTAAATGGTTACACTAATGCAAGCTTCCAAACCGACAAAGATGATTATCGTTCGTAATCTGGTTTTGTATTCATTTTGAATGGAGGAGCAGTGAGCTGGAAAAGTTCTAAGCAAGAGACGGTTACTGATTCTATGACAGAGGCCGACTATATTGCGGCTTCTGAAGCAAGCGAAAGAAGGTATTTGGATAAGGAATTTCATTACTGAGTTGGGTGTGGTTCTGAGTGCCTCGAGCCTAATGGATCTCTATTGTGACAATAATGGAGCCATTGCGCAGGCTAAGGAGCCTAGATCCCATCAGAAGTCCAAGCATATACCCAGGCGTAATCATCTTATTCACGAATTGGTGGATAGAGGAGATGTTAAAATATGCAAAATTCACATGGATTTAAATGTTGCTGGTCTGTTGACAAAGCCTCTCACACAGCCAAAGTATGAGGCGCACACAAGAGCTATCGGTATTAGATACTTAAATGATTGACTCTAGTGCAAGTGGGAGACTGTTAGAAATATGCCCTAGAGGCAATCATAGAGATGATTATATTTTGTTATGTTCATGATATTAGATAATGTGTTATCTTGTTCCTGGAATAATATCGTTAATATTTATTATCAAGTATGTGACTTGATTGTGAAACTCTGTATTTTTGCGATGATTATTCTTAAACGTTCCCTAGTCGGAAACATATGAGAACACATATGAATAGACTAACATATGCATTGGTTGATGACTATGTTTGATAGGTCATAGATATGGAGGTATCAAACCAATAATATGGACACATGTTAGAGAACATGGTGTTGGTTTGACTCACCTTGAGGCACTATTGAGATTGTTATGATTTCATGTGTCATCAGTTGGTCTCAAGCAATGGTGAAGTATAATCCTTAGACCTGAGATCAGCTTGGTTTTCTACATGTGTAATAGCACTCTTAGGGGTTGCCAAGTGCTACTTGTAACTAGGTAGTTATAAAGGTAGCTTTCGGGTATGCTATGAAACATGCGGATGAATGTGACTGGTCGGATATGGGATTTGCACCTCCTAACATAACAGGAGAGATGTCTCTGGGCCCCTCGTTGTGGTCGAATAAAGAAAGTGCATGGCCTTGCCACTAGTGGTCGAAATGTCGACCACATGAAGTTATTCGACACTTGATCGAGAAAGTATTGAACACTCCATGGATGACAAATTATCTCACTTAGAGTTCAACCAGATATCGTGAGGCAAAGGGAGAATACACATGTAGGTCGTTCGGTTCAACCAAATACGAGCTAGTCATATAGAGATATAGACTGGTCGTAGACTAGTCGAACATAGTCTCGCACTGGTCGCAGCTGGTCCAAGATGGTCAAAAACTGGTCGTATGGAGATACGAGTGGTCGTAGACTGGTCAAAACTAGTCGTAGACTGGTCAAACATAATCTCCAACTGGTCGTAAGGAGTTACAAACTGGTCATAATTGAATACTAACTGGGCGTAAGGAGTTACGAACTGATCGTATCTAAGTATGGACTGGTTCTGACTGAGTACGAGCTGGTCGTAAGTGATAAGGACCTAGTCTCAGATCATATTGCATTAAGGTTCGTCCGATATATTCTATGTGTGTTTGGGAATTGTTATGTGCTGCTAGGTACCGCTAACGACTCGTGGTCGAAAAAGAGTTTCCGAGTCGCAACCGATTACACATGAACCTATAGGGTCACACGCTTAAAGGGCTAGGATTTGATTTGGATGGTGATCTGAATTCTTGTAGGCCACGAGTTCCTAATGGGCCTCCGGTATGAGACCCATTATGGATGCCTATATATAGAGGGGCGGATCTTGCAGAAGGAATTCCTGAAACCCTAATAGCCACGCCTTACTCAACCACACCACCGGCGTTGGCACTCCAGCGCGTGGTGTCCCTGCCCTGTATGTGTGGATACCTTAGAGGTGTTGTTGCAAAGTATCAGCACTAGGACGATCCACAACTCGTGACGATCTCAGGAGCAGGAGGAGAAGACGTGCGGCGAGTATGACTACGACTGCATCAACTCGCTACATCGACTCTACTTCCGCTACAAGTCGGCGCGTCTAGTGGTAATCCCGTGATCTATTATTAGCGGGGGTTCCTTGGTTGCACGGTAGAATTTTTGTTTGGTGCTATAGTAGCCTACCCGTAACCCAATAGTGGTATCAGAGCCATCCTGTCTAGTTTTAGATTCGGGTTATATGCATATTGTGATAAGTAGGAGTTATAGATGTGATCTATCTCTGTTTCTATTGGTCGTAGATTGTCTTTGGTGATGGTCAATATGATCGTCCATTTGTCGTGGTCACAAGATGGGCTCATGATCGTTATTCCATGATCGTATGTTCATGGTCGTATCACGACTTGCATCTACCAGTCGGTTTCTGCCATCGGGGTAGACAGTGATCATAAATCCATGGAGCACGCGAAGATCAATCTAGTTGATCGAATCGGAGTTGCAATCGTAAAGGGTTAATGTGATTAATCCAATGAGATTTACATGGAGGGAACAGTAGATTGGATCTACGTAGTCCGAAAAAAATTTGCAAAAGGGGCTGCCGCCCTTGTGACCCCACTCCGCTCACCAGCGAGTGGAACCACCGAAAAGGACCTTGATATATGGATAGGGCTACCGCCCTTCTGGTGCGGGTTGCCACCCCTGTGGACTAGAATCTTAACTTGTTTTTGGGTATTGCCAGTTCACACCATCCGTTAGATAGAATGTGATTCTATGCCTAACTTGTTTTTACGAGTTTTTGTGAATAGTATGATCCATGATGTATGAGATGCATGTATGTGTGTAATGTTCATGACCTACGTGTCATGCTTATTACAGCCTAAGCTGTCTATATTTGTATAACGGTCTGCGTGTTGACTTGTGATGCGTCTTCACTCCTTGTAATTTATTACTAGTGCTATTAGGAGTAATGGCTTAGTGGGAGTACTTGGAGGAATTGGCCACTTGGAGACATGGCGAACGTGAAGCACAGTGATGGAGATCACCATGTAGAATGGTCATATTGTATCACAATGCAATTTGATTGTCTGTGAATGCCTTTATATTATTGTTCATTTATTTCTATGCATGTTATTTAGTTGCTTTGAATGCTTTTAACATGGTAGAAGTAAAATTCCCTCACATAATATTAAGTTAAATTGATGCCCTCCCAATTTGCTGCACCATCCAAAGTTATGTATTTTAATGGTAGGTCTTGCCAAAACAGAATGCCATTAACTCTCCTTGACCAGATGGGTTTGTGTCCGACACTTACACGCTTAACATTGGTTTAACTTGACAAGTTCAGCATAACGGTTATGGACCTTGGGGTATAGGGTTGGGTGCCGGAGCATAGAGATGCTGCCCAACAACAAAAGTCATATAGAGATATGATTAGCAAAGAGTTTCTTACCAATTTCACTAATCTTCTAGCAATGATGCCAAAGCTCACTAGTATATTAACTGATTGTGGGTCTTGAATCACTAAATATCATAAGAGGGACATGGTATTTAGTGGGAGTATCTTTATTAAATTGTTTAATAGAAGTTACTTTTCTTGAACATACGTCTTAGTTTTGCATATTTTATGTTGTAGATCATGGCACCAACTGCTGTACCAACATCCAGTTTTGCTTTACGTTCGATACTTGATAAGGAAAAACTGAATGAAACAAATTTTGTAGATTGGTCCCACAACCTAAGAATTGTTCTTAGGCAAGATAAAAAGGAACATGTTCTAGAGGAACCAATTCCAGATGTGCCTGTTGAAAATGCTGCTGGTACTCTTAAAACCGCCTATAAAAAGGCATGTGATGAGTGCCTTGATGTTAGTTGTCTCATACTTGCTACGATGAACTCAGGCCTTTAGAAGCAGTTTGAGAACATCGAGGCCTACGATATGATCGTGGCGCTCAAAGGCATGTTTGAGACACAAGCAAGAACTGAGAGATATGAGATCTCAAAGAAGTTGTTTGGGAGTAAACTATAGTCCAGTGAGCCCACATGTGATCAAGATGGTTGGTTACACATAGAGCTTGGAAAAACTTGGTTTTCCACTTAGTCAAGAGTTAGCTACAGATTTGATTCTTGCTTTGCTTCCTGCAAGCTATGGGCAGTTCATTCTGAACTTCCATATGAATGGCTTAGACAAGAATCACATCGAGCTGCATATGATGCTCAAGACTGCAGAGAATAGCATTAAGAAAAGCAACAGTCATGTGATGATGGTGCAAAAGAGTACAAACTTCAAGAAGAAGGCTAAGACTTGGGTCAAAGGAAAGGGCAAAGCTAAAGTTTCGGATGGGATCCAAACTAACAAGCCTAAGCCCAAGACTAAGTCCGGCCCGACTCAAGAGAATGAATGCTTTTACTGCAAAGAGCCAGGCCATTGGAAGAGGAATTGCAAGAAATACCTTGCTGATCTGAAAAAGGATGGTGGGACTAAACCTTCCACTTCAGGTATTAATGTTATACATGTTTTTCTTGATGATTCTTCTATTAACTCTTGGGTATTTGATACCGGATCGGTTGCTCATATTTGCAATTCGATGCAGAGTCTAACAAGGAGTAGGAGAATTGCAAGGGGCGAGATGGATCTTCGCGTCGGGAATATAGCAAGGGTTGCTGCATTAGCCGTCGGGACTTTGCCATTACTTTTGCCCTCATAATTTATTATGGAATTAAATAATTGTTATTACGTTCCAGCCATAAGCAGAAACATCATCTCTGCCTCATGTTCGATGGCAGAGGGTTATAAGTTTATTATTGAGGACAATGGTTGTTCCATATTTTTGAATGAGATGTTTTATGGCTATGCTCCTATTTTGAATGGGTTGTTTATTTTAAATCTTGATGATACACATGTCTATAATATTAATACGAAGAGGCTTCGGCCTAATGATATGAATTCCACTTTTATTTGCCATTGTCGTTTGGGTCACATAAGTAAGAAACATATGAAGAAGCTCCATGATGATAGAATTCTAAACTCATTTGATTTGGAATCATTTGAAACGTGTGAATCTTGTCTACTCGGAAAGATGACCAAGACACCTTTCACTGGTCAAGCTGAGAGGGCGCCCGACTTGCTGGCACTCATACATACTGATGTATGTGGACCAATGAGCACGACAGCTAGAGTTGGTTTTCAGTACTTCATTACTTTTACTGATGACTTTAGTAGATATGGATATATCTATTTAATGAGGCACAAGTCAGAATCTTTTGAAAAGTTCAAAGAGTTCCAGAGTAAAGTACAAAATCAACTTGGCAAGACAATCAAATCTTTACGATCTGATCGTGGAGATGAATTTTTGAGCCATGATTTTGGTGATCATTTGAAGCAATGTGGAATTGTTGCACAGCTTACACCACCGGGCACTCCACAATGGAATAGGGTGTCCGAGCAGTGTAATCGGACCTTATTGGACATGGTTCGGTCGGTGATGAGCCAATCGGATCTGCCATTGTCTTTTTGGGGTTACACTCTAGAAATTATCACTTTCACTTCAAATAAGGTACCATCTAAATCAGTAGATAAGACACTATATGAGATATGGACTGGAAAGAATTCTAGTTTGTCTTTTCTAAAGATTTGGGGATGTGATGTCTATGTTAAACGTTTGACGTCTGACAAACTCACACCCAAATCAGATAAATGCTTCTTTAAAGGATATCCTAGGGAAACCAAAGGATATTATTTCTACAACCGATAAGAAGGCAAAGTTTTTGTTGCCCGAAATGGTGTCTTCTTGGAGAAAGAGTTTCTTTCAAAAGGAGTCAGTGGGAGAAAGGTGCAACTCAAAGAAATTTGGAAAATGTCTGAAAGTGTTTCAACTCCTAATGAATCTCTACAGGATGAACAAAATTTTGTTGAACCTGTAGATGAGGCATCAACCCCACGTAGATCTAAAAGGCCACGTCAATTGCCTATAAGGTATGGGCATGACGTATTATTATTGAATAATGATGAGCCTAAGACTTATAATGAAGCAATGATGGACCCAGACTCTAAGAAATGGCTTGGAGCAATGAAATCCGAGATAGACTCCATAAGAGACAATCAGGTTTGGAACCTCGTCGATCCACTTGATGGTGTTAAAACTATTGAGTGCAAATGGATCTATAAGAAAAAAAATTGATATGGATGGAAATGTTCACATTCATTAAGCTCGACTAGTCGCAAAAGGGTTTCGACAAGTTGAAGGAGTTGACTACTATGAGACTTTCTCACCGGTAGCGATGCTTAAATCTGTACGGATCATTCTAGCTATTGATGCATATTTCGACTATGAGATATGGCAAATGGATGTCAAACCGTCTTTCCTTAATGGAAACCTAGATGAGGATTTGTATGTGACACAGCCTGAAGGTTTTGTCGATCCAAAGAATGCTAGTTGTCATAGGGGCAGCACAACGGCCCCCACGACTTGGCGAAGAGCGAAGCGCACACGTCACGATGGCCAAAGTCGCCAAGGGGCCAGATGCTGCGAATAATCCCGAAGGTCTGAGAAGATGTCGAGGGTCCCGAAGCCCTCGAAGGATCGAGGCCCTCGGGAGGATCCGAAGCCCTCCGGAGGAATCCCGAAGCCCTCCGAAGGGATCGAGGGTCGCTCGATCTTGAGCCACCGTGACAGGAGGGCCAATGGCGCCCAGAAGAACTCGGAGGGCTCGAAGATCCAGGGGCTCCGGATGGGTTACTGCACCCCTAGACCGATACACCAACAGGGTAGACCAAGTCCAGGGCTGCCCACCACGTGTTAGAAGCTAGCACTAGGGGTAGGAAAGGTCCCTGCAGCCCCTATCAGCATAGGGTCTAGTAAGGGGTAAACTTGTAACTCTGTATACCTCCTAGGAGAGCTATAAGTAGCCACCCTTGCCCCCATTGAAGGGGGGGGGGCTTTTTGGCTTTGTATAAGGATCACATGGTAATACAAGTGTGTTGACTTACTGACAGCTAGTCCCCTCTTGAGGACCCTTCGGTTATCGGAGGGTCCCCCCTTACTCTACTGTCTAGTCTCGTAACTACGACAGTTGGCGCCGTCCGTGGGGACCGGTAGGTAAGCCGCGAAGCACAAGCACAGCATATCAAGATGGCCCCCCGAATGAGGGCTAGACCGAAGGCCTCGGTAGCCGAAGCAGCCGCGACGGCCTCGGCCCCTGCAACCTCGAGGGTCAAGCCGAGCCGCAGCAGCAAGTGCGCTCCCCGCCCAAGCTTCGGAGGAAGAAGCGAACAACTCGGCGCACGGGGGAGAGAGCCAAGAATCATACGAAACTCTCCGGCAGAATCGGCGGCCCTCCGTGAGGCAGCAAACCTCGGCACCGCCAGAGACAACCCTCGCCCCCTCCGACAAATACATGAAGCGGAGCGGAGCCCACCACCGCACCCCGGCCCCCTCCAACAACCGCCGACGAGCGAGGAGCCCACCCGCCATCGACACCCGGTGCTCGGCGACAAACTTCGCCATTGGCGTCGGTGGAAGCGGCCGGTGGCCTCGAGATTCAAGATGCGGAGGTCGCGCCATCTGAAGGTCCACAGACCCTCGCAATTCCTCGGGTATCTGAGACCGCCATTGAGGGGCGGAGGAGATGATACCACGAAGGCAAAAAGCGTCACCCTGGCGCTCAAGGGCGTCGTGTTGACTTGGTTCTTCACGATACCTCCTCGCTCCGTATATGCGTGGGAGCAGCTGCGGGATCTGCTCCGCAACAACTTCGAGGGAACTACGGGCGAAGGGACGCTGGACACTTGTTCGGAGTGAAGCAGGCGCCGGATGAATCCCTCTGCAGCTTCTTCGGGAAGTTCGCAGAGGTCAAGTGCCAGGTACAAGGTGTCAACGAGACAACCATCATCAACGCAGCAACGTGCGGCCTCTGCAACGGGCCACTTCGGAGAGGTGGCGCGCAAGCCCAGCGCCACGATGGCCGAACTCTTCGACAAAATGGAGGAGTATGCGGCGGAGGAAGACAACGCTTCGAGAGGGAGAGGCGGCGACTCAACACCAAGCTGTGACCCTTGAAGGCGGTCACCACGACACCGGCCGGAGCATCCGGCAGGCCATGGAACAATGACTACAGGCAAAAAGGCCGGGGAGTCTACCATGTAGACAGCGCGCCACGCAACGAAGGAGGAAGACGCGGAGGCCGCTGGAGCCAAGGCCGCGGCATGGCCGTGGTCAAACTGAGATGCCGGCCGATAACCACGACGGAGCACCCTCATAGTTTTGTGACCTCCATGGCGAGGGGTCGCACACAACGGCGAATGTCGCTTTTCTCGCGCCATGCAGACAACATGCGCGCAACCAACCTCTGAGCATGAGCGCTAGAGCGCGGTGACAACCGACCCGCATCATCGGGCAATACCGTGCATAGGTGGCGGGCGGCGCTGGAGGTCATCAACATGATCACCGGAGGCTCCTCGCTCGGCATTTCCTCGAAGAGGTAGAGGCGGGCGTACGCCCAACAAATCCACCATCGGGCGACGTACCCCGCCTCGAGCCCACCCCGCTACTCCGAAATACCCATATCTTTCGGACCCGAAGATGCTCGCGGGGTGTATTTTCCGCACCAAGATCCCTCGTCATCTCGGCCAACATCAGCGGATTTGGCACGCGCGTCCTAGTCGGCGGAGGAGCTCGGCGGACCTCCTCTTCGTGGGCGTCTTCGACAAGATGATGATTCCTCGTGATCGCCTAACACCTCCGGGCATCCCCTACTATGTTTGGAGGAACGCTTTCACGGCATTGGGGCGAATCCGCCTCGCCGTCACATTCGACGACTTCAGCATCGAACCGAGGTCGTCACGTTCGGCGTGGTCGAGATGGCTTACGATACAACGCAATCCTCGGCCAAGACCCACGCTAAACACCTTCGGCGCAATAGCTCACCACAACTACTTGTGCATGAAGCTCCCCGTCCCATCGGGCATCGTCACGGTCCGCGGAGATCAAGACCTCGCACGACACATAGAACTCGAAGTACTGTCTCCGGCTCGCCACGTACACACTGTGGGACCCAACTGGGGCGAAGTAGCACCACCCTCTGTAAGATGGGCCCCGAAACACAGACCGCAAGGTCACCTCCGAAGAGTGGCATTAAGGGACAGCTCACCAGAGAAGACGGTGGCCCTCGGGTCGGACCTCCACCCGGAGGCGTACGACGTAGTCCTGGGGGTGCTCCGCAGCAACGCAGAGGCCTTCGCTTGGGGGCCCGAAGACCTCCCAAGAGTGGCAAGGGCAACAATCGAGCACAAGCTAGCCCTTCGAGCCGACGCGACGCCCAAGAAGCAGAAGCTGCGGCGCATGTCGGCCGATCGCCTCCAGGCCGCCAAGAAGGAGATTCTGAAGTTGCTGAAAGGCGGAGTCATTCTTGAAATCAAATATTCCAAGTGGCTGGCAAACCCGGTCCTCGTCAAGAAGGAGACGGGCAAATGGCGCATGTGTGTCGACTTCACCGACCTCAACAAGGCCTGCCCCAAGGATGATTTTCCCTTACCTCGCATCGACCAACTGGTGGACGCCACTTCAGGCTGCAAGCTCATGAGCTTCCTCGATGCCTACTCCGGCTACCACCAGGTGCACATGGCAGAGGAGGACGAACCGAAGACTGCCTTCATCACCCCGGTGGGAACATATTGCTACAAACGCATGCCCTTCGGCCTCAAGAACGCGGGGACGACGTTTGCCCGGCTCATCACGAAGGTCTTAGCCACCCAGCTCGGGCGAAACGCGGAAACATACGTCAACGACATAGTCATTAAAAGCAAGCTAGCAGGGACGCATGCCCCGGACCTCCAAGAAACCTTCACCAATCTTCGAGCGGAGGGCATAAAACTCAACCCCAAAAAGTGTGCGTTCGGTGTAAAGGCCGGGAAACTCCTCGGTTTCCTCGTCTCGGAGAGAGGGATTGAAGCCAACCCGGAGAAAATCAGGGCCATCCAAGAGATGAAGCCCCCGCACAACGCTCGCAAAGTACAAAAGCTGACGGGCCGCATCTCCGCCCTTAGCCGCTTCTTGTCTCGATCGGCCGAGAGAGCACTACCGTTCTTCAAGACACTCCGCGGCACGGAGCCGTTCCGGTGGACTGAGGAATGCCAGAAGGCCTTCGAGGACCTGAAGTTGTACCTCGCCGCGGTACCTAAGCTTGACCATCCGGAAGCGAGGAGCCGAGCTGCTGCTGTACATCGCCGCTACTCCGTCATTGGTGAGCGCGGTGCTCGTCCAGGAGCAGACCGGCCAGCGACCGGTATACTATGTATCGGAGGCCTTGCAAGGAGCCAAAATCCGCTACACAGAGCTTGAGAAGCTCGCGTACGCTTTGCTCATGGCATCGAGAAAGCTCCGCCACTATTTCCTGGCACATCCCATCAAGGTCCCCACATCCTACCCCTTGGCGCTGATGCTCCGAAATAAAGATGCCTCCGGACGGATAGGCAAATGGGCGGCGGAGCTGGCGCCCTTGAGCGTCACCTTCAGCGGCAAACGGCCATCAAATCGCGATCATTGGCGGACCGTTGCGAGTGGACCCATAATGGCGGCCTTGTGGTGGAAACACCATGGGTAATGTACACGGACGGGTCGTGGTGCGCCGCAGGGGCCGGCGCCGCGGCCATCCTAGTTTCCCCAGACGGGCGAACCGCATCGCATGCCGCCCGCCTCGACTTCCCGACCACGAACAACGCATCGGAGTACGAAGCACTGCTGCTGGGCCTCCATAAAGCGCGATCCCTCGGAGCGAAGCGCATCCTTATCAAGAGCGACTCCCGCCTGGTGACAGGCCACTTTGACAAGACCTTCGTGGCAAGGTGTCCCGAGATGAGCCGTTACTTAGCCGCGGTGCGCGAAGCGGCGAAGCACTTCCACGGAATCACAGTACAAGCCATTCCTAAAGGAAACAACGAAGCGGCCGACAAACTGGCAAAAATGGCAAGCTCCAGAGAGGGACCCCCCTCGGAGGTTTTCTATGAAGTCCTCACAAAACCCTCCGCCCCAAACGAAGTGCAAGGGGCTCCGCCCGAAGCACAAGGGGCTCCGCCCGAAGCGCAAGGGGTTGCAATAACAAGAGAGCAAGCGGCACAACTAGTCTTTGCCACAGGAGCAGCGGGCGATCCCGACAAGGGACTGGCGAGACATCATTATCAAGTACCTCACCGGGGAAGAACCAGAAGACCCGACCGAAGCAAAGCGCATCCGTTGCCGAGCAAGAAACTACTATATGGTCTCCGTGGCTGCATAAAGGGGCGTCGTGCCCCTTCTGCTATTTGTGTATCATGGGAGGAAGGCCAATCACTCCTCAAGGACGTCCACGAGGGCTTATGCGGCGCACACCAGGCGCCTCGGGGCCTCGTGGGGAAGACGTTCCGCCAAGGCTTCTACTGGCCGACGGCGCTCCGAGACGCACAAGACCTCGTCCAGCGGTGCCAGGGGTGCCAGTGGGCCAGTCGCAACCCAAAGGCGCCTGCGCTTCCTTTGCAGCCGGTGCCGCCAGTGTGGCCCTTCGCACGTTGGGGGTTGGACATCATCGGCCCGTACCCCGCAGCCAAGGGTAGCCTCCGATTCGCGTTCGTCGCCATCGAATACTTCTCAAGATGGGTCGAAGCGGAACCGGTCGCCAACATCACCGCCGCAGCCGCCCAGCGATTCGTGTGGAAAAACATCATTTTGCGATGCGGTGTACAAAACGCGTCGTCGCCGACAGTAAAGCGATTCGACTCCGACCACTTCCGAAAATTCTGTAGCGACCTAGGCATAACGTTATGCTTCGCCTCCGTCGGGCACCCAGAGTCCAACGGAGCCATCGAGCGAACCAACGGCAACCTCCTCGACGGGCTGAAGAAGCGCCTCGTAGGGCTGCCCAAGGGACTATGGCCCGAAGAGCTCCAGAAGGCCCTTTGGTCAATACGCACATCGCCCACCAGAGCCACAAGTTTTTCTCCTTTCAAGCTCCTCTTCGGTGATGAGGCCATGACGCCAGCGGAGTTCGCTGCTAATTCCTACCGAGCTACAACCCAGACAAACCCAGGAGAACGGGAGCTCTCGCTCGACCTCCTCGAGGAGCAACGCTGCGACTGTCGTCTCAACCATGCAAAGATCTGGCAGAGGCGCCGCCGGGCATACTATGAAGGGTCAAAGCCCGCCACATCGCCCCGGGCAATCTCGTCCTGAAACGAGCCACCAACCAAGCAGCGCTCGGCAAGTTGGAGTCCAAGTGGGAAGGACCGTATGTCGTCACAGGCGCTACAAGGGTCGGCGCGTTCCACATCGCAACCCCGGAGGGAGACCAGTTGGGCCATACCTGGAACATCAAATCCCTACAAAAGTTCTACCCTTAGCAATCGTGTAAAAAATTTGCATGGGAGAATAGCCCCTGACCTTCACAAAGTGGGGCATGTCTGCACTTTTGCTGCAAAATAACTTCGTCCGGAGGTCTATCTGTTCAAATGGTGAAAATTGTATGCCTCATCGCTTTGACTGCGGGCACGAGTGTATAAACGAAGCCACCGCGCATGGCCTCGTGCCCCGGTGCACACCGATGCCCGCTGGGCACGCGAGTGTATAAGCGAAACCACCGCGCATGGCCTCGCGCCCGGTGCACCGATGCCCACCGCGAGCACGAGTGTCGCAACGGCCACCGCTCATGGCCTCGCGCCCGGTGCACACCGATGCCCATGCGAACACGAGTGTATCGCGGAAACCCGCGCATGGCCTCACGCCCGGTGCACCGATGCCCGCTGCGAACGCAGTGTATCGCGAAACCACCGCGCATGGCCTCGCGCCCCGGTGCACACCGATGCCCTGCTGCGCACGTGTATATAAACGGCCACCACGCATGGCCTCGCGCTCGGTGCACCGAGGCCCGCTGCGAACGAGTGTATAAACGAAGCCACCGCGCATGGCCTCGCGCCCCAGTACACACTGATGTCCACTGCGGGCACGAGTGTATAAACGAAGCCACCGCTCATGGCCTCGCGCCCCGGTGCACACCGATGCCCACTACGGGCACGAGTGTATAAACGAAGCCACCGCGCATGGCCTCGCACCCCGGTGCACACCGATGCCCACCGCGGGCACGAGTGTATAAACGAAGCCACCGCGCATGGACTCGCGCCGGTGCACCGATGCCCTCTGAGCATGAGTGTATAAAAGCTTATCGCGCATGGCCTCGGGCCGGTGCACCGGTGCCTTGTGTAGAACGCAGTATAAGCGAATCACACGAGCAGCGTACGCGAATCATAACCCGACACGAGGCCGTCAGGCCGCCCGGCCAGGTAGAGAGGGCGGCTTGGCCCCCCCTCGCCAAAATAAGTATAGTTAGGGCTCACTCGAGCCCTATCTAAGCTAAGTATGGGGGACGGCGCGAGGCTTCGCCTCCCCCTCACGAAATAAGTATAGTTAGGGCTCCCCGGAGCCCTATCTAAAAAAGTATGGGGGGGGCGAGGTCACTCATAAAATAAATATAGTTAGGCGCCCGAGCCCTATCTAAAAAGTATGGGGGCGGCGTGGCCCGCCTCCCATAAAAGTAAATATAGTTAGGGCTCCCGAGCCCTATCTAAAAAGTATGGGGGGCGGCACGAGGCCTTCCCCCCCCTCGTAAAACAAGTATAGGTATAGTTAGGGCTCCCAGGAGCCCTATCTAAAAAGTATGGGGGCAGTAGCGAGGCTTCCTCCCATAAAATAAATATAGTTAGGGCTCCCGAGGCCTATCTAAAAAGTATGGGGGCGGCGCGACGCCTCCCTGCATAAAGTAAATATAGTTAGGGCTCCCGAGCCCTATCTAAAAAGTATGGGGGCGGCGTGAGGCCCCCCCATAAAACAAGTATAGTTAGGGCTCCCGGAGCCCTATCTAAAAAGTATGGGGGGCGTGAGGCGCTCCCTCGTAAAATAAGTATAGTTAGGGCTCCCAGGAGCCTATCTAAAAAGTATGGGGGGCAGTACGAGGCCATCCCTTGCAAAATAAATATAGTTAGGGCTCCCAGAGCCCTATCTAAAAAGTATGGGCAGGCCTCCCAGGAGCCCTATCTAAAAAGTATGGGGGATGGCACAAGGCCGCCTCCCCTCATAAAATAAAAGTAGTTAGGGCTCACGGAGCCCTATCTTAAAAAGTATGGGGGGTGAGAGGCTTCGCCTCCCTCTCGCAAAATAAAAATAGTTAGGGCTCCCGAGCCCTATCTAAAAAGTATGGGGGATGGCGAGAGGCTCCCCCTCATAAAACAAGTATAGTTAGGGCTCAGGAGCCCTATCTAAAAAGTATGGGGGAGGCGAGGCTTATCCCCCATAAAATAAGTATAGTTAGGGCTCCCGAGCCCTATCTAAAAAGTATGGGGGGCAGTGAGGAGGCTCCCCCCAAGCAAAAATAAATATAGTTAGGGCTCCCGAGCCCTATCTAAAAAGTATGGGCGAGGCTCAGGAGCCCTATCTAAAAAGTATGGGGGATCGCGAGGCATCCTCCCCATAAAATAAAAGTAGTTAGGGCTCCCCGGAGCTCTATCTAAAAAATTATCTTGGGACGTAGCGAGGCCGCCTCCCCTCATAAAATAAATATAGTTAGGGCTCCCCGGAGCCCTATCTAAAAAGTGGGGACAGCGCGAGCTTCGCATCCTCCTCGCAACAAAGCGAGAGGGCGCCCCGGAGCACTACCGGCGCGAGCGTAAAGATAAAACATACAGCGAGAAAATAAAAGTGCATATGTATTGATTCATTCACCCGTCACATACATTATACACCAGCACAAATACACGGCCGTACAGAACGGCGAGCAGATGACCTATCGGCCGCACGCGGGTGCAAAGTCGTTCGCCTCGCGCTCGCGCTGCTCCCACAGCACCCACTCGAGTAGCTCTTCGTCAGATGGATGTGTGGCCATGAGGCGTGCATACTCCCTCTCCACAACGCAGCTTGACGAGTCCTCCGGAGAGCTCGAGGAGACCGTAGGAAGAGGCCGAGCAGATGGCCCCTCGGGCGCACCCACCACGCCATGATTCAGCCAGAAGGATAGTATTTCATCCCACGCCTCCAAGGCCTTCCGCTCGCGCAACCGAAAGAACCTCTTCATAGACCCTTCCAGATTTTCCTTTTTCCACCGTTTCCATTTCGCACCATGGCACACTATACCGCGGTAACAAATCCTCCGATGCCACTTGCAAACCAGCAGTTGTTCATCTTTCGAATCACGCAAAGGAGCATAGGACTTCGTACGCCGCCACGGAGGAACCGCACCTCGTCCGGCGGTACGGCGAAACAACATACCCTCCTGAGTAGAGCAAACGCCAATGTGAAACAGGCACCCAAACCCTTTTTCGGTGTATATTGATTGACAAAATAACGGTTACAAGCCACGGATAGTCAACAACTGGCCCACGTAGCGGTGCCAGTCGAAGCAACAAAACCCTAAAACAACGATTCCCTAGGAAGATGGCCGGAGGGTCACACCTTGCCTCCGGGGTCAGCCCTCCGCTCCGCTACGCTTGCACCATCCGCAGGACCCTTTGGCTTTTGCTTCTGGGCCAAAGACGCCCGGAGCGACTCCATGGTAGCGTCCCGACCAAACGAAGCCCTCCGCGCCTGCCTCTGACCTAAAGCGACCTCCACAGTGGAGGCGACGGGCACGGCGCCAGCACCGAGCACATCAACGTGACCACAGCCACCACGCTGCAGGGAAACAAAGGCAGCCGTCCACTCCGCCTTCGCGCAATGATTACCATAGGCACGAGCAACCGGGAGGAAGACTTCTCCTACAAGACGAAGGCGGTCGAGGGTGGCTGCCAACTGGTCCACGGTATGCCTCCGCGGGGAGGGGGGCACGGCACCGAGCTCACACATGGCGCCCTCCATGCGGTCCAATGCCTCCCAGCTAGCCTTCGCCGCAGCAGCTGAGACAGACCGCTCCGTCGTAATCTCCGCCTCAAGCACGGAGCGGGCACTGCGCAGACTCTCAACCTCCTCCTGAAGGGTGCGGCGCTCACCCTCTAGTCAGGCAACCTTGGCCTCCGGCCCCCCGGCCTTCTCGGCCAAGGGCCAAGCGCGGCCAGGCTCTTCACTCCGAGCGAACTCTAGGTCAACTCGCTGCTGAATCTCCGCGTAACCGCTCTGGATGTCCCTCTCCAGCGACCGCGAGAGAATGATAGTCTGCCAAGAAACATGTCAACAATTCGCCCATAACAAGGAGGACGGTTATCAGGACCTACCTTAATCACGTTCACCTCGACGCTCCGGAACATCTTCTCCGTGCTCCATTTCACGAAGAGCTCAGACACGCACGGCAAAGTTCGACACTTCCTCGCAGACGGCGGCGGTACAGGCTGACCAATCGAAAGAGAGGTGGCCCCGAGTTCACAACGCCCGCGGCGGCAAAGGCCTGGCGCCACGCTTTCTCGTTCGGGCGAGCACCGCCGCCGGTATAAATCTTCGTCCTCGTCCGGGATCCTCATGGCGGCGCACGACGAGGCGGCCGCCTCCACGATCCCCCGCCGACTCGCTGGTGGGAGATCGGTCTGAGCCTCGACCACGATATCCTCGGTTCTGGACCATAAACATGCGGCGTCTTGCGCAAAGCGCATCCTCGAGGGCCATGCTGGCAATCCCAAACGAGCTGGCAATTGCCTCCGCAGTTAGAGCCGGCGGAGGAGCAACCAGGGACCCCGTGGATGAGCTCACGGCACTCTTCGCCTGTCCCGGCACCACGGGCTCCCGCGACACCCTCTTGAGGGCGGCCCCAACCGAACCACCAGCGCAATGAGCCGCCTTAACCGCCACGGCGCTCGCGACAGTGCGCAACGGCATAGCGCTAATTGGGCCTACGTACTCGAGCTCCTCTGGACCTCGAACTCGTTTCTTCTTCCCGGCATCAGGGTCGGCCCGCTCCGATAAACGGGTGTTCGGATCCTGGTATGCACGGTTCAACCGACGCTCGTGCACAGCGTTCGCCCGCTTCGAATGCTCCTCCCCCGTGTAGGGTCCAAGGAGCTGCTCCGCAACACGCTCGGCCTCCGCAAGAGGCAAAACTGCGCAGGGGATGCAGATGTTAAAACACACACACACACACACACACGAACACACTTGTGCGGTCCCCGAATTTCAGGACAGGCATCCCGTCCCTCGGCTCGTCAAGCATGACCTCCCAATTCTGCGCCAGCGGCCACACCCGGAGCGCACAAAACTCCTCTCTGAAGTCCGCGTTGACATCGCGCGCCGCGTTTAAGTAGCACGCGTGTGACCCTCCTCCGGTGTGACAGTCGATGATGGGCGTTGCGATAAGCTCGATAGGCCCCTAAGAAAGCCCGACCTCGTCGGAACACTTATGATAGAACCGGTAGCGGGTCAATCAATATCCCACCTGCGTGCGGTAGGCGGTAGGTAGTGGAGGAGGCGCGCCTTCGGTTGAAAGTTGACACTGCCGAAGTTCAAGGTCTCCCCCGTGTCCTTCTTTTTCTTGGGCTGGCACCGCCCGTTGTGAAGGTATGCGAACAGCCTCGCCTCGCTACCAGTCACCCCCGCGGTGCGCAGGACCCACTCGAAGACCCCAAGCTTGACGATCGAGTTAGGTGTCAAGCGGGCGAGTCCACCCGTGCAGTTGAAGGACATGGTCTGGCAACAGATCAACGCAAAAGCGAGCGAAGACCCGCATCCAGGTAGGCCACGAAGACGATCGTCTCCTCCTCCTCGGGCGAGAACAACCTCCAACCGGGGGCATAAGCGTCGTCGAGTTCACGATCTTCCTCGCTGCGGGGCCCATGAGAACCAGGCGCCATCAACGACCGACCCGGCAGCCGATTATGCGACACCGCGCCACCCCCATCCTTCGCCCACTTGGTCATCGCGACAAGCACGAGCTAAAATGCTCCGGCCGCCGAAGCCAGTGGTGAAAGCGAACATCGCAAGCAACACACGAGCCCCCTCGGGAACCGAAGGGCGGGGGGGAAGCGGAACACCAAAAAACAAGAAATCGCTACGGACAAATGCGCGCAACCGAAGGCGATGGGACCCAAGGCCACCTATTTATAGGCGGCCCCGCCAAGTCACAGAAAACGAGGAGCCCAACACCAAGCAACACGCGACACGTGGCAAGCAGCAACCCATTAGGGCGCACGAAAATTGAGGTGTCACATTGAAGTACGCGCTGACTCGGCCGCCATAACGCGAGGCGGCGCCTCGAAGCGCGCGCATAACAGCGAAAAGGTGCGTAGAATGAAACAACCGAAGAGCGAGCAGATTTATGGCGCATGCAACCCGACGACGACCACAGCACTAACGCTTCGCCAGGACGAAGGGGACGGTGTACCTGTACCCTCCGAGAAGAGGCGCGGTTTCAGCCATGATGAAGCAAGACCTCGACCGCGAGGGGCTTGTCGTAGGGGCGGCACAACGGCCCCCACGACCTGGCGAAGAGCGAAGCGCTGCGTCCACGATGGCCAAAGTCGCCAAGGGCGGATCTGCGAATAATCCCGAAGGGTCGGAAGATGTGCGAGGGTCTGAAGCCCTCGGAGGATCCCGAGGCCCCGCCGGAGGAATCGAAGCCCTCGGAGGATCCGAAGCCCTCCGGAGGAATCCCGAAGCCCTCCGAAGGGATCCCGAGGGGTCCGCTCAACGCCGAGCCACCGGCGACGGGAGGGCCCAGCGAAGCGCCCCGAAGGGCTGCGGAGGGCTCGAAGATCCAGGGGCTCCGGATGGGTTACTGCACCCCTAGACCGATACACCAACAGGGTAGACTAAGTCTAGGGCTGCCCACCACGTGTTAGAAGCTAGCACTAGGGGTAGGAAAGGTCCCTGCAGCCCCTATCAGCATAGGGTCTAGTAAGGGGTAAACTTATAACTCTGTATACCTCCTAGGAGAGCTATAAGTAGCCACCCTTGCCCCCATTGAAGGGGGGCTTTTTGGCTTTGTATAAGGATCACATGGTAATACAAGTGTGTTGACTTACTGACAGCTAGTCCCCTCTTGAGGACCCTTCGGTTATCGGAGGGTCCCCCCTTACTCTACTGTCTAGTCTCGTAACTACGACACTAGTAAAGTGTGCAAACTTCATAAATCCATTTATGGGTTGAAGCAAGCTTCTCGGAGTTGGAATTTACGTTTTGATGAGGAGATCAAAATGTTTGGTTTCATCAAGAACAAAGAAGAACCTTGTGTTTACATGAAGGTTAGTGGGAGCGCACTTGTAATTCTAATCTTATATGTGGATGACATATTATTGATTGGGAATGACATTCATATGCTGGAATCCGTTAAGGCATCATTGAAAAATAGTTTTTCTATGAAGGACCTAGGAGAGGCAGCATATATCTTAGGGATAAAGATCTATAGAGATAGATCGAGAAGGCTAATTGGATTAAGCCAAAGTACTTGTATTGACAAGGTGTTGATTCGGTTCAGCATGCAGGATGCCAAGAAAGGGTTCTTGCCTATGTCACATGGCATAAGTCTTAACAAGAGTCAGTGCCCTTCAACTACTGATGAGCGAGACCATATGGATGGTATTACATATGCTTCAGCTATTGGTCTATCATGTATGCCATGATATGTACTCGACTAGATGTATTATATGCTCTAAGTGTTACAAGCAGATACCAAGCTGATCCTGGTGAAGGTCACTGGACAGCTGTGACAAACATTCTTAAGTACTTGAGAAGGACAAAGGATGTGTTCCTAGTTTATGGCGGTGATGAAGAGTTCGTTGTAAATGGTTACACCGATGCAAGCTTCCAAACCGACAAAGATGATTGTCATTCGCAATCTCGTTTTGTATTCATTTTGAATGGAGGAGCAGTGAGCTAGAAAAGTTTCAAGCAAGAGACGGTTGCTGATTCTACGATGGAGGCCGAGTATATTGCGGCTTCTAAAGCTGTGAAAGAAGGTGTTTGGATAAGGAATTTCATTGCTGAGTTGGTTGTGGTTCCGAGTGCCTCGAGCCCAATAGATCTCTATTGTGACAATAATGGGGCCATTGTGCAGGCTAAGAAGCCTAGATCCCATCAGAAGTCCAAGTATATACCCAGGCATTATCATCTTATTCGTGAATTGGTGGATAAACGAGATGTTAAATATGCAAAATTCACATGGATTTAAATGTTGTTGATCCGTTGACAAAGCCTCTCGCACAGCCAAAGCATGAGGCACACACAAGAGCTATCGATATTAGATACTCAAATGATTGACTCTAGTGCAAGTGGGAGATGGTTGGAAATATGCCCTAGAGGCAATCATAAAGATGATTATATTTTGTTATGTTCATGATATTGGATAATATGTTATCTTGTTCCTGGAATAATATCATTAATATTTATTATCAAGTATGTGATTTGTTTGTGAAACTCTATATTTTTTGCGATAATTATTCTTAAATGTTCCCTAGTCGGAAACATATGAGAACACATATGAATAGACTAACATATGCATTGGCTGATGACTATGTTTCACAGGTCATAGATATGGAGATATTAAACCAATAATATGGACACATGTTAGAGAACATGGTGTTGGTTTGACCCACCTTGAGGCATTGTTGAGATTGTTATGATTTCATGTGTCATCAGTTGGTCTCAAGCAATGATGATGTATAATCCTTAGACCTGAGATCAGCATGGTTTCCTACATGTGTAATAGCACTCTTAGGGGTTGCCAAGCGCTACTTGTAACTGGGTAGTTATAAAGGTAGCTTTCGGGTATGCTATAAAACATGCGGAGGAATGTGATTGGTCAGATATGGGATTTGCCCCTCCTAACGTAACAGGAGAGATGTCTCTGAGCCCCTCGTTGTGGTCGGATAAAGAAAGTGCTTGGTCATGCCACTAGTGGTCGAAGTGTCGACCAGATGAAGTTATTCGACACTTGATCGAGAAAGTATTGAACAATCCATGGATGACAAATTATCTCACCTAGAGTTCAACCAGATATCGTGGGGCAAAGGGAGAATACACAAGCAGGTCATTCGGTTCAACCAGATACGAGCTAGTCGTATAGAGATATAGACTGGTCGTAGACTGGTCGAACATAGTCTCGCACTGGTCGAAGCTGGTCAAAAACTGGTCGTATGGAGATACGAGCTGGTCATAGATTGGTCGAACATAATCACCAACTGGTCGTAAGAGTTACAAACTGGTCGTAATTGAATACTAACTGGTCGTAAGGAGTAACAAACTGGTCGTATCTAAGTATGGACTGGTCGTGACTGAGTACGAGCTGGTCGTAAGTGATAAGGATCTGGTCTTAGATCATATTGCATTAAGGTTCGTCCGATATATTCTATGTGTGTTCGGAAATTGTTATGTGCTGCTAGGTACCGCTAACGACTCGTGGTCGAAAAAGAGTTTTCGAGTCACAACCGATTACACATGAACCTATAGGGTCACAAACTTAAAGGGCTAGGATTTGATTTGGATGGTGATCCGAATTCTTGTAGGCCACGAGTTCCTAATGGGCCTCCGATACAAGACCCATTATGGATACCTATATATAGAGGGGCGGTGGCATGGGTGTGTTAATCCTACAGAAGGAATTCCTGAAACCATAATAGCCACGCCTTCCTCAACCACGCCGCCGGCGCTAGCACTCTAGCGTGTGCTGTCCCTGCCCCCTATGTGTGGATACCTTGGAGGTGTTGTTGCAAAGCATCAACACTAAGACGATCCGCAACTCGTGACAATCTCAGGAGCAGGAGGAGAAAACGTGCGGCGAGTACGACTACGACTGCATTAACTCGCTACATCGACTCTACTTCCGCTATGAGTCGACGCGTCTAGTGGTAATCTCGTAATCTATTACTAGTGGGGGTTCCTTGGTTGCATGGTAGAATTTTTGTTTTGTGCTATCATAGCCTATCCATAACCCAACACTAAGTCTTAGACCAGTGTGGCAAAGCCATAGACCAATGCGGTCGAAGCCTTAGACCAATGTGGTCGGATGGAGTTTCGACAACCTGGTCAGAAGGAGGTTCGACTATATTCCAGGCGGAAGGAGGTTTGACTACATTCTAGGCGGAAGGAGGTTCGACTGTTTGGTCAGAAGGGGTTTTGACTATGCGTAGTCAAAGGAGTTTCGACTACGTGTGGTCAAAGGTGGTTCGACTACATGTGAAGGCTACACGATCTATAATGCACTCGTTGATCCAGCAAATGCTTCTGCGCAACTAGAGTGAGCATGAGCATCTAGGGGCCACTAGGAACGTACCGATATGACGCGGAGGGGACGAGCTAGCCGGAGATGGTCTGGCGACAGTTGACAGTAATGGCGAGAGAAGCTCCAATCGGCGGTGTTGGCCTGAGGCTGATGGTTCCGAGGAAATGACTTAGAGTATGCTTCACCGGCGAGGCTGATTCAACTGCTTGGACTATTCTGGTCAGAGGGGAGGAAGAACGAGGTCGGCGGCGGTTCCTGTGAGCAAAGAGTAGATTCAATTGAGGGGAAACATCTCTTGGGTCATGGAATATGAGCTGACGCATAAAGTGAGGGAAGAGCTTCACCGATGGGTGTTAATGGCGACGGCGGCGTGGTGGTGGCACTCGGCTGAAGCGAGCGCTCAAGTCTTACCTAGAGCTCAAGCTCGTTTGAGGAATGGAGGAGGTGGGACTAGCACTGGTGTGGCGAGGAAAGGCACTAAGGGGCTCGAGGTTTATATATATATATATATATATATATATATATATATATATATATATATATATATCAACAATGGGGTGGAGATGCCCGAGAGCCTGCAATGTATTCGACACGGCCCAACAAGGAGGAGTGGTTGGTGATTTGGCAGGTCCATGTCAATCTTGAGCGGTGTGACCAGGTTGTTTACTGCAGTAATGGCCAAGTGACAGAATTTGCCAGTGCACTCGTGCCTGGTCGCAACATAGCATCCGAGCTCTGTAGGCGTCGACGCTAAGCAGGGGGGAGAGACCCAACTGCCTCTGGCTCGCTCGGGAGAAAAATGACCGAAGGAGCGAGGTTGCAACGTGGTTTGGCTTGGCCAGCATGGGCGGCATCGCTTGGTGCTGGTGTGAAGCAAGCAGGCAGGGAGAAGGAGAGGCTGCGGGTGGGCTAGTGTGGACATGGTGATGGTGCTGGTTTAGCTGATGAAACGGTTGGGTTGCAACATGCTTCGGTCGGATGAACAGGGAGGGAAAAGAAATGACATGGCAGACCAGGAAAGGCAAGAAATGTAAATATGGTGATTAGGCCAATTCCTAGTATTTGCTACTTTTGATACTAGGGTTTATGTTTTTAGGGTTTTTATTGTATCGGCAAAAGAGAAATTGTAGCTCAAATATTCCCAAAAGAAATATGCAATCAAGTCAATGACGAATAATACGCAAAAAAAAAATCCCATATTTTTGTATTTGGGCATTTTTTGGATGTTACAGGCCGCCACTGTAATGCCCGATTTCCGCACATGGCTGTAGAGCTCTTGCACAAAGGTGGAAATAGGACCTTCAGGCAACCAGTTGGATTGCCAGAAGTCCGCCAAATTTCAGACCTTGGTAACTTCCTAGAAGATGTGATCGACTTCTTTGTTTGGTATGGCCCATAGCTGAGTCCACGGCATGGTTCAAAAAATCGGCTAAAAATCGGTCCAACCGGTCTTACCGGCCACTCCCGGTAGAAATCCAAACCGGTCAAAAAAATCGGTTTTGGATGAATTTTGCCTAATATAAAAGAAATTTGAAACCATATCTAAGCACACGTGTGCATGCAGCCTAGTGGTACTTTTTTCCGTTTTAACTTCGAAAAATTCAAATTTTGATTTGAAAATTTTGGCAAAAATTTTCATGTCAGCCATTTGTTGTGGGCATGTAGACCTGGTTCCACAACATAAGCTAGTGACCTCCATTGATATCTTTCTAGCCCTTCCACAAGAAACCTCTGTGTTTCCTCTTAATTAGTTTGATCGCCCATTGTGGCAGTGACATCACAGTAAGGAAATAGACCGGCAGTGCCAAGAGGACTGAGTTGAGAAGGACAAGTCTCCCGCCTGACGAGAGGAGTTGCGGCTTCCATCCTGCCAATTTCTTTTGAGTATCTATCGATAAGCGTCTGTAATTCCGCCTTTGTTGGCTTCCTTGTGGGCAGAGGCTGCCCCAAGTAAGTGATTGGGAAGGGTTGTATAGCGCATTGCAGGTGTTGCGTAATCTCCACTAGCTGCTCTTCAAAGCAACAGATAGGGGTGATGGAGCTATTGTAGAAGTTAGTTCTGAGGCAGAACAGCAGCAACAAATGGCATGTAGATGTAGCTCGGCTCGTATGAGTAGAAGTAGCTCGGTCCAACTGGGGAATATGGCAGTGCAGTAGCCGAAAGTCCTATCAGAGAAGATGTGGTTGAAGTAGAGGATGCAGAGCAGCGGGTCAAAGTAGTGGTTGCATCCTTAGAGTTGATGTCCTCATCATCCTGCCTTTCTTGAATTTGAGTCGTCCTCGACTCAATCGTTTTCTCCAAATCATCACTTTCTTGCAAAAGATTAGTAGCAACAGGAGGCAAAGAAACACATAGTTCTTCTAATGAACATGAAGATTCTTTGCAAATCATATTATATCATTCAGATTCATGTTTTTCCATGTCAATACAATCAGATTTGTAGCTAACATAACAGGAACTTTTAATTTAATTTCACCTGGAGCTATAATCTTATGATCAACTTTTGTCTTTTCCTTATTTGTTCTCTCAGTTCTTTCTAATTCATCCTTTAATATGGCAGCAGGAGACATTGGAAGCAAAGTTATTTTCTTTTCTTTATAAGTGAAAGTATAATGATTAGATCTACCATGATGTTCAGTATATCTATCATATTGCCAAGGTCTACCTAGTAATAACGAGCATGCTTGCATAGATACGACATCGCAATCAACATAGTCATAAAATGATCCAATAGAAAAATGTACGCACACAAGTTTAGTCACCTTCAACTTACCACAAGAATTTAGCCGTTGAATGTAGTAAGGATGAGGGTGTTGAGTTGTGGTCAAGCCAAGCTTCTCAACCATGCTTGTGCTAGCAAAGTTGTTGCAACTACCGCCATCGATGATGACTTTACATGAACGTTCTCTTCAAAGCATTCCATATCCTACGTATGTCCTGATTAGTTCGTCCATATTCACTCCACCAAATAGAGGCAAAATCAACAAACTCACTAGTAGCAGTCCCAACTTTCTTCTCTTCAAGGAATTCATGATAAGCAAATTTTTGTTCTACGGTTAACTTCCATATAAGGTAAGCATCAGGATCATATTTTCCAGTAAAAGAAGGCATAGTGAATTTAATTTTACCTAATGTATCATGATGATCATGTTCCTCTCGTTGATTTCGTCCCATACCTTGACGATTATGACGAAGTTGACGATGGTGATGATCATTGTGAACATTGAATCCATCTGTTTCCGTATCAGCAGTATAGTTGTTCACGTCTTCTTCCACCTCATCTGCCCAAGAGCGGGTAGCAGGTGGTGTGCGGCGAGTAGGAGGATCCTCCACTCTTAGCTCACCCTGGGGTGTGGTTTCAGCAAGTGGCTGACGTTCGAGGAGCGCAACGCGTGTGTGGAGCGCCATGAAGTTGTCGTTGATCTTATCCAAGGCATTGCGAACGCTCTCACCGAACGAGTGCTCAATATGTCGCATGAGCTCTCTCGTGCGAGGTGTAAGAGGTCCCTCACCCGCATGATCAAAAGAGTGGTCGTTGTTGTTTCCACCATGTGTAGATCCGCATGACCCTGCCATTGTTAGTAGAAAATAAGGAAACAAATCACAGGTATATGTTCCTATCAACCACTAGGATCTGGAGACTCAATCAAGTCACTCTCTCGCAATGCCTTACCAAGTTCTTACCAATGCAGCAAGGAGGTGGTACAACCGGTGGCTGGTTCGTGATACTCTCACTTGTGAATAGCCCAACGATTGCGAGGAACGGTACATGCTGAGTTAGTAGGAAGTAGAGCTCGGAAGGCTTCAATATGGTAGCAAGGATCGGCAGTAATCAAATCAGTTAATGCAAGTTGAAAAATTGTTCAAAGTACTAGTCAAAGTTGTTGATCCTAGCCTAATCAAAGCTAGCTAATTCAAAGCCTACTAAGAGAAGTGTATGTATGCATACGCAAACATCAATGTGACTTGATGTAAGCAAAGAAAAACCTCACACCAAGTGCTAAGAAAGATGCTAGCCAACTAATCAAACTTCTTTCTAAGGGCACAAGATTGTTCACATGATGTAGAGCGCAAAAATAGGCATAACGTGCAATGTAAACAGCCATTTAGTTTAAGTAGAAACAACAGCTAGTCTCAAGAGATGAAAAACCAAAGTTTTATATGGATTATATATGCTCATTTGAAAGGTTTTGATGAGATCTACAACTTTGCAATTGAGGTGAACCCCAAATTCCGAAGGGAAGACCGAAAGAATTACCAAAAACTGAAACTGAAAACTTGCGACGCGAATTCGGGACCAAAGATGGCCAATTTTGGGGGTCTTAGAGGGCAACTAGCACAATCAGGTCATTTTTTTGGATGAGTCTTGTTGTTAGCTTTCCAACGAATCCAAGAACGTTGAATTCCGACACAGTATGTAAAAGTTATGCCTGTTTTACTGAAGGTGTCTCGGAATCGGAATCCACTCGGACTCGAATTCGTGTCGGTTTCAATCTTCAAACTACTATATCTTTTGATCCCGTAGGCCAAAGTTGCTAAAAATTTTTGTGAAATCTTTTGGCTATATGACGAAGGGTTCCACCAATTTTCACTGGTTTTCACCAATGTTTGACGTGCTTTCCAATTTTCGGGAAGGAAGGTGGACACTTTCCCTTTTTCTCTCTCTCTCTCTTTTCTTTTTTCTCTTTCTGTTTTTCTTCTCTGAACAACCGAAATCAATCTCTCTCTCTCTCGTTTTTTTTCCTCTTGTGCTCACGGTTGCAACACAACACCAAGGATTGCAGAGTTATAGTAGGCACGGCAAACAAACCCCTTCAGCTTGCGGATGGCTTGAGGAAATAATAAAGCACATTCCAACTCCAAGCTAGAGATAGAAACCGATCCAAACTCAATTGCAAAGATAGAAACTGATTCAAAGAATTTCAGTCAAGAGTTCTTGTGGCACACGGCTACTTCAACTCGGCAGAAATTGACAACTTTTTGCGCAATTTGGTTCGGCCAAAGGAGAATCAGATCGATCGAGAACAAGAACACAAGGATACGCAATAACAGATCGGTTCAAAGGAATTCCTTTCGTTCAGCCAAGAACAGATTGGTTGCGCAATTCCTTTGACCACGATTTGAAATCAACCGAAAGCAAACCAGGAACAGATTGGAATCAAGATCAAGCTACACAAAGGGAATACGAAGATCAAGATGTCAACTAGACAATGACTAACTAGACACTAACTAGCACTAAAAATCAGTAACTAGACACGACGATGCAACTAATGATTCAATGAACAAAAACTGAAAAGAAAAATTGAAATGGCTCAAAGGGCTCGGTATGGATGATAGATGCAATATTTTTTTGGGCAATTTTCTGGACTCTAAATATGAAAAACGAATCTACTTCTAGAAAACTGAAAGCTCTCACTGATCAACTATAGCTCTGATACCACTTGATGAACCACGGAGGTCATGATTTGGCCCGATCTTTCGATAGGATAAATTCGGTAGAAGTCGCTCAACTCTCACGATCCTGGCTACGAACTCACAAGGCTTGAAACCATGCAATAGCTGAACTGCTCGACAAGTCATTATCAACCGTGAACGAATACCCGGATGACCAGATCACGAAGATCAATTCCTGCATACACCGAAGAAGCCCGCAAGAACAAGGTAAAACGCAATCTGATATATTGCAAATATGAATGAAAATTGTATTGATAAGTGGGGTTCCGAAGATGATGTCGCTGTTGATCTCGCCGAACAAGAGAACAAAGTACAAAGTAACAAGACTAAACTTTAATAAATAAAACCCGTGGAAACTAAAGGGATGTCACTATGTAGAGGAAGAGGGAGAGGCGGTGGCACTGTTCACATGTAAACAGTACCCAAAACCCTAGGTGGCCGGCCATATGGGCCACATGGGCCAAATCAGCCCATTCATTACATAACATATGGGCCAACAATTTTTTTCAAGAACGCGCAAAAGCCTTGCACGTTATTTCATTAAAGAAGAAGGGCGGAGCTACAAAGAAAAGGTCTCGGTAGACCTGGTTCAAAACTGGAAGCCTGAACGAAACAAAACTATAAGAAAGGACAAAAGGAGAAAAAGGAAAAGAAAAAGGGAAACAACTGCAACCACACGGTCCTAAGGAGAACTGCTCCCGGTATACTGCGCTTCCCGACCTTTAGCTTCTGCCATGCGCCAATGCAGAAGCTCCTCATGGACCCGTTATAACAGAAGATGAGGGGACTCGCCTCGCTATTGAATACTCTGTTGTTCCGTTCCTTCCAGAGCATCCAAGAGATTAGAATGACATAAGAGTCCAGGTCCTTCCTAGCTTGTGGAGATAGGGACCCCCTCACAGAATCCAATGGTCTTGGAACGAGGGCTGCCCCACTGGGACAGCACCCGACAACCCCAAGCGCGCAAGGAAGTGCGCCCAGACCTGAGAAGTTATAGCACATCCAACAAGAAGGTGGTCTATGGTCTCTTGGGAGTGACCGCAAAAAACACAAGCACCGTGGTTTTGAAGTCCGCGACGCTAAAGGTGGTCTGCCGTCCAGCAACGGCGATGGACTGCTAACCACATGAAAAATTTGCATTTGAGGGGGGCTCGCGCCTACCAGATAGCCTCTGCACTGGGAAACCTGCTCGAGCCTAAGAAGAAAGCCTTGTATGCCGACCTGGCTGAGTAGTGCCCTAAGGCTTCCCAGCGCCACATAATCTTGTCTTGCTGACCCTCGTCGAGGTTTACACTTTGCAATGTTTCCTATAGACGAAGGATCTCACCAACGCAGCGAGCATCAGGCTCCCTAATGTCCGAGATCCAGTTGGCGTTGTGGAGTGCTTGAGCGACCGATCTAGTCTTACGAAGACGCGGGGGGGTCGCCTTGGCCAAGCAAGGAAAAAGGGATGGAATGCTGCATCCATTGAGCCAGCGATCCGACCAGAACAGGGTGTTGACACCGTTGATGAGCTTCACTAAAAGTGATGCGTTGAACATCTCCTCCTCAACACGTCCAGCTGTCGCGAGCAGGCCCTTCCAGGGTCTTGTCGGCCAGGTCCTTTGCAGCCAAAGCCAGCGAAGGCGGAGAGCCTTACCTAGGACATGCAAATTGTGTATGTCCAATCCGCCGTACTGGAGGGGTCGGCAAACAGACGACCAAGCTACTAGGCAGTGCCATGGCATGTAGACGTAATTCGGCTCATATAAGTAGAAGTAGCTCGGTCCAACTAGGAAATATAGTAGTGCAGTAGCCGAAAATTCTATCGGAGAAGATGTGGTTAAAGTAAAAGATGCAGAACAGCTGGTCAAAGTAGTGATTGCATCCTTAGAGTTAATGTCCTCATCACGACTGCTTGGGCGTCGCTCGCAGAAGAGTGGAAGAAGACGACAGCGTAGAAGGAAGTACACGGCCGCCCGTCGGTAATGGCCGTGAGGACCTCGCTAGCTAACGCAGTGGCAAATATGGCACTGCGGGCTTCCATCGCTAGTATAAAGAGTAAAAGTGAGAGGGGATCCCCTGCCTCAACCCCCTCACGAGCTGGATTGGCTCGCACTCCGCACCATTGATGGAGATTGTCGTCTAAGCCAAGGACAGCACTAGCGAAACCCAGTCCCGCCACCGCTGGACAAACCCAAGACGCTTCGACGATGCAAAAGAAACTCACTCTATGAACGCCAATTGTTGCCAACGCTGTCACTTTTTATGGTTATCGACAAAGAGGAGAACGGAAAGAGGTGTGAGACAAGAGAGGAGTGCAGGCAGGCAGAGGAAAAGGGAAACTTACATGCAGGGCCTTCCAGAGCCAAAAATTCCGTTCGTTATCAGACTGGTACGCCGTGTAGCATCATGTCCAACAAAATGGAAGAAACAGGCATGCGGTTTTCTGCAACCATTTTTTTTAAGTCGTGGTTTAAGTGAAACAGTTGCTGGGATCTTGGGTTCTTAAAAAAAATCTTACATAAAAAAAACTGGTATAAATTGTCATGGAGTTGAGGTCAGGGTTAACAATTTCGGTTTGCAATTTTTTTTTCGTTTGGCAGCAAAACGGGCGACATGACCGAAATTTCGGTAATTTCGGATGAAATTTAGGTGATTTTCGGCCAATACCACTGGGCTATCTTTGTCCTTATGGTTTATTCAAGACTTTTAGTGTATTTAACCCTCACAATTCAAACAAAACAAAAAAATTTGAACGAATCCATTTCCTTTCGGACGGGGACAAATTTTCACCGAAATTGTGAACCCTGGTTGAGGTAACAAAGTACTTTAGTTGTACTGTATCCTTTTATAAATAGTGTTTTCCAATATACTACATTCGTTCTTTTTTTTACTTGACGTCTTAGAATCCATGCCGTCAACTTTTGTTAAGTTTGACCTCAATTGGTTTAGAACTATTTAGATTGGCTACGTGGAAATTATCATTAGATTTGTCATTAAAAATATTTTCATAATATTATAATTTTATTTGTACATTTTGATGTAAAGTTATAAAAAGTAGTGGTCAAAGTCGGATCTCGAAGACCTTAAAAGTCAAAAACGTCAAGTAGTCAAGTAAAATAGAACGGAGAGAGTATGCAGTGAAGCATTTTGAAATCGAGCACAGGTTCACAAAAGATATCTGGGGATAGCCTGAAGAATGTATACAACTTACAAGTCATTTGTCAGCGAATACCCCATAGTCTCGATTGAGGACCCTTTTGACCAGGATGACTGGGTGCACTATACTAAGATGGCTGAAGAAATTGGAGAGCAAGTGCAGATTGTTGGCGACGACCTTCTAGTCACCAACCCAACCGTGAGTGATTTGCTTTATTGAGTAGATGGTATCACTTCCATTTTGTTTGATCACTGTAATTATTTGTATCAATATGTTGTGCAGATGGTTGCAAAGGCAATTGAGGAGAAGTCATGCAATGCTCTTCTGCTCAAGGTATTAATTCTGTTCAGACAGTTGGCAGTATCCATTTTTTTTCTTGGTATCAGTCTAATAGTTGTCTTTCACATTCTGATTGTTCACCCTTTTTCGTCTATAGGTTAACCAAATTGGATCTGTCACCGAGAGTATTGAGGCCGTGAGGATGTCAAAACGTGCTGGCTGGGGTGTGATGACCAGTCACAGGAGGTATGTGGATATTGCGTTGTTGCATCACTATTCTTTTTTCCTGGTGTGTTTTGATACCATTTGTATGTTAATTTACGATTCCTGGCTGCAGTGGTGAGACTGAGGATACATTCATTGCTGATTTGGCAGTTGGTTTGGCTACGGTAAGATTTTGTACTCTACACATTAGGGTGTGAAATTTTTTAAACAGTTCCATTCTAATTGTGACCCTCCTTACTTGGGTGGACTAACCGATATTTCTTTTTGTGAAACAGGGTCAGATCAAGACAGGGGCGCCCTGCCGTTCAGAGCGCCTTGCCAAGTACAACCAGGCAAGTAGCTCTTCTAAATCCTGTACTGCGAAACAATCGCCTGATATTCTCTTGGTTAACAAGATTTAACCCGCTCACTATTTGTTTTGTATAGCGTTATCTGTTCTGTTGAAAGACCCTGTTTAATCCCTTTCTTAGTTTTGTATAGCGTTATCTGTTCTGTTGGAAGACTGTTTAATCCCTTGCCTATGTCGTCATGCATATTTGAGATAGCACTATTGCAATTTTACTAGAAAATTGGCCCGATCATACTAATCAAATGTTATATTTTAATTGGAACAGCTTCTTAGGATCGAGGAAGAGCTCGGCGCTTCTGCTGTGTATGCTGGTGCCAAGTTCCGGGCACCGGTGGAGCCCTACTAAACGGGATAGCGAAAATCAAACCACTCTTATCGTAATATCGTTTGCATGAGAGTTTTGTGCAAACGGGTCACCCGCGTCATCCGTATTTAACTTCCGTATTGAACTCTAGTTAAGCTCGTAGGATTGAGCAATAAAGTCCCACATGTTCATGTGAACGGATATGTACCCGTAACTTGCTCCAATTTTGGTCTTTGTGTTGAGCATGCGTGATTTTGCCTGAACCTGTTGGATCTGTAATACAGAGCATGGCGGTTGTTTCCTCTAGGCAGTATGCCTCTTTGATGATGTTCTCTTTTGCTCATTTTAGGCTTTTCTTGCAAAGTGCATAAATTGCTGAAACGTTTGACTTGTTATGGCATGAATGAAGTGAACTCTGAGCTCTACGCTTTTGCAGCATCTACATGGTGGATATCCACCGCAAAAACAAACACGAGGGTAACATTCTTTTTCAGCACGTTTTCCTCCGAAGATACACGGCTCTTCGCGTCTTCTCGACCAAAGCACATCTTGCTGCCATCCACTCCCAAGTCCCAAGTATTCAGATTTCAGAAACCGGATACGATATCGATTTTAAATCGGTCGAATTTCATTAAACGTAATTTTGGTCCCTCTAGCGGCTGAAATCGACGGAATATCGGCTTGTTGCCGGTGAACAAGGAAACATGTCAATTATAATGTTGCTTTGAAGACTGACCCATAACTTCCAGCACCAATCAAATTGGCAATGGTAAAGCCATCAGTTGCTTTTACCAAATTAGCATAAGTAATCATCGTATGACCTCTGAAGGAAGATAATTTCATGGGACTCTTCCCAGATTTTCTCTTGTACAAGGCACAAATGACGAGCTCTAGTAGAAAAACAAACTGTCGGCACAAGAGAAATAACGACTTTCACTCCAAATGACGAGCACTAGAAGAAAAACACAAACTGTCAGCACAAGAGAAATAACGACTTTCACTGGATATTTGCGCTTACTGGGGAAAGAACATGGTGGCAAAATTACTATATGATGTGTGCAAGCTAATAAAAGTATTAGTGCTAACGTAATGAAATTAAACTGCATTGAATAAAGCAACAGCATGAAAGCTTTCTTATCTATCAATAATGTTGAATTGAACATGAACTTATAATTGACGTTGTATTGAACATGAACTTATAATTGACATGTTTCCTTGTTCACCGGCAACAAGCCGATATTCCGTCGATTTCAGCCGCTAGAGGGACCAAAATTACGTTTAATGAAATTCGACCGATTTAAAATCGATATCGTATCCGGTTTCTGAAATCTGAATACTTGGGACTTGGGAGAGGATGGTAGCAAGATGTGCTTTGGTCGAGAAGGCGCGAAGAGCCGTGTATCTTCGGAGGAAAACGTGCTGAAAAATAATGTTACCCTGGGGTTTGTTTTGCGGTGGATATCCACCATGTAGATGCTGCAAAAGCGTAGAGCTCAGAGTTCACTTCATTCATGCCATAACAAGTCAAACGTTTCAGCAATTTATGCACTTTGCAAGAAAAGCCTAAAATGAGCAAAAGAGAACATCATCAAAGAGGCATACTGCCTAGAGGAAACAACCGCCATGCTCTGTATTACAGATCCAACAGGTTCAGGCAAAATCACGCATGCTCAACACAAAGACCAAAATTGGAGCAAGTTATGGGTACATATCCGTTCACATGAACATGTGGGACTTTATTGCTCAATCCTACGAGCTTAACTAGAGTTCAATACGGATGACGCGGGTGACCCGTTTGCACAAAACTCAAGCAAACGATATTACGATAAGAGTGGTTTGATTTTCGATATCCCCTTTAGTAGGGCTCCACCTTTAGTAGGGCTCAACCGGTGCCCGGAACTTGGCACCAGCATACACAGCAGAAGCGCCGAGCTCTTCCTCGATCCTAAGAAGCTGTTCCAATTAAAATATAACATTGATTAGTATGATCGGGCCAATTTTCTAGTAAAATTGCAATAGTGCTATCTCAAATATGCATGAGGACATAGGCAAGGGATTAAACAGTCTTCCAACAGAACAGATAACGCTATACAAAACTAAGCAAGGGATTAAACAGGGTCCTTCAACCGAACAGATAACGCTATACAAAACAAATAGTGAGCGGGTTAAATCTTGTTAACCAAGAGAATATCAGGATATTGCTTTTGCAGTTCAGGATTTAGAAGAGCTACTTGCCTGGTTGTACTTGGCAAGGCGCTCTGAACGGCAGGGCGCCCCTGTCTTGATCTGACCCTGTTTCACAAAAAGAAATATCGGTTAGTCCACCCAAGTAAGGAGGGTTACAATTAGAATGGAACTGTTTAAAAAATTTCACACCCTAATGTGTAGAGTACAAAATCTTACCGTAGCCAAACCAACTGCCAAATCAGCAATGAATGTATCCTCGGTCTCACCACTGCAGCCAGGAATCGTAAATTAACATACAAATGGTATCAAAACAACCAGGAAAAAAGAATAGTGATGCAAGAACGCAATATCCACATACCTCCTGTGACTAGTCATCACACCCCAGCCAGCACGTTTTGACATCCTCACAGCCTCAATACTCTCGGTGACAGATCCAATTTGATTAACCTATAGACGAAAAAGGGTGAACAATCAGAATGTGAAAGACAAACTATTAGACTGATACCAAGAAAAGAATGGATAATGCCAACTGTCTGAACAGAATAATACCTTGAGCAGAAGAGCATTGCATGACTTCTCCTCAATTGCCTTTGCAACCCTCTGCACAACATATTGATACAAATAATTACAGTGATCAAACAAAATGGAAGTGATACCATCTACTCAATAAAACAAATCACTCACAGTTGGGTTGGTGACTAGAAGGTCGTCGCCAACAATCTGCACTTGCTCTCCAATTTCTTCAGTCATCTTAGCATAGTGCACCCAGTCATCCTGGTCAAAAGGGTCCTCAATCGAGACAATGGGGTATTCACTGACAAATGACTTGTATACATTCTTCAGGCTATCCCCAGATATCTTTTGTGAACCGTCATTGTTCTACAACACGAGAAGGCAAAATTACAAATGGTCCCAAGAAGGTTATGGAATTGTTTACAGAAAATAAACATTGGGACTACCTCTTCCTTGAAGTTGAGGTCATAGGTTTTGTCCTTATCACTGTAGAACTCTGAAGCAGCAACATCCATTCCAATGACAACCTAGCATTTCACATAGCAACAAAGTTCCTCCAGTTACAAATTTAAACTTCATAGATCAATAAATTAATTCAACACAGACAAACCTTGCCGGTGTATCCAGCCTTTTCAATTGCAGTCTTCAGGAGCTCAAGACCCTCCTTATTCTCCTACAAAATCAAAAACACAAATAATTGAAATTGCACCCAAGATACGTTGACTTCAATTTCAAATTGTGGACTAGTTTTATACAACAAAACAGAACTGTCACCAGCTGCTGACGAAGCCCCAACCCAAGACATAACACAGAAAGGAAATTTGATCTCACACCTATAAGGCCAGGGAAATACCTGAATGTTAGGAGCAAAACCACCTTCATCACCAACATTGGTGGCATCCTGCCCGTACTTCTTCTTGATAACAGACTGTACAGGATAACAAAAATATGTAGTTTTAATTTCTGCTAGAATATCAAAGAAGCCAAAAAAGACCAAGATGGAAGAATTACCTTCAAGTTGTGGTACACTTCAACACCCATCTTCATAGCCTCCTTGAATGACGAAGCTCCAGTAGGAAGGATCATGAACTCCTGCATATATATGTAGAGGGCATAAATAACATTGTGCAAACACAAGATACATGTGAAAATCTTAGTTCAGAGCATTGCCTGCATAGCAAGCTTGTTTCCAGCATGAGATCCACCATTGATGACATTGAATGCAGGCACAGGCAAAACTAATTGCTTGTTGCCAGCAAGGTTGGCAATGTGCTGCAATGAATGACATATTCAAATTAGTAAGAGACCAATAGTTGAAAGCAGAATTAATGAATAATGTTCACATAGCAAGTTGCTACACACCTGGTACAGTGGAATCTTCTTGATGACAGCTCCAGCTTTGCAAACAGCAAGTGACACAGCCAGGATTGCATTAGCACCAAGCTGAATGTATAAAGTAAAAAATCAAACTGTTGAGACAGAAACCTGCAAATGAAACATCAGTACTTTGACTCCAAATGCTACAAATCTACATGGATTATGTAAAACCTTTTGCTTGCACCACCCCCACTCATTTTTGGTTCCATCAAGCTGCTGAACCATAAAGTTATCAACCTCAGCCTGTGCTGTAGGGTCCTGCAGAAGGAAATAGAGCATGTAACGAATAATGCGTTCAATCTCATATTACAATAGAAAACAAAAAAAGGGGGGCAACACAAACCTTGCCAATCAGAGCTGGTGCAATAATAGAGTTCACATTGTTAACAGCCTGCGACAGAACAACCAAAGCAAGTAAATATAAAAATAATAAATAAATAAAACATGCATATAATATATTGTCCATCTACAAGAATTACTGTAACAGGTAATGGGACATCAGGCTGTAAATGCAGTTGAAGTTCTACAATCCACTGAATGAGCCCCAGTTATTCATTTGATGGCACTGATCTCGCAAGTTAGTTTATTAGTTAAGAATTAACTAGTGAACAAGTTGTAGTTGAGTTAGCTTTGCTTTTCACCTAGCTTAGATAACTCCAACGGTATCTTGCCCATGATTACTCACTAGAGAAAACATATAATCCGAAGTTCTTATAAAATGACACAGCAACAAGGCTCACATAAACAGCATTAGAAAAACATTCTCCAACCAACCACAACCTAGAAAAGACCAAGTTATAGAGCAAAAGAAGACATTAATTAGATTAAAAACACATGGCCAAAAAATATATTGTTACATACAAGAAATTTTGAAAGCTGCCAAAGCATATAGCTGCCAAAAAAAGACCACAGAGTTTAAGGCAAAATACAGAAACAGTGTCCCATACTCCCATCTCTTAAATCACTAAAAACTGTGACATGTTCACATCTGGCATGAAATCAATGAAGTTTCCTACGCATATAGAACCAATAACATATATTTACAGAGACATTCAATAAAAAAATTACGGCACTGCCATTCAAGCTTCATGCAGTTCATAAGAACGTTAGGATAAAATTCGCTCAAATGACTGTAAAAACATGCAAGCTATAAAGCAAACCTTGGAAACACCCTTGCCCATGTAGTCAGATCCACCATCCCTCAATTCCAAAGCTTCATAAACACCTGTAGAACAGGGAGGAGTCATATTCGATTAGCTTCTACCCAAGGCATATGATATACCTTCGATAATGATCGCAAGACCAGTGTGTGCATTCACTAATCAGACAGAAATAAAGCCCAACGCAAGATTGAAGAAACGCAGTGATGGTAACAAAATAACCCACCAGTTGATGCACCGCTTGGGACGGCCGCCCTAGCAAAGGTTCCATCTGAGCAGCACACATCGACCTGAGGCAAACAACATGAAATTAGCCGATATTATTAAACATTTTCGTCACATTTCGCAATGATCAAGAACTAATGCAAGGAAGGACAACAATCGACAGATCAGACAATAAAATCGTGAAAATGTCGAATTTAAAACTACCGCCGCACATCACAAGCATCGCATCTCAGACTACCAACGCGCATCATAACTACACGCTAAACATATGGCTAGAGTTATCCACAAACACTACCAAGCAAAAAATAATGAAGCGTGACCCACCGATCTGTCTCCTACATCCTGCGAGATCCTACAAACGAGCTACAAGTTGGCAAAATACTGTAGAGACCACAACATCGAAGCAACAAAACCAGATGGGGTATCCTAAAATAGCATTAAATCCACGACAAAACCGACCAAAAATCATAAATATTTGGCTGAGTGGCAACGAATCTACATCCTACTAGCTCAGATAAAACCCCTCAAGTGTTCACTAGAAAAGATAAAACCCCTCAAGTGTTCACTAAAAAAGATAAAACCCCTCAAAAAATCAGACCATAGAACAGTCAAAGCGCCAACATTCCTTTCCTAAAATTGCCCAAAATTTGCTTAAAATCCAAACCACTTCCCGCAGACGAATCAGATTAGATAGATCGCACAACAAAACGGTACATCAGACCAGATCGAATCAGATCAGAGCAGAGACGGGAGAGATCGGCGAGTTCGTCACCGAGTGCCATACCTCGACGGTCGGGTTGCCACGGCTGTCGAAGATCTGGCGCGCCTTCACGGACTGGATCGTCGCCGCCATGGTCGAAGCTTGGAGAAGAAGCCTAAATCGAGCGGAGGAGAGAATTGCTATTCAGGTGGGCTTGGATGCGGAGGGGTGAGAGAGCTTTAGGGCAGGCCGCCATTTATAGGGGTAAAAAAGTCCTAATTATTACGCGCACAAGGAATAAATGAGCAACGGGATGTGCCAGTCACTGTAGGTGGGACCAGTTAGCACTGTGCTTTTGTGTGGCCCACATGGAAGGGTCTGTACGCGGAAACTTGTGGGCGTGAGCGGGCGGCCGCCGAGGACCGGCCGCCAGGCGCGCACACGGGATGTGGGCGCTCCCGGCCGTCAGATTTTGAAAAGGTAGGGGAGCGCACGGTTTGTGATGGACTGATGGGAGGCCTCGGTTTTGCTTCTAAACGGTGTGGGCTGTGCCAATTGGACGGTGGGCCCCACCCGGGTGGGCGATGAGCCCGAAGCCTGTGGGTTGTTTTATCAGGGGTTTGGCTGGCCCGTTTGGAAGCAGGAAATGAAAAACACTATTTCAAAAAAGAAAAAGGAAATGAAAGACACAACAACAGGAAAAAACTTAGTAATCGGGTGTAATGTCCTCTCAATTCTTATAGGAAATAAGAATACTAGCAACTCACCCACGCGTGGAGGAGCGAATGCCACGAGACGAAGCGAGCGAAGGGCGTTCGCACAAAGCGCAGCACGTGGGATCGTGCGGGCTCGAGGCGATCCGCGTGCGATCGGAGGGACGAAGTTTTCCAGGCGACGTGGCCCTGGCAAGAGGCGGTGAACTTCTTTGGCCGTTAAATAAGGTAATTTGGAAGTTCCAAAAGAGACGTTTGGATGCTACACATGAAAAAAAAAACCTGCAGGAATTCATGTCACAAATCAAGAAAACTGAGGTTGGAGCTCATCTTTATATTCCATAGGAATTGTAAAAGAATTTTTGGGTGGCATTCCTTTGTTCCAAATGGTCTCGTAAGAATTTTTCCATAGGAATTGAATCTTTCAAAATTCCTACAATGTTTTCTTCATGCCAAATGGGGCCTTACAAGCTGGTTTTGTACTTTTCGTTGAACATCAGCTTGAGGTGGATGTACTATATTAGAGTCCAATTCAGAGCTCTAAGCAGTCATCTCCCTATATAAAAGGAGGCAGAAAGGGGCGAGGGAGAGATGGGCCACGGCTTTTTTTTTTTCGACCGCTGATGTCGCTTCTCTCGACGGCGCCCTCCGATTGATCCGAGGTTTCGTCTGGCGCTAGCCGCTGGCTCTGCAGCCTCCGCTCGCCACGCGTTGTCACACGTGGTTTCTCTCTAGATTATTCGGCCTCTCCTCGGATGCAGCCTCACTCCTCCTGTCCTCCGCAGAGTGTCGCCACTCGCCATTGTCCTCTGCAATCCGTACGCACCACCGCGATCTCCACAGCCACAACCACGCGCGTGCTCGTCCGCTCCCTCTTCCCCGCCGTGCTCGCCTCCCCTCTTCCTCCTTCACCGGCCGCCAGGCCGCCCGCTCTTCCCCGCCAAGGCCGCCTCCACTCCTCCTTCTTCACCGGCCTCCATCTCTTTCTTCCCCACGAGTAAAGGAAAACTTCCCCAAAAAAACCCTCGTCTTTCTCCATCTGATCCGCTTCCACAACCTTCGATCTCATGGCGAAACTCCTCTCCAAACCCCGACGAAAGTCGACCGACATGGCGATCGCGGTGGTCTTCTTGGCGTCGCCAATGGACGAGAAGCGCGGCGACGCGGACCTCCTCGCTAGCTTCTACAACACCGACCCGACGTGGCCGGCCACCCGACCTCTCGGCGCGTCCGCTGCCCCGCCTCCCCGTCACCACTGACTCCATCAACTCCACCTCTTTCGATCACGACATCTACATGGTCGTCCTGGTTCGCTAGCTTCTACAACACCGACCCTCCTCATGCATGGCAAAGACAGACCTCCCGGTGCGTCCGCCTCACCGCCCTCGCGTCACCACTCGACTCCATCAACTCCACCTCTTTCGATCGCGACATCTACATGGTCATCCTGGTTCGCTAGCTTCTACAACACCGACCCTCGGCCCGGCACCACCTCAGCCTCCTCGGCGTCCGGCCCCGCCGCCATTAGCCTCCGCCACCACTGACTCCATCAACTCCACCTCCTTCGATCGCGACATCTACATGGTCATCCTGGTTCATGATCCGATCCCCACTCCTCTCTTCCTCGGTCTCGCAGATCCAGTTCCTTGTGTCTCTTACGGATCTTATGGTCGGGCACATGTTGGGTAGACTTTGAATGAATACGATGATCGCAACTCGTAATGACTCCTAATTGTTAAGCTCGTAGAATTAACTCGATTGATGCACATTGCATTGTTGCATTTTTGGTGGAGGAATTCAACCGAGCCCAAAGGGCGTTGTTGATAACATATGCAGGTTGTGGTAATAGAGTTGGTTGTGTGATATGCGTGTACTTATAAACCGGTTATGTGATGTCTTCAAGTGTAGGCCAAGTAGTTGATTCTTGAATGCAATTGGTTCTATATTACGCTATCGTAAGAGTTGTCCTCGGAGATGGGGATCCGCAAAGATGAAACCTTATATTTAGAGTTATGTAGATGATACGATCATGGCAATTCTACCAGTCATTGAAATTGAAATTTTAAATTGAACCACTTCCATCAAGACGGACTCTTAGGCGTAGTGCTTTTTGTATAGCCATTCTGTTGAATTTTTATGTGAATGTAGCATGTGTTTCCATTTCATTAAATAATATCAATTAAACCGAAGCTTATTCTAACCGCTAAGTTATTCATGCTATTCCTTGATGTATTTATCTAAGAACGAGAAATTCAATAACTTCAAGAATGAGGATGCACTCATCCGCATGAGGCTAACATACCATATGCATTCAGGGGCCTACCAATACCGTAACACACTATTGACATACTATCCTTCAGAGGTAGGATATTACTTGCAGTAAGTAATCTTATAGATTATGTTATAATTATATTTATTTGGTTTTAATTAATTTTGGGTTTGTTGTATGTTTTTGCCATAGGCTCTTGAGCACAATGGTTCTATTTATGCTCATGTTTACTTTGCCCGCTCGGGTTACCTAGTGGACCCTACTGATCCTGAATATGAGCAAAAGTCTACATTTGGGAGGACGCACCGTAAGTTCTGTTTTTGATTTCGCCAACCTTCCTTTTTATTGATCTCATATTTATATGGAATGCTCACTGCATTATACATGTTTAGCTGTTGTTGCATTCTTGCGAAAATCAAAAGGTGGTAAAAAAAATAGCGTGCTGGGAGATTCAAATGAGCTTGAAGAACAACCGCCACCTAAGGTCCTTTTCCCCATTATTTGTTGTTCAGATAGTATGAACTAGCAACTTGTAGTACTGGTTATCTACAGGCCCTCGAGGGCCTCCAGGAGCATGAACTCGCCGCCACTGCCGCTACGGGCGATGTCGACACGGTGTAACCCGCCGGTCAAGTCTCCCTGAACTCTAGATTTTATTATATGATTCGGTTCCAATAAAGACAATTGGTGTGTGTGTGATTCATCATTCCACAAATAAATGGACCTCGATCAAAATCGATCCTAATCCTGCTTCCTCGAGGATTTACAAAGATGAGTGCTTCTTGTTTATCCTATAGTGCTGAACCTGATATACAATTTGAATGTTTTTACAAATGTATATCGCTCAACAAAAGCTCTTGTCGGTTACAAATGCGTCAACACCAAGCCCGAACTCACCCTCGAGACCTGGGTGCACCAGAAGACCCTAGAGTACCTCTAGGAGCAGGAACTCGCCGCCACTACCGCTACGGGCGATGTCGACGCGGAGTAACCCGCCGGTCAGGTCTCCCTGAACTCTAGATTTTTCTATCTGTTTTGGTTCCAATAAAGACAGTTTGTGCGTGTGTGTGATTCATCATTCCACAAATGGATGGACCTCAGACTGAAAACTGTATCCTAATCCCTATTTCTATGGATGATTTTTAGCATGAGTGCTTGTTGTTTATCCCATAGTGCCGAACCTGATATACAATTTGAATGTTTTTCCAAATGTATATTGCTCATCAAAGGCTCTTGTCGGTTATAGGTGAACAGGGAAATGCAGTTTTTCGTATAGTGTTAGATAGTTATCAGCAACTATAGGCTCTTGGAATTCTGAAAGAACTATGTTGCAAACTTGCAATGGATGTTGCCATCCAAACTCAACAGTTGCTACAGTATGCAATCAACTTTAGGCGATCACATGAAGTTTGAGTAATTACCATGTCGAATGTGATGATTGTTGGTGAAGGTGGTTGGAACCGTACTAATGCATGTTGTATGTGTGTTCATGATGTGTATTATCCTTAAGCCTGGTTTTTATAGGGCATGACTCCCTCAGTTTTGAATGTGTATGTTGACACAAGTAGCAAGCAAAAGTGGATTAAGGTAGCTAAAATGTGACTCAAGGATGGTTTGTCCATACCCCAAGTTTTAGTGGTATCTTCTGTTAATAGGAATTAGAGTCTATTTTGTTCTACATGGTTGGTGCCAACCGGTCCACTTGCTTGAGTATAAGAGCATAATGCTTTATTATTTTCTCTTTTAGCACGAGAATTTCCTTGCAGATTTCATGACAGAATTGGAATTAAGTTTTAATTTTATCAAATTCTAATGTGCATCTCTATATCTCTTTGTTGTTGGATGCAATCTATATCTCATTTCTATCCAGAGTATTCGCTTTAGGGGTCTCTCTATTCCAGAGTGCAAAAAAATTTAGTACCACCAGCCGTTAAAGATGGATAGCCTGTATACTAAATATTAAGACATACACTCACTAATATAATATTCTTTTAAAGCATTTAAATTGTTATCTGATCCTACTATCTACGTATACTAGGGTTGCAAAAAATACATCAGATCGCTGCATGTTTACATGTTTATGATTTTATAGTGAAATTGTGAGAGTACCAGTGTCTTAGCTTTTGCTATTATTTTAAAATAGTATTTGCCAATCACCCTTGCATTGTTCTGATAGTGTCATATATTTACATGGCGGGTGTAAGATCGAGGAGGCCGACTAGAGGGGGTGAATAGGCGTTTTAAAAACTTCTTTTAGCTAAAACCGATTTCTAATGCGGAAGCTAATACAAATACGGTTTTGCACAAATAGAGCCTAAAACAACTAGGTTTAACTAAGTGCACCAACAATATGAGACTATAAAAATGATAGCAATCATACACATACAATTAAGCAATTTAAATACAGGGAATATAAATTTGACAATGTAAAGCACAAGTAATCAAACCACAAAGACACGGCGATGTTTTCCCGTGGTGATTGGAGACTTGTCGGTCTCCCCTAATCCACGTTGAGGCAAGCCCAAACTAATTAGACCGGCTCCACGAATTGAGCACCCGCCTCCGAGGTAAGTCCAACCACTTGGACCGGTTTCAAACCGAACCAACACCTCGCTCCGCTAGTGTTGCTCTTTCCTCCACTCCGGAGATGGCGAGCACCACACCACTCACAAACCGCCCGGGTCTTCTCACAATCTTCTTTGAGAAGCTCACCGCATAACGACGCCACCACGCTGCCTAGGTGTCGGCAAACACTAAGAGTAACAAGTCTCCAACGCCACTTGAACCAATCAAGTGTCTAAGCTCAAATGGATACGAAATCCACTACCTAAGGCAACACATGCACTTAGGGTTTGCTCTCTAACCTCACTAAGTGCAACACATACACAAAAGAGATTGAGAGGCTTGCTCTTTGCTCAAAGGAATGTCTAGGAGCACCAGCACACAACCAGCAACCTCTCCCAACCGGCCAAGGTGGCTATATATAGCCCACACACAAAAACTAGCCGTTGGGGAAAGATTCCAAAGAATGGACGAAATCGGTCTCGACCGCCATGTAATGGCGGTCGACCGCTTAGCTCCAACGGCTATAAACTAGCCGTTGAGCTCACAAATGGCCTCGATCGCTAACTAATGGCTTGGTCGATCGCCCACCTGCCGCACCGCTCCACTAAAAGTGGCTAAGTACCGTAAAAGCACTTCTCGAAAAAAGTCGATCGGGTCTCTGGCCCGAGGTCCGCTGCACCACACCAACTACGTCGGTCGATCGATACACAAGCGGTCGAGATTAATATCAAGGCCGATCGGGCCAGCAGCCAACAAGTGCATTTTGATTTTTCCACAACTCAAATTTGCAAAAACACATTATGCTAATTTGATGCAAGATGCACACAAGGTTAAAGACAAGACTCTTAACAAGTTGCAAAACACATTTGCCAACTTTTAGAATCAATGCCTCAAATTGCATTCCGCTTCAACTCAATTTGCAAAACACATTTACCAAATTGATGCGCGATGCAAACAATGATTCAAGTGAGATTCTCAACAAGTTGCAAAACACATTTGCCAACTTATAGAATCACACTACAAGGAATAAGATACATGGACTTACACCATTTGCAAAACACACTCGCAAACTTAAGTCACATGCTACAAGAATTATCCATGAGCCACAACTATTTGCAAAACACATTCACACATATTGGCAACATGTTAAGATGAGCTAGAGCAAACACAATGAGCTATCAACACATGACTAACTCAAGCTACTGGTCAAGGACCCCTCTTAATAGTACGGCAACCTATACTAGCAATCCGGTCTCCCAACCAAACACCGAGACCGGTAAAAGACTAGGAACAAATCCTTAGCCCTAACTAGTCATACCTTTGCCTTGCGCAACCACTTGAAGCTTGACGACGCACATCCTTGCTTCAACTCCGGGTTCTTGACTTGATGTTCATCAACACATGATGACATCCTTTGCTTGACTTCCATCAACACATGATGGGTCTTCATTTGACTTGATGATCAACTTATGATCATCTCCTTTTCTTGAACTTGATACACATCAACATATGATGCATCCTTTACTCCAAGCTCTTGACTTCAATATCATCAACACATGATGATCTTCTAAAGTCTCCAACTATAGAACTCAACCTATTCATCCAACTCATGGAAAGTGTTAGTTCTATAATATGATTATCATTAATTACCACGCCATACCATTAACTCATAATGGTGGGATAAGATACCACAATCTTTCCCTCTTTGGTAATTGATGATAATCACTTCAATTGCAAGTAATTGAATATAGAATGGTATGAGTATATAACCACTACATAAGTTATATATACTCAAAGGATATATGAGCACACAAGTCTCATATACACACATGAATATATTAACTACACAAGTTATGTTATACTCACATATAAGTATACTTAGACTACACAGATCTTATATACTCATATGAATACAATAACTGTGCAAGTTAAATATATTCACAGGATATGTTTCAAAGTAAGGATCCCAAATATGTGGAAACAGGAATATGGATCAATACTAATGAAACCTCAAAATATAGAATGAACTCCCCTTATATGTGTGCATACATGAATATGTAGTAAGAACATATGCACATATTTAGGTTAATTCTTTTGGTGAAGTTCAACCTATATTTTGGATCCGAGGAATACAACAGGGTATAAGAATACAAAGTAGAATGCATACCTCTTTTGTTCTTTATATCCAAACGAGACTAATCATGAGATATAACAATAAGAGAGTTAGTCTCATAAATAGATTTGTCATTATAAATGCATACATGTTTGGATTTTCCTTTTGTTTATCCAATGAATTTGATTTGTCATTAATCACATACATGCCTTCATGATTATCACCTTTATATCCAATTTAGACTAAACAATAAGTATATTAATAAACATGTTAGTCTCACAAATGCATTTGTCATTAATCACCAAAACACTCCATTAACATATAATGGCGGGCTAGATTCTTCAGCGGGGCATAACTAAATTTTAATTGTAATGTAGACCACCATTTGTGGTCTTTCTCAGTTAAATTGTATGTATACTGTATAGGTATGGGTGATGTTAGCATAATAATTCGTACCACATTTCTAGATACATCACAATTCCTCAAATCCTCCAGTTTGATCGCTTCTTTCCGTGAAATTTGCTTGCTTTTCACGGCAAAAATCCTGCACTGGCCAGCTTCTTGGGTGCGACATGGGCGTGGTGGTACCTGTCAGGCTGTTCACTCGGTGCATGCTTCAGTTGGTCACGCTCAATCCGCCCCAATGTTGAGGTGAATTTTTTTATTGTTTTGCTTAGTGTTGTAGATCTGTTGTTTTTTAAAAAGATATTTTTTTAGATGTCTTTACCTTAGTTTTTTGATGTCCTTGTTTCGCTGTTTAAGTAGATTTGGTCCTGCGTGTAATTTTGGTTTGATTAATTCTGACAGGTCAATAATTGCATCCAGTATTCATATAGTTCATTTTCCACATTTGGTGGTGATGATACTATTGAGGGTTGACCTGTCTGCTCTTCTTTAGTTCTTTTATGTCCCACGAATTGACACCCAAACAGTTGTACGTGCATATTCTTTCTCACTGTTAGAATATGTCCTCCAAAATTGGGCCTTTCGTGCTGTTTACTTTGATGTTGTGTCTGTTTGTTTAATTATGGAGAAGGATATTGCAATGTTATCTTGCATTGATCTATGCTATAATACATTAGCATCTTGCTTCTCAGATCTTTTCGTATTGCTCGTGTCAGTATTTAATGGGCATGTTATTCCTGAATTGCCATTCACATTGGGAAGTGCTATTGGTTGATTTTACAAATGAGCAGGCTGAGCTATCCATTTAGCTCGAAACAGTGAAGATCCGCATTTGATATGTGCATTGCATTTACTCTTAAGTTCCCTTTGGTGTACTGTTATGTTCAGATTACGGATCCTCATTAGCTGGTTGTGTTCTAAGGTAATGTGATGTGTTTTTTGTGTTTGCCTCCGCGCCAAGGCACAGGCAGGCATCTAGTATCAAATGAAACATGGTCATAGATGTTTAGAAATGTTACAAACGAGGACTTAAACGCTGGCTTTGTACTTTCCGTCGAACATCAGCTTGAGGTGGAGGTGCCATATTAGCATCCAATTCAGAGCTCTAAAGCAGTCACATCAAATGCATCCAATTCATAGCTCTAAAGAGTCACATCAAATGAAACATGGTCATAGATGTCGACATGGGTGGATCCATCGTCCCTTTAGCCTGGCTAGTTACTCAGACTTGCTAGCGATATGTCATGGTAGCTCCGATGAAGTTCCACGACGATCACGACCGAAAAATAATGTCCTGCCTAGGCAAAACAAGACGGCCGGATTGTATCCTGTGTGGAGATGAGAAAAGTACAATCATATTATTTTCTCATGTGTGTTAGCAAGATTTGCTTGGTTCTGTGTGAAGGAAGTTTTAAGCTGGGAGAGAATTCCCATTTCTCTTGATGATTTTCTGTTGAATTGGTTAGATAGGAAAAAGGCTAATGCATATAATATCACTTTATTTAGTTTTGCAGCGTTTGCTTGGAACCCCTAGAAAATTAGGAACAAAATGGCGATTGAGAAGAATTTTTCTAAGCAACCTATGGATGTGATATTCAACTTTCTATCTTGTTTGCAGCATTGGAAGATTCTCATCTAAGGGGGGGTGACAGGGGTTTCATGGATGTGTTCCTTTCAGACTTTGAAACATGGACGAAGAATGCCGGGATGAATTAGTTAGCTTTATTTTGGGTATTCTCAGCTTGTTCGTCGGTTGTTTTGTTTTGGACCAGCCTGAAAGAACTAACTCTTTAGTGTAAGATCGTGATAGCTGCTGCTTGGTCTTCCTAGCTGTGTTGATTTTGCTCTTAGGTAGTTGGTTGCGGCTGTGGCTGTTGTAATTCTTTCTTGTAAGCTGGGTTCCCCACGTTTAAATCTGTGCTATCTGTAAGTACTTTATGTTGCTTTCAATATAAGCAGGGTTTTCCTTTTGTCAAAAAAAAAACAAGACGGCCGATACTTAGCTTGCCACTTGCCCAATCTTTGGGAAATTCCTGGCTCCGCCATGTTGATAAATTGTTTTGTATCGTGGTTCTATAAAATGAGTTGTGTCACCGTCTTAGAGCATCTTTAGTGTATTGAACCGATATCGATTCAAAGTCATGCCACGTAAGTATTCTAGAAACTAAGCTTGTTTTTCTCCAATGTATTGAACCGATTCCTACTAATAACTGGAATCCACGTCACATTAAAAAAAACACAAAATAATAATATCCTCTTTCATACATTTTTTTTGTTAGAATCGATCCCTCCAGTGTATTAATTGATTCAATGCCTTCTCTCCCCTCCATTGAACTGACTAAAACACAACATTTGAAATAGTCTTATGCTGCGACGGTTCATGGGCTAACGGTTATGATGCATGATTACTTGTTTACATGGTTGCGTCACCTTCCGAGGAGAAATTCTCTCACGTAATGTTTGCGCGAAGTAAGTTGCGTAACAAGGCAATCACACACTACCATTTAAACGGGTAGATGAGTGGGAAAGAAAGTTGTAATGAAATTAGTTATTTGCCTTCTTCTTACTTTCGCTTCGCAAACCTCCAAACTATGAATCATGCTTCTCGTTGGGACAAATTATGCTTTCTATGGTTTTGTAGCATCCACTTGTGGTTTTTTCATTGACATTAAGAAAATCCACAAATACTACTCCCCCTGTTTCATAATATTTGTCTGCAGTCCACCATGAGCATAGACCAAATTATCACTAAATCTAATAAATGATCATACGTACCTCTATTAAATGACATAGCACGACCACTTAACATCTTCTAAATCATTTAAATAGGAGTAGAGAGTGAAAAAATTTATAATAACCACATTTTAGGTTCTTTTAATAAACAAATATATTTAAACGGATACTCTAATACCATAAATAAATATGGAGACACGGATGGAGTAACTTAGGTATAAATATAGTACGACTACTAAAAGCTGAGTTGTGTCAGAACTCAGAACAATGTAACTTTTCCTCATTAATGATGTGGAAGAACCGGTATTAGTTGTTCAATGGCTCAACTGCTTGGGCGCCTAGACACATGGGAAAAATCTCAAAAGGATACGTCTTGAGTCATCTGACAAGGATTTTTAATCAAGTCAATATTTTCAGATAAAATCAGAGTCTCTATCAAAGCAAACCCACAGATAAGAGGCTCATTTTATAACGGTAATGAACCTATGACCAGTATTAAAAGAAAGTCTAACTGTCACCCCTTCAATAGCTATAAAGGGGGTAGCCCATGTATTCTGTAAAGACATGTTCATATTCATTCAACAGTATTTGGACACTATGATCATTCGATCTAAAATCAGAGTCTCTATCAAAGCAAACCGACATATAAGAGGCTCACTTTATAACGGTGATGAACCTATGACAGTATTAAAAGGAAGTCTAACTGTCACCCCTTCAATAGCTATAAAGGGGGTAGCCCACGTATTCTGTAAAGACATGTTCATATTCATTCAACAGTATTTGGACACTACGATCATTCGATCTATTCGGTAACATCCTGTGAGACCCCAGGGTATTTAACTTGTAATACTTAGCCACCCACTTGACCCTAGTATCACAAACCAAATATCACGTGCCTCGGGAAAATGTATACATCCCAGAAGTGCTGTACACACACCCTTTTACAAAATCATGCATCAATTCCATACAAACATAGAAACGAAGCACAAAATTAAACAAAAGACATACAATATAGAGATTTATTACACAAGGGGCCAACCGGCCACCAAAGTTAAAACTTAAATAACAGCGGAATCAATTATGCCATAAGATGGCGATAAACAAAAGCCAACCGGTTTGCCGATACCCCACAAGGCAAACTGACCGGGCCGCCAGCTAGTCGTCAAAGCGAAGTCCACTCACAAAAGTTAATCCCTTGGGGATCAATCTCCTCTGCAACAATTAATTAAGCAAAGCAAATGAGTACAAAAATATACTCGCAAGACTTACATGTAGTGTAACAGCCTATACATATGCTACATGCAAGCTTATTTAAGTGGAGGAGGCTCTAGACTCATTTTCAGCATAAAACAAGTTTTCATTTGCAATAATGTAATAGATTTAAAACAGTTTTACAATCTATTTTTATTTGACAAAAACAGCGAGACAACAAGTAACAATGTTAACAAGACATCCTGGAAGTGGCTAACCCAATAGCCACCCCAACAATAGCATGAATTCCCCATTCATACCACTCACATCAAGTTTTAATTAAATGTTATAGTCTAGTTCTTGCACGACCTTACCAAGCATGTCCATAACCTAGGACGAGGCTATTCGAATAGTTTGAACCCTGCAGGGGTGTACCAATGTACCCACACGTGAGACTGCCTTTTCGCCAAGCTATTTAGCACACTTCTTTGGTATGCTTAAGACGGCTAGTCTTACATGACACTTTCCAATGGATTGTGCTAATTAAGAGTCACACCCAAACCGAAGAGTATGATGCACCGCCCACTTAAGCAATCATGCGGGTGCTCCCCTCCTTACAAAAACAAACATTTTTTTCTTTACAACAACCACCAGCGACTCATAATTAACACCCCCAAAGTACTTAGTCAAGAGAGGTTCCATATCCCCCTCGTGTGGTTAGCACACAAAAATCGCTTGGCTTAGTGACACAAGTAACTCGGTCCTTGTTGACCCGGGCACCATTCCAGTTACACCATAAGATCACACCATCAACCATTGTGCCCAAGTCTCAAATATTTCATTTTTAGTTTCAGTTTTTGACTTTACAAAGTAACAAAGCACAAAGTGCTGAGCATAATGGTAATAATAATTTTGTGTGATCAAAGTTATCGACTAAGTCGATAACCGCCTAATTCTACCGGTAGCTAAGCATTTCTAAGCATGACACCGTAAAGACAATAAAAGAGCATAATTCAATCACCAGGCTCTAATTCACCGGCGAGATTAATAACTTATGGTTAGTGGCAGGGGATAACAATTTAAGGGCAACCATGCAATAGGAATAACTACCTCTACTCGGGAAAATTTACTTTGACACAAAAGCATGCATACATACAATTTGTAAACAAAGTATTAGACTTTAAAAGTAATGGGATTATTATGATCAAACTGCTTGCCTTGCTGAAGATGCTTAACCTGCTGCAGAGGATCACTCACACAATCAACGAACTAGTCGGCACCTAACTAAAGTGTAACACCCCAGCCCAACACTGAGCCTAGAATGCTACTAAACTACCCTTAACAACTAATATTCATCAACACACTATAAAATTTCAGCAAACAAAGCAATAATAAAAACCAACCATGGGTCCCAGAAGAACATGAATAAAAAACTAATCAAGCATGAATAAATAAGCGAGGGGAACATAACAAGATATTAAGTCTAAAACAACACCAACCAGTAAATCCAAAACATTGGAACCAAATAGACTAGTCCAAACATTCATCTAAGCTTATTCAAAATTCTAACATGTTCTAAAAAGTATCCCAGCAATAGTGAATCAAATAGTTCTCATGGTAACTAGTCATGTGATTGAAATATAAAACTATTCCATGTGCTCTAGTCCCTCTCAAGCGTGGCGCCCTCAACGATCACCTAAAACAACAAAAGAGCAAGAGTGAGTCCACGACTCAGCAAATACATCAATATACAACGAACAATAATAAATCACAGTATTCAATAGCTTCATTATCATCACATGTCCTTCTATCATTATTCTCATGCCATTCTCTTATCTTTGTTTCCATACGCATTCATCTCATGTCTCAATGCAATTCTATTCTACATGTCCACATGCACTTCTTTCGTGTATACCGGTATAGCATGAGTGAACGCTCGCGACAACGTTCACTCTCAAGCCCGCTCCTCCTTAAGGATCGGGGACCTCCTCCACTCCCGTGGAGTTGTAATCAATCATGATCACCTTCTTATATGCAAAGATGCTTATGGATGCAAAAATGCATAATTTCATCACATTCATCATATCAATTTTCCTCATGTTCATCAACAAGATATAGTCATACCATTCCATTGCTTGCAATTAAATAAAAATAAAAGCACAACAATAATGGTAACGAATGATAAATAAATACAATGATCAATCATTGATCGCCGCTCACCATGCACTTGCCTTTACTAGTTATGACGCACGCAGTCCTGCTAGAAGATGGCAACAAGCACGACGCTCTCCTACAATAAACACTCAAATCTCAATACAAGCTACAAAGATCACAAGAACAATAATTAATTTGACATCGCCCTACACGCCCCCAAATCCACAACGCTTCCTAATATGAACCGTCACCCTTGTCGCTCCAACAAAACATGCTAGTTCCTCTCTCTCCTTTAATATTCCGAGAGAAACACATAAATACGAAGCATACAAAGACTAACTAGCCATTGACTCATCTTTAATATTTAAACATGCATGTATACAATACTACGGTCAAACTAGTTAACTACTAATTAGCATTATTTAATTAACCTCTCTCTCTCCTACTAATCCAAATTATTGAACCGCATGCAAACAAAGCAATCTGTACTACTAAGTTTCTAGCACTAGTAGCCAACACTAATTAACTACTACAAAAAAATATGGATGCATGTGTACTAGTTAATGCATCCCTCTCCCTTAACTAATTAGTCCTAGCAGCTACTAGCACACACGCACAACACTAGATCCCATGCGTGAAAAAGCAGAGCAATTGAATAGTCATAGCAATGCATTGATCTCTAATTAAAACGTTGCAGCACCATGTAATACTTCTTAACTAATACATCAGCACTATCTAGTTTCTCTCTACCTTAACTCTTCAATTAAAATTTCATAGCAATTAAATATTCATAGTCCTGCATCCCTAATCAATGCATCTATTAAAATAATCACTATTACAATTAATCTCTCTCTCTCTCCCTACTACAATCAATGGAACTCACGCAAGCATATCTCATTAAATTAATCCTAGCCATGTAGCCTCGACTAGACATAGCAGTACACACTTATCAAATCATAGCAGTACAGAAACAAGAAAAAACGGCAGAGACAAACCTACGCCCGGGCAGTCACTAGAAAAGAAGAAATCACATGCATGCGGTCGGTGTTGGCTGATTACTCGCGTCTTCGGCATGAGCCAACACACAAAGGCTACACACTGCGGCGAGGATGGTGGATTTTCCCACGACGCTGCAGCGACGTCGTTGCACTCCAGCGAAGCGAAGCGATCCAAAAGTCTCCACGCACCGGCGATCGCAAGGAAGAACTACTGGCGGCGCACGGGTGGGAGCAAAAATAAAAGACAGCTAGGGTTTTCTAGAACCCACTCCCCCCACGATTTTTTATTCCGACATCAGCCAACTCCCCCTAAAACTCTAAAATACCTTATTTTCACATATCCCCTTTTATCTAATTACGCATAGGCCCTCAAGGGTTAATTTGAGGATATTACAGAAAGAACGAAAAAGAACCGATAAAAACGAAGAACACTGAAAAGACACAAAAACCAACTTCAGCGAAAAGCTCTAAAATTTTTATAGTAGGTAGATCATGATTTTAAAGGAATTTAGCAATAAGAACCAATCGATTTGGATTCTCAATGCAAAAGTTATGGCCAAAAGAAGATCTATCTGCTGGAAAATGCTGAAAAATTCACTTCGGTTACTATTCATCCGAAATTAATTTTTTGGCAAAAATTTCCAGAGAGGTGTTGCACCTGAAATTTTTATGGTAAATAAAGCACCACATAAGAGAAACAACACAATTGGATTCACCTCATTTGGAGTTAGGATGCATTTTCTATGATTTTTCAAAGACATGAAAAAGTGCACAAGTTAAATGCAATTGCAAAACTTTTAAACACAGTAGCATGCCTAAAACCTATTTTAAAAAATAAGCTTACTAACAGAGGAAACCAACAAAGTTGATTTCACACAAAAATGAGCTACTGAGAATTACTTATGCATTTTTCAAGTTAAATAAATTTTTAAAGCATCAAATAAAGCTAAACTAATTTTAAATCTATTAACACAATTTTCTGGAGCAACACTAAGCTTACAACCATTTTTAGATTAAAGCTTAGTTAAAACCAGAGCTAACAAAATTCGAATCACCCAAAAATGATTTAAAATGAATTAGTTATGATTTTTTTAAAGTTTATTACAATTTTCAGTTGATAAATAAAGCTTACCGGGAAAATAAAACAACTTTACTCAAAAGAAGAGATGTGGCGCAACGTGGGTCGTCGATCTGGAATCCAACGGCTCACGCGCCTCGAAGCACAGCGCCACGCGCGCACCAAATGCTAAGGAAACCGATGGATCAAGATCCAACGGTCCAAAATGATCGAGACTTCGGACGGTCAGAAAGTCACAACAAATCACAGCCGCTGATCAAGAATCGGACGGTCCACAGCGCTTGGGACGTTCGGACGGTCCGAACGACACCGCTGATCTGAGCCGTCGATTTGAAATCGGTAAGACTGGTCAAGCAAAAATAACTCCTAAAAGAGGGAAGAACTTGATCATAGGTAAAGAAGTCCTTACCTGCTAGTCGAGAATCTAATTTCTCGATTTCATCATTATGGGAAGCAATGGTCTTTTCATACCGCTCCTCCCATAATCTAATATCCTTTATGTTTTTTTAGCAATGCGGATGGTCTCAAGTATGATCATGGTTTTTCTTGATCCTTAGTTTCGAGCCTTCGATTCGAGCTCAATTTCTAAAAAGAAATGAGAGTTAGAAAAGGAAAAGAACTCGTAAAGGACTACAGGTAAAGAATTGCTTACCTGCTCACCGACATCTTAATCTCTCAATCTCTTGATCTTTATCTCTGGCAATGCGAGAAATCTCGTGAACAACCAAAGTTTTATCTTTGACTTCATTTTGGAGCCTTCTCATTTCGTCTTCTTTTTCTGAAAAGAAGTAAGAGTTAAAAAGGTAAAGATCAACGACATAAGCAGTCTTAAGTTCAGCACTTACTATTTATCACTTCCTGCAAGTTTTAAGTTGCAGAGTTGGTCTCCTAGAGTTTCTTCAAGAGGTCTTCTTTTTCTTCCCTTAGCTTTTTTGTCTCAGCTTTTTCATAATCAAGCGAGTCAGCCAGGGTCTTTTCATCACTTTTTAACCTATAAAGGTTAAGAATGGACATGAGCACTAACCAGGTGGTCGTAAGTTCTTCTACGACCATTGATCTAGTCATAAGTTCTTCTACGATCAGCACCTAGTCATGAGTTTTTCCACGACAAACCCCATAAGCATTGTATAAGTAGTCAAACCAAAAATGACTACGAGTAACAGTGACTTACCACCTCTCTGCCTGTTCACAAAGTTTCGCTTTCTCCTATCGCAACTCTACAAGTTGTCAGTGATATTCACCAACAGTAGCAATTTGTTCCAGAGCTTTCTGCAAGAAAAAGGGCAATAAGAAACAAGGAAAGACCACACATATAAGTATCCTTAAAATACTTACATTCATGGTCGTCCGAGCAAACATTGAGAAAACCATCGATGGATTCTTCAGCTTATCTATCTTTGCGATACGGTCCCACCAAATCTTCTCGAGACGCTCGTTATCGAAAATTTCCCCTCTATTAGGGATATCCTTGGGATGAGGGACTTGATCGCGGGATCTAATGGCAGAAAACTCCACGATGGAAGCAGGGCCAAAGAAATCAGAGCATAAGTTGAAGTACTCCTCTTCTTCTGATTCTATAGCAGTAACCTCTTCTTGAGGGCCAGGGGGAACGTCTACGACAACTTCCTTCCCGGTACGGTGATCAGAGCCGAGCCGAGCTGCCCTCTTGGCTCGGCTCGGCTCGTTTCCAGCCCTAACCACTGAGGTGGTCGTGGAGACGGAGGTGGAGATAGCAGAGGCAGCGGTAGGAACCTCTAGCCAAGGTGGTGGTGCATCTGATCACCGTGCATCTGATCACGATCGGAAAACGGCTCGAGCCGGCTCGCGAGGGCTCGCGAGCCAGAAAAGTTCCTTCTAGCGGCTCAGAGCCAGGGAGCAGAACGATCCCAAGAACAGTGCATCGATTCAATCAGCAAAATCACTGATTCAATCAACAAAATCCGTGCATCCATTCAATGATTCAAACAACAAAATCACAAGTAAAGACACAAGAACTAGATTCAACAATCAGTGCATTCAATAATCAAGAAGAGGATGGACATGCAGGGCGGCGGATGGAGGGCCAACGCCCGTCGGTGGAAGGCAGCCTCGGCAGCACGTCCATGGCCACCGTGTCGTCGAGGCCGAGCTGGAGGAGGGCCGCTGCCATGTCGAGGCCGAGCTGGACGAGGACGGCGATGTACCCAAGGACCAGCCCGACACTCACGAGCACTAGCGCAGTACTAGATGGACCTCCGTGAGCCCAAGCACGGTAGAGGAGGGTGACAAGGCCGTTGTCCACGACTTTCTTGACGCCGCCCCGAGCAAGGGAAGGCGCTGGCGTCGTCGCCCCGAGGCTCACCACGTCCACCATGAGGAGAGGAGGAGGCGGCGATGGCGCGAAGGCGATGCCCTCGTCGACGCGATGCAGCGAAGAGGAGGGAGAGGTTAGAGGAGGGAGGCGACTCAGGCGAGCAGCAGCCAGCAGCATTTGGGCGGATGGAGAGGGAAGCGGCGGCGGATCGAGAGGATTGGGCGGATGGAGAAGGGGATCGGGTGGGGTGAGGGAAGGTCGTGAGTTGGGAATTGGGATTTTAGTAGGGAGGACTTGGGGGCAGAGGGGGACAAATGAGCCAAACGAGCCGGCCGAGCCGCTCACGAGCGGCTCGAGCTCGGCTCGAAAAAATCATGAGCCAGAAGTTGGGCTCGGCTTGGCTCGAAAATTTACGAGCCCGAGCCGAGCCGTAACGAGCCCGAGCAGGCTTGCGAGCCTCGAGCTACTTTTCCAGCCCTATCAGTGGTCGTAGTAGCCGCCTCAGTGGTCGTAGTAACCACTTCAGGAGCCACGACTTTCTCCACCACCTGAGCAGTGGATGATCCTTCAATCACTTCCACTATCAACTCTCCATCCGTTGGAGAAGTGACAATGGGCTTCTCAACAGAACAGAAGCGTTCTCGGGGGCTAAAGGAGTTGGGCTAAGATCAACAAAAGGAAAGCACGTTAAGTTATGAAAAGCAAAAGGTAAAAGTTGTCCTTACACTTTAGTCTTTCTCATATACCTCTGCACTCTGGATCTAACCAGGAACTTATGAGTCACCTTTCCAACGGAAGATTTCTTTAACTTCTTCTCTACGACCATGTCTAGTCGGAGTTCAAGTTGAAGGATAGGCTCAGCCACGACCACGTCTGGTCGTGGATCTTGAATAGAAGCCACCTCTCGGCTCTCTTGACTCTCCGGATGGCCAAGACCAGTCTCGACCACTCCAAAAGCTGCGCTTCCCTCAACTACAGGTTCTGTTAACGCAGCATTTTCCTTCACGAAAGACATAAAGTCCTTCTAGTTATCCTTTTCTAATTGCTTAATTAAGCCAAGAGAGGCTGAAACTGTGAAAGTATTCTTGGCATAATAGAAGGGTACCTTGGCCTTGCGGGTTTTGCGCTTAAGAGGTTCAACTACTTCGACCTCCTCAGCTTCAGCTGCTTCAATCTCCTTGGCTTCAGTTATAGCCATATCTACAGCAGATTTTGCAGAGGATCTAGTCGAAATAAAAGAACTTGAGCTTGCACCGCCCTTATCGATGACTTTCACAAGTCGACGCTTCTTAGACGGAGGAGCTGGACTTTTCTCCGTCGCCATCCCTACGCCAATGGTTATCAGTGCGACCTCTTGGTCGTCCTGACGGTTTTCTATCCCTACTTTCTGAAGAAAACAGAAAAAAAAGAATTACTGACCAGTCGTAAGAATTTCTACGACCAGTATCCAGTCGTAAGTTTTTCTACGATATTTCCATGATCGTAAGTTTTTATACGATCACTACCTAGTCGTAAGTTCTTCTACGACAACCAAGCAGTTGTAAGTCTTTCTACGACTACGAAGTCCTAAGGATAAAATCAACACTTGATTACCTTCAGGCGTCTCATCTTCTCCTCTAAGGATACAACTGCAAGGATTTGAGTAGCCACCACTCTAGATGGTGGAGATTTCTCACAAACAAGTTTGACTCGAACGTCAATCTCTGCTTATGAAAGGTCTGTGCAAATAGATAAGACATTCATTAGATCACTTTGAAGAAGACCAAACCGAGAGCTAAGTCGAAGATTCACTTACCCTCCTTATAATCTCTGGTCGGGTCTTGTGGCTCCGTATACCTCCACATAGGAGGTATGCGTTTCTTCAAAGGGCTGATGCGACGTGTGATGAAATCCTTCACCACATGCCATCCGGTGAGCCCCTCTTCCTTCAAATCCTCGATAGCTTGAATATAGGGGGCAATTCGGCCAAGATCCTTGGGAATAAAATCCCCAGAATGAATCTTCTCGGTAGCCTTCCCCACAAAAGAGAGGTTGTCATCTTGGGTGATTTTCTATTAAAACCACTTCTTCCTCCATCCCGGCCACAAAGACCGGATGAACATCTGAATGTACTCTTTCGACTTCCCGTCATGGAGCTTCTGATCGCAACTCCCAGCAATTCCAGTTTGTCGAGCCATTCCATAATAATATTGGAAGAGCTCGAGGTCCGCTGGAATTCCTAGGTATGCCTCGCACAAGTACATAAACACACTTAATATTGTGATGGAATTGGGACCAAGGTTTACCAATTCCACCCCAAAGTGCTCGAGTACGAGCGTAAGAAAAGGGTGAGCAGGCAATCGAAGATCACACTCACAATACGCTTGGAAGACAGAGATTTGCCCAAACTCCCCCGATGGCCAATGCTGCCCAGCGGCCGCAATCCACTTCACAAGAATCTTCTCTGGAATCTTCCCGACGGCAACCAAAGCTTGAATCTTCACCGCATCCATCTCCGACTCGGCCCATTCTAAACGGTTCGGCCATCTCTCGTAAAGGAAGGATTTGGATTGGGGAAGGTCTTAAGAGAAAGCTTGATCTGGTCAGCGGTGGAGAAAGCAAGAACTCAATGAACAGCGGGAGCGATTTGGGGGAAAGTAAAAAACCCGAATCTCACCCCCGGTAAGTATTTATAACCACGTGCTTGAGTAAAAGACGTGGCAATCCAAGGGTTACTACTGCTTCGGGAACTGCTCCAACGGACAGGCCTATGAGAGTCGATTACGATTCTCTAGTTTGTCTGTTCGAGAAAATCAGGTTTGTCTTTGCACCCCAAGCAAAATTACTTCCTTAACCAAGTCTTTCTGGTCAAATGAAATATCAATCAGAAAGGTTTTACTTCTGATCACCATACTACGATCACTTCGTAGTCGTAAGGTTCTCTTCGACTACCTAGTAGTCGTAAGATTTCCAACAGCTTTCTTGACCAAGTATATTTCTGGTCAAAATGATGTACAAGTGTCAAATAGTTTTTCCTTCGACCATTGTTCTATAACCCTCTCGTGGTCATAAGACCATCTACGATTTCTTTCCCAAGTAAGTTACTTTCACTTGAAGCTGGGGGGGGGGCTAGATGATGAGGATCTAATAATCCTTATTTTATCATTTATCTATAATTCTTATTATGGGTAAATAGGACGTCATATGGTCCCTGAGTATACCCCATATATTTACAAGGGAGAAGCCAACCAGGTGGTCGTAAGTTCTTCTACGACCACCCCCATAGTCGTAAGTCATGATCGTAAGTTCTTCTACGATCACTATCCAGTCGTAAGTTATTTTACGACTACCCTATGGTCGTAAGCTCTTCTACGACCAGGTCAGCTACGACCACCATATGATCAATAGAGCCTACAGACGAGTGGGTCCAATTGATTAGGGAATTCAAACAGTCAATATACGCTGTTATTCTACGGAGTAACAGCACATAATACTCTATTATCTCTGACAAGTAACTGCCAGACAGCACGGAGGAGTTAATACCCCGGTGATTACTGCAAACATGCACCCGTTATAGGAACTGATGAGGCGTCACTTCACCTGGAGAAACGGCCACTCCTTCACCGACTATATAAAGGTGGCGGTCAGAGAGGAACGGGACGAACAACAGGAAACGAGATAGAAGGCAATTGGGAAGATAGGCACTATCCTTTGTAATAGTCTTTGTCTTTCTTCTGATTGTAGAAAATACACTCAATACCATACACACACATGAGTAGGGTTGTTATTCTCTCCGGAGAAGGCCTGAACCTGTATAAAAATCCCCATGTCAATCTCTCTACGTGATTTCATTCTTGGAGACCCCCCGAATCAAACAATCTTTACGTAAGATCGGTTCTAAAACACCAACAAGGTGAAAATCAAAGAGGTATGCATTCGACATCATATTCCTAAATCATGTTGCATTCCTCGGATCCAAAACATAGATTGAACTCCACTAATAATGTAACTTGAATATGTGTATATGTTCTCATTACACATTCATGTATGCAAACATTTAGGAGGAGTTCACTCTATGTTTTGTGGTTTCATTAGTATTGATCCATATTCCTTTATCAACAAATATTATGGATCTTTACTTTGAAACATATCATATGAGTATACAAAACTTGTGTAGTTTACACATACTCATATTTATCTACATTCAATTACTAACAATTGTGATGGTTGTCATCAATTACCAAAAAGGAAAAGATTAGAGTATCTTGTCCCACCATTATGAGTTAATGGTAAGTTATGGTAATTAAGGACAATCACTTTGTGAAAATAAAATTTTTCATGAGTTGGTAAAATAGGCTGAGTTCCATGATGATAAAAACTTTGGATGACATCATGAGTTGATTGTCATCAAGTCAAGATTCGGGATAAAGGAAATCATCATGTGTTGATGATGTTCAAGAAGAGGATATGCTCATGAGTTGATCACTAAGTCAAGAGAAGACTCATCATGTGTTGATGGAGGGCACGTGAGGAAGATCATCATGTATTGATGATACTCAAGTCAAGATTCAGGATGAAGGATGTCATCATGTGTTGATGAGCATCAAGACAAGATCCCGAAGTAAAGAAGATCATCATGTGTTGATGATATTGAAGTCAAGAGTTTGGAGTAAAGGATGCATTATGTGTTGATGTGTATCAAGATCTCTAAGAAGATATGGTCATGAGTTGATCATCAATTCAAGTCATCATGTTTTGATGAGCGTTCAAGTCAATGACCCAGTCTAGAAGTGAAGATGTGCGTCATCAAGCTTCAAGAGGATTCTCAAGGCAAAGGTATGACTAGCTGGGGCTAAGGATGTGTTCCTAGTCTTTTACCGGTCTCGGTGTTTGGTTAGAAGACCGGATTGCTAGTATAGGTTGCCGTACTATTAAGAGGGGTCTTTGACTAGTAGCTTAAGTGTGTCATGTGTTGATAGCTCATTGTGCTTGCTTTAGCCCTCTTTAGCATGTTGCTATTATTTGCAAATGTGTTTTGCAAATAGATTAAGCTCATGCATAATCTCTGTAGCATGAGACTATACTTTGCAAATGTGTTTTTGCAAATGGTTGAAGTCCATGCACCTTCTCCTTGCGGCATGATGCTATTGTTTGCAAATGTGTTTTGCAAATAGTTGAAGCTCATGCATAATCCTTGTAGCATGTGACTTTAGTTTGCAAATGTATTTTGCAAACGGTTTAAGTCCATGTACTTATTCCTTGTGGCATTGATTCTAAAAGTCGGCAAAAGTGTTTTGCAACTTGTTGAGAATCTTGCCTTTAACCTTTGTTTGCATCGTGTATCAATTGGCAAATGTGTTTTGCAAGTTGAGTTGAAGCGAAGTGTAAAATCCTTGTTTTCCAGTCTGTGCTTTTTCTTGGAAAGCGGTAGTACCGACATTTTCTTGGCGGTATTACCGATGTGCGGTAGTACCGGAGTTCCTTGAGCGGAACTACCGCTTCCCAGTCGGACCGAACTTAGAGCGGTACGTATTTTCTAGTACGACACCTTTTTGAGCATGAGTTGGTCTCTTGGAAGGCGGTAGTACCGTAGTGCTTAGAGCGGAACTACCGCAACCCGGTTCTACCATTTTATGAAGTGGTACGTTATTTCCAGTGTGTCACTTTCGGACCTCAAAGGAAGTGGTAGTACCGCAGTGCTTTGAGCAGAACTACCGATGAACGGAACTACCGTGTATTACTTGGTGGTAGTACCGCGACGCATTTCTAACAGCTATTTCAGAGGGTTTGATATAGCCACATGATTAGTGTCGATGGAGGTGCGCTTAGTATCGATCGATGAACAGCAGATTACCGCTTCGTCGATTTTTCAGAGCTTTTTCTCCCAACGGCTAGTTTTTGTGTGTTTGCTATAAATACCCACCTTGGCCACTTGTGTGAGAGTTGCTAGTGCCATATTCATTTTTATTGAGCTAAGAGTAAGACCTCTACACTGTTTTGTGCACGTGTTGCACTTAGTGAGCTTTGAGAGGCAAACCCTAATTGCATGTGTTGCAGTGTATAGTGGATTGTGTATCCACTTGAGCTTAGACACTTGATTTGTTCAAGTGAGAGTCGTTGACTTGTTACTCTTGGTGTTTGTCGACACCTAGACGGTGTGGAGGCGTCGTGGTCCGGTGATCTTTTTAAGAAGCTTGTGAGAAGGCCCGGCGTTTGTGAGTGGCTTGGTGCTCGCCATCTCCGGAGTGGAGGAAGAGCAACCCCTAGTGGATCGAGGTGTTGGTTCTTGTTAGAACCGGTCCAAGTGGTTGGACTTACTTCGGAGGTGTTTGGCTTAATTTATGGAGCCGGTCCAATTGATTTTGGGCTTACCTCAACGTGAATTAAGGGAGACCGAAAAGTCTTCGATCACCGCGGTAAAACATCGTTGTGTTGATTTATAATTCCGCATAAAACTTGGTTTTAGCCAAAGAAGTTCTTAAAACCGTCTATTCACCCCCCTCTAGTCGGCCTCTTCGATCTTACACCCCTGCGCTGCCGTCGCCTCCTGCTCCACGCTGGCCAAGTAAGCATCGCCGCCTCCTCCTTGCTTACCACCACGACGCCGCCACCGCCTCCTCTCCTAGCCTCCCACCTCCTCGCTGCAATGTGCCTGATGAGGGCTAAGGAGACCAATGGCCGTGAGAACCGAGTCGTGGCTTGGATTCAGGGTGGAAGAAGGTGGCCATCGACGCATAGCCCTCTTTCTTGTTAGCCGACAATGATTGAAAATGGACAGCACGTCGGAGAGGGAAGTTAGCATCAACTTCAACTTCCAAATGTAAACAATCTATGAACTCAAAATTTTAATTTTTGGGTAGTAGTAGTAGGTGATGTAATAGACATAGTTAATGTTTCGATTTATATATATGTGAAAGAAAAATAATATTTATTATGTGGCTTATGATCTCGTCTGCTGATATGTATCACTCTTTTTTGGAATTATGTTGCAATACACATACACCCTCCTAGTGTTCTGACAAAATTTGGGTGGCGTTGTAGTGTAATCAACATGTGGACACATGTGCTCCTTTCCTTTGCTGATATTCCAACACGCGTCGATAACAATTGCCATGAACTCTTCCTTCCTCTCTTGTCCCTATACTCACTGTTATGGACAGAGAGTACAAAATATCAACAAACACTATGGTTAGCGGAAGATATTTTTGCAAAATTTCCTGTATATATCAAGATTATGTACCAAAAAATACAACAATTTTTACAAATAGTGTATACGTATGCAGGTTTGCAAGCTGAAATTGACATCTGTAATAATATAAAAAGACTTGGCTGACCGCAACCGAGCGTTCCAGGCTCCAAAGGCTCGAGCCACCTTCCCCTCGCTTCCTTGTCTAACCGTTCTCGAATTCTCCACCCTCCCCGTCGATTCGGAACAACAAACCCTAAACAAACCCTAGCTTCCCCATGGCTCGAACCAGGAAGCCCCGGCCCGCCGCCGCAGAGATCTCCCCGGCGCCCCCAGCGGCGGAGGGAGAGACCCCATCGGAGACGGCGGAGGCTGGTGTTAGGGCTGCGGAGGAGGGTGGAGGGGGTAAGGAGATGGAGGTGGAGCCTGCGGTTGAGGAGCGCGGTGAGGTGGAGCCTGAGGAGGCCACGGGGGTGGAGCGTGATGAGGAGGCGGAGGAGGATCCCGACGAGGAGGAGGCGGAGGAGGACCCTGAGGAAGAGGAGGAGGGCGCAGACGAAGGCGAGGGGAATGAGGAGGCGGTGTTGGCGGTTGGCCCCGGAGACGGCATGGCCGCGGCGGCTGAGACGGAGAAGGTGGTGATTAAGGAGGGCGGTGATGAAGATACAGGGATGGAGCCGGCGAAGAAAGAGGGGCCCGATGAGGCTGTGGAGGAGGATGAGGAACCCGAAGAGGCAGGTGAGGAGGAGGAGGAGGAGGAGGAGGAGGAGGAACCTGAAGAAGCAGAGGTGGGCGCGAAGGAAGATGAGGGGATGGAAGAAAAGGCCACAAAGGTCTTGGCAGAAGGCGCCACAGAGAACGGTAAGTGGATGCTATGACACATTTGCTATACAGTTCAATAATAAGTTTTAAATCTGATGGTAATAATCTTGCTATTTGGACTGCATTTGTGTTAGATAGTATGCTTGCGATTGTAGGTGCTAATGTTGGAGTGAACGAGATATTAATGTATACTGCAGGAGAAATCGAGTGTTAGGTTAGCCTTTGTTATTGAATAATGATGAACTTGACCCCTCATTGCTTGCGCTGGATCCAGTTTCAGAGGGGAATGATAAAGACCTGGAAATATTTGTTGGCGGATTGCCCAAGGATTGTGTTGAGGAAGACATTACAATGGTCTTTTCTCAATTCGGGGAGATTGAATCTATCAGAATAATTAGAAACCAGGCAACAAAAAAGAGCAGGGGCATTGCATTTGTTCGCTATGCAAACACTGAAGCTGCAAAGAAGGCTCTTGCTGAATTTGAGGGAATTGAGGTTTTGACACAATGAACCCTTCTGTCCTTTAATTTGTTTTTCTTTGAATCTGTCGTAGACTCGCAGCATATTGAATAATAATCATATTCGCTTTTGCATGTTGTTTTCATCAGGTCAAAGGAAAAAGGTCAGGGTATCAGCTAGTCAAGATAGTAATACCCTTTACCTGGGGAACATCTGCAAGAGCTGGACAAAAGATCAGGCATGATATAACATGCTCTCCAGAAAATCTATGCATTTTGTAATCTTGCAATATTTTATATGGCGATTAGATATTTTCATCTGTGCTATAGTTTGAACTATATGTTGAAAACCAGATTTTCCCTTATTACTAAGTACTTATTCAGGCTGCTGCTTGGCAGTTCTAAAGATATTGGAATTAAACAAATTCAAGTAATCTTCATTTGTGCAAAAAGCTTTTTGTTTAGCATCATCACGCTGTAACTGAAATGTTACTAATCTTGATAACATAATAGCATTTTGCTGTAAGACTAAGAATATTCCAAATACAAAGATGTATAGTCTACCTGAACAATAACCAGAATTATCCAGTAGTTCTAATACAAAAAAGCGTTGATAATTGGTGTTGAGGAGTCGTAAAATACCATGAGTTGCTAAGGAAAGTTTTTTTTTGTTTGTTTAGATACCTATCGAAAACAAATAAATAGAGCTGGGGTTATGGTTAAAGCAAGGGTAAATTTGATTTGTTTTTTTTTACTAAACTACAACTGGAAACACTTAGATGTGTTGCAGAAAATTCATAATTAATCAATAAATGTTGGAAATGTTAAAAAGTAATGTTATATACAGAAGTGCAAAAAAGGAAATTAATTCATTAGATCTGACTTGAACCTGTAATTATAACTCAAGAGATATGTTGTTGAATATAGAAGTTGAGAAAATTAATAATAAGAACTAGGTTGTCTAGCCTCATTTGCAAATAAAATAAGGTCATGGAAAGAAGTGGATTTTATGAAATTTTGTTACTATATGGAACTATTTATTTTCCAAAAAGCATGGAAGGACCTAATCTTCTATTCAAACTAAACGCTTAAATACTTCACTATTCATTCTTATTTAACTTGTTGTATTCTATATGGAATATGAGAAGAACAAAATTCCACAATCCTCCTAATGTTTCTCAAGATGGGAAAACTTTTACTTCATTTAGTTTACTTGTTTTTCCTATTTTCATTGTTAGGTGCTAGACACTTTAAAAAATATTGGAATTGAAGAATTTGAGATTAGTTTGCCTGATGATCACACTGGAGGAAGAAACAGAGGATTTGCTTTTCTCAAATTTGCTGCACATGACAATGCCGAAGCTGCATTTCAGCGGTTAAAGAGACCAGATGCAATTTTTGGCATTGATAAAAGTGCAAAGGTATCTTTTGCTCGACCCCCTATAAAACCAAGTGAGGAGCTTCTTATGAAGGTAAGCATCCATTGCCAGTCTGATATTTTCTAAGATGTCTTGCGGAATGTTGAGTTTGATTTTATTGTTCTATTTCATCAATTTTTGCTATTATGAGTGAACTAAGCTTTTGAATTAAATCCTGAGTCAGAAATAGCAGTTCATAATATGCAATTCCTGGCCATTACTCCATATTTTTGTCTTTTTGATAAGATTAGGGGAGTACAATTGCTCAGCTAGGTTTGTTTGGAAATAAACGTAAATTTTGGTTGCACATTTTTGGAACTGAATCATGTAACCAAAAGCAAGCCTTAATCATAACCAAATATACCAAAAACATTAGTCGGTTAATTGGCACTATCGTTGAGTTGTTAATTTGTATCTCTCCTGACATAAGAAACACCTAACTTCACAACATTTACTTCTACCAAGAGTCTAATTGTCACAGAAGATCCAATACACAACCAGCTCAAGAGAGGGGGGATCCACATTCACCACCCATGACCACGGCCCAGCCCACATTCCCCATTCTCCTCCCATTCACACGCAATCCACTTTTTTCCTTCCTGTCTCTGTTACCTATTATCTCTGTCAAGGTTATTAAGTCGGTAAGTCGACACTACCCTCCTAGTGACCGACTAGTCGAATGTTACTGTTCATATGGTGATGGTGCACGCAAAACCTGTTAGGTTTTTTTTACAGTTTTTTTTTTCCGAAATCCCCATCTTACCCCTCGTCCAATTGAAAAAATATAGGTACATGTGGGGTCCACGTTCCATTCTTATCCTTCCCCACCACCGATTTCTCTCCTCCACTCATTCCCTCACCTTCATTCCCTCACCTACATCTCTCTCCCCCAACCGATCCGTGACCGGAAGGAGTTGGCCTGTGATGATGGAGAGGCGAGCTAGCTAGTGAGGAACAGAGAGCGACGAGGGAACAGAGAGGAGAGAGCTGTGGTGAGGGGACTGGGGAGATTACCTTCGGTGCCGACGAAGGGTCCGTGAGCCGAGGCTGTCTTGTGGGATCTGGAGGGAGATGAAGCTGGGAGACGACGGGCGGAGGCGAGTTGGGAGCTTCAGCTCCCGCTGAGGGAGACAAAGGGCAACGCCGACTTGGAGCTTCAGCTCCCACCGAGGGAGACAAAGGGCAGCGCCGGCTTGGAGCTTCAGCTGGGAGCTGCGGCCGAGGGCAACGATGGGCGGCGGCGAGCTGGGAACTGAGGGCGAGGGCGACGAGCTGGTTGTGAGCCGAGGGCGACGAAGTTTTTGTGTGAGCTTTCACTCCCTCTGTCTCTCTATGAGCTCTTCACTCCCTCTGTGCTTTGCTGCCTCCCTCCCTCAGTCACTCCCCTCAGCTCTTCTCTGTGACCCCACCTTCCCCCGCGGCAAGTTGGCCGACTTGCCGCCGCCTGGTCGACTAGTCGACAGGCAAGTCGACAGGTTGCCCGACCTGCCTTGGCAAGCGAGTCTCCGAACCAAGTCACCTCTGCTCCACCGACTAGTCGACGGCTTAATAAGCATGCTCTCTTTCTTAAATCCACCTTGCAATTGTGCTTCTTGCCTTCCTCGCTGCTCAAGCTTGCAGTTGGGTAATTTCGCCAAGATTTCTCGTGTGTTGGTGTGGCTTACCAGCAACCTCCTGTTGGCGGTGCTGGACAGAGCTCTTGGCATGGGGCAGAGTTGACCAACCACTCTCGTTCTCGCCATACTGCTTGTTGGTGAGGCGATATTTTGTGTATAATATTTCCAGAATATCTGTTCGTTTTTCTCATGCTGCACACTAGGAGTTAGGGTGGCCAAATTTGTCGACCAGGTTATGTACCAAAGAGTTCTGGAGTGCTTTGGATCCACTGTCCAGAATCTCCAGCCCCAATACTCAGGGTTCTGGACTGCTTTTAATACCCTGTCCAGGTCTCCGGCCGCAGGTACTCAGATCTAAGGTGTTTGCAGTTGCACCATGCACATCAGGAATTAGGGTCGCCAAATTCAACATGTTTCACAGAGTTCTGGATCGCTTTTTTATCTGCTGTCTAGATCTCCGATCCCAGTACTCAGATCTGGGGGGTTGCATTGTGCACATCTGGAGTTAGGATCACCGAATTCGGCGATCCAGGTCCTGTACTATGGAGTTCTGGATCGTTTTTGATCTGCTATCCAAATCTCCAGCCCCAGTGCTCAGATCCCTGTTGCATCGTGTACATCAGGAGTTAGAGCTGCCATATTTGACAATCCAGGTCCTGTACCACATAGTTCTGGATTGCCTTCGATCTGTTGTCCAGATCTCCGGCCTTAGTTCTCACATCCAGGGGGGTTGCATCAATCCTTTTTTTGGGGGGAATACAGAACTGATTTGAACAATTTTTAGAAGGAAAGTTTGTTCCTAGGCTCCTTGCTAGCGAAATGACCTTTGCTAAACAACCAAAAGTTTGTCTTTCGGTTTGTGAAATCATAAAAATATCTTAAATAAGCTAGCAATTTCCGCATATCCCACAGCCATGTTCAGTACTATGTTTTGTATGCTAATCTATATTTAACAAAACCACCTAATTTTTAACAATCTTTTAGTACTTTGCATCTGAAGTTATTTTGTCTGTAGGTTGAAACATTATCATTTTTTTTTCATAATTGACTGTTACTTCATCTGTAGGTTAAAACAGTATACCTAGAACATGTTCCTCTTTCTTGGGATGAGAGGAAAGTGGAAGAATGCTGTGGAGGATATGGAAAGATTCAGAATGTTCACCTTTTCCATAAATTTAAAAAGTCAAAAAAGAAAATTGCTTTTGTTGAATTCTCAACAAGGAAGAGCGCATTAGCTTGTGTGGAAGGATTAAACAATACCAAAATTGGAGGTGGAGAAGTTAAGGTATTCTAAATTCTAAATCCTGCTTGTGTTGAATTCAATCTAAATACTGCTTGAGTTGTTTTTGCTAACTTGCTAACATGGCCGTTCTCTTTCCTTACCTAGTTGGTTGCGAGTCTTGCTCGACCACCTTGTAAAATACAACTGGCCGAGAATAGTGCTAAAGGTGGATTTAAGGTCAATAGTGGTGCAACTTCTAAAGCTGCTGACAAATCTGAAAAGAAAAAGGACCAGAAAAGGGAGGTTGTTGTGAAGAAGAATTCACCACGTAAATTACCGAAAGTCGATGAGAGCAAGCTGACCTCTCAAGGCGATGCGGAATTACCACAAACATCCAATCGTTCTAAAGGCAAAAGGAAAGCTGGAAAGAGTAAAAATACCTCTGTAAATGAAAGACCATCAAAGAAAGCACGGAAGAATCGTATGTTCTCTGACAATTTTGATTTCGTAAATTATTTGATTCACGAAAACTGTTTCTTATACTTGTGACTGCGCAGGTGATGTTCTGAGAAGACCTTCAAACACAACACAACTTGGTCGTTCTGCTAGAGCTGCCTATGCAGGACAATCTGCAGGAAATATGATGCATCCTGCAGGACCTCGATATGCAACTAGCTATCAATCTTACCCCAGTTCGGGTGCAGCTTCCAGATCTAAACCAAATGCCCGTGATCTGGTATTAACATGAAAATTCTTGGTCTTCATCTTGATATTTTACTCCTACAATCTTACTTCACATATGTTTCATGTATAAGTTACTTATGTATTCATGCCTTTTAGGAACCTCATGCTGGATACATCCCTCTTGCAAATCGTGTTCCTTCAAGTCGTGTTCAAAGCACCTATGTGAATGATCAGCAGAGGTTTTAATTTTTATGTTCAACTTGCTACTTATTTGGTACTGCTGAGATCTCCCATGAGCTTGTAAATAATTTGGGGTTTTCCATGGTTTCGCAGGACTGCACCATACAATATCCGTCAGATTGGTCTTCCTTACGCTAGAGGTACACTCTTGGAAATTGTTTATTCCGTGTACATGTGCATATGTTAATATTCGTAATAGCCATGCGTAACGGGCACTACCATTTAACTGAGATCTACATTTAAGTATGCCTTAAAATAATCTTTTTTATTAATACCTTAAAATCATCTTTTTTTTTAGTTTCTATTAAGTGACCTTCTCATCTTGTCATTCTATTTCTACATTTCTTGTCATGCATGTTAGGCTATGTACAATATCCATCAGATTGGTCTTCCTTACGCTAGAGGTACACTATTGGAAATTGTTTATTCCGTGTACATGTGCATATGTTAATATTCGTAATAGCCATGCATAACGGGCACTACCATTTAACTGAGATCTACATTTAAGTATACCTTAAAATAATCTTTTTTATTATTTTTTATTAATACCTTAAAATCATCTTTTTTTTTTTTAGTTTCTATTAAGTGACCTTTTCATCTTGTCATTCTATTTCTACATTTCTTGTCATGCATGTTAGGTGTTATCTAGCTTATTAATTGCACAACTTATTATGGGTCTGTCTGGCATCCAGTATAGATTGTTAGCTAAAAGACAATTTTGTTTCAACAAAGTCATGTACTCATGTCTTTTATTAACTGAAAGATTTTTAAAATTTGTAGGTTTTACTAGTGAATCATAAAAACACCGAGTAGTTTATTTTAGTTATGATCACCCTAATTCGAATTACTCACTCTAGATGGGATACATATTTTTTTTTTACCTTTTCTGTCATTATTCCCAGATCTTCCTCTTATGCTCTTCCGTGTCCACCCTCCTTGCGCCTTTTGACCTGCCAGTGGCTCTGCTGTGCCGCTGTCTTATATAGTTGTATCGACCATTTTGCAACCACCTTTTTATCAACCGCGGATTTATCATATCCGAGATCATTATTACAACAGTACAACTATAAATTGTTCATTATGTATAAACAGATGTGTCAAATTTGCAGAAGTTCTTCAATATACATAGTTACTCTAGCGACTAGTGTGTAGCACGAGGTAAGTTATGAGCCATCAAAACTTGCTCACTCATACAGTCCATTTGATGTATCATATCTACTCTGTTCTCATTGCAAGGGTAATGTGAACCATATCACCGGGCCTTTTTAGCTGTGTCTAACAACAAAATACATAGCCTAACATGCAATATCATCATGCTGCATTCTGCAATGGTGAGATGAGCAAAGTACATACTGTACTCCTCGGTGCTGCTGCCAGCCTGACTAAACTTTGCTTGGCCCTATTATGAGAGACTCGAAAGTTGCACATGCATACCCACAGGCTGTGTTCATACTCCATACGATGAGAACAAAGTAGCCATAGTGGGATATAAAATTGGCTGTGCCCAGACTTGAAATTTGCACAAGCATACCCACAGGTTGTGTGCTAAGGAACTTCCATGGAAAAGTTGTCTCTCCGGGAGCTAGACTAACGTAAATTTTCAGCACCAAAGCTGATCCAGTGTTCAACTTGTATAGGGAACCAGTTAACTAAAAGGTAATGGGGCAGAAATTAAGGAGATGAGGTAAAGAGGGGAGCGAACCTCTAATATTTGGTAACTGTTGTCTGTTGTACTATAACTAATTAACTATATAAGAGAATGGGACAGACAACATAACCCAATAGTTTGGATGGAATTTTTAGTGCCATTCCATGCATCACTTCAAGGAGTGGCGTTTCAGAAAATGCCACTACATGTCACTGACATATTGCCCATTCTGAAACGCCACTACATGTCACTGACATATTGCCCAGTGAGACATGGAGTGGCAATTCCTGAAATGTCACTCTTTGGAGTGGAGGGGTGGTTAGACAGGAGGAAGAAGGGTGAGTAGGGAGGGAGTTAAGAGCAATTTCAGCAGTACATCAAAAGAGAATTCTTAATCCCCCCTGCCCCCCTGTCCCTGTAGTATTAGTTGAAGTAAAAATATTTTCTCGATTCTAGTGAATTGGTTTTGCTTGTACTCTTGCGATATGCATCGCTTCTTAATAATCTGTTGCTTACTTGCTTTTAGATTGGTGAAACTATTTCAATTCATAATCTAATTTTCTCTTGTTCCTTTTGGCAGAAGCAGCAGCTCCACAACCAGCCTATTCTGTTTACACAAGCAATCCTGGATACCAGGTTTATACTTGTGTTACTCATGGCAACGTCTTTGTTTAATTTGCTGTATATTTTCAGTTAGAATTGGTTAAATTGGATGTTATACATCACAAGAGCACAATGCTGGTTCAGTTCCAAAGTATGTATGATCACTTATAAAAGATAAAGCACTTGTAATCTCCCCATAATTAAAAGGCAATTGCACCTAAAAGGGGACATTTCCTTTGCAAATCATATGAGAAGCAATTCTGCTTGGATTGGCCAACCTAGAAGGCTAGAAATTGCTGGGCCTGCAGGCAGCCCAATGGTTTTTACCCTAAGTCGTCGTTGACTTTTCAGTCTCCAATGCAAGTCTTTGACCATACTATGTCATAGTAACATACTAGGAAAATAATAATAATAAAATATATTACGAAAGTATTTTCCATGATAAATCTAATGACATTATTTTCATGTGATCAATTTATATACTTCTATGTATATTAACGGTCGAAGCTTCAAAAGTTTGACCGATTGGATTCCATGGCGACTTGTATTGAGGGAAGGAGTGTTTGATAGGCCCTTAGCTGCCTGCTCTGGTTTGGGCATGGGCCTGTGAAGTGCCAAGTATTGGTGATATAGACCGCTTCTTATGATATATCTCGAAGATCCTCATAACGTTTGGTGATACAGATTTCAAAAATCTTTTAGAGAATGTGACTAATATTTGTAAATCGTCGCTCATAATCTTTTTGAAGTCTTGCAGTGACATGGGCCTTGAGTTACATTTAATGCCTTTGCAGGGTGGATATGCATACACCTACCTGCCTCTACCACCTCCAAGCGGATCTTACCATCCTGGAAGTGGTGCAGACAACCCTCGAAGAGGATACTACTGACTGAAATCCAAGTGCTGACTCCATGCTTCCATGTGACCTCGCATTGGCCTTTTTGCTCTATTTGTGTTGTTTTTTTTGGCCTCGGGAGATTCCTATATGTGTGCCAGAACGCAGTCATCCAAATACTCGTACGTTCATCTCTTCCCTGTCTGATTTTCATGTTCTTCAGTGTGGCTCTGAGTTGCCTGACATGGTATGTATGACATGTTATGAGTGATGCATCATGGTGACCTCGTCAAATTTGAACTCAACATTCCCCACTGATTTCTGCCCCTCTCCTCATAACTTGCCCGGAGGCCTCATAGATTCATTTGGCTCATGTGATAGATATACTATATTTGGCGCACCAGAGACCAGAGTTGCTAGCTTGTCTACCGGTGATTCCCCTTCATTCCAGCTCTCAGCCTCCTTAATTCCCTTCCGCTCATTCCTTTATCTATCTTCTGTTTTGCTTTCCTTCGCCAAGACCGTCTGTGTTTGTCATTCTCATGGCTGCCATACAGGTCCTTATCCTCGTCTTTTCGTTCCAGTACACCACCCTATGCACCACACCACCAACCTTCTTCACCATTAGGGTGTGCGCCATGGACAGTCTTCTTGTTCTTTTGCCTTACCATTGATCCCCATGTACCTCTTCCCTATTGAACCTTAAGTTGTCATTTTCAACGCTGTCGTCGTCTCAACTATCGAATGTCTAATGGCTCATCTGTCACAATAGGTAACAACACCTCGACTTTTCTTGTTTCTTCTCACAGGATGTTCCTTGCTATCCACCTGCAACCTGACCTCCATTATGTATAGAGCTTCTTCTATGCACAACAATATGGGTTGTGACACTGTGTATGAATAGCACAATTACTCATCACAGCTTCACAAGTCACCAAATTTCAATAGAATCCCTACAAGCCTTGGCTGTAAAACCATCCAAACAAATTCAAGTTGCCAACTTGTAGTCCTCTATGTTGCTGGGTTCAACACAAATCAACAAAGAAAAATGACAGAATCGTTCACAAAATTAGAATCTTTTGCTTCAAACCCCAAAAGACCTAATCTCACCCTACCTAAACCCTAGTCAAATGCGCACATAAAGCAACTATTTAGCCTACTAATTTCACCAGAATTGAACAAAGATTTTGATTACACTTAAAGACTTTGCTAATCTGGCCTATCCACTGCGATGAGTTGGTCGCCGCCTCCAACCCGATCGCCACTACGAACCCACAATCCGGCCCAATGCTATTGATTGCTGATCGCCACTGGGCCTTTTTCCTCATCCCTCGCAAGCCCTAAGGCATGTATCTTTTCATGTTATCTATAGACAGCATTAAAGACAGGTTTTACAATGGATTGTCTCTTTACATGTCTTTATAGACAGTTCCTTCATGTACAATATATCTTGTTTCTCGTGTTACAATCGACTACTGCGTGAGAGACGGCTCAATTTTCTATACACCCCTATCTCATCCATATCATCTTGTGTCATACGAATCAAGGTTTACAGATAGCTGACGTCACACCATTGTATATACTCTTAGTGCCGACTGGAGGGTTAATGATCCGCCACCCCTTCCTTCGCTGGACCTAGGCTTATAGACCATCCCATGCTGGCCCTATTAGCAATTTAGCATAGTTACTCTAGTATTGCCAAAAGAAACTTGTTAGGGGTTTTCCACAAACATACCCATGTGGTTTTTTTTGGGTAATTTTCCCAGTTTGTATTAAATAGATTTTGTAGTGGAATAAATCCATTTTACAATCTTGAATTATCATCTTTGTCTAACTTTCAACCTCTAACTACAAAACTGGGCAGCCATCAACCCTGAAGTGTCAAACCCGAATAATGATCCCCTAGCGCCCATTCCACCACGATTTTGCATCACACTGCATGCCATGTTAGCCCCCAAATCATCCTAACAAATAAAATATACAATGGGCCCACCCATCATCCCCTATCCTCCTCTTCTTTCTCTTCTCCCTCTCTCTCCTCCACGGTTGTAGCCATCCACCGCCTCCCTCAACCGCAGCTGCACCGTTGCCTCCGACGCAGTTGGGCCTCCTCCAACGCCATGTGTCCTCGCTGCCCTCCTCCACCTCAGCATCGTACTCCTCCACGATGGCGACCTCGCTGGAGGGTTACTTCCGAGAGCGTGAGCGCTGCCTTGCCCGCACCGTCAGCGGAGGACCCGAGTCTATGCCCTTCTCCCCCGTCGTCGTCGTCGGCCGCTGTGAGCTCCACCAGCTCCCAAATTTGGTGAGTCACCTCCGGTTGTGAGCTATGCCACTGTTGTTGTTGGTCGCTGCGAGCTCCACCACCTCCAAAATATGATGCATCGCTGCCGGTTGTGAGCTCCACCATCACTGTCATTCATGTAGAGAGAGAGAAGATGTGGAAGGGGGAGAGAAGAAAATGGGAAGGCGCATGACATGTGGCCCCCACTTTTTTATTTGTTGATTCCGGTAAGTAGTCTTTGTGTCACCCAAAACTAAGTCACTTGTCAAAAACCACTGCCATGCCACACATCGGACCAAAATCAAGGTGGAATGGCCTCAAGGGGTAATACACTCGATTTTGATAGTTGAGGGGTGTAGGTTAGCCGGTGTCATAGTTGGGGGTTGAAATTTAGACAAACACGATAGTTGAGGGGGTTAAATGAACTTATTCCTTTTGTCGTTTTCCCTTTTAGTATTAAATAGGTATGAATTCAGCAAATACCATATAATAAGCAATATACAACGTTAGTAATTTTCTTAAATTTGTATAATATCACAAATCAATGTGTACACTTGAATTGAATTCAATAGAAAATTTTCAGCGACCAGAAGTTACAAGAATGTCAGCATCGTAAACTGATCTGAAGTGTACGCCCGTATGATCTATCTATAGTTAACACAATTCTTCAATTTAACGTGCTCATGTACACAGCAAAAGAAAACGTTCCTACTCCTGATTCGAACCCTATCTTAAGTTTTTAACATGTTGAACCACTGTTCCTATCTTGACAAGGCCTTCTCAGACTTTGAATGCTTGCCTGCTGAATTAAGAGATTCCTTAGTTTTCCTTTTCTTGGATTGAGCAATCAATCTATTAACATAAGAAATGTAAGCATCAACGTCAAATTTTCTCTTGCAGCCTGCGTAATTCATGTAACGTATCTTTCCAAATACCGGACGCTCCTTCCAACCCTGGAAAAAATAGTAGGGGTGTAGAAATACTCGTAAGCTTCCAGAATGTGATTAATAATCTATGCTTGTAAAAGGGATTGATAGAGGTTTTCCCTGTGAAGTGAACGGACCACACAAACCTGATCATGGAGGCCACATATGGACCACATGCAACCGACGTAGCCGTTGGGGTCCCTGCCGTCTATCTCATACTGCAACAAACTAATTTGTAAGATTTTGTTGACGAACATTTAAAAATCTACTAAAGCACTTAAAGGAGAACAACTATTACAGAACCAAAATTATCTACCAGGAACAAAATGGTAGTATGGGCACTAAGGATATATTTTTGAGCTATTTCACATGCCCTGAATATTTTTTCCCACCTACAATTCCACATCTTCCTTCTAACTTGTAAAAACTCCCAAACAAGCAAAAGTTATTCCACATTGTCATAGGCAACTTGGACATACCGCTCCCATGTCGCTCGTTTCGGGCGACCCGTGAGGCGACGCCCTGATCCCCGAGGGCCCCAGCCCCTAGCCCCTCGACGGCCGCCATCACTGCTCCCAAGACCGGTGCCCCCCATCCCCTCCTCCCCTTCCTCTTCCTCCCCCCTCTCTTCTTGACCTCGCTAAGGGAGAGCGATTGGCGGCGAGTCGTCCGTGGTCGTTGAGGTGGCAGCGAGCCTCCGGTGGAGCTACGCTCCCTCCTTTTCCGGAGCTCATGACCCGCCGACGCTTCCCCTCAAGGCCAGATCTAGTCGCCGCGCCACCCCCCTCCCCCAGCGCGGACGCTCCGCCCATGGGCGACCACCACCTGCCGATGCTGCCACCGGCCGTGGGCTCGGGGGCATTGACGATGAGGAGTCCGTCATGCGGGAGCGCGCTGTTTCGACGCCGGAGGATCCTGTGGTCCTCGGTGCTCCACGCCAGAGGTCCACTTCGCCGACGCCGCTGCCGTCGGCCAACGGCAATAGCCCTAACGGTCATGGGCTCGGTGGGTGTCGGCGTTGTGGGGGACCGTCGACCACCGGCGTCGTGGGAAGCTGTCGCGAGTGGAGCCGTGAATCGTCTTGACGTGCGCCGGGTGGATCCCCATCCCTCCATTTTGCGGTGACCACATCTGAGTTGCGCTGTCCCATGCTCGCCACAGCCTAGCTGCTAGGGCACGCCCGTGCGAGTCCTTAGCACCTCCGTTGGCAAGTTCATCCAGAGATCATCCTGCCATGGCTAGAGAAGTCTCCTCATCCCAGCCCTACAGCCCTCGCTCCCTGGCTCTCGTTGTGTGCTCGCCGATCTGCGTGAGGCGGCGAAAAGGTTGGTCTCCCATGCTGCTATGTCAGGGGTGCCCCGAGTGTAGGCCGTTGTCCTGAGGAGTAGAAGGCCGACCATTGGATGCGACCGAGTAGGGGGCTGTTGCCGTTGGAAGGGCACGAATAGGGGGGTTGTTGCCATTGAAGTGTCGTCTCGAGGCAAGACGATTGTCCCGGAGACCCCGTTCGTAGCAGTTGGTCCAGTCCACCTTGAATGAGCCGCGTAGGCGGAGAGGGAGAGGAGTCGGAGTTGTTGTCCTTTGGTTCTGCATCGTCCACTGTTGTCGCTGAGTGGAAGAACCACTTGCTCACCTAATTCATATGAAGCTCCTCACTGATGGCCTGTCAGCGTGTAGACCAACCTTGCACCTGCTTCTATTCTTCTCTCTGAAGCCTGTGTTAGGGCGAACCTCTCCACTGTCCGGTTGTAACCAGTTTGAAGCTCCAGTGCGTTGGATGGGAGGTGTTGCCCTTCTCTTAGCTATGATGTATGTGTTTGACAGAGCTGGTTGGTGTTAGGGCGTGATTAGAGTTTGCTAGTTGGTGCCCCTAGCTCTGGTGCTGTTGATAGGGTGTTGCAAGACGTGCTCAGTTGCGGGTTCCCTCCCGCCAGGGTGTTTCCTTGTTAGGGTGTATCTTCTTATTTTATCTTGTTTTCTCATGCTTTATGAATACAAAGGACAGCTCTCTTGCCTCTTCATTCATAGGCAACTTGGACATCTACTTGCCGGTTGTCGCCAAAAGGGCAATGACTCAAGAATATAAAAAGGATGGTTGGAAACCAGTAAGATTGGTGGAAGACCAGGTGTACCGTACTCCTACACGATAATCATGGCTAGAACTTTACTTTCTTCTCTTCCAGCATAAGCAAGAGAACTACTCTTAACTATGTGCAAGGCAACAGAACGGTTTGGTAGTGTTGACAAGCTAAACGCCATCAAATCAAAATGGACAAAGTATAAAATCTAAATTGAACAAATTCAGGCAAGAGAAGCTTATGAAAATAGCACCAATAGTTCAAATCCACTGCCCTTTGTAAAAAATGGTAGCTGAAAGTACACAGTTGGTAATTGAGTAAATGTAACTTCTGTCGTTTAGTAATCTATATATCTGTACCCTGTATCTCATTTGCTTTGGAAGTCTAGAAAATCCCACAATAATCCTTAAATCAGAACTAAAAAATTCTCTTATTAATCAAGAGAAAAAAAGAAGATCTACACCACTTATTTTGGTGGGGCCAGATTATAACAGTGCAAATTAATCATGTATATATATTACAACTACTACAATTGTATAATAAATACAACTATATTTTTGAAAGACAATAGAGTTATATAACGAATACAATATGTTGCAATATCTAGCCGCACAATTACGCGGGAAATTCCGCTAGTTAGTACTAAAACAGATTTAATCAAATGCAGGCTCTTGCAAGTTGGAATCTGACGGTTAGAATATATTTTTCATGAGATTTGTAATTCATAATATCTTACACTAAAATACGGCAAGTTTCCTCTCTTCCTTATTATGTTTCATGTGTTCGATGAATCAGGCTGATAACCAGCACCAGCAACAATATAAAAAGGAACAAAGACTGAAAGACGTACAACTCTACAATATGTGTCAAACATGCTTCTAAAATTTACCTTGTCATTTAAATATATTGCTACTGAAAGTGCTTCTTCAGGCCCGCTGGTCCATTCTAGAATCTTTTTGGCCCAATACATTCTGCAGAAAACTACCATATCAGGACAGAGCAATATCTTTTACAAAGAATATAACTGCCGAACTAAGCATCCATGATTTAGAACACAGCTCTTTCTGGCCCCAAAATAAAAGTGGAACATAAAATATGTGGACCATTTCCTCTGTCAAGGAGAAATATGTGTAGCAAATGCTTGGTACCAAACAGATATTACACAGATCATCATAAATTAATTATTAATCCCCATTTAAATCAAATATACTTAAAAACCCGTATTGTTGAAAATAAGAGCGCAGAAAATCCTTGATTATTTGTAGAATATGTCATATGTGGTCGAAATAAACAAACTTATGGGTACAAATTAGAAAACTAAATCATATGAATTTGTCATCTATTCAGTTATTTTGTAAGGTCTTCATGGGCTATTGGATGACAGGGCATGGATTTAGGAAAAGAAAGCATCAATATTTGACTGCATTTTGAATTTATTTTACTATAATGCAAATAAAAACAGCAAAAATGAAGAAGCATATGCAGTTTTAAAGACCAATATGTAATATCATTGTTTGTTCAGTTCTTTATATTTCTAGCAACGAGAATAAGATACTCAGGCAATTCAGACCATCCAACTGACATCAAAGTAAAGAATCAACAAATAAAATGGGTTAAAACCATGGCATCTTAAGTAGGTATAATTTATTTTACCGCATGAATCCATGCATTTTTCCATGGTGCACCATCTCCAATTGTGATGCATTCCAGAGCTGATAAAGGATGCAAAAAGAAAACATGTAACTCAACAATTCATAAGTGGGGTTAGAATGACTTCAATATCTGCAGGAGAGTACAAGGCATTTGCTAAAACATACAGGATCAGCTGTTTTTGCATTCTCAAGCTGCTCCCTCCTGCAAACCAAAATAAAATGCTAGTTAACAAGTAACCACGTAGAGCAGGAGCCTTTTGCCTTAGTACTGCCAAGCAGATAAATGTAATTATAAGGCGCAACTGAAAATTATAAAGGATGACTGACTCACGTATAAATGTGCTCTCTTTTATCAGCAGCATGATCCTTCAGTGTCTTCCTAGCCCACTCCCATGCACCAGCCAGTGAATCATAGCGAGGCTGGTAATAGCAGAAGTTGTCAGCTAGCTCCCTCCTTATTATCAGCTCCTCCAAGAATGCATCCACTGACTGTTTCCAAAGATTTCATATTCATACATCTATTAATTATTAGTCTTTCACTGTTAGACAAAAAATAACCAAAGCTTCAGCACCGACATTGAGATTTGCAGTTTGATTGCTACAAATAAATATACTATGCCATCTAATATCTCATTGCCATTGCATAATGTTCTCAATTCACCAACTTAATATGTAAACAAGGGCACCTTGGAACTAAGATGGCGGCGCATTTTTGCCTCGAGAGCACACCGCTGTGCTGAAATTTGCCCGAAATGCAGGTATGGCGAAAGGCCAGACAACGCCCTTGGCTTTGTGGGATCATTCCGGTCCGTATCATAGTTCTTGATCCTCTTCGTAAGGAACCCATCCTTGCTCCCCAGAAGTGCCTCCATCGCCGCCGCCTCTCCTGGCTCACACCAATCAATCTCCGGCACATTCTCTGCTTCGCTGCTCCAACAGCCAAGAACCATTCATCCCTCATAGCCAATTATACATGTGACACCAAGTTTTTCAGTAAATTCATCACATAACTCTCCCCATACCTGCAAACCCTGTCGATGAGTGCATCCCAGTCGACCTCCTCTGGCTGCTCCCCGTCCAACGGCTGCACCGCTGGCAACTCGGGGAACTCCACCAGGTACTCGTCTATGACCTTGTTCACCTTGCTTCTGAAGGTCTTGGCCGAGTACTCCAGCTTCTCTGACGCCGCCCACACAGGCACCACGTTGTGCGCGTCCACCTGTGTGAAAACCACAAATCTCTCAAACGTCTCCGACGAATTCACCCCCAAAAGATCCCAACTTTGTTGGGATTCCGAAATTCCGTTTGCAATTTGCAGCGATACAATTACCTGGTGCACGGCCACACCAGCCGCGTCCCGCCGCAAATCGCTGACCACCGCGTCCAGCGCCTCCCGCACCGGCCGCAGGGGCGAGAAGTCGGCGACCAGCGTCGACGCCCCAAGCCGCCGCACTAGCGCCGGGACCTCCGCGGGCCCACCTATCAGTCAGACATAAAAAAAAGTCACAGCAGTTACATCACATTTCTCGAACCGGAAAGCGGTATTACGCGGGGTCCGCATGTCAGTCAGGGGAAGGGGATCAAGGTTGGCACGTGCGAAAAGAAGCGCGTACCGGTGAGGAGGAAGAAGGGGAGGCGGCGGGCGTCGGCGGCGGCGGCGAGGCGGCGGAGGCCGCGCAGGAGGAATCCGAGCTGGCGGCGCCGCGCGGAGAGGAGGAACGGCTTCGGGAACAGCGCGAACGCGACGGCGAGAGGCGCCGCGGAGGCGGCGGCAAGGCCGGCCGCGTGGAGGAGCGCCCAGTTGTCGGCGAGCCGCTGGTCGCGCAGCATCCAGTACACCACCGGGCCGGGCGCGGCGGTCTCCAGGCCACCGCCGGGGTGGAGCACACGCACGCGGGACGGGTGGACCGGGCTCGGGCCCACACTCGCGGTGGTCGGCTGCATTGCGCGGCGTTAGGAAGACGACGCGACGTCGAGGGGGGAGAGGGAGGGAAGAAGGCCGGTCCCTCTTCGTGCGTGTACGTATTGGGTGAGCTCGGTGTACGAAGGCTGGACGTTGCTTCGCGCAACTGCTGTTCGGTCATGGGGTCGTGGTGTATGGACTAGTTTTTGCCACGGAGATCATAAGGGGGTGGGAGTTATGGCGAGGGAGCGGCCACGTCGTCCGTGGCCTGGCGTGTGAGCCCGTAGGTATGGTTTTTGCGATAGACCCGGTGTATTGGTGTGGGTGTTTGCTCTGATTGAGAGCAGCAGTCTCCCTGGTGATGGTGGCCCAGCGGACGGTGAGTCTAACTGTAGGTATAGACCTTATCTAGGAAGGTTTGTTCACCTCTGGAGGAAGTTTTTAGGCGGGCAATCTGGAGACGTGTGACGTTGCGGCTGGTGACCGGTGAGGCGTGAGAGCACGGTGCAAATGGAGCGCATAGTTTCTGCTCGTTTAATTGAATTCGAATTTTATTCGGAGCATAAAATAGATTTCTTGATTTTTTTCTCGGATTTCGAAGCAGAACTAGATAGTTTGTCTCAGATATGAGATCAGATTCAGGAGAGAGGTATTAATCGGATTCAGAGCTATCCGAAAAATTTATCAGATTATATTCGGTAAACTCTAGGTCCAAAAGTCATGCATAAGTCAGTCAGCCCAATAGGTAAACCTATGAGGTCAAGGGCTCACGAGTACATGACTAACCTCTCACTAGCCTAGAGTGGGCTGAAGAGAAAAATCAACCCACGGGCCTTTTCTAGTATTTAAATTGGGTTTATTATTTTTAGAAAATATAGGAAATCCGAATAAATCAAGAAAAATGTCAAATGTACTCAGAATTTTTTTAATTTTTTATGAACATACGGAACTTAAATAAAATACTTTTGAATTTAATAGATGTTCGATTTATTCATATTAAATCATCTTCATTTCTAAAAATTCCATTTAAGCTTTGTTAAATTCTATAAAATCATGAAAAATTTTAAAACCCTTATTTTAAATAAAATATTTTGAAAACCTCAAAAATTAGGACGCTACATACTTGCTACTAGCCAACGTTCCGTGTATCCCTAACCAAGGTTCAAGAAATGCTAAAAACTAGTCGGGCAGTGGCCCAGCGTCTAGCGCCTAGGGTGCCTAGGCGGCGCCTAGCCAGCAGTGCAAATCTGCTCGTGTGAGGAGGCTTGATCTCGGCCGACAGTGAAGATCCCACCTCGACATAAAAGATCTCAGCAGCCTCTCACATGGGCCTCACCGTTTGGCCTAGCCCACGAGTCACAGTGTGCCTTGCTAACTCCTCCACGCTGCAACCCTAAATCCTCCCAGGCTCCCATGTGCCGCTACCTCCTCCTGTGCTCGCACGCGTTGCCGCCTCCTTGCCGTGACTTTCTCCTACGCGCCGCCACCTCCTCCAGTTCTCTCACGTGCCACCACCCCTGCCTCATGCAATCCCCCACGCGCCGCCGATTCCTTGCCTCCTCTAGTCCTACTCGACTGCACGATGCGGCATTTACGGCGGCATGACATTTACGATTTATTAACGGCGAGATCCAAGATGGCAACAGACTAAGCGGCGGCGACGGCGATGCTTAAGGTGCCAGATCCTCCTCCCTCTCTCCTTATTCCTCCCTCTCGAGTTTCTCCCCCCCCCAGCCGATTCGGCAGCGGCGAGGTCGATTCAGCAACGCAGGATGGCCGAAACCTGCCTTGCCTAGCGCCGTCTTGGACCGGCTTTGACTGCCTAGCCAGTCCTAGGCGGCCCGCCCACCTAGCCCGCTGACTTCGGTGAGGTTGCGGCGGCGGGGCTCCGCCGACGATGGCCTAGGCGGCGTCTGGAGGCGATTTCTTGAACCTTGTCCCTAACTGGTTATTACTATTGGTTTGTAGTTTTTTTATATGTTGTATCTATCCTGTTGTAGTTGACAAGTTATATTTTGGACATCTTTTGTAATGCTATCACTATGACTTGCTACTTACTACTTCTTTACTAGCCGCTGTAATAGTGTGATGTAGTCATGTTTTGTTGAGTTGCTAATGTAGTTGTATTTTGGATATGTAGTACGGTTGCTTGATTCTTATATATGCGACATATATGGTTTCTATTTTTACCTAATATCCAACTAAATATTCATTACCAAGACTTCGACTCGATATGTATTCGCTCCGTATTTGTGACCAAGACAATCCGTATTTATATTTGCATCCGGTATAGTCCATGTTAGATTCTGATTACAAGAAAAAAAATAGAATAGAATACATGATGAGCGATATCCGTCCGTATCCGTTCTGATTGCACCCTTGGGTGAGAGCCGTGGCTGCCAAAATGGTTGAAATGGAAACTGCCGTATTGTGATTCACACAGGGTCGTTCTAACGATTCTTTGTAATTGTAAATGTCGTTCTGACAATTGATAGTTTGTAAAATACCACTCAAAAGAATTGGTATGGATTAATATCGCTCGAAAACATGTTTTATGTATTATTAAAATGCCATTCTTAATAGTTTTGTAATTATTTTTTAAATTTCTTGGACCACTTTACTATTCCAACTTGGTATCTCTCCATAGAGGCATGGAGCCACCTCGACACCAAAACCTCACGGACAACAGCTTTGCAGCACTGCCCTTTATATTGCCTTCTAGCCGCCTCACATGGCTCAAAACTCTGTAAGGCAGACTCCGATAGCTCTTTGAAGTGAAGCTCTCGTACCCGGATTTTTGTTAAATAATAATATTATTTTAAATAAAAATTACCAAAATCATAGTCAATTTTTTTACAAAAATAGCCTGTTGTCGCCTATCGCAATTTGAAATAGCGACAGAAAGGTTGTCGCCATTAAAACAGTGATGAAACAATGTTCTTGCTCTTTGAATTAACGAATCGCCTATTCAAATGGCAACAATAACCCTTTTTCAAAATTAAATTTTATTTGTAATGTTGGTAATATCTTTTAGTATTCGTGTAACCGATAATTTTTTTTAAAAGACAAGGAAATATGAGGTATAGAACAATTTAGGAGTTTTGATGTGACCAAATATATTTGGAATGCGTTTTAGGCGACACAATATCAAAAAGAGCCCCTTTCAGCGGCGCAATATCGAAAATAGCCCTGATCGGTGACACAATATGAAAAATAGCCCCCCTCGACGGCGCAATAAAAAGAATAGCCCCCATTCAGTGGCGCGACAACAAAAATAACCTCATTCGGCGGCGCGATAACAAAAATAACCCCGATTTATTTGAGAGTACCGAATGAAATCTTATAGAGATAATAACATTGCAAATAGGATGTGGTCATTTCGCGTAGAAAAGGCTAGAATTAGGGTGGTGTGGGGTGTCTGTGATGCTGACTCCCTCATATAGTTACCTGTACACACAACAAGAACAAATAGTATCGAAACACGAGACTAACATAATATAAGTTGTATAGAAATTAGTTGTTGGGACCCAGATTTATACATCCGAAACCATCTGTGTATTCTGAACTAGTCCTATGACTAGTGAAACATCGATGAAATACAAACTAAAAAGATAGCAAAATAACAAATAGTAATAATAACTGGACCTTATGGTTAATGTTTACTTAGCTTGCCACGTAGGGTTAAAGAAACAAATAAACTATTGCAGCGGAAAGAAACTCGGAGAGTCCATTCAACATGCCCACAGGCAATCGAGTGGAGAACACATCCTAATTTGCAAAGCCTTCAAATAACTCCTCTTCGTAGAACTCTTGAGCAACCTGACCGTCTTCAACCGAGCAGCAAAGTTTGAAGCCGTGAGTACATAAAGTACTCATCAAGTCGTAGGGAACAGTATGTAATTAATATTCATGAAATGCTTGATCAAAGGAATAGTCATATGGTTCTTTTGCAGAAAGCAGGTATAACAGTAAATATAGTAAGTAGATTGTAAAGCGTAATTTAAAAGACAATAAATAAATAGAGTAAACAATTTCTTTGAAACTACCAGTGAACTCCATATGCACCTCCCAACCAAACCACCAAGTGAATAAACCATCACCAAGCGAACGTCAAATTCACCAAGTGAATTTCCCATTCACCTTCTGACAAAATTTTATAAAACTCTACCTCTTGTGTAAAATCTCCAAGCATTGTTCATAACTGGGGACACGGCTGTTTAAATAATTTTAACTCTGCAGAGGTTGTACAACTTTACCCACAAGAGATAAATCATATTATAATGCCTACCAAGACACACTTCTATAGGCGTGCGGGTAAGTGATTATCATAAGGCCTTTACAAAGCTCTTTCTTAACCCAGTTCTGCCTGCTAAGATTTTAACACTGAATGTCTTCCTGACCAGACAGGTCCCTCCTCTTGTGCCATTGTGAGCATATGTCCATCTTGTATCTCACACCACCAAAATAGAACCAAAATTGAGACATTGCTAATTAGTTGGCCAGGTCCTTTCCATACTGGACATGTGGTTGTACGATATTGCCTAGTTCAATGGCGCATAAGATTAAGTCCTTGACAATTACTTAGGTGAGTCTACCTCATCCCAACAATGTGCTACCCGTACCCCCTTTATTGCATGATCGCTCGCCTAAGCAGAAATCATTTTTGTTCAACCAAGACCAATGACATTCCCTATCATGGCACAACAAAATTTAACAACAGTGGCTACTTGCTACAATTCCATATCTCATAAAGTCAAATTTAACCTTATTGATCAAGTGACATGAGCCCATCGTGTAACTAAGCATGACTAAGCATATCTACGATACCCATGTTGGTGATACAAATATGGCCAACAATTAATAACCATCCTATGATGACAAATGATTCATAGTATTCAAATAATCAATGGAGGCATAACGACAACTAGGTGATTAACTATTCCCAAAAGTAGTTGATATAAAAGATAGCATGCAATTTAATATAATACAAGATACTTTTGAAAGCATAGGTTCAATATGATCAATGGATTACGGCTTGCCTTAGCTTTGCTCAGTTACCACACTTTGATCTTCAAAACTTGCTTTTGCTCATGCTCCTTCAAACATATTTTCTAAACGAGAGAGAAAACAATAGATGAAACACAAATAAATCCAAAACAAAATCAAATAAAATCCAAAAATAGCAAAACTAACTCTAAAAGAAAGAGCTCAATTTTAGACGAATTTAGGAACTTGAACAGACTGAGTCAGAGTTCGTACTAACGAGAATCGACTCTCGGAAGATTTGTCGGAAAAGGAAAGAGAGAGAGAAAATAATATTCTTTTGAATATTCCTTCGACTGAAAAAGAAAAAAAAGACTTAGCTACTCTCGCCGTGAGAAAACCCACCGCCCTCTCGTCGTCGCGCCCACTCCTAGTCGAACTCATAGTTCTCGCAGTGTACTCCCTCCTGCGACATAAGCTCATCGTCCCATAGGGATCGACAACCTGTGGAACAATACATTATGTATGTAAATAAGAGGGAAATGCTGAAATAGTACGTTATGTGTGTAAACAAGATAGATATACCTGGTCGTTGCATTGCAGCGAATGGCTCGACTTGGCGTAGTCCTGCCCTAGGTAAACATGGTAATGAGGACCTGACAGAAGAAATTGCCATTACTAACTAGCGGAGTTCGAAATAAACAACCATATATAAGTGTTTTAGGTGTACCTACGAACTGTGCTGGTGGTGGTGTACTCCCAGCACGGTGCCATGAGGACCCGTCTGCCACGTCAGGGTGAGGAGCCGTGGGGTGTGACACATCGTGGTTCACCCCCCGGTCCGCGCATAGGTGGGTCCACCACATCCCTCGTCCTACGGCACGATGTAAGCTGGATGCCTCACCTCGTCTTCTCTAGGAATTGGTCTATGACCTCTCTGATCTCCTAGGCCGTCATGCCGAAGTGCCCCCGAGAGTTAGACTACGGACAGAGGTTGCCAACTCGTGCATCTCCCATAGTAGATCGTTCTGTACAAAGAATTAACAAGCTAGAAACCGAAAACGTGCAAAGTAAATAAGAACTATGGACCATTCAATACGTACGACATGATAAAATGCGAAGTCCATCTGGGTGGGGTACATGCCGCTTGTTACTGCCTCGTGTCGTGGTGGGTCATCCACGACCCTGACGCAACGAACCCTCGTCTAAGTGGCAAGGTAGTCAGAGTCGAGATCCTAAGTTGGATCAATTTGCCTTCGGTTAGTATCGAATCGTAGAATCAACGATTCTACAGAATTGTAAAAATACACATATTTAACATCTATACTATAAGTTTGTATGATTCTTATATGGTTTACCACTTGCATGTTCCTTAAAAGCAGCTAGACATACTCCAGGAATAAAAATAGCTTATCATTATCAAGCTCAAGATTGCTCATACCATAATATAGATATTTGTACTAGCGTTACCACACTAATACAATATTTTGCATGCTCCTTGTTTATTTATAGTTTCATTCTCAGAAATTAATATCAACAAATTTTGCTCTAAAACAAAATATCAGTAAAGCCTGGCCTCTAAAAAAAATTGCCCTAAGTCTCTACGAGTAGGATCGACAGTGCGATTTGGATCGACAGGCTGTCGTGGATTCGTAGAACCGTAAGACTCTAAGAGTAGGATCACGATCCTAACTACCTTGAGTAGGATCGGATCGACAATGAGATTTGAATTGACAGGCTGTCGTGGGTTCGTAGAATCGTAAGACTCTAAGAGTAATATCGCGATCCTAACTACCTTGCTAAGTGGAGTATCACTCGATGTACTCCTCGTACGTCCTGCGTTGTAGGGAGCATCCTACTGGACCATATCCTCCAAGGCTTGGAGCCATCGCTCCACCCAAGGGGCCATCTTGTCAGCCTAGTAAGTCCTACCAAGTACTCCCTGTTGTACCTATGGAAGGAAAAATGATAAATTCGTAAGTTCGTAAGGAAAAGGCTACAACATAAATAAAATGTAGACTTACCCATGGACGTTCGGCAGCAACCGCTGCCCCTAAGGCACTAGGACCTCCTGTCGTAGACCAAACTGGTGCATCACCCGGTGCACATGGTACTCCTCCATGAAGACGTCGTGCACAAAGTTCCTCCATGTGTACCAGTACCGCCAGTCTCGCGTGCACAAGTTGGACAAGCCTCAGGGTGTGCGTGTTAACACCCTCTCTAGACTGTATGTTGTCCAGATGGCATGGTCATCCATCAACTGATTGAACATCACAACGTAGTCCGAGTAGGACACGTCCATAGTGATCGGAGTGAAGGTGACCTATAGAATAGAACAACAAAAACTTAGCACGTGCAATTAAATTACATTACAAAAAGACTAAGGGTTAAAAAAATTTTACCCGTCAGTGACACCACACTGTACCTATGGTTGGTCGGTCCACGTTGTTGTCGGTGGCATACATGGTGTCGGTTTATGCTCCCAGGTCAAACTATGGTCGTCCGATTTGGAAACGCTCGAAGGACCACAGCTGAAGAAGAAGTGAGCATCTGGAGAGGATGGAGTTATCCCGAACCCGGTGGTATGTGTCGCACAGGGCACAGTATGTCATGCACAGCACCGCTGGTCCCTAGGCGTACAACTGGATCGCCTCCACCTCCAGTTCCACCAACTCCCGTGCGTAGCGGATCATGTGCTTGTCCACACTGTCGCCGTGGGACCCTAGGAACATGACCCACCCGAACAGCCACAACAAGTAGGCCTCGAAGTGCCTCCTCACTGTGTCCTCAGGTGCATCTTGTGCCATACGCTCCGACTACAAGAAGAAAGACACGTCACTAAGTTGAACAAAGCAATTAAAGCGGAAGCACAAGTGTTATAAATAATTACGTGGAACTAGCAGATCCACTTCAGCGAAGGCCCGTGCGTAGTGCTAGACTCCCTGTAGCCAGCGTTGGCTGACAGCACCCCTTGGATCCTCGCGAGGAGCTCCGTGCGCCACGTACACCGCTAGGGGGAAACTTGAGCAGGGCAACCCGGTCAGGAAGCCCATGTCCTGAAGCATCGACACCATCTCCCCGCACGGAAGGTGGAACGTGTGCGTCTCCGGCCTCCACCGGTCAACCATTGTCATCAAGAGGCACCGGTCGTACGAAAACTGTCTCGACGTACGACCACCGCCCACGACGTCTTGGTCGTCCTCCCACGTCGCCTCTACCATCCTTGCTAGTGGAAGGAGGCCTACTGCTCTCAACATGTGTCGAAAGGATTAAGAACATACGTGAGTCTACCCACACAAGTTAGACTGAAATTGAGTACACGAAGGTCAGAACTACACGTACCTCAGAACCCAACGTGGGTCCACCCTCCATGCCATCATAGGTGTGCGCAGCCACAACACGCCAAGCTCAATGGGCTGCTCGCCCTCCTGAGGGAGGATGGTACTAAGGCGGTTACAGTGAGTCACATCAACGGCCAGGTCAAGCAAGTCGTACGACCAATGCACAATGTCTCTTGGGGCCGCCATACCTGAAAACTCAGTGCATACATTATAAATACTACGAAACATACCCAAAAAGTAATAAGAGGGGATATATCTAATTAATTCAATTATTGCACCAAATTGAAGTTGACAATATTTTAATTAAGATCCGCACACCCGGTGTTAAGAGGTGTTTATGTATATAACTATATATAATTAATAGATAATACACTCATCTAAGCACCTACAAAAGAGATGCTTGTATTAGAGGAAATAACTTTTACGTAGATGTTTGATGATGTGGTTATATTATCTTTCATTAAACACTCGTATATAAGTATCTCGCATTGTACATGCTCTCATGCCCACTCCTCAAGGAAGTCTCCATCAAGCGCCTCCACAACCTTCCAGGCACAATTGCCGCCACGAAAACAACCTAGATCATGTTATCTCCCACTTATCTTGTCGCTGCAGTCGATGTGCCTGCAGGATTTGTGCAACACCCTCTTTTTTAATTTCGTTGCTTGGGGCAAACATTGCTTGGATTGATTTAATAGATTGTTGGTTTACAGCCACTCCACTATGGAGGACAAAAGCTCAACACTTGATCACTCAATCAATCGATCTCTCTTAAACCGTAGCCTCCTCTATTTCCACTTTCCTCAAATCACAAATTAGGGTTTCCTCTTGGAAGGGCTCAAGAGGTGCAAATCTTGCACCTCTTCCTTTTATAGTGGAGGCTCCCACCAGAACCACCATTGCACTTGCATTGACCCCCGCGCCACTTTATGCAACATGTAGCACCGAACTTTCAGTTCAGTCATCCTTGTCCATCTTTCTCGAGTTCAATGACTTCACCCGTCATCCTTGATTGTTTTGGACCTCAGCTCTCCCCGTATAGTCTCGATCATGCTCACTGTTGACAGTCGTTAACTCCAAGCCACCTGCACAACAATTGACCCACGTCATCCAAAATATGCATCACGCAACTCATATGCATTGAAACCTATGACTTTGGCCAATCCCATGAAATTCACCACCTTCCTGACACATGAAACAGAATCGGCCGATCGATCGCCACCCATGGGTTGGTTTGATCGCCTACAGCGGTCGGACCACTCCACTGTCGACCGCCAATCAACAAATGGTCGACCGCATGGGACTTAGGGAAAATTCTCAGGTCCCAGACTTGCACCCTCTCTGAAATTTTCAAACTCTATCTAGTGTCGGTCCGACCGCCAACAAGGCTGGTCAAACCACCTAACTCTGACAACATCATGAAATTCCAAAAAATGAGGGTTTCTCCAAATGCCTTAACAATATTGCCAATTGTTCAACTAAGATTAAGGTAATCTACTCATGATCTCGACACCAATCTTTGGCTCCTAGCTAAAAATTGTATTTTTGCTTTTGCTAAAAGCTAAGTACATGTCCTGTCAAAAAGTTATCGTTTTGATCTTTTGAAGCTAGTCTCCATGATGCAATTTTGATCATTATATTTTTCTATCATATACTGAAAAATGCTACAAGAATACGATATTATGAATGTTCTTCTTGACAAATTGGTCTATAGTGTACTTGTATCATTTTCACACGCTTATATCATTTTCACACGTGCAAGCTCACTACTACAGGAAGCCACATCACAAACGGTTCGGAACCGTCATCACAGACGGTTTCCGAACCGTCTATGTTTGTTGGTCTGTGATAACATGCCATTATCACAGACGGTAAAAAACCGTTTGTGATACGCAAGATCACAGACGGTTTTAATAAAAAAAACCGCCTGTGAAGGCTAGTATCACAGACAGTTTGGACTAAAAACCGTCTGTGATTTGTGACTATCACAGACGGCTTTTACTAAAACCGCCTCGTGATATTCGCGATCACGACGGTTTGTTTTATAACGATCAGTGATATTTCGTATCACGCAGGCGGTTGTTAGTAGAAACCGTCTATGATACTTGCTTTCCTGAGCGGTTTTAACAAAAACCGTCTGTGATAGCTCAAACCCCCCACAATTTTCTTTGTTTTTCGCTAGCCTCAGAAATGCTAGCCATGCCCTCTCAAAACAAGCATGCACAAAAAGACTCAAGCATGCACAAAACAGATTCATTAGATATAATCAATTGTTGACAACTCAAAGTGATCATTACTTAAAATAAATTACAAAAGATCGTATTTGTTCAAGTATTGTCGCTATAGTTACAACTGGATTACAATTGTTTACGTTGAGAGGTGTCGACGCGGTGATGCTCTCGGTTGGCGACGGAGTGAAACTCTCCATTCTCGTTAATGATTTACGTGTTGATAAAGGTGCGAGCTTCCTCGAATGTCCTTAATCTCTTTTGCAACGAGTGAATCACATTGTAAATCCAAGACACATCGCTACCAAGAGTAAAGTGGTAAGCTATATATATTTAAATTTATAATTAGGAAATAATTATTTGAGATTGACAAACCTCGGGATCCTTCTTCCTAGCTCTAAGGATTAGGCGCATATGATAGCGACGTAGATTGCACATAACTCATCATCTTTTTTTTTGGTGCCTTTGCAAAAATAGAATTACATATATAGGTATAGTCGGTTCGAGACGCGTTATTATAAAGTATGATATAGGATTATCATGTTGTAGCGTGTACCGGAAAATCCATCATGTGTGTTAGTTGGGCACTCTTTCCATTGTATATTCCTTTGTTGGCAACATAATTGATGAGCGACCTACATGATTGAAAAAAGTTATCCTCGGCCATTTCAAGCGAATGAAGACTACAATAGAGTTATGTAAGGAGGAAATGAGCATACCTCTCGAGTATTCCTCTTAGAATCTTTGAAGTCGTGCTTGTTGCGGTTTAGGGAATCAAGGTATATCACATGGTTCCTCTTGGGTATAATAACTAAAAGGATCGATGGTACCTACTCATGTATGTCGCTATAGTCATTAAACCTAAGTTAGGTCTTTGCGTATAAAGTACAAATGAAATTTGTATAGCAAGTAGTGACACTTACCCACGGTTGTAGGGCACCACTATGTACTTCATGTTCGTTTGACGAAGCAATGACCTCATTATGTATTTCTCGGCGAAGGGCGAGTCTTGTTGGATGGTTTGCAATGATACCACATGTGGGTCGAGAAACCCCCCGGTTCTTTCCATTCAGGACATTTTTCAAAGCATGTATCTATACATAAGCAATGAGTTGTGATATTTATCGGTATTACATGAATGTAGAACTTGATTATACGCGCTTACGGTGTCCAACATCGTAGAAGTGAGGCGTCGAGGCCAACGAGGTTGAATAGTTCATATAAGTCGTTGAAGCCCATGACGAAGTACCTCGTCCCGATTGAAGAAATGCTTGTCCTCGTGTCGACGGTGATTCGATGATCGCAACCCTTCTTTTGGGTCTTGTCCAAGTACCGGGCATGCAAAGCGACAAGCATATCCGGCGTGCATTATCTCGCGTCGAACTGCGGTTTTCCGATGATGTAGTTCCGGGTATCGCGGACTTCCGAACTTGGGAGGCGCTTAACGTTCGTTGATTTCGATTTGGCCTTAGCGATTGGCGGCGTTTTTTGTGAGACGACTCGAGAACCGATCGTCGGCACGCTTTTCTTTGTTCCCGGCGTCTTCTCCACGGGAATCGAAGAGGTGGCCTTCGAGGCGTAAACATGAGGTGGAGTCATCGAGGGTCCGTTGGAGAGGAATGGTTGTGTCCAGATCAAGCGACCTTCTTTGGGTCGAGGCGATGTTGTTCTTGGGCCACTGGATAAAAGAGTGGACGGCATCCCCTAGTGTTGTGATCTCTTCGTTCGGGCAAATCTTCAGCGGGATGGCTCGGAAATTGACATGTACCATATCCACTTGGACCTTGGAGTAACCTGCGCCCGGTGGCACCGTCTTCAGACCGCCCTTCCTCGTATGGATACACCATCCCTCTGTGACCTCAATAGAAAGGGACCCATCATCCATCCTCACTTGGAGCTTGCACGGCGTCGGCTCCTATAAAACGATACGCAATTAGCTAAGGCGTCCTATAGGTCTATCTTTGGTGCATTCCATAGATGTACGTTACCTTGATGTCGACTATCGGTGTCGGACGTCATTATGTTGAAATTATCTTGTGACGCGACGCTACTCCGACGTCGAGGAGGACTGCCTCCCGAATTAACGGGGGCGGCTTGCGACCGCTGGCTCAGGAGTATCTCCATTTGACCCTGCAATGTTGCTATCTTTTCTTCAAATTTGTTAGTAATCATCTGTACCAACCGGTCGTCGTGCTCGGCCTTGGATCTCTTCCTACTCCTATACGTGCAGTAGTCGTCCGCGAATCCATGACTCCAAGGTACGTTAACCCCAAGGCCTTGCGTGCGACCCGGGTGCTCCTTGTTTCCCAAGGCCGTAGATAGTATATCCTTCTCCCTATGCGCATGGAAGGAGCCTTGGGAAGCTTAGGCGATCAAGTCACGCCGCAAGATGTCATCATTTTATTATAGACACTATGAAGTTATGGACTTATTAACTAGGTAGTTCGACATATTTACCACACGTTGGGACACTTCACGGTCTCTTTGGGTTTGTGAAAGAGATCTTGCCGAAGGCGAGACTTTGCCCTCGCTTTTAACCGGCTTAGGGAGCGGGTCCGTGACATCAGAAGCGGGTTCTACTCCTCCACGCCCATTCGTCGATTTACCAGCGTGCCAGCGGTCCGAGTCTGTCTGGGTGAGTGTTTCGTGTCTGGAGAGCTTTGTGCGCCGCACTTTGCTCCTTAAATTCGGCCGTCGTTTTCATAGCCACAAAGGTGTCCCATGCTTCCTGCGTCAAGAATCTATACTGCGTGAAGGGCGTCTGACCCGTGTTCACGTACTTCGTGACAAGAATGCTCTTGAAGGTCCTCCACGATTTATCCATCGTGAGCATCGCCGTCCGTCGCACGCGTGCCATGTGTGCTTCTGGAATAGTGAACTTCTCTGAAAATTCTGTCCACAGCGCGCCTTTCGCTTCATTCGTTAGGTCCTTCCACCTTGGTGTGGTGATGGGGACCCGTTCCTTTCCAAGTATCCCGCAGATGGTCCGAAATCTCGCCGCTGATCTCTTGGGACTCAGAGGGACCCCAAAGTCACTGACCTCCGTGATGACCAGTCGGCCCAAAGGTATTTTCGATTGTCCTCTGCCATCTCGCTTCCGTGTCATTATCGTCGACGGTGACGGCGGCCTCGTCGGCGCCTCTTCCATCTACGGCGTCGGTGTTGGCGGCCTCGTCGGCGCCTCTTCCATCTGCGGCGTCGGTGACGACGGCGAAGACGGTGCCTCTGCCATCTCGCTTACTTGCTATCTATATAAGTTACATATGCAATAAAATTTATTGCAAGTGTCCCAAATTAATCTCATGAAGAAGTACAGAGGTTGACTATAGAGATCAAGATGGCAAATGAAAAGTTGAATGAGCTCATACAGACTACGAACATTCCTAACACTCCTGAATCCACCAGCTTCTATTCTAACACTCCTTAATCCACCAGCTTCTATTCTAACACTCCTTAATCCACCAGCTTCTCTTGTGATCTTTGCTCGAGCCTACTTATCGAGCTCGACACCTTTGGAGTGTACCATTTGCTTCGTGCCATGGAGGATTGGCACGAAGCAAAGGTACACTCAAGTGTGTCGAGATCGACGAAGAAAATGCTAAGCAAAGGTTTAATGCTTCATGTCTGTAAGACTAGCCTTTAATGAAGACATAGAACTAGAATCAAGTAAAATGATCGACGAAGGAAATGCTAAGCAAAGGTTTAATCCCAACATAGAGATTCATGATATTATGTGCTCTCGGAAGGAGAGTAGCTAAAGAACAAGTCTTTGCCATCTCAATCCTATTGTCTATACTCTTCATTAAATGAATATGATAATATAAATTCAAACTATGAGCTCTAAACAATACTTTGCTTAACTATCAAATGATCTCAAGCTCATAAGCTAAAACAGATTAAACTTCCGATCAAGCAGAGGTTGACTATAGAGATCAAGATGGCAAATGAAAAGTTGAATGAGCTCATCTGAGACTACTAGAAGAATCACAAACTAGTCATTAGATTACCAACAAAAAGCTGAATACTCTCAATAGAACTGAACATGAAGAATCAGAATAACTAGCTTTCAACCGAAAGTAACCAATTAATAGTACATCATATTGATAGTAGCAAGTAATACAATAGAGCTCAAATATGAACTAACTATCACATTCAATCTCAGTATAAGACGAGTTCATCACGAGCATATCAACAAAGCCCATCGATCAATTTGCAATATCTTGAGATTAGATTCGTAAATCGTAACTAATACAGATCAAGGTATCAACTAACCTAACGCAAATATATATATATATATATATATATATATATATATATATATATATATATATATATATATATATATATATATATATATATATATATATATATATATATATATATAAAGATCAACCGAAGCCGCCACAGAGGAGCAATACTCACAGAGAGGATGCCGCACAAGAACTCACTTACTGAGACACTATTCCAACATATTGATTGATGATATTATGTGCTCTCGAAGGAGAGTAGGTAAAGAACAAGTCTTTGCCATCTCAATCCTATTGTCTATACTCTTCATTAGATGAATATGATAATATAAATTCAAACTATGAGCTCTAAACAATACTTTTGCTTAACTGTCAAATGATCTCAATCATTAATCTAAAAACAGATTAAACTTCGATCAAACACAAAGTTGACTACAGAGATCAAGATGGCAAATGAAAAGTTGAATGAGCTCATACAGACTACTAGAAGAATCACAAACTAGTCAATAGAACTCGATCAATTTGCAATAGAACTATGAGCTCAACCAAAAGTAACCAATTAATAAATTACATCATATTGACAAGAGTAAGTAATACAATAGAGCCCAAGTATGAACTAACTATCACATTCAATCTCAAATATAAGACAGAGTTCATCACAGAGCATGTCAACAAAGCCCATCGATCAATTTGCAACATCTTGATGATAGATTCGAAATCGTAACTAATACAGATCAAGGTATCAACTAGCACCGCAAATATATATATGCAAAGATCAACCGAATCGCCACAGAGGACCAATACTCACGAGAGGATGCCTTGACAAGAACTCATGGTGCAAGGAGGAGGCGGTGCAGGGAGGAGGCCGACGGGGAGGAGGGAGGTGGGGGAGGAGGTCGACACGGGAGGAGGACGGCAAGGGGAGAAGGCTGCAAAGGGAGGAGGCCGACACGGGAGGAGGACGGCACGGGAGAAGGCGGTGCAGAGGGCGGAGGCCGACACGGGAGGAGGACGGGCAAGGCCGAGGTCGGGAGGCGGACGTTGGGGCTTACTGACGGGAGGTGAACGGGGCACCGAGGTCGGGGCGGCACCGAGGTCGAAGGCGCCGAGGTCGTGGGCGCCGAGGTCGGGGGCGCCGAGGTCGAGGGCGCCAATGTCGGGGGCGGAGGCGCCGAGGTCGTAGTCGGCGGTGAACGGGCGAGCCCTAAACCCTAGAGGAGGCGAACGAGTGCGCGAGAGCCTAAGGGGCGCGGGAGAGGAAGTGACAAGTGAGAGCAAAACCGTAGCGTTTCCCGCCTTATAAAAAGTATATCACAGACGGTTCTATTAAAGAAATGCGTGATAAGACTATCACTGAGATGGTTCCATAATAGAACCGCTCGTGATATATTCTATATCACGCGGTTCTCATAAGAAACCGTCTGTGATATCATATCCTGCAGCGGTTCTATTGGAAAACCGCTCGTGATATATAAGAAAAAGTCTCTTCATTTTTCGCGTGTCTCTTCGTCTCACGATCACATGGCTTCTCTTCATTTTTCAACGTCGCTCTGACTCCCCAAATATCTCTTCGTGTCCCACTCCGGCTTTAGAACTTGTTCTATAAATAGATGTCCCTTCTACAATGTATTTCACACAACCTCCTTGATCCCTTTCTCCACAAAAACAGAAATGGTTGCCTCTTACATTTCCTTGTAAATCGACATTGATGGCCTACGCCGCAGACTGCACACGCACCTCTCTCATTGTATGTTGAACCGTCTTTGCGGAAGAACACTATTTCAACAATGTCTTCACTCCTCTGTCTCGAGAATTTGCGGGAGCGGTGGCGGCCACCTTCCGCCGTCTGGACATCCTCCTCCGCCGTGTCTTCCGGTGATCTCCCACTTTCGGCGAAGTTTACTGCGTCGTCGACGTGGTCCTCCAAAACGACGTTGCACGCCTCTCGGGAGGCTTGCCGTCACTTGGGCTATTAATTGAGGCAAAGAAAAGTCGACGGTGCCGAGACCCTCAAGCAAGAGAAGAGAGCCTATGGGCTCAATTCATCTTAGTTCAACGATCCGAGGGTCTTGGAGACACTTTCGAGCAATGGCGTCGTGGTGGGCGATTTCGAGCTTCGTTCGATCACGAACCATCTGCGCCGCCGCCGCCTCACAATCTTCAAGGCGGAGATAGCGACCTACCTCCGCCACTAGAAAAACTTTCTTTATTTGTAGGTTTCTAGTTTTTAATCTTTTAGTTAATCGCCCCTTGTTGTTTGGCCATATATATGAAAATTCCAAAATGAAAAAAAGTTTGGAGGTGAAGTTACTATATTAATTATATGTTGAAATATATATATCAGAGACGGTTTAGTGGATCGATAAAGGATAATAAGTATTACTCCATCTGTTTAATTAGGGGAGGAGCCGCAGGTTGGAGGAGAGCTAGGGCAGGGAAGTGTGGCACCTAGGGAGGAGCAGCAGATCTAATCATTGGAGCAATGGCGCGACGCGGGGTTGCTCGATCCAAAGCGATGGCGATGGCAGAGCGGCGGCGGATGCTGTGTGATGGGCAATGGCGATGCGGCGATGAACACTGGCCAAGTCTGGCGCAGAGGTCAGAGACGATTCTTAATAAGAACCGTCTGTGATAATCCGCCAATCACAGATGGTTTGTTAATAGAAGCTATGCGTGATAGTACATGAGCGGTTGTAAACTCAAACCGTCTGTGATTAGGGGATTATCACGACGGTTTGTGAATAGAACCGTCTGTGTACTATCACGAGCGGTTTGGTAATAGAACTGCTCGTGATAGATGACTATCACGAGCGGTTCTAAAAAATACCGTCTGTGATAGGCTTCCCGCGCCACCCGCAGGTCCAGACAGACCCAACACAGACGGTTCCAAAGGAACCGTCTGTGATGCGGTGTCTACTATAGCCTATTTTGTAGTAGTGGCTCTAGATAAAAAAAACACATGGGTTGAAGTTTATTAATTATTGTAAAGCTTAAGATAGCCCCAACTTCCTCGAAGGGCAGATTCCTAGCCTTCACAAAGGCTAGGAAACCTTATATACACACTACCGCACACAGACGGTTCTAAACCCTCATCACAGACAATTTCTAGATAGTCTGATTTATTGCGTCTGTGATAACAGACGATTATCACAGACGGTTTTTGATCCATCTGTAATAAGTCACAACACAAATGATTCATATAAATAACCGTCTGTAAATGCCAACCATCACAGACGTCTTCGAACACGAAACCGTCTGTGATATGTCGGCCATCACAGACAGTTGTGTTTACCAACCGTCTGTGACGGGCTACATGTCACATACGATTGGTGCACAGAACCGTCTGTGATAGTAGGCGTTCACAGACGGTTTATACCACAAAATCGTTTGTGATAGAAATTTTTCTGTTTTTTGGCTTGCCTCGGGAAATGCCCATGCCCTCTGAAAACAATATACAGATAGCATATATAAGTAAATACACAAATACATAGATATATCACAGATACACATATATCGATCATAGATACAAACATATATATCACAGATAAACAAATTCAGAGATTGGTTATAGATGAATTGTCATAATGTTTTTACAACATGTTTACAGATACATTAAGAAAACATTGTTTGTTACTAAAAATTTTATTTAGTCTCGACCGTGTGAAACTCTCCTTTTGGGTCAATGACCTCCATCTTTAAGAAGGTGGCGAGCCATCCTCGAATTTCGGAGAGTTCATTCATTTGGACTGTACTTAAACGGATGTTGGTGCTCTATCGCTAGGAAGAGTAAAGTTGTAAGCACACACACACACACACACACACACACACACATATATATATATATATATATATGTAATACCCCGTTTAATTAAATAAATAATTGAGGGGCTCGAAGAGGTATTTAAGAGTGAAATTTCAGAATTTAGTGAGTTGAGGAGAGTAGTGGGCCGTCGGCCCATAGCCCAAGTGGGGGAGCCCAACTTAAGAGGGAGGGGGAGATAAACCTAGCACTGCTACAGTACCTCCACCCTGGTACTGTAGCACCACCCATGTTATGAGCAGCCAGTCTTCAGAGCAATCTTCCCTCATTGCTATGCTAAGAGGAGAAAGGAGAGGAAAGAAGAAGAAGAAGAAGAGGAAGAGGAAGAAAGGAATAGAAGAGAGGGAAGGGAGAGATCGTGGCCAGGAGTTGGTGTTCATCACGTTCAGCAGCGGTTCGTCAAGGGTAAACTCGATCCCCACAGGTTAGTAGCGAATTCGCGTTTTATTTCAATGTCGGTATTTTGATCTATTAGGGCAGAGAGGGATGGCCGACGTTTTTGATAGGGTTAAGTGCATAATCTATCCTGGACATCTCCTAGAGAATTGTAGGCAACGTCGATACCTTTCCGTAGAGGGCAAGATCACGTTATTTGGACGAGCGGTTCAAAAGTTATGAATTGTTTAGCGCGTTGTTCGCAATTTGTTGTATTTCGACGAGATAATGGTAATTGAACTGTAGCAAATAGTTAATTGAATTCACTATAACGAAAAATGTAGATAATTGTCTTAGCTTTCCAGAAAGCTAAAGATCATGAAATTTGGATTTATATCTGAAAGTTATGATGGTTTTAAGGCATTTGTCCGAAACCCCGACATGAAACCCCGCAATTCTGTTTGGTAAGGGTATTAGATGGCCGAATCTGGACGGCTCACCAAATAGGTTTAGGTGGGGAATTTTATAAGCTTTCTAGAAAGTCTAAGAACATGTCATTTGGATTTCGGTTCAAAAGTTATGGATTTTAGAATGTGACTGTCCGTTAAGGGAATAGTCGTCCAATTAAGATTTTTGGGAGTTGGGTTGCATTAGAGAGCGTCACTGATTTCAGTAATTGCTTCTAGTTTTGTTTTGTCTAGTATTATTGTCTTAGCTTGCTTATTAAATATGTTCAGGTGGGGATTGTTTCGGGGCAAGCACCTCTTCACATCCTCCGTTCTCACACAGTTAAGGCAAGTACTTGTTTGCTAGATTTATTTTGAGTGAATGAACTTGTTTGCTTGTATGGTGAGTATATGTGATGTTCATGGATGCTAGAGTGCTATGGATGTCAATGGTCATGTTTATTAAAGCTATGAATGACTGTGAGCATGAATGCGGAAATACGAATAAGTTCATTCATATGTGATGATCTTTGAGAATGCATGATTATGATGATTTAAGATTTGTTCATATGCATCATGTTAATATATTGAAGACTTGGTCACGTGGTGACCAAGCATTCTTTGTTGAGGTCCCGTCATGAATATGACGGGCTTATAATCCCCACACTCGTGGAGTGTGGGCTTAGGTCCCCATACTTGTGGAGTATGGGCAATTGGTCCCTGTGCTAGATGGCACGAGCATGGGCATGCATCGACGGATGCATGCTTTGCATTACCTAAAATGCAAAAAGAAAGAGAAAGAGAAAGTGCATTTGAGCATCTTGCATGGCATGAGCATATGACATGTTTGATATGAAGATTTGTGGTGATTATAATTGTTTATGTTATTGTTGCGGTTATTGTACTTCTTGAGTCTTGTGACTCACTCTTCTTTGTTGTTGTGGTTTTAGGTACCCTTTGCAAGAACGGCATGCATGGGAGGAATAAAACTTAGAGTGGTTGCACAATGGCACAAATCATTCACATTGAGTTGAATCGATTATTGACTTAATTTTTGAGTAACTGTTTAACAAACTATTTATGATTACTCCCTTTGCTTGGGTTAAATTGTAATAGAGTTGATTAGGCGATTATGGATGCTCTTTGGATTATACTTTAGGTGTTTAGCATGATATGGATGATATAGTGATGATTAGCATAATTTTGGATATCTCTTGATTAAAATTTGGATCTTTGGATTGTTTAATTATGTTATAATTAATTGTTGGGACCTCTGGTATAGTTAACTATACAAAGGAGGTTCGCCAAAATCTGTAAGATCTCTTAGTTTTAAATGGTTCTGATGTTAGATTAGTAGCATTCGAGTGCTCAAGTTAATTTGGGTGTTACAATATATATATTAATTGATAAGTAGGAAAGAATTATTGTGAGATTGACAAATCTCGTGATCCTTGGGCCTACCACCCACGATTTCTTGCATATGGCGGCAAACATAGAATCCACATCGTTGCCTCAGAGTCTTTGGTGGCCTTCGCAAAAATAGAATTACATGCATAGGTTTGTTCAAATTTTGAGAGGCATCATTACGAAGTGTGATGTAGGATTATTGTGTACTAGCGGGTACCGAAAATTGCATCACATGTCGCAGTGTGGTGTTCCCTTCCACGTGTCTCCCTCTTTTGGCAATGTACGTGGCGAGCGACCTACGTGATTCGAAAAAGTTAGCCTCATCCATTGCAAACGAAGGGTACATAGAGTTATTTATGGATGAAATGAGTTTACCTATCGATTAATTGTTGCACAAGTGTGAAGTCGTGCTGGCTCTTGATTAGGAAATCAAGGTATATTATCTTGTTCTAGTTTGGTACAATGACAATTAGAATCCAGTGCCACCTACACATGTATACCACCATAGTCCTAAACACTAAGTTTGTGTTGCATATGAAGTACAAATCAATGAGTATAGCAATGAGTGAAGTACTTACCCCTGATTGTAGGGTACAAGTATGTACTCCTTGTAATTGTGAGCATGCAGTCCCGTTGTTACGTAATCCTCAACGTATGATGCATTGTTGTTGATGCATTGCTCAGAGATGAAGTGTGGGTCGAGAAAACTGACCAGTTCTTTTCTTTGTTTGGCTTCTAGGATCATGTGTCTATACATAAGTAAGGAGTTATAGCATTTATCAGTATTACATGAATGTAGACCGTAATTATACATACTTACAGTGTCTAGCATCTTAAAAGTGGGGCGTCGAGGTTGAAGAGATCAAACAAGTCATCGAAGCACACCACGAAGAAACCGAGCTCATAGAGAAAATGCCCTATCGTGTACTTGACGGTGAAACCTATAGGGCATTGTGTCCTCGTCTCGTTGGTCTTTCCTATGTACCACACATGCAAACTAGCGGCACCCATTCCAAGGCTGATTAAGAGCGTATTCGGGACCAACGGCTTTCCTAGCGAGAATGTCCAGCACTTTTAAGGTGCCTTGATTTTCTTCGATTTGGTCTTACTGACACGCTGGTATGTGTTCTTCACGGGAGACAAATGGGCACGTTGTTCATATATGCTCGATGTGGTCTTCATGGAAGCCGATATGGTGGCCTACCGACGCGGATTAGGTGCACGTGGGGACATCGAAGGTAGGGTTAGAGAGGCCACGGGCTCTAGATGGTCGTGTGAAGAGGTTAGCTGTTCATGCTGGGTAGATGCCAGCACGGAAGGGTCCAGGGCAATGTCCCTCTTGGGCCACTGGATGAATGTGTGGATGGCATCCCCTAATGTCATGATCTCGTCGTTTGGGGGCTTCTCCAGTAGGACGACCCTGAAAACGTTATGTACCATGTCCACCTGGACTTTCACGAAATTGGTCCCTAGATGGGCACCGTGCACCAGCGTCCCTGGCGGGCATGGATACGACATCCCCCACCCACCCTCAACGTGAATGGAGCCAACAAGCCTGACTCTGAGGTTGCACGACGTGGGCTCCTACACAACGATACACGATTAGCTAAGGTGTCTAACAGCTCTATCTATGTAGCATTCCAGAAATGTACATTACCTAGATGCCGTCGATAGGTAATTGGACGTCACTATGTTCAGAAAGTGGCGTCGACGCGCAGCTACTCCGATATTGAGGGGGACTGGCTCCCAAAATAATGAGGGTGGCTTGCGACTGGTTGAGAACTTGATTCATTTTTCCTCCAATGATGTTATCTGTACTCAAAATTCTGCACGAATCTCCACTTTCAACCGTTCCTCGCGCTCGGCCTTGGATCTCTTCCTACTCTTATACGCCTTGGAGCCGTGTGGGAATCCTTGCCTCCAAGGTACGTAAACCCTAAGGCCTCGTGTGCGAACCGGGTGCTCCTTATTTCCCAGGGCCATGAATAGTATATCCCTCTCCCTAATTGCTTCGAAGGAGCCTTGGAAAAATTCGGTATTCAATGTTTGCTGCAAGAGGTCATCATGTTATTTTAGACACTATAAAGTTATGGACTTATTAACAACTAGGCAGTTTGACATATCTTACCAGACGTTGGGACACTTCCTTGTCTACTGGGTTTGTGAAAGAGATGGCACCCGAAGACGTGGTTGATAACATCGCTCTTAACCAGTTTCAGGTGCGCTAGTCTGTTTATGCACTCTGTGACAAGCGTGCTCTTGAAGGTCTTCCACGCTTATCCCATCGCAAGGAATGTCTGCCGTCACACGAGTCCCTGGACTTCTACTGGGATCTTGAACGACCTTGAAATTTCATCCCACAACTTCTGTTTCTCTTCTCTTGTCAGAGACTTCCAACTTGGTGTGGTGATGGGGACTCATTCCCTTGCAACTACCCCACATGTGGTCTGGAATGCTGCTGCTGCTTTCTTGGGATGCAGAGGGACTCCAACGGGAGTGATCTTCATGATGGTCATTCGACCCTCATGCATTTTCGATATTCCTCTACCATCTCGCTTAGGTACCCCTTTCATCGGAGCGCTAGACGCATTCGGTGACGTTGATGATGGCGGCGAAGACTGTGCAAATGCCATCTTGCTTACTTGCTATCTATGGAAACTTTTTAGCAAAAGGCAAAATAAAATTTTCTTGATTGAAAATTTTCTTGTCTAAAACTATGAATGTAATGCAACTCAACATAGGAAGAAAGCAACAGATGTCCTCCCCACAATAAACTTTGTAACATAAAACAAACATGAATAAAGGAGAGATGAACGTACATTTGATAGTCTTAATTTGGTGAGTTTAATTAATTAACACAATGGCCATGACAATCTTCTTGAACAAGGGATTTTGAAAAAAGAAATTAAAGGCATGGATCTTAATAAAAAATGCTACAAAAGATATCCGAGGAGCTACTTCAAGCGACATTGATTAATCCTCCTGTCCCCAGAGAATGAAAAAAAAGGAGATGCAAAGAAATTTCTTGAGCATATAAGAAAACCAAGTTCTACCTATTCACAATATCAGAAACCCATGATGAAGGCTCCTTCACCACAGTAGATGAAAATCAGCAGCCTTGCCAAATTTGGCCATCCCATCCCACCATTTCTTTTTTGTATTGGATTATGTCGTGCAAAGCCTGATGTTATTTCAAATATAGCATGTAGCAACGTTTATTTATGCACATGTTTCACCAAGGAAAGAACATGACAAAATAATACACAAATCAATTTTCTATTCTACCACCATCAGGGATGCAGGTTGTAATTCACTTGAAAAAAATGCAAGGATATTGAGCATCATGATCTTCTGGGAAATAATGTGCATCAACATAATATAGTACCAGAACAGGTGAGCACATAATATAAATTTGCACATAAACAACAAGTCAACTCCATTATACGAATTACAGATGCACTTGGCGTTCAGGACTGTTCTAATTTCAGAATCTACCTTATGAACTAAACTGTTTCCTTGATAACATGAGGCCAGTTTTAGCTTCCTTTGAACAACCATAGTTGTTAACTACAGGTTACCAGAAAACCAACAACTAGGAGCACGATTTCTATTCTGCTTACCCAAGACCTTGATTTGGTGATAGCTAAGGAAAATATAGTTTGGGAGGCGAAGACTCACCCAAGGTGGCTTAGGGAGGTTAGGGGTGGCAGCGTGGAGGACAGGGGTCGATGGCGTCAAGGTCGGGGGCGCTCGGGTGGGGAGGGGGATGGACGAGTGAGGAGTAAGGGCGCAAACCCTAGTGGGGACCTACTAATAGAGGGATATCACAGACGGTTCTCTTAAAGGACCGTCTGTGATATTCTATATCACATACGGTTCTATTCTTGAACCGTCTATGATAAGTATCACAGGTGGTTTCATAATATAACCGTCTGTGATATGCGATCATATCACAGATGGTTCTATTTTAAAAACAGTATGTGATATGCGACCATATCATAAACGGTTCTATTTTAGAACCGTCTGTGATACATATCACAGGCGGTTTGTTCCACTAAACCGCCTATGATAGTTCCTTCTATAGCTAAAAAATATTCTGTTTTTCACCTAGCCTCAGGAAATACTAGCCATGCACTCTGAAAACAAGAAAGTAGATACAATCATAGATGGAATAATTTCTTAATTACTGAATCAATTACAATGAAATAATTTCTTAAATACATGCTGAGTTTATTAATTACAATAGAACAATTTTCCAAATAGGTGTTCACCGTGTGGGATCATTCCACTTGGCTATTTCCTTAAAAAAATAGCCCTTCACGATGATCGACAAACATATAGCTAGCTTCCTCACTGTGTTCTTCCTCGAGCCTGATGCCATCTCCAAAAGGAGGCAACTCGTCAAATTAATTGTACTCTTCCTCCTCCACGATATTCTCAACTCCGGCAATCCTTCTTTTTCCATGAAGAACTACGTGGTGGTTCTTATTTGCTGGATCCGTTACAAAAAAAACTTGAACAACTTGCTTAGCGAGTACAAATGATTCATCCTTGTATTGACATGTTCGAGGTCCACAGTAGTGATGACGTACTTGTCGACCTTCACACCCTGTGGAAGTTTGACCTAATGGCACCGAAATAGGGGGGTCTTGAAAAGTACGTAGTTGTAACATCCCAGTTTTCAGGGCTTTTTGAAAATTTGCAAAATAAAAATAACCATTTGGTTTTGTCGAATTGCCAAAGCTTAACTTAGAAACTTTTGAAAGTAAAAGCAATTTAATATGAATTAATCGAACTTCAACTAATTCAAAATTTTGGTTAATTTTGAGTTTATTAGAGTTCTCTAGTATTTAAAATCCTATTTCTCTATTGTTCTGATTTCCCCTCGGCCCATCTCATTTTCTCTCCCTACGCGCCGACCCGCACCACCCTCTCGGTGTCGACTACCCTCCTAGTGTCGACTACCCTCTCGGTTTCGACCACCCTCTCAGTGTCGACTACCCTTCTGGTATCGACTATCCTCTCACTTTCAACCAGCCTCGCCTGTTAGCCCCCTAGTTACCTTCTCTTTTCTCCCTCTTTTTACTCAGCGACGTGCACATTAAATGCTGTTGTCTCCACAGCGATGCGCATTAAATGCCATCATCCCCGCTGCGCTGCCATGAATTTTGCCGCTCCATCTTGTCGTTCGGTCCCCCTCCTTCCTCTATAAATGGAGCACTAGGGAGCCCTTTGCCCTGCTTTTTGTTTTCCCCTCAACTCTCTCTCTCCCTCTCCCTCTTTTTCTCTCGTCCTCGTTTTGTCGTGCTTTGAGCTTAAGTAAATCTTTCGTTGGAGTTCACACCACCGCCTCTAGCACCACCATCAAAGCTTCTCCGCCAACGTGGTCTTCACCGTTGGCATCGCAAGATCGCGGCCTACCCGGAGCGTCTGTGCCATCTTTGACTGCCGTCGTTTCATCCTCTAGCCGCCAGCCACTCCGTCGAGTCTCGCCGCCGCTCTCTTTGTCGCCGGCCATCCACCGTGCATCTCTGACCTTCCTTTCTACTTTAGTGAGCTCCCCGAGCCCTGTTCTCTCCCTTGTTCCTTCGACCACGTTGAATAGTCGAATCCTTCATTTGACCACGTCGAGTGGTTGAATCATTCCTTCCGACCAGTCGAAACTTCCTTTCTACTTGGTAGTGTAAACCTTTCGACTAGTCAAAACCTCCTTTCTACCAGGTAATTGAATATCCTTTCGACCAGTCGAACCTCTTTCGACCAGGTACTCGAACACCCTTCCAACTACGTCTTGTAGTCAAACCTCCCCCCGAGAGCCCGTTCTCCTTCGTTCGAGATCTGATTCGGGCGATTCAAATTTCTAAATCTGTCTGTGGATATCATGGGGATATGCCCATGATCTTAGGATGATGAAACAATTGGCAATGTTGCTTTTGGTTTGAAGTTTTAATCGTTTTCGTCAAAGTTACTGAATCTGTCAGGTCTCAAGCGGTCAGACCGGTTTCTGTGTGGCGGTCGGGCCGGCATCTTGCATGATCGAGCCGCCAATCCGTGATCGAGCCGTGACGTGAATGGAAATCTGGTTGATCGAGGCGATCGACCGGCGAATGGCGATCGACGGTTTATATCTTGAATGATGATATTAGTTATGAACTGATTTTGGGATAGGTCATATCCTTGTTTGATATTCCATATGTGTTGCATATTGCATATTTTGGCTAACGTGGGTCAAGTTGTGAAGAACTTGTTCCCGGATTCGTGTTTGCTTGTCTATTGCTGTGCATGTGGCTTGGAGGTCAACGACGGTCAACGGCGAGGAGGATCGGGACTAAGCTTGGAGAGCTGAGGTCCAGAACGATCAAGGATGCCGGGTGAGGTCAAGTGACTCAAGCATGGCGCAGAATGGATGAAGGTGACCGAACGGGCAGTTCGGTGCGACTGGTTGGATCAAGCGGTGCGGGGGTCGGTGCAAGTGCCAAGGTGGTCCGGTGGGAACCGGATGGGAGAGACTTGCCGACACGATGAGAGCATTGGATCAACCTACGTGGCGAAGCATGGATGTGTTTGCGCAGTTTGGACTCGGTCTTGGAAAAGATCGAGAAGGGTATTTTAGTATTTTCACCAAATATCGCCTTGGTGACCTAATGCCAACCATGGCGCAAGGCGGTCGTCAAGAACTGGATTAGGTCAAGAAAAGTGAAGACGACGCTTTGGGATGCATGCGTGTGTGACCCGTTTGTATTGGGCCTTAACGGAAGCCCATTAGGGTTAAGTCTTCTAGAAGCTCTAGGCCTCATATAAATAGAGAGGGGGCTGTTAGGCAGCCACTTGAAGCACTTCATGGTAAACCCTAGTTTGTCTTAGGGCTTAGGAGAAAGAGAAGAGGCTTAGGGTTCTAGAGAGATGTGTTGAGTTGTGTGCTCATGGATTGAGCTTTGTCCTCCATAGATGGAGTGGCTGTAACCAGCATCAAATCGTGATTCAATCTATGGGTGTTTGTTCAAAGATGAGTCTTCATGTGCTTTCCCTTCTCTTTTGATGACTTTGGGTGCTTCCTTGATCCTGTGGTTTTTGGTTTGTTTCGTGCCCTCTTTTACCTTGCTGTGATGTGTGGGAATATATCTAGGATCATCTAGATCATCAATCCCCCCACGAGCAAGATTTGGATCAAGTTTTTGGTTTTTACCCGGTTTTGAACCCTCCTTCGGTAAAACTGAAAAATGTCAAAACTTTGACGTGGATCTACTCAATCTCCACTTGGAATAGGTTCCTAATATCCTTAGGAAGGTGTGTTTCAAATTTCGTGGAGTTTGGCCTTACGGATCAAAAGTTAGACCAATTTTCGTTTCGGTTTTTCAGGCTGATTGTGCTGATTTTCCTGTTCATCGTCAGGGGCGGTCTGACCTTCAAAATCAGCGGTCTGACCGCTAGGCAAAAGAGTCAGACCGCCAATTTGAGAGGTCAGACCGCCCAACACTTTGGGATTTGGGTTTTTGGTAATTTTGGGTGTTCTGCGTCGGGGTTTTGATTGGATTCAATACAAGTCTTCCACTGTGCTTGAATATTGATGTTCATAGCTTTTATAGCTATTGGAGTGAAGTTAGTATTGAATTCAATTAAGGTGAAAAAGTGTTCGTGCTCTTATTCACCCCCCTCTAGTCGCCTTTCCGGTCCTACACTGTCTAAAATCAGGATCTTGCTTGCTTTTCTAAAATTATTTAATTTGTAGTTCCTTTGGATTTTATTTAGATTTTATTTGAATTTGCTTCCTTTTCACGTGTAGATTTCGACAACTCTAGGGAACCCGAGTACTTCGAAGAAATAGATCCTCAAGCATTTGAGCAAGACAAGTTACATCCTTTGATCACATTTGAATCCAGTATTTAAAATTATTCAAATTCTGTTTTAAACTATTATTGCAAGCTTATTTATATTCCAGTAATTCAATTTCCTGTTTTAAATTACTAGTTAATCTCGTTACCGTTGTCCAACCTATGTTGAAATTGAAGTTGTCATTCCCTTGTCACCTTAGTGGAAAATCTGGTCGATACACTAGTATGACTAGAACATGTTAAAAAATAGTATGCTTGGACAAAGTTTAGACCGAAAGTGTTTAATTTTGGGGAATTTAGTCAAAAAGTTCAGCTGTGTTTTGAAAACGATTCTATGGTATTGTTTTTACCATAGAAAATTTTAAAATGATTTGACTTGTTAAACAAAATAAAAATTTGTTTGGACTTAGGCGAATTAGATGTTTGGATGGGTGCATGTCTACGCACGGGATAGACTCATTTCTATGGTCGAGGCCCTGGGTTTGTTTTGGAAGTTGCCCAAGTCAGTTAAGAACTAGTCTTCGAGCACATTTTGCTAAGTCCCTCCATACTACCACATGTCCTGAGTGGGCAGGCCTAGCTAACTAATTGGCAACATTTCGCCGTGGTCGTGCCATCCGGTTGCGTGGGTGTCTTTTACGACCCCACTTTCATGTCTTCCCACATGGCGCAAGAGGGGTTTAAATCTAGCGGGTTTCTATCCAAAGGAAGCGAAACCTTAGCGAGGCGGGACTACGGTGGAATGGCGCTTTGTAAAGGCCTTGTCATGTGTTCTAGACTACTTACCTAATGTAGTGAGCGGTGGTATCGACTGATGCCAAACAAACTAGAGAAGTCATGTCGAGTAGGTAAAGCTGTACGACCTTTGCAGAGTGTTAAAAACTATTCGAATAGCCGTGTCCATGGTCATGGACATGCTAGCAAAGCCACTCCAAGTTAGACTTTGGTTTTTGTTTTCAAAAGACTTCATCAAATGATTTTGGATTTCTTATCCAATCGGGAAATTGGGCGGGTAGCCTTGTGATAGGAGGGTATCCTTCACTACTCTTGTGTGAATGTTATCTGGCTATAAAACTTGAGATTTAGAAAATGAATTTTAGTTATAGAATAACTGCTTTAGAACTTAGTACAAGTATTTGGAAAGAAACTTTGCTTTATGCAAAATCAACTATATAAACCTTCCTTGGATATATCCCTGCGTGCATTATGATTATGTTAATTGGGTGTAACTTGCAGAGTACATTCATTTGTGCTCACCTTAATTAATAAATTGTTGAGTAGGAGATGAGTTCAACGAGGAGGTTGAGAAGTCGAACAACTAGGCTGTGCCCCTAGACGATTGCTTGTGGCGAATCGTGTGGTCTACCTTATTGCCTTGGCTTCCGCTCTATTTTGGTTTTGGCTTTATGCCCTCTTTTGTAATAAACTCAAATTATTTTGAATAAATCACACGTGTTATGGTTATGCTATCCACTTTTGTTTGACTGTGTACACTAGCTGTTCCTGGACTAGTGTATGAGACATAGAGAATCTGGGATCCTTCGCTCCTGGGTTCGACAGTAGTCGAGCTCCCAAATCTCCTCTACGAACCCATAGTAGGAGCTCAACCCACATTTCATTATGTTTGGCTCAGCGGTATTGAACTACTCGTAAAACGCATCTATGCAGACACCGTTGTTCTGGACTGTGCATTTCCTATCCCGAGCTGTCGTATAAAATGTGTATCTATTTATGTCGTATCCTTGCCATGTCACAATTGTAAATTTTGGCCCTTTTGCCAACCATCGCACCAAATCATCACTTGATGACCTCCCAGTGAATGGCACCTTTAACCATTCGTTGAACTGACGGTTGTGCTCTCTCGTGATCCAAACCTCCGATCGACATGGATTATGTTGGCGTACCATGTCTTTGTGCTCGTCGATGTACAGAGACACTTCAGCCATGTGTTGTAAGACCGTGAAATATGCTTGAGCGTACGTATTCAAATCGGGAGTGATTGCTTTCCTTTCGATGGCCCCGATACCCTCCAGCATCCCCTCATGACGAGATAGAGGCACACCTATCGGTTCCACCTGAGCTATGTAGTCGACGCAAAACTCAATGGCCTCTTCGATTGCATAACCTTCGATGATGCTACCCTTCGGATGAGATCAATTCCGTACATAGGACTTGAGAATTCCCATGTATCTCTCGAACGGGTACATATGACGTAGGAACACAAGGCCGAATATCTTTATCTCTTTCACAAGGTGAACAATGAGATGGACTATGATATCAAAAAATGACAGAGTGAAATACATCTCAAGATGACATAGAGTCATCACCACCTTGGCTTGTAGAGTATCTAGTCCATCGGGATCGATGACCTTATGAGCAATTGAGTTAAAGAAATAATACAGCCCTATGATTGCCGCTCGGACCTTGTTCCGTAAAATACTTCTAATTGCAATATGAAGCATTTGTGTCATCAGCGCATGACAATAATAAGACTTCATACCAATTAATTTTAAATCTTCCATAGAAACAAGTTTATTTATGCTAGCGGAGTAACCGGACAAAACTTTCACACCATGCAAGCTCTATCATAGTTTATTTCTCTCGGCCTTGGACAGAGTGTGGCAAGCTAGAAGAAGGTACGTTTAGCCTTTATCGGTCTCTTTCGATGCTAACTCAGTGCTTATGTTCATATCAACCAAGTCACGCTATGCGTTGACACCATACTTTGTTTTGTCACGAATGTTCAGTAAGAGACCAATCAAGCTGCCACATACATTCTTCTCCACGTGCATAACGTTGATGCAGTGGCGAACTTCTAAGTGCTCCTAATAAGGTAAGTCCCAAAAAAATTGATTGCTTCTTCCAGATGTTCTTCTGACGAGTCCTCAATTTACGTCCATTTCCAAACACAACATCGATATCCTTAACCATATTATAGACCTCTTTCCCTCTAAAAGCCCTTGGAGCTGGACCGTCATCCTTATTTCCGTCGAATTGTTTCTTCATCTTGCGGTATGGGTGATACTTGGGAAGGAACCTACGGTGACGCATGTACACAGTTTTGCGCGAGTTGTTCAGCCACATACTCTCGGTATCATCTAAGCAGTGTGGACAGGCTTTGACTCCTTTTGTACTCAACCCCGACAGGTTACCAAGGGCAAAAAAAATCATTGATAGTGCAAAACAACATGACGCGTAAAGTGAAGTTCTCTCGTTTGTATGTATCCCATACCTGTACCCCTTCGTTCCACGGTGTCACAAGATCTTCCAGCAATGTTGCTAGGTACGCATCAATATTGTTCTCAGGTTGGTTCGGCCCTTGGATAAGTAGTGACATCAAAATGTACTTCCATATCACAGGCACTTCCAACCACAAACCGTCTGTGATACAAAATTATCACAGACGGTTCTTATTAAGAACTGTCTGTGAATTATCACAGGCGGTTCGAATTAAAAACCGTCTATGACGTCTGCAATTATCATAGATGGTGTTTGTTAAGAACCTTCTGTGAATTACCACAAACGATTCGAATTAAAAACCGTCTATGACGTCTGCAATTATCACAGACGGTTTTTGTTAAGAACCCTCTGTGAATTATCACAGACGGTTCTTATTAAAAACCGTCTATGATAATTATGTATCACAAACGGTTCTAGCCATTGCTAGTAACATAGACGGTCACGCTTGTAAAACCGTCTATGATAATTACAACACTGACGGATTATGGGGAGCCTTCTGTGATGAGACGTCCAGTATAGTCTTTTCTGTAGTAGTGACAACAATACATTAGCCATATAACGCATGTCATGCATACGTGGTTAATTAATTAACGTCCTTAATGCAAGGGAAGAAAAGATAAAGTAATCAACAATTGATTCTAAGTTCAAGATCTATTAATTCTTCATGTGTGATAGCAATGGCGCTAACAACGACGGCAAATATTTGGAGTAGCACCATGTAAATTTCTAGTTAGCACCCTTTGTATACTTTTTTGAGTAAATTGAACAGTATATGTCCCTAAGCTTGCATGCTTGGATCACCGGAGATTTGGCTGTGACACGAGTGTGCGAGACACAGATGAAAGAGGAGAGCGAGAGGAAATAGGAAGAGACAGAGGAGAGTATAGCAGGTGACGTGTCAGCCAAAATAAAACACGTTGTAGCCACCATCGAGTGCTGTGTGCACTATTTTTGACCCATTTAGATCCACCTAAGCAAGTTTTGAGGCCGTAAATATGCAATTCAGGGATCCGGTTGCCCATTGCATGTTTGATCGACCATTGTAAGTTTAGAGATCTACAGTGTAATTACTCTATTTTTTACAATTACGATTAGCGGAGTATCTACAATTAATCTGTCTGAAGAACCTAGCTAAAAAAATATGCCGAAGGTTTCATGCCATCGCCATGCATCTACTTGGAAGAAGCCTTAAACTAGAGCTACACCAAATCACCAGCTGATTAAGATTATTTCCTTAACCTGCACATGCATGCATGCTAGCTAGCCAGCAACAACCAAACAAACCACATGCACCTTCACGCCGTGAACGAACAGATGCAATGCACAACTGGTGATGTGGGCTGATCGATGCGAATCTCCAAATTAAAAAACAAAGAGAAGGAAAAGGACAATAATTTGGAACATGGGTCTACTGTCCGTTCGTATATAATTGATCTCGATCGGGTCGATCTGCTGCACCTTCCCCTGCTGCTGCCATCGCGCAAGCGTCTATATATATACAGAGGCGCGTCTGTCAGTACTTCATAGCTAGATCTAGATCGATCCCAAACGATCCTAGCAAGCTGTAGCTAAAGCTAACTACCTTCCCTCATGGCGTCTGCGAAGCTCACCGTCGCGCTCGCCGCCGCCGCCGTCGTGTGCGCCGCTCTGGCAGCGACGACGGCTCTCGCGGACCCGGGGGAGGATTGTGGGGTGCAGAATAAGTACTTCATGAACTGTCTGGGCCGTGGCATCATTGAGGGGTGCTGTGGCGTGGTCTCGGACCGCAGGTGCTTCTGCCTGCTGGAGCGGGAGGCAGAGATCCGCTGCGTTCCCGGTCGTCCCTGCCCGAAACCACATGGGGCGGCTGCGAAAGCGGTGAAGCTGGCCGAACTGGATCTCTCTTGCATGAGAAACCTCAAGTGCAAGCGTGCCTAACCAGTACGTTGTTAGCTAGCTACTCCTTCATATTTGCTTCCTCGATCACAGCTGGTTGATGTGCGTGGCTTGGTTTGTTCCATTTGAGCAGTGCGTGCTACGTACGTCGTCCTGCTCTGTAAACTCATTTCGTGTTGATGTCCTATCCTTGTTGCCTCTGTTAATGGAGTTCTTGCATGTTCATCTAACTTGGTTTATCCATTGTCTTATTTGTCTATTATGTAATTGGAAATGCGAATACTTGTAAGCATCCAGGCCCTAATTCGGTAGCGTTAGTGTTTTGGTGATAAATGACTCCTAAATTATTGAGACTAACTTCGTCCTATTGGTCCGTGTGGGGTGCCAGGCCCACCCGGCCTGATTCGGCGGCGGGGAGCCACACGAACCCACGACAAGGTAGTGTGATGGCTTAGTAGCGCCCTCCTGTCCCGACGATGTCCGCGGAGGCGAACGCGACTGCGGCAACGAGTAGCGGCGTATGTACGGTGGCGCTTCGTCCCGTCCTGATCCGCACGACGGCGGCTTCGGCGGAGGTGACGGTGAGCTCGAGTACGGTGTGGTCCTCCTCGGCCCGTCGTCCTCCTCGAAGACGGCGGCAGCGGCGAGACCGGTAGTCCTCCCGTCCCATCGTCCCGAATAACGCTGGCGGCGAGGACGAGTGATGGCGCGGTGCCCCTCCCGTTCCGACGACATGGAGGCGGCGGCGGCGAGGCTTGGTGGCGGTGCAACATTGTGCGCCTATCCTTCCTGTCCCCACCCGAAATCGGCGGCAGCAATAGCGTGGTGCCCGTCCCCTGTTCGGACCATCGAACGATGGCGGCGGGTGAGGCACGCGGTGGTGCGTCGGCACGCTCGCCGTGGGCGAGCGAGACAGCGTGACAGCGACGTGGTGGAGCCCTCCGTTGGTGGGGCGACACAGCGCGAGCGAGAATGCACGGCGGCGACGTAGGTGCGGATGCCGGCATGATCCCACCGTTGGGGCCGGTGAGGCGAAGATGACTAGGCCGCCGTGGGCAGACGCGACGGCGCAGATGTGGAAGGGCCGCTCCGTCGTAGGTGGTGCGGCTCGGTTTCGGCCGGCAGCGACGACAACACGGCGTGTGAGGGGCACCGCCGTTGGTGGCTTGATCGGCAGCCTCCGCAGGAGGTAGTGAGGCACGCAGGGCTAGAGCCGTCGTGGGCGGTGCGCATGGGTCCTCCGTGGGCAGTGCGCGAGCGGGGAGCCGCCGTGGGTGGCGTGCGATGATCCTCCATGGGCAGCGCATGGTAGGATTAGGGGTCGCCGTTGGTGCTGTTAATACGAACGCCATAGGCACACGTCGCGAACAATAGTAGATCAATCTACTGTAGGAATTGCAATAGATTGATTAGGATCGATATACCAAGAAGCCTTAGCCAGAGCGTTGTCATGCTCATAACGTGTTAGAGGATTGTTGTTGCGTTGTCGACGATGAATCACACACGAGCGAAAAAGTAGATGATCAAGAACACAAGCTGCAGAGCCCACAACCTCTTTTTATTGATGATTTGCATGTAGATATGGTGTGTACAATGAGAGCCCTATCCTCTTCTAAGGGAGAGGATGTCCACATTCATGATTCAATAAGCAATATATGATTAAACCACGTTAATGTTTCTTTGTGGGCTGAAGCTCCTAACGAGCCCAGTTTTGGTAAAGTGTTGACATGCATTTTCCCTCTAACAAAAATAACCTCAAGGTACAATGTGCACGGTTGGACTATGGACCTCTGTTGACGAACACCTTTCTTGACCTAATTAAAACACAAGCTGACACAAACACAGAAGGACAGTAGCATTGTTTGATCTCCGGCAAAATCCATCGTACTTCCTATGTTAATAAACATATAACGTTTTTTTATATCGACACGATATTTAACATGTAACTTTGGCATTACTTTTCATTTGAAATGTTCATAAAAAATACTGTATTATGAAAATATTTTTCATGACTATACTAACGTTAGTGTTTTCACTTGACCAATATAAATAATTTTATTATATATTAGTAGTCAAAGTTTCTTCATTAAAACTTCGTATATTTATGAAGAGAGAGAGTATAAAAGGCAGTCCCAAGACTCCTGTAGCTCATTAAGCACAGTGAGAAATGTCCCTATGCAACACGTACGGCTCGCATCTGGGTGCCAACTTGTTGCGAGGATACATACAGGGGTAGCTGTGGCCGTGCTCAGCTGCAGCTTTTGGAAACATTAATTTTGAAAAACGAATCTTTTAATTACGTCACTTCAGTGGTGCCTGCCAGACAATATTGAGTGCTAGTATGCTCTGTCAGTGTATAAGATTCCCGAGTTACTCCTAATGTTCTCTTTTACTCGACTTTTTTTTAAACTTATTATGGTCTGCAAGATGCAACTCTGACCGCTACTTTCTATGACTATATATTAAGATGTACTACTAAAATTATAATATTGTAAAGATATTTTTAATGATAAATCTAATAATATATTTTATTGACTGTTTAGAAAAAGAATTGAGGGAGTAATTGCGATTTGTCTTTTTGGTCCTTGCATGTGCTGTTTAGGATACACCTCCTCTGTCGATTAAGTTATAATGGTATGGTGTCATTGTCAATCTAGCTGTTGGTACAAAACAAGGACAGTAAGTACTGTAGCGATTTCTTGTAGCATTCGATCTAGTGCGTTTTGCAATTGCAATGGCAGAGAATGTGCTTTTCGTTCATGTGGGTGCCTTCTTAAGGAGAGATTTGGTTCCATGTGAGGTCATGTTGGTTTGCCATTGCTTATGCTTGGAGTTTCATCATATGTAGCAAACCGGCGGTTCATCCATTCTTTGCAGGATGTTTTTTGTAGGGCCCTCATTCGTCTGGCTACTCATTGCCGTTGTTATATCTCCTACATGTGTGAAGTCGCTGACGATGTCTCTGTCGATCCTTGTGCAGTGCCGTTTAATTAGCTCTAACTGCAGGATGACCAGACTTCTGTTCAGATAATTAGTCTTTCCGTTTATGTTTCCAGGCCATTTCTCTGTAGTTGTCATGTTATCTGAGTATGTGCAAATTGCATAAAATACAGAACCACATGTACCAATGTCTTTGTTTTAATTAATGACGTCAGAGAATAAAAGTTGATAAACTTTTCAAATGGACAATTTTTCCTATTGCATCATTAGACCTAATCACAAACTCAGATTCGTAATCAATTGGGTGCCCTAGAAAACAACAAATGACTAGAAATTGGACTCAAGAAACGTCTAAGGGCCAACAAATGACTAGAAATTGGACTCAAGAAACGTCTAAGGCCATGTACAATAGTATAGACAATTGTTATCTATAGTATCCCTCCATGTCATATATAGACAGTACTAAAGATAGCTTCTACAATGGATTATTTTTTTACATGTCTCTATAGATAGCTCCTCTATGTATTAAGTCTTGTTTTTCGTGTTACTGTCGACTACTGCATGAGAGACGGCTCAATTCTCTATGTTCCCCTCTCTCCTCCACATCACCTCGTGTCCTACGTGTCAAGACTCACAGATAGCCGACATCACACCATTGTATATGCTTTAAAAGCCCCAAGGTAGAACTTTCAAGCTCAAGACGGTAGGTCCCTAAATGTTGAAATATGGATCCAACAATAACTTATACGAGGGTAAAAGTGCTCACTACGCCGCGCTGGTGTTTGCAGCATGCTTCTAGGATAGATGCTGTTTTGAGCTATATATACACAAATAATTTCATTAAAACTCCTTATCTTGACCTCACAAATTTATGTAGGGAAAGCGCAGCTTCTGTACTTTTTGTTTATTTCAGTACCTATGGGCTATGGCATCTCATGGCTAGAAAGGTGGGAGTGCACCCTAATCATTTTGGTAAGCAATTCCATGCATAGAACAATCAGTTTCTGAGTGTCACTGAACTTTGCCAGGTTTTAAACACATGGAGTCTGGTACAGAATAATCACGGAAAATTCAGATGCGGGCACGATGCAACTGACTAATAGGGATAGGACAGTGCCATATAATATTAGTAACTTGGTTCATTCTGTACATAGGTAATTGTAATTGTAAGATAGCAATTGTCCAGGCCGTCGTAACCAGTCCGATTAGGATATACTAGAACGTGAAGCGCGCTACGCTGCGCGTCGTGCTGGCCTTGTCAGAGGTGGCTGAGCATTCTGTTGGTACGGGTAGAGAGGCAACGGTAGGCGGATGTACAGAGAACAGTGTTTTCGGTAGGTTCAGAAAAGACAACTGTTTAGTACTGGTATGTAGTAGTCATAGCACATAGGTATGATAGGATTAGTTATGTACAGAGAACTGGGAATTGCTATGACGAACGCTAGATGACAAGATAGATCTAGCAGTAATACAACCGAGAAGCGTGCTCGGCGATAAAAACTGTCTGTCTATTTAATGTAACTACATGTTTGCCAAGCAGTCACGATGCTCTGTTCGCAGAAGCATGGTAGTCCGATCTTAGGGCAATGGTTGTACAGTAGCGAGCTGTAGAAATGGAGGAGATAGAACTTAATTAACATAGTAGATAGCGAAGATTAGAGGTAGTCTAAGGTATTGTATAATGTAGAGGTATCACCTGTTGTTTAATTGGCCTCTAGCTTTGCCAACGTTAAGTTTCCTGATGGACCTTTTCCTTTGTAGCTCCGTTGCACTAAGAATTGGCTGGGTGATGATGGCATTAGATGGAAGCAAGCAGCTGCCGGTACCAACTTTGACAGCAAACTCCATAAAAATGTCAAATGCAAAGCACGATACAGCTTGACTCCAGACTTAAAAAATCTTGCAGCATATTTCGGGAGTAAATCCCATCTATCAGCATCATAGCAGATGTTGCATAGTACAATACAAATCCATGAAAGTAACAATAAAAAAGGAGCATAGAATCTTGAAACTGAAGAATAGATCAAGGAAAATTGGAATACAAATCAAAAGCATAACAAACTCTGAGATGCCATTTCTGTAAGATTTGCACAATTAACAATACTTATGGGCTATTGTGTCGGATACATAATTAATAGCATACTAAGATAGCATTATGAGGTTTTAATTGGTGTAAAAAAAAAGAAGGCAAAGCTAGGCAGAAGTATCATGCAAAACAGACATAACTGATATGATGCAGTCAAACACCGAAACTGGTTTTAATCTCTCTAATGGGCTAATTGTATTTTTCACATTAATCTAGAAGGGTAGAAGGACCTTTTCCTGTGTAGCTCCGTTGCACTAAGAATTGGATGGCTGATGATGGCATTAGACGGAAGCAAGCAGCCACCAGTACCAACTTTGACATCAAATTCCATGAAAATGTCAAATCCAATACAATGCAGCTCGACCCAGACCTAACAAATCTTGCAGCATATTTTGAGAGTAAAGCCCATCTCTCAGCATTATAGCAGATGCTGCATAGTATAATACAAATCCATGAAATTAATAACCAAAAAGCACTACTACAAAAAGGCTAATACTGGATGCCTCATCACAGACGGTTGCCCAAAAATGTCTGTACTACATGCAATCACAGACGGTTTTGGTTTTGCGACCGTCTGTGTTACTGGCTTCACTAAAAACCATTTATGAAGAGGTAATATCACAGACGGTTCATGTTGAAAACCGTCTGTGAAGTATCACAGACGGTTTTGAACAAGAACCGTTTGTGATATTACTAAGTATCACAGACGGTTTTCAACAAATAACCGTCTGTGATACTTCACAGATGGTTTTAATAATAAACCGTTTGTGATATGGGACCATATCACGGACGGTTCCATTGTGGAACTGTCTGTGATAAGTATCACTGACCGTTCCATAATAGAACCGACTGTGATAAGTCTCTTTATTAGTATGAGCCCGCTAGGATTTGCGCTCTAACTCGTTACTCCCCAGCGCCCTTACTCTCTCCTGTTCCCCTCCCCACCCGAGTAACCCTGTCGCCGACGTACGCCGCCATGCATTCTTCCCGTCGCCGACAGTTGTGACACCACAGTTCACTGAACAAGACACTCGTACGATAAGAGTGTTTTTTTAGTGTCACCGTTGTGCCACAACTACGGTGACGCTGCGTACCTTCCCCTCTTCCTCCTCCCCCCAGCGTGTGCGACCCTGGCTACCTCTTCACCGGCGATGTCGAGGTAAGATAGATCTATCACTTATTGGTTTGTGCTATTGGTATTCATGTGAACCGAGCTCCTCCCTCTCGCCGCCAGCTCCCGCACCTCCGGATCAAGCTCCCTCCTCCCTCTCGCCGCTGGCTCGTTGCGCTACCTCGGACCTCCCTCGTGCCTCCAACCTCTCCGGCTCTCCCACTAACGCGTAACGGCGTAAGTCCCCTTCTTATCTTCTTGATGTTGTCTGGTTGTTGGTTGATACTGATGGTGATGGCCATTGGCCAGAGCCCAGATGCTAAATGTGTAATACATACATACATAAGAGAAGTGCATCATTGCAGAGAAGTGTAAATGTGTAATACATACATGTAGAGAGAATAGAGAAATCATAAATATAAATGCATGCAATGATTATGCACTTGTGTTGATTGTTGATTGCTGAATGAGTGAATTCAGAAGTGTAAGTGTTGTCGGCTATTGAAGTATTGGGATGTTGATATGTATGGGCTATTGTCTGTTGATATGTTATGTTGTTATGAGTTATGACTTATTCAGAAGTGTCAAGTGTTGTCTCTTCTATTGATATGTATAGGTTGTTGATATGTTATGACTTATTGGGTTGTTGATATGTATGGGCCATTGATATGTTATATTGTTATGACTTATGACTTATTCAGAAGTGTCAAGTGTTATCTGCTATTGATAGTGAAAACTTGCTTGGTGAACCATGGGCTGTTGATATGTATGATTGATGATTTGCAAAAATAGATGTATAAAATGTGTGATATGTATGTTATGACTTATTGTTGATTTGTCATTTTATCAAGATGTCATCCGTTGCTTCTCACTATTCATTTCACCTTTGTTTGTGTAACTGTGTTCATGCCGGTCAAGTTCTCCTACCTTGCGTCCCAGTGCACGCCCCGCCATTCCATTCCTAATCTCTTCTCTATAAAGTCTCCAAGCGGTGGTGCTTGTGCTTGTGCCTTTAAAATATATATATATATATATATATATATATATATATATATATATATATATATATATATATATATATATATATATATATATATATATATAGTTCTAAGTCCTCACCACTTTTGGGGTCGTCCACATGACATGAGGAGGATGAGGCAATGACCACATGCAACTTTATCGAGCCCATGCAAGTTTAAGAAGTACGACTGCCAGGAGAGCGTCAGGACATTCAATTACCTGGTTACTGATACATGATGCCACTTCCCAGTGTTGGGATACGGGTAGGCTACGATAGCAACAAATCAAAATTTTCTACCACATAAACCAGGAAGCCAAGCAAGTAGATGATCACAGATCGTTACCACTAGATGCGCAGAGCAGTGAAAGAAGAGTTGGAGCAGCCTGGTCCAACAAAGAGCGCGTCGATGTAGTGGTTGTAGTCGATCGTCCAGCGTTCAGCACGTCGATGCGGTGGTCGTAGTTGATCGTCTCCTCTAGCGACCTCTGCGGTTCCTTATGAAGATCGCGGATCGTTCTCAAGCGCAACAACAACCGCAGTAGCGCCTATATGATATCCACACGTCCAGGGAAGGAACAACCGTACGCCGGTGTGCTAGCACTAAGTCGCACGGCAGAGCTCTCAAGAAGATGGCGGCTAGGGTTTCGGTGGAACAACTCAACTCACGACTTTCGTGTGTCTTGTCTGTTACGTTCACCCATGTCCTCCCAATAGTCTCATGCATCTCCTTATATAGTGCTCATGACAGATCCTATCCGAACATGTTTGACGAATCGCATCCGTACTGGTTTGTTCCAACCCGTTAAGTGTGTGACCCTGTAGGTTCATGCGTATTCGGTTGTGACTCGAAAACCCTTTCCGATCACGAGTCGTTAGCGGTTCCTAGCAGGACATAACGATTTCCGAATACACACAAATTATATCGGATGAATCTTAATGCAATATGATCTACGACCAGGTCCTCATCACTTACGACCAGGTCCTATCTCTATCTGACGATTCGTATTTGGTCACGACGATTCGTAACTCCTTACGACGAGTTACGACCACTCTGTGATTACGTTCGACCGATCTCGACGATCCGTGGCGATTGAACTAAGTGACCTACTCGTGTATTCTCCCTTTGCCTCACGATGTCTGGTTGAACTCCAGGTGAGATGTTGTGTCATCCATGGACTGTTTAATACTTTCTCGATCGAGTGTCGGATAACTTCACGTGGTCGAACACTTCGACCACTAGTGGCATGGACATGCACTTTCTTTATCTGATCACAACGAGGGGTCCAAAGATATCTCTCCTGTTATGTTAGGAGGGGCAAATCCTATATCCGACCAGTCATATTCCTCCGCATGTATTATAGCACACCTGAAAGCTACCTTTATAACTACCTAGTTACGAGTAGCGATTGGCAACCCCTAAGAGTGCTATTACATATGTAGAAAACCATGCTGATCTCAGGTCTAAGGATTATACATCATCATTGCTTGAGACCAACTAACGACACATAGAATTGTAACAATCTCAATAGTGTCTCAAGGTGGGTCAATCCAACCCCATATTCTCTAACATGTGTTCACATTATTGATTCGATATCTCTATACCCATGACCGGTGAAACATGGTCATCAATCAATACATGTGCTGGTCAATAAAGTCACTGGTGTTCCAACCATTGACATTCGACTAGGGATTCATTTAAAACGACATCATATAAGTTAAAGAGTTTCACCAACAAGTCACGTACTTATTAACCTTCATAACCAATGATTCATTCAAGGAACATGATAACATATTATCCAATATTATGAACATAATGAAATATAATCATCTCTATGATTGCCTCTAGGGCATATTTCCAACATGAAGCATGAAGGATCTCACGACAAAGCTTTGTGGAAGCTGCAAACAGCGCATGCATTAAATGAGCGCAGATGGAAGCGATTGGTGGCGTTGGCTCTCCAGTAGTAGTGATAATAACAAGGCCTGCGGCACCGGACGAAGGCATCACGTGACTGGGAAACCGGCTAGCAGCCCAGTTGGACCACGTCCACGATGAATCAGACTCTTAATGGACACGTGTGCGTGCGAGAGCAGTAGCAAAAGCGTCGGCAACAGCATACAGAAGCTCAATTCCATGGGACTTAATAATAGGTATGATGCGCGAGCATAACACAAAAATATGTAGGTATGTATATACAACCATGACATGACCATCGGTAGTGTCTACCTTTGTATCAGCAGGACATAGGATGGGACGCTAGATTAAGGCTACTATAAACATCGAAAGCACCTATCGTCTAGGGTCATGTATTATGCAAAAACCGGCAGGCCTAATGTCGGACCCTGGGCTTGGAATACCCAAAATCCGCGTGTGTGTATCATACTAGTCCCATGATCAGTGGCTAGTACGCACATCCACAACATTGATAATCACATCCATACACAACATACATACAATATGAAACAAATAGGACTTTAAACTTAAGCGTTATACAACAAGTTCGTATTACAAGGACCGACCGGCCAAATTAAACTGCAAGTTTTAAAGAGTGAACATCGGAAGCATAGTAAATAAAACCAAAAGGGTTCAGCGGTGTGCCTCATCCCTACCCACGGGCAACCAATAAGGACTAACCCTAGAAAGACCCATTATCGTACCCTCCAGTAACGGGTGCAAAATAAGCATTCTTCCTCATACCCTGAACAACATTGTAAGCAAGATTGAGTACATTTTGTACTCAACAAGACTTGTACTGTATTGCAACATAATATAAATATAAGGCTAAACAAGAATATGGCTCTACGCTACAAGTTATTTTCAGCATGAAGCAAATTTAATTTGCAATACTGATATGTAATAATTTACAACAGAAATTTTAAAGAGCAATTGACATCACTACTATAGACAAGGACTTCACAGACGGTTCAAAAATGTCATCACAGCCGGTTTTGTGAGCCATCTGAGTTTATGGGTCACTAATGACATGAGGTTATCACAGACGATTTGTAGATAAAATCGTCTGTGATAGCTGACTATCACATACGGTTTATGGATGAAACTGTCTGTGATAGTATTCTCTATAAAGTCACCAAGTAGTGGCTACTTGTGCATTTAAAATCAGCTTCATCTATATTTTTATATATATATATATATATATATATATATAGTTCATGTCCCCTAGCCACTTTCGGGCGGTCATGAGGATGAGACAGCAGCCATGGGCAACTTTATCGAGCCTTCAAGTTCAAAAAGCATGGTTGCAAGGAGAGCGCGTGGACATACAATTACCTGGATATTGTCGATAGGTAATTGGACTTGACATCAAGAAATGGTTGGTTGCTGATACATGAAGCCACTTTCGATCGAAGTACCTCTGGCGCCCACGCCACTTTTGAACATGGCGTGGATGCGCAGCAGTACTCGATTGGGAAGTGGCTTCATGTATCGACAACCAACCATTCCTTGATGTCAAGTCTAATTACCTATCGACGACATCTAGGTAATTGGATGTCCACGTGCTCTCCTGGCAGCCATGCTTCTTGAACTTGCAGTCTCGATGAGGTTGCTTGTGCTGCTATCTCATCCTCCTCATGACCTCCCAAAAGTGGCTGGGGACTACACTATGAACACTATATATATATATATATAAGGAATAGAATGGTAGGACGTACCTAGGACACAAGGGAGGAGAACTTGACCAACATGAACACAGTTACACAGACAAAGGTGAAATGAATGGCGAGAGACAGGTGAAGAGGTGTTGTAGTAGTTTTTGACTCATTTGGTCTTGTTTTGGAATATAATACACACCAATTAATAAATAATTTGTATGTTAATTGCAGCTTTACAAATTAGCCTAACCTTTACAAATTTGAAAAGTTAATTGCAGACAAGCCCCATCCGAACCACATCCTATGTAAGCCAACCAAGGACAAAGAACCAGCATCAATAACCCTCAGTATCCATCAGAGAGCATTAACCAAACCCACTATTTTTCCCTATTCATTTTTGTCAATCCGGGCCCACCTTTGGACCAGATGTCCACAGCCAAATAGTGAGTTGTGAGAGTGAAAGGGATAAGGGGAGGGTAGTATGGTCATGCACAGGGCAAGGCAAGGAGTCACAGCCGAAAGCTCCCACTCATAAGCCCTCCATCCATAAAGCCTCTCACTCAGGAGCCCCATTTCCCCTCCTAGCCGAAGGCTAGCACAAAGTAAGGAGCACAAGCCTAGCTCACTGCCTCCACAAGACAAACAAGAGCAAGCAAAGCCAACAGAGCAACCACCTCCCAAGCAAGTCCACTCTTCCATTCACAAGCAAGCAAGCCACCACCAAGAACACCCACTACCCTCCCAAGCCCAAGCACCATTGCCACAACCACAAAACCACCCACAGAGGGCAACCAGAGGAGAGGAGCAAAGGCATTGAGGAAGATCGATGGAGTGGGAATGACAAGCGTGGATGGCACCGGCAACGACCACAAGGACCGACGCCAAGCCAACAACGAGGACCAAAAGAACTGAAGGGAGCAAGAATAGAACCATCACACCACTGCCAGCATCACTGCGCGGCCGCAACCATAGCCATCCCAGTTCTAGACCGACCAAGCCCAACAAGGTAAACCACCATCCTTGCACCCACTATTATTTTGCCCCAAACCAGGCCACCATGTGAACCAACACCTTGTCATAGAGAACACTCCCAATAATAATCCCATCACCAAACCCACCATTTTCCCATTGCTATTTTGCCCAAGCCAAACCCACCTCAGCAGTCCACATCATCATCCATTCCATCACAGAGCAAATCGGGGGAAGCGAGTATAGTAGTAGTAGTAGTACCTCAGTACAATAGCGGGAACCTTGATAGCAACCCATGTTTAGCCCTCAACATCTATCGCAGAACACTAGCTATTTTTATCACAGAGCAGGGGTAGAGAAAGAGAGGGAGTAAGGGAGGGTGATACCTCACTACAGCGCAACCACGGTGGCAACCCCACCACCAGCTAGCACAACCTTCATCCATCTCCTTCACCTTGCATAAATCACACAAACATCAGGACACATCTTAAGGCTCAAGCATAAAAATCAAACTCAACAAAAGACATTAAGCTAACAGCGAGGAGAATAGAGGGAGGATTGGGAAAGCAAAGCCAAGGGGGCCAGGGCCCGAGTGCAGGAGGTTGAGTAGGCGCGGGCACTGGAGAACCAAGCCGAGGATCTTGAGGCGAGGCGAAGAGGTGCAGTGGTGGCAAGAGGCGACCACGAGGCCAAGCCTAGTGGCTTGGGTGGCGGCGTCACCATAGTTGTGGCACGACACTAACACTGCATAAGACACTCCTATCGTACGAGTGTCTTGTGTAATGTAGCGTGGTGTCACAACTGGCGGCGATGGGAAGAAGGGCAGCGTCGGCGACGGGGTCGGGTGGCGGCATCAAGGTCGGGGGCACTCGGGTGGGGAGGGGAACGGACTAGAGTAAGGGTGCTGGGGAGTGACGAGTTAGGGTGGGCACAAACCCTAGCTGCCGGGCTCCTACTTATAAAGAGATATCACATACAGTTCTATTATGGAACCGTTAGTGATAGTTAGACTGTTCCATAATAAAACCGTCCGTGATATGGGACATATCACGAACGGTTCTATTATGGAACTGTCTATGATATGGTTGTTCTCAAGTTCTATGTTTTGAGCATATTATCATGTATACATGCATTAATTACATGATATGAAGAAATTACATGTTTATATGTCAATTTTGTCATTTAAATACTGCTGAAAATTTGCTTTAACTATGATACGTACATATCACAGATCGGATATAATATAATTAATTTGTTCTACTAAACCGTCTCTGATATATATAGTTCAATATATAATATAGTAACTTCACCTCCAAACTAGATTTTTTGTTCATTTTGGGATTTTCATATGGCCAAACAACATGGCCAGTCGCTTCTTACAAAGATTTTAAAAAAAGTAGAAACCTAAATAAACAAAGTTTTTCTAGTGACGGAGGTAGGCTGCTATCTCTGTCTTCAAAACCGTGGCGGCGGCGTCAACATCGGACGGTTCTCGATCATCGTGACGAAGCCGAAATCGTCGACCAGATTTGGCGCTCGTTCGAGTGTCTCCTGAAGACCATCGGGCTGTTGAATCAAGAATAATTGAGCCTATAGGCTCTCTTCCCTTGCTTGAGGGGTCTCGGCATGGTCGACTCGGTCACTCGCCGCCTCGATTAAGCAGTCCAAGTGACGTCAAACCTTCTGGAGACGTGCAACGTCGTTGTAGAGGACGACGTCGATGATGCGGTAAACTCGCCGGAAGTGGGAGATCACCCGGAAGGCGCGATAGAGGAGGATGTCAAGACGGTGGAAGGTGGCCGTCACCTGCTCCGGCAAATCCTCGGACAGAGGAGTGAAGACACTGTTGAAATTATAGTGTTCTTCCACAGCATCCGCCAACGTACGGCCAGAGAGGCGCTTGTACAATATGGCTAGGTAGGTAATCAATGCCGACGATAAGGAAACAGGCCGAGAGGGAGCCATATTTTTGCTTTAGAAGTATATAGAGTTATATGTGGGGACGATCATCTTCGATGGCGGACGATCCTTTTTATAAAACAAGGAATAAATTTGACGTGTGAGACGAAGAGACGCATCGGGGAGCCGAAATAGCATTGATGCAACGAAGAGACACATCGGCGACGAAGAAACAGACCGAGCTGAACATGAAGTACAATTATCACAGACGGATCGTGTTCAAAACCGTCTGTGAAGTATCACATATGGTTTTTAATATGAACCGTCTGTGATATTACCTCTTCACAGACGATTTTTAGCGCAAGCAGTAACACAGACGGTTATCAATATGAACCATCTGTGATTACATGTAATACTGATGGTTTTGGTTAACCGTCTGTGATGAGGCGTCTAGTATTAACCTTTTTGTAGTAGTGCATGTAATGAAATAACAAGTATGTAACTTTAACAATAGTAAATCACAACCCTCCTCGGCTGCGATCATCAATTCATTCTCAACCATAGACATGACACACACATCAACAAACCATCCCATCATTTTTCACTAAGACCGTTTTTACAAAAGTAGAGACTATACCCGATATGACCGCTAAGCTCATGACCGCGAACACGGCTATTTAAATAGATTTACACTTTGCAGAGGTGTACAACTTTACCCACACAATACGAGCTCTTTAGTTTGTTTGGTATCCGTCGATACCACCGCACACAACATGTTAGTATGCAATCTAGAGTTCATAACGAAGCCTTTACATCAACCTAGTCCTAACCATGCACAAGTCCGACAAGTGATAAATCCCCACTTCACTCGGGTTTCTCCCGCTTCAGTAAGACATTCACCGCTGTATCGGAAGACTTTATTCCCAACGCCTCGGTGAAGGGAGCCCATTCGAGCAAACCTTCATGGATTACTGACCAAATATAATATATATGTTCCTTACAACCTGAACAAATTTGGTCATGCACTCCATTGTTGTGCTTTCTGGAACTCCAAAAGATTCATCCATGGCGTCGGCCGATGAACCATAGGCCAGCATTCGGATGGCAGCCATGCATTTCTGTATCTGCAATAGACCAACCATGCCAAATGCATCTCTCCTTAGATGAAAATATGGAGACCAATCACCAAGTTCTTCAACAATGCGCAGAAATAGATGCCTTCTCATCCGAAACCTTCGACAGAATTGATAATCGGTGTACAAAGGATTGGTGGAAAAATATTCTGCGAACAAACGGTTGTGGTCGATCAGCTTGATGATCTCTATAGATGTACCTCCGTGAAGGCCCCCTGCGCTGATTAGAGGTCCAGCTAATTGTGCTTGAAGTTAGCTTCAATCTGAGCTTCAAGGCGAGCTTCAATCTGAGCTTAGAGCGAACTTCAATCTAAGCCTCGAGTGGGTCATTGATTTCCTCCCACATAAGCTCTTCAAGGAAATCACTAGTGATGGAATCATCTGAATGGTCAGACGAGTGATGTGACTCTTGAGACATTTTTTCCCAGTGGACTAGTATGTTGGGATGAGGACAGAAGGAAGCCTAACACAGGAATGAATGACTGTTCTGTGTTGGCTAAACTGCATGCTCTATATATACATGTTACATTGCAACGGCAGCTAGTTCTTCGTGTCAGTTTTCCAACAGCTAGTTTGTTATTGTGTTAGTTTTTCCAAAAGCTAGTTCTTTTGTCAGTTTTTCCAATAGCAACCATGTTCTTTTATTGTGTCAGCTTTTCCAACAACTTTTTTTTTTCACTTTCATCAGTTAGTAATATGTGATTATATTTGAGAGGGCTTCAATGCTGTAATATGTGCTGAAATGTAATTAGTAGAGAGGATGGACAGCTAAGTAGAAATTAAATACAATACATTTAGTACAAGGACACACACATTACAGTTAAGTAGAAAATACGATACATTTAGTACAAGGACAAACCCATTACATTAAGTAGACAGAGAATACACTACATTTAGTACAAGAAACACGAGCAATACATTTAGTACAGACATACATTGACACATCAAGCATATTCTTTGTCTTGTGGTGCAGGAAACAGTTGGCCGGATAACTGCTCCAGGACCAGTTCATGCTTCCTCAGTTTTGCAGCATCATAGTTCGAAGTATCCTTCTCCAATAAATTCAATTAAGTTGTCATCTTTGTCTTCTCCCTTGCTGCTTCTGCTATTTTTTCCAATGCTGCTGCCCTCTTTGCAACAACGTCATGAAACAAAACCATGTTTCCATCAGCCTGGTTACCCAAAAGAGACTATCCCGTGCTTTTTCTTTTCCTTTTCGCCTCCCTTTTGGTGCCTTCTGCCCCTCAGGACGCCTTTCTTTGTTAAGTTTGCCTCTTCGCTGTCTTGGTTGGAAGATGATGTACATGTTCCTGATTCAGACACCTTAGTCCACTTGTTCTTGTCACGGTCCATGTTAATTTGACACCATTTGGGTTGGTCCTTGACTTCTCTCCACAGATACTCTAGTGTAAAGGGTTTTTCTTTTGCTTCTACTTTGTACATCTCACGGGCATTCTCCATGAGCGTCTCATCAGATTGACCACTGCTCCATGTGCTTCTTGCTCTAGCATAAACCCCATTGAATAGAAAAATAGCCTTGGTAATCTTGGATTTCTTTTTAAATAATATATTTTTTAATAGAATTACAGAAATAAATGATCATCCAATAAAATTACAAAATGGGTTTATGTCGTCATTCCAAATAGCGAAATGGCTATATCGTCATTTGAATCAAATGACGATAGGAATCCTATCGCCCACCGAACAATGCGGAAAGCCTCTATCGCCGTTTGGAATGGCGATTTGCCTAAAATTTAGGCAAAATCATCATTCAAAATGACGTTAGAGACCCCGCAAGTCCCTGTCACCATTCCAAATGCGACACAACCTCCCCTATAAAAGGCCCACAAAATTAGGGCAAAATTCACTTTTACCCAAAAAACAGAGAAAGAGAAAGAGAGGAGGGAAGGGAGAGGAGCACAGAGGAGTAGAGGGGTGGAGGGGACCTAGCGAAGCGCTACTCGTCCGATTGTCCACCTTGTAGGTAATTTTTTAACTGAATGGATTAGATAGTTTTAGATGTATGGTTACGTAGTGTAGTATGTTGTAGTGTATCCTTTTATGTGTGTAGTTTAGTTTTAGATATGTGGAATCGTGAAAATATTGTTTATGGTGCAATACGTCGAATATGTCGGACACAATCAATTTCAAAATTTACTACGGTCAAGGGACTGTTCTACAGGGTCCTAAGAGGGTTGATTTGTGTTTATTTCCAATCGGTGATCGTCAGCCCAACAAAACCAAAGCAGGGTACATGGGGCGCTGTCATGTGATGGTTGTATTACACCTTCGAGTTGGATCATGCTCTGCCCGATCTGAAATTGAGTTGTCTTGTCACCCGGTTACCTGTAACACCCCAGTCCAACATAGAGCCTAGGATGCTACTAAACAACCTTACAGAACCTCTTTACTTCAACTTACTAATACAATTTCAGCAAGACATACAACGACGAATAATTTAGTTCTAATCAACAAGAACTAGCACAAGCTATAAATAGTCAAGTTAAAGAATATCACCTATCAATTATTAATAACCTAGGCATGGATCTTACTCTTTCTCAACTAGTAACCGAACCAAACGATTAATGGTACACAATGAAAGTAGCTCTTTATCAAATAAATCTAAATCATCGAGAGGATGTAAGACTAATCAAGTTATTCAATTAATTCTATCAAGTAGAATTAAATAAATCAATATCTTAGATTTAAAAACACAAATTGAAACATCCACGATAAAACTTGGCTACCAAGGTTACAAGTAAATCAACCACCACAAAGGATGAACACAGTCTGAGAATAAAGGTAATAGTAGGAACATGAGGTTTTAAGTAAACAAGCTAATTTATTTGCCCTGGGTGATCATGTGTGAAGTGCATCAAAACTACCCTTTCACATGCATGTCGCTGCCTTGAGAAGTACCTAAAGAAACAATTAACAACAAGCGTGAGTCCATGACTCAGCAAAGTACAACAGTGATAATAGACAAACATCACGATCAGCAAGTGAAGGTAACAAATCCTCATATGAACATCAGCAAGGAAGCCATAATTAAACTCTTATACTTGCATGCAATGCAGATGTCAAGAATGCACTTTCTTTCTTCTTTGCAATTACCAGTAATGCGGAGTAGTGCATCCGTCGATGCATACTCAAGCCTGTGCTCTCAGGCACAGGGACCTCAAGCCCACACTTCACGAGTGTGGGGACCCATGCCTATCCAATACATGACGGGCATCTCATGCCTGTCCAATGCATGACGGGGACATCAAAAGAAACAATCCTTGGCTACCACGTAGTCCAAGGTTCAAGAATGAATGCCATGATGCAAATGAACTTCATATTCTCAATCCATCATGCGAGAATAATATTCAGCGACAATATCATAGGTAAATTTCCATACAAATAAACTATGGCAATAATCAAGAATTTAGCATCATAATTTACTCTACATACTACTTGCACTTGCCTCAACCGTAAGACGGATGACGACGAAAGGAGGACTCTATCCTTGGTTATCACCACCACCTGGCATTCGTAAAGTATACTAAGAATACCATTCAATTGCGCACAATATAGCAATAAAACAAAATGAACTCATTCGCTCCTAATCGTAACCCGAAACTTTACCGATACATTCCCAAATTCCAATCTGTCCTAAACTGACAGCTACCGAATGAAAAACCATAACTTTTGATTAAAAGCTCCAAAAATCATAAACCCAAGTTCTCTAGAACCTACACACGCATACCCACAAATTCTCAGGTGACTGGAAGTTCAAATTATTTCATCTAAGCCTTTGTTTTTATTTCCGAAGACTGTTCTATCATCTTCGGTACTATCAACTTAGGAATTTTATATCTTTTAATTGGTACAACCAAACCCAATTATCTTAGTCATTCTGAAAACTACAGGGAACTATATTTCACAATAAATTTATTATAATTTTTCCTTTTGGGCAACAAAGGTTGCTAACAGAGCACTCTTTCCCTACTGTCCCCAACAGAAGGACAGAACTTCAACAACAACTTCAGAATTTCATAACTTTCGTTCTAATTGTCCAAAAAATATGAACTAGGACTCCCTGGAATCACTATAAAGTTATATACATATTTCATGAAGATCAACCGACCAGATTCGTCCATCTTCATAACCTAATTCATAGAACTATGCTCACTACCCGAATCCAGATACTGAACAGACACTCAGACTTGTAAAAATCATAACTAAATCATTACCCAACCAAAAATTGCGAATCAATATTTTTCAGAAATCTATCGCAATTACCCACATAACTCTAGAAGACCCTAATCCATGATTATGCTTGGAACTAATTCAACCTTACGAATTAACAGAACTACAGCAATACCGATCTACAATAGCAGGGTACTAATCTGACTATCGGTGACAAATCTCATATGAAAGAATTACAATAACTAATGGAGAACATGATTTTACCCTTAAATTCTCTGTTGGACCTCGCTGAAGCCCTCGCGAAGATCTCCCTTCTTCTACGTCTTCCTCTTCCTCTCTTCCTTCCCCTCCTTCTTCTTCCCAATGGCCGGCCACAAACAGCAGGGAGGTGGCGGCTCTAGGAGATGGTAGCGTGGGGAGGTGAGGCAGCAGGAGGCTTTCGGCTGGGAGGGGAGGTGGGAGGCGCAAGGGGGTAAGGAGGAGGGTGGCAGCCAGATGGGGGAGAAGAGAGGGGGTGGCTAGGGTTGGGGGGGAAAGGGGCACCTCCCCCTCATGCCCCACTAAATGGCCAGCCCAAATGGGCTAGGGCGCTTTGGGCCGAAAGCCCAAGGTCCAAACCTCCCACAAAAAATCTGAATTTTCTTTTAATTCCTTCTCTAAACATTGTTTTATTCACCAATGAATAATCGAGATATTACATTACCATAGGGCACACATTGCAAGTTATTGCAGCTCAAGGGAACAAGGTCATGGTAGTCATACCTAAGCATGGTGAGGGATCATGGGTGGGATTTTGCCCTTCTAGCCTAGGCATATGCCAAGACCATGCCAGCATCTACGGCTAAATAAGGGGTAGTTGGTGGTGATGCCAAAGAAGTTGGGGACTATAACCATAGCATGGCGCACATAATGGCCGAAGGTTGGGGAGTTACTGATGCTGCCGATGAATCCGATGAAGATGGCGTCGAAGAACCTCCTTTGGTCTGGGAAGCTAGTGAGATTGCTGACGAAGGTGAGGAGATCGAAACCCTTGTTCAACGGATGACGCTCGAAGACGGGACTATGAGGCATTGTCAGAAAATGAAGGTTCAGGTAATGAGGATGATGGGGAACAATAGGGGGTTCCATCCGAGTGGAACACGTACCAATTTGACAACCTCACTATGGATGAAGGATCCCGTGTACCATGAGAGTACCACCAGAACAAGGTCAAGCAAGGAGTCATGTACAAATGCAAGGAGACGGTCCAAGAAGCTGTTAAATTATGGGCCTTGTCCCTACAGCACATATTCACAGTAGTGAAGTCTAATCCAAGGTACTACAACGTGAAGTGCGATATAGCAGGATGCCCTTGGTGAGTGCACGCATTCTAGCCTAACTGGGACACATACTGAAAATGCTCTATCGTAATCCCTCACACATGTGTCGTCTCTAAATCAATGCAATCCCACAAGAACCTGTTATCAGGCTTTATTACGATTATCATGTATAGCGATATCGTGGATAACGTAGATTGTGAGAGGATCATCCAAGAGTGCACGCTTGATTGCGCTCATTACGTATGCACTTGCAACATGCCACTTCTTCTGCATAGGCTAGGCTCACATGTGATGACTGTATGTTCAACGTTGGCACAGTATCCTGGCCAATACCTTTCTGAATATTTCACCAAGAAAGAGGTGATGCTAACCTTTCTGAATACCTTTATGAAAATTTCACCATTTCACCAGCCATCCTACGTGGGAGGAGTTGACCTGGGCCACCGACGTTGATAGGCTGAAGGGAATGGTTGACTGGTGGCAAAGACGGTGTATCAGGAATAACATGGATGAAACAGAAGACGAACGTCGTACAATGAAGTATTGTATTTGTAGGAAATCCTACCTTCAAGTATTGCAATGCAAGAAATGAACAACATGAAGGAGAGGTCGGCAGTCCAGACAGCGCTACGGGGACCTTATCTGGCTGCTCCACTCAAGGCGGGCACCGTGGAGGTCGACATGGCAGACGTGGAGCTGGCGGCCACGGGATGGTTTATCTTTTTGAAATATGTTGTGATGAATATTCTGCTTACTATCATTGTGATTTGTCGAACAACTATGTGATGACGTATGTCCTATTTAGTTGTGTTGTCCGATGTATTGATGTTATGTCGTGCGTCGAATTATTATGTGTAACCTATGTACTACCGCCAATACTGTTTCTTATGACTTTCTATTTTTGTTTCTTAATATGAACAATGTAACAATCTAATTTTTTGTCTTCTATTTACTGTTACTTTCAATTTTTTTTTAAAAAAAAATTCAGGTCCGGTTGCCATTTGAATTGACGATAGGATCTTGTTGCCAATTCAAATGGTGACTTAAGTCTCTGCCGCCATTTGGAATGGTGGCAAAGACATTTCACACTATTTTCATGGTAACGAGACGTTTTGCCATTTGAAATGGCGATAGAAGCCTATTTTTGTAATGTTATTAAACAGTCATTTATTTATGTAATTCTATTAAAATGTATTATTAAAAAAATGGTAATATTGCCCCCATTGGCTTTTGCATTGCTTCTTCATCCTCACTCTTCCACCTACGGGCCTGTCAGAATTGAACTCTTCTTCTACGTCCTTCTAGTACCGCTCTCCCTTCTTTGCATTGCCATCAATGGAATCAACAGAGTCGTGTAGCCAGGAACTCACTAGTCGTAGGTTCTCCTCCTCAGTCCAGTTGTTGTGCCCCCCCCCTCTCCTCTCTTCCTATGGATAGTTCTCGCTTGAGTCTTCAATTGCAACCGGTTGATGTGTGTCGGACCCCAAATTTGTTATTTGGGAATCCTCTATGTTCATAGCATCGGTCCCCGGATCAGTAGCTAGTGCCCACAGTTACATCATTGAATATCAAACACATATCTCGAATATGTAGAGTTATTGCATAATAATAAACAAAGCGTAAATATGCCTTACGACTTTTGTCTTTTAGAATGGCCGTCCAGGCCAAATACTTTTAAAAAATCAGCAATAGAAGCGGAATTAAAATACAACACATGGAATCCTCAAGATATACCCATATGCAATCGACTAAGGCTCACGACCTAGTTCCTGTCCTTCTCGATTTCTAGTCTTGATGATCACGCTAAATGCCACAGAGGCTTCTTCATTCTGACTTACTGAATGTAATATTGAGCGAGTGTGAGTACACATCTGTACTCAGCGAGCCAATACACATAATGCAATTATATAATATGCAAGGCTAATCAAAGAAATGTCTTGTGGTTCTTTTATTTGCATAAAGCCAATGCTAAAATAGATTAAGTAGTAGGCAAGTCCTGAGACCTAGCATTTTGACTAAACCAAGTTTTAATGAAATTCCATATTTTTGTATAATAGTAGCGAATATTCCATCCACCTCTAGTGGAGAACAGTACTCGAAGGTTCCATCCATTCCAACATGGACATCAGTTCCATTCACCTGATGTTTTAACATTTTACAGGGTTGCGTCCACTCGGCAATCCCAAGGCTGCAACCACCCGGCAATTCCAAGCGGAGTACTCCTGGCATTTTCGAGCTAAATACCCTGGGATTTCAGGTTGAATTCTCCTAGCAATTCCGAATTGATTGCCCCTGACAACGTAGGTTGCACCAGAGCAAATTATAGTTGACATTCCCTGGCAATCCAAGCCGTATTCCCCTAGCCATTCCAGGTTGTATCTGACTGTGAACCCTAGGCCGCATTCTTCTTGCAATCCCGCAGCTGCACACACCCGACACTTCCCACTGGCTATCACCAGGTCAAATCAAACCCTTGGGCTCTCACTCGGCTTTTCATCCCACCCACAAAGCATTTTGTAAAATATAAAATCTAATCAAGAAAGTTCTCGACATTTCCCATGACCGTGGGCACGGCGATCCGGATAGTTTTACACTCTGCAGAGGTGACACATCTTTACACACAAGAGTCGATTATCTTATAATATCATCACGCTGCCATAGGCGTGAGACCTAAGAAAATCTTTCATAAGGCTTTTACAATACCCTACCCCGATGCAACCCCACTCGCTAAGGTTTTGCTGCCAAAGATGATGACTTCGGAGGCCCCCTTTTGCGTCGTAGTGGTTTTTGTGCCTTATAGTCATGCCTCCCTCTAGATGGTCTCGGTAACTATAACGACACCACATTCTGGGGATGATGAGGTAACGCTAAACCGAAGCAAATTAGTGAGCTAGGTCATACACATGGTAGACTTATGGTTGCACTGTTTAAGTGCTCGAGAGATCATCACAGGAACAGGTCCTTAATGAACTTGGTGGTTCTTCTCCAAACTCATCTTGCGTACTCCTCTATGCATCCAACATGCTTTCCATCCGCCCAAGTCCAAAAACAGTTTATGGGTTTTCTCTTTTGAAATCTCTTTCTATTTTCAACATACCAGCATACTTCAGCCTCAACTGCCCAAATCCAGTTTTGAGTTTTGAAAGTTGTCGGGGCAAATTAATGCCCACATGTCAATGTAGCTAAGCAAGACTAAGCATGACACTTAGACAAAGACTTAGTAACTAGTCACGTATACCATTATTACTAGGGTGACAAAGGATAGTTGTCCAAATTCAAGGATGGAAAAGTTATGCTCAATTATCATTAAGTTATTAACTATGAGCTAGTTAACATAATTGTATAAATCATAGCAATGCACTTTTCATAATTTAAATCAATATAATTTGCATTCAAAAGTAAGTGCAACATGACCAAAGTATTGACTCACCTCGCTTAATGTTATGATAATCGCCTTGGTCCTGTTCTTGTTGTCTCAGACTACTGCTCCTCTAGGACTTCGATTTCTAATTACGCGAAATACGATCAAAAGCAAGAACACCTGAATATACCAATGAAATCCAAATAAATCCAAAGATACTTGAAATAAAAGGAAATACTTCAAATGAAAGTAAACAAATCAAAGAGTTGTTTGAAGCAGGATATGCTTCAAACGGGATAAATCACACCCCACGACATTTTTGGAAGGAGAAAATATACTAGATGAAATTAAATGACCCTAGGGGGTTTGATGAAGGAGATACTTCAGGCAAAATATATTCAAGGGTAGTTAATAAAGGAATTACTTCAGACGAAATATATTCAAAGATATTTTGAAAGAAGGAAATACTACAGACGAAAATAAAATATACCTAAGGGGACTGATGAAGGAAAAAATGTAGATGAAATTTAAGATACTTAAGAGAAGTTCATGAAGGAAATATTGCAAGTGAAATTGAAGATAACTAAGAGGAGTTGATGAACTAAATACTGTAGATGAGATATATCCAGGGATATTTCGAATAAGGACGATTACCTCATTAGGAAGGATTCACCGATACACATTCGAGTTACGACTTGCACTTTTGCTGGGAACAGATAGTGATGGGTGATAGCTAGAATCTATATGATGTTGATTGGTGGTTGAATTACTACCACCCACTTGTGAACATCTTATTACTATTCACACACGGCGCCTAGCTGATCTAATGACTTCTTTTGTTATTATTTTCTATTTATCAAGGAAGTTCCATGAGAGTCAGGTGAGATCTATGCATAGGTTTAGGGGTTTGCACAGGATAAACATAAGTCTCACCGACACGTGAGGTCTAGTTCACTTAATGATTTCTTTTATTATTTTTTCATATTTATCAAGGAAATTCCATAAACCTTAACTAGGACTTGTCTATAGTTATGACGGCCACGCACGACAGATATGATTCTTACTAATACTTGGGACCTAGTTTGTTTAATGATTTTCTTATCAATTTATATTTATCAAGGAAGTCCTATGAGTTGAGTGAAACCTCCTAGTATTAGCTAGACATTAACCTTATAATTTAATCAGTGGTGTCTACGAGTTTGTGTTTCATTATCGAGGTGATCTTTACTTATTTTAATTACTTACATGGCTCGGCATACACTAAGGTGTACCTACCACACTAGGTTGACCTTCAGCTATTATGTCTCTAATGACTACTTCTAGTTAAGTAGGTAACTATTTATATAATGCCTATGGGCTCTTAGCTATTAATTTTTGTTTAGTGATTATCCTATTTTAGCCTCTAATTCCAATTAAAACCTAGTTGTGTGTGAGGCGTAACTGTTCTATCATTGTTTTAGTTAGCTTGGGCTGGTTGGATGTATTAACCTTCCTTTAGATGGTTGCTAACGGCCTAGGGTTAAGTGGTTACCTAGACATTTCCTATGTTTATATAACCAACCCTTATTAAGGTGCATCACTTATGGTTTTAATCCCGACCCCTAATTAGCTTCCCTATTTTAATTTAGCTATTTGATGATACATTAGCTAGCTTTAGTTGACATTGGTTACTACTATATTTTAATTGGCATTTTAACTGATTAACATTTAAGCTAAAGGATCTTAGGGCTATCACCTAGTGACACATCAATTCCCCATGATTATCTTATAGCATTAACATGTTTTGGGTTAATTTTCCTAAGTGGGCCCTAGTTGTTTTTGAGTTGTTTAGCCAAATAATGTCTACTTCATCATCGTCATGGTGTTTAACTAATTATTAGCATTATTAATTAACGTCTAAGTCCTATGGGTTGATGATATGCCAACAAACCCTAGTTAACTTTCAATTAAAGTAATTATTTTTATTTAATCAATAATTAGTAAGGGTCTACTTGTAAGGGTATGTTTCTATTTATTTATTATGTTATTTCCACTCAGCTAACGGGCTACATATGCCCTTGACATCGTACCACTATTACCACTTTATTATTAATATTACTTTGCTAAACTACTTATGACAGATAGTTACACCCTATTGACCCTATTAGCATAATGTCCTAATTCATACATAATGAGGGGCCACTTGTCAGTTACACCTTAGTTAGGTAATTAATTCTAACCTACTTACAATGTGCTATGTAACTAAACGATTGGTATAATTAACTATTTATTGCGGTCCCTTGCTCATATGGGCATTTCTAAAAATAAGACTACATTTCAATAGTACCTAGAACATGATTTGGATAGTTAGGCATTAATTGTCCATGTCCTAATAATAATTCTAAATTAATAGATCACTACTCAATTTAGTTAATGTTAAATTAAGGGGGGCTTGGCCATATTGGGATATTAGCCAGATTATAATTTTTAACCCAGGCCCAAATTAATGTTCCATCTTTTATCATTAAATTCCAAGTGCATACTACTGATAGTTAGTTAATCCCTAATTGCATGGATTAATTACTAATTAGAAATGTAAATGGCTAATTGAATTGCCAATTTAATGAACCCATTATCATTATTATGATAATGGACTAAGACCCATTGTCATTGAGACAATTATGCTTTAATGAAACTCTTTGCCCTTTAAACTAAGTGCTAATGTCCCATTAATTATATTTAAGTATCTAACACTATTTGGTTGTGACTAACTTTTCGATTACTACTGTAATTATCCTCTTATTATCGTAGTTACGATGCCATTTCTAATTAAAAGTGTGACTTGTTATCGAAATTTTGACAAGGTTAATATTTTATTTTCAATTGTCAAAGAAGATTTAAGCTAAATGGGTTATTTTAGTACAATTTCTAATTAACCTTGCCTTTGCACTTTAATGATAGTAGCTCATTGAGCAATTCTAATTAAGCTCTACTTTGCTTAATTTAATCACTAGCTTAATCAATAAGGAACTGGCTAATTAAAATGTCATTAACAAATTACCCTATGATTTAGATTCTAATTAATCTTTTAGTTGAATGGGTTCATTGATCATTTTGACATTGTATTAGACCATGTCTACATATACATTTCTTTTTAACAAAGTCATCAAATCTTTATTCTGCTAAAATTTTCTAATTAACCTAAGATCTTGACATTAATTAACATTGACATACTAATTAGCTTAACCCTTTTAAATGAACATTAATTCCATCTCCAAACTACTCACGATGCTTGGGGGGCATCTATCGTACACTTACACTCATAGAGACAAGAGGGAGCGGGCATAGAGAGATGAGCTAGAGGAGGGGAAACAGGGGAGGCTCACAGGGTTCGGTGGTGGGCATGGCACTGGCAAAGGGGGAGGCGGCGGCTAGCGAGGGGGGAAATGGAACCGGGGAGAGGAGGTGGCCTCGGGGGTGGTGGCGGCGCTACTCAAGGCAGCCGGTGGCGGTGCGCAACAGCCAGAGCGAGGCACGGAACGGGGTGGCGGTGCAGAGGAAGACTGAGGCAGTTTGGTAGCGTGAAATCGTAGTGGCGTAGCGTGGTTGACGCGGCGGTGGTGCTGTGGAGGAAGGGGGCGGATGTGGGTGGTGTGAGGGTGCTTTGGTAGGAGGGAATCAGAGGGGACTCACAGGAGCAAAAATGGCGATGGTGGCGGAGGTTTCCGGCCAGAGATGGAGAAGAGGAAGGAACTCAGTTCTCCTGTTGATGTAGTGTGAAATGGCTTGAGGGGAAATGCTCACGATGTTGTGGAACAAGTCGTGACGCTAGAGGATAGGGGACAGAGCCACCGTGTTGGCTGGAACAGCGTGGTGAAGGTAGCGGTTGACGCGGGCACGGTGACACCACAGACTCGGTTTGAGCTTGGAGAGGAAGAATGGAGTGGGGGATGAGGAAGGGATCGAGGGATAGCAAGGGGAATATGGGGAGTTAATGCATAGCTTTAAGAAGGGGGCGAGCGCTTTGTGGCTGGCACTAGTGGGACGATGACATGACAGGTGGCATGGGTGGTGCTGTGGTGCGGTGACGCAAGCAACATGGCTCCAGTGACAATGACGGGACGACGGTCAGGCTAGGACGACGTCGAGTCGGGAGACGGCATGGCTACAGTGACAACGCCGAGACGGGAGTAGGTGGTGTGGGGCTGGGACTATCGGGCACATGCGTGAGCAGAGGAAGGAGTAGGAGAAACTGGGAAGGGAGAAGGAAGAATGGAGGAGGGCCGGCGCGGGTTGAGTGGCCAGGAGGAGAAAGTCGGTTCGGCTATGGGACGGCCTGAGATAAAATGAAGAAAGGAGAGGAAAGGAAGAGAAAGGGAAATTGGGTCGACTAGAATTCGTCCCAAACTGAGTTTTCAGCTTTTATTTTCCCTTTCTATTTTCTTCTTCTTTTGGTTTAAGTTTCGATCCAAATCTTGGTTTGACGATTTAAATTCAGAATTAAGTTTGAATTTGTCCTCAAGTTTCATCGACTTAAATTAGGTTTGAATTTCATTTCTTATACTTTCCAATTGAAATTTGAATTCCAGATTTGGCATGTCCAAATTATATCATACCTTTAGTTTAACTTCGAATCCATTGTGTTTAGTTGATTTGTTCTTCAACAATTGTTCTTTGAAAATTTCAAAACACGATGAAACTCTGAATAAACCTCCAGAAACTCAAATGGGGTAACATTGCACATAAATTTTAAAAATCCCATATTTTTATCCTTGGAATTTTTGGCTACAATTTTTGGGATGTTACAATGTGCTCCCTATCTTTGCGAGCTTGGGGTTGCTGGATATGATCCATGAGAAACTGAGTTGCCGATAGCTCCAACAATAGGGGCACCTTGAACTAGGGGTGAAGAACCAGTGACTGTAGCTCCAAACATGCCAAATGAGTGCATCATATTTTCTTGCATTGCCCTTGAAACCTTGGTGGATGCTCGCCATATTGTTGATAGTTGTTGCATGTGTAACGCCCCCATTTTTGGGACCGTTAAACCCTTCACAATTGCCCAAGATGTACAGTTGTAAAGTAGTAGCATCTCAAGCAAGCTTTCGATTACAACAAAACCAGACTTTTATTACATAAAGTTAAAGCTTAACAGTTAGTTTTAACACTGACATGGGCATTGAAGCCCAAAATTAATATATTACAAGACAAAAAAAAAACTTCCAAACCACAGGCACACTTGAGCACAGTCGAGACCTAGTAACAGTAGTCATTACCATATGGAGGTCCACCAAAATCCTGCTCATTAAGATCCTTAGCATTTTCCCAGGTTTCTTCTGTAGTTGATATTGCAGGAATGAGTACACAACCGTACTCAACAAGCCACATGGAAAAGCTAATATTACATGCTAGGAGTTTAATGGATTGTTTAGGGTTTTACCTTAACAGGTATATGTGGATGCATTTTGAGTTTTAAAGCAGTTTATCTTTAAAACAGGCAAACAATAATAAATATAACATCAGGGGTTTCTCAACACTTGCAACTACCAACTTAACATCTCAAAATCTCTACTTATGTCTCATGTACTGGAATCACTCATGAACACAACTTCATTAACTGGAAGCACGACATATTCGAATACCTTTGATTACACTCTGCAGAGTTGCCCAACTTTACCCACAAGATACCTCAAGCTCATACTATCAGATCATAGACACGCAACACATTAGCGTGCGACTGAGCTGATATAACAAAGCCTTTTCACTACTCAGCCTTTCTAGCCTCTAGCCGGTAGGTCTTAGTCCATACAGCCCTCGGGAGACCATCGACCAACTATGGACTCACAGCCCGATGCTAACGGGCCCATACCGTTGTGTAGACCAGCGAGTGTCCCTTCAGGTCCACTCCCATCCCACCCCCGTTCCGCGGCTGCTCTATCACACAAGAACAGTTGACATCCTGTAGATATTTAATCGGAAGAGCAGTGTACTAAGCCAGGTTGGAATGACCACACCTGTGGTTAAGCCATTACTGTGTCTGTTACTTGGCACAAGGTTCTTGTCCTTACTTGTCATCCAGGGAGGTGATGGACCAACACCAACTCGTGGCCGTCCACCTTCATGTCTCACTGATGACTCACTTTTATCAAGTCTATTGGGTTTTCCAACTTCCTAGTCTCAACCCTTAACTTTCCTCCAAAACCATTAGCGAATAGCCAAAATTTTTTTCCAGAATTTGAAAACACATTGTGTGACAATGCTAATTACAACTATCATTTTATGTAAACTTGTCAAGGTGAATATGGCCTACAAGAGTGGGTGGGTTTGTATGTGGGGTAAAAGAATTTATCTATTTATCATGGCATTCAAAAGTATTATTTGAATATTAAAGTAATTGGCACAAATACAGTAATAAAAGTAATAATATAACTACATGAAATATATGCTCAAAATGATCAAAGGAATGCGACTTGCCTCCTTGCACAAAGTCTTCTAATAATTCGTCTTATCTGACGTCTTCCGATGCTTGGCCGTCGAAGTTGTGACCTAACGCAAAATAAAATAAAATAAAATGAATAAATGTTTGTCTCGACAAGGAATGAGCTGGGAACAACATGCAAGTAAAGAAATTCGGAAAGAAACATAAAAAGGTGGTGTGGGATGGTGGGAATTTATTTTGGTGTATAAATTGGTCGAACGGAGTTGAGAAATGTATTCACGGGCTCGAAACGGTCGAAATGAATATATGCTATCAGATTAGGGTTTTGGGGTGAACAGTGTTGGACGATGAACATCGTTGGTTTTACTGTTCATGCACGAAAATGGGTTAGTCAACAGTACTTGAGGTTACTATTTTTGGTTAATGAATAGTAATCAGGGTTTACTGTTTCTAAAAATGAACAATAACTGAGTTTTCAGTTTGTGAACAGTGATCTTTATGAACAGTGAAAGGCCGAAAGGGGTGAACGGTAATGGGCTGAGCCCATCACTGTGGTGGCCACGGCCACTGGGCCAGGCCTTTTTGACCCAATGCCGAAATGGCTCTGAGCCGCGCGCCCGAGTCGAATGGAGTTGCGCCGACAAGGTTTGCGGCTGCTCCGGTGGCCAGCGGCGAGACCGGGTGGTGTGGTGAGTATCCATGAGCCATGGGGGTTCCATTTTGGGGCTTCGTGCTGGTGGTGGAGGTTCGAAAATGGGGCGGTGGTGGTGGTGGCGTTCGGTTGGAGCAGGGGAAGGAGTCGGCGGTGCTACACGCTTGCTCCGGCTAAAAAGAGTAGCGTGAGAGCATCAATGGGTGATGAGGGGTTCGGGGAAGGTGGCGGAGAGGCTCAGGGTGCTCTGAGGCACTCTAGCCATGAGAGAAGTGGGTGGCGCGGTGGAGGAGGGCAATGTCGGTGAGAATAGGGTGGGGGAAAGCTTTGGTGTGGCGAGGTGCTACTAGAGACGGAGGTAGGAGGGAAGGTGAGCAAAGGAAGAGGCAAATTTTACCTCGGGCTCGTCAGGGAAGAAGCACAGGGCGGCGGTAATTGGCGCGATTCGCCGGCACTAGAGAAGAAGGGTGGTGGGGAAAAGATTGAGTGTGTGCTGGTGAATGGCGATGCATTTGAGCTCGGGAGAGGCGGTGGGAGCAGTGGAGGGCTGTGACAGTGGGTGCGGCGTGCGCGGTTGTGTGCGAACAGCGCTGGAGAAGGGCAAGGTGGCGGTGGGGGTGCGTGCTGGCATTGAAGGAGAGGCAAGGTGGCATGGCGAGGTGGTGAGGTGCTGACGGCAGCGAGGACGGAGGTGATAGGGAGAAGCATTTTTTGGGGGGGGGGGGGAGCACACGGCTGGAGGGAGGGCGCCTTCGGGCAAGCGAAGACGGGAAGGGAGAAAAGGGAAAGCGGAAAAGGAGAAGAATTTCTAAATTGGGAAAGAAATCCAAATTCAAGCCAAAAACTTCAAAAAGTTTTAAAATTATGAATTTTCGGGTTATTTCAGCATGGACCACCAAATGGATTAAAACTTCGCATGTGATTGGATGGTGGACTGTTTTGGGCAAACTAGGGCTAGGTGAAAGGTGTGACAAATTGTTTAGGTGAGATGTTTTGCATATATTGGAAGCTTGCATTTTCTGGATTTGGATATGGGGAGTCTGCACTCATCAACCGTGTTATTTTCTAGCTATAATTTTTTGGTTTGTTACAATGTTCTCCCTATCTTCGCGAGCTTGGGGTTGCTGAATATGATCCATGAGAAGCTGAGTTGCCGACTGCTCCAACCATAGGGGCACCTTGAACTGGGGGTGAAGAACAAGTAGTTGCAGCTCCAAACATGCCAAATGAGTGCATCAGTGTATTATTTTTTATTCCACGAAGACAGAAGAACATAAACCTATGAGCCGCTCCGTGCACGCGCAGAGACCTTACGACCCTATGTAATGGTTAGTACCCACCTTTTATCCCGTTGTGGATGTCTAGATGCTGGGTAGCAGTATACTTTTTCCGGAATCCTGTTGCGCAACAGGATCTAGATCTGAGATCGCCCGTGCCGTGAGACAGAGAAGAAGGAATCTGTATATCAACCCGTCCGGATCCCCATGGCGTGAAGTACCTGTGGCCCCCACCTGTCGGGGTCCGTCCCCTCCACGTGTCCGGCCTTCCCTTTTCTCGTCGCTCAACCCACTCACAACCAACATTTCCTCTCTGAAATACCGGACCCGCTTCTCCTCTGGTCACCGGAGCCCCACGCGTCAGTGAGGTAACGCAACTAACTCGCAGGTGAGTAGTTCCGCCAGTTCTTCAGCAATAATTCCATTTCTCCCACGTCCAGGATGGATGGATCACCTCCGGTTACCGGACGGTCTACCTCAGCCCATGAAAGTGGGCTCCACGAGAAATCCTGGCCCACTGTCATACAGGTGTGGTCCCTCTCCACTTAGCCATTAACTGGAGGCGATCCCGACCTCCCCCCTCCGCCTCCCCGATTTCCCATCCCGTCTCGTCGCTACCGCTCGCGTCGTTTCGGCGGTCGCTAGAGAGAGGGAGAGATGAAGGGCGGCGGCGGCGCGGCGGGCGCGGCGGCGGCGGCGCCGGGGGACTACGTCTACTTCAAGTCCGTCGTCCCGCTCCACAAGATCTCCGTAAGCGCCCGCACTCCCGAACCCCCTCGCATAGACTCCCAGCTCCCATCCCCGCTCGCAAGCACGAATTTTGGCGCGGCGCCGTGGCGCGGTCTCGTGCCCGGGCCGTTCTAGGGTGCTACATGTTCGGGTTTCTCTGCGTCTGGATGTCGTGGAGAGCGCGGCGTCGCTTCGAATTAGATCGCTCCGTTCGGTTCTCCAGTGGCGCCATCTCGAGCGGGAATTTGGTTTAGTTCCCTGCGGGCTTGAGCTTAGTGTTGTTTGTTTTAGGGTTTGCGCTTGAGCTGGTCTGGGTTGTAGATGGATTTCAGGGGAATTTAGTTTAGTTGTCTTGTCTCTGCTCTGCGAGATCTGTGGAAGTACGATGGCTGATGCAATTTCGTGTTCGACGGATTGGGTTTTTCTTCCTGCTAGATCGGATTGGTAGCGTATTCACATTTGTGTGTTTGATTCAAGTTTACCTTGAGTTGACATGCACATTCCATATGATGCATTTGGTGTAGTTTTCGCTAGATTACAATGATGCTGCGTAATTCAGGCAGCAGCTTTAACTCAGTTTTTATGAGCGAGATTGCAAGCTCTATGGTTTTGCCTCTGATGCACCGATACTCCTAACCAACTACGTACCAGTATCCCGATCGTATCGGATACGGGTATCGATACGGCGCTGATACGTATCGGGAAGTATCGGAAACATTTATGTTTTTTTAAAAAAAAGAAAACAAAAACCCAATACTTCTCGATACCTCGATATGGCCCATAATTCAAGCCCAACCCACTTGATATGTGGTTTTGATTCACCATGTAACTGCTGATTGGTTTCAGTTTTCTTCATCTTAATGGGAAGATGTGCAAAGCTTTTGCACATCCTTGAAAAAAAGAAAAGAAAGGTACATATTTTATTGCCTGAATATATATTCAGTGTTAAGACTTAGAACTAATGCTGTAAATGTTATTTAGGCCTATACATATGTTTGGTACCCCCCTTGTTAAGCTTTCGTAATGCATATCTTACACTTCAATTGGAGAAAACAATTTGGTAATGCACACGGGTAAAAAAAACATTCATGTTGTTTTGAATGTTCCATGATCCAGAGTACATTATGTGAGCAGCTACTAAATCTTTCAGCATGATTTGAGATGGCTTTTTTCTCATGGTTCTGTTCTATTGTATCGCCAACTAACCTTGACTGAAACTTTTCTATATATATATATATGTGTGTGTGTGTGTGTGTGTGTGTATGTGTGTGTATATATATCGCTATATGGGGGTTTTTTGGGAAATGAGGTATCGCCGTATCCATACCGCCAGTACCGGTATCACGTATCGGTGCATCATAAGGTTTTGCATATATGCAGTTCATGACAGGCATTTCTGTCTAGTGTCCAATCATGCTTGTCTGAACATGATCTAGTCATTCTAGAGCTTAAAAATATTTAGCTTTAGTATGCTTGGTGGCTTGGTGTACTCTAGTTAAGTTTAGCTTAAATTTCTTAAAGTCTAGTTTACTCTACGTGTCTATGTATTGATTCCGTGCAACTTATGATCAATCAAGTTATCTAGCGAAGTAGCGGTTAGGAGTTGGATTGATTTGATGATTGGAGCCGCTGATCAAATTAGGTGTGTCTTATGTCCTACATATATTTATTGTTTTTCTGCTTGAACTGCATTAACCAAGTGCATCATAGTGGCTGCGAGCTAATATAATGCTAATTTGTTCTGAATTCGCTATGTATAATGGAATCATCCTAGGGTGTGCGTGGATATCTTTTATCTGATTTGCAATCCCTTGTTCTTTTTCTGGTCATTGGCACGTGTGTGATTACCTTTGTTTAAGCATAACAGAATATATCAAATTAATTTATTTGGCTTTGCCTACACGTTCATTGATTGTATTAATAGATACACATGTTAAACATCAACCTTGGATCTGCTTTATGAGTCCCCTGAGTCTGTATGAATTAAAATGTAAGTTTACAATTTTGTCAAATCCAGTGTGGAACTCATTAGTTACCATATACTCCATGTCAACTCAGTAGAATTCTAATGGGTGATACATGTTTTTTGAAGGGGAAAAAAAAAGAAAATCCCCTGGTTAAGTGTTTTTTTTATGTATTTATGATTTTTTTTCTACCATTTCATTTGGTTGGCTAGTTTCTAAGATATTTCCTTCCATTGGAGATTTTGTAGATTGGATCAAAATTGTGGAGGTACTATGACTTTGGCCCCAAGGCTGTGCCACCTCTTGTCTGCATCCCAGGAATTGCAGGAACCGCTGATGTGTACTATAAACAGATCATGTCCCTCTCTATGAAGGTTCTTACGTTAAGAGATGAACGTCTCCCATTTTTTTCTCACTACATCTGTTCTGATTTTGATTAGCTGTCTTGAGAGTTCATATGTACCTGCAAATGTATACCTATGTGATATGCAACCCTTTAGTGACACATGTGTTTATGCTTAATATTCTAACATTTGGAGTTATTAATTTCTGATAATATTTAAACATTTTACTACACAAAAGACATACAGCCCCCATTTTAGTAAGCTATATAAAGGAAACAGAATAGTTAGTCTGCAAATTTTCCATCTTGATATTAGATAAGATTTTGGCCCATGAGCAAAAACTTCTTTAAATCTAGAATCACTAAAATTTTAGTATTGATGAAGATCTGAAATAATTTGGAAATGTTTTGTTAACGAGCATTATATATTGCTTGGCGAACTGCAGCTATACTGTTTGGTTTGTTTGTATTCAAACTCGTTACTATGCGCAAGAAGCCTTGAATTCTTGGTTCTGATTCAGTACCTTAGCCCTTAGGAGGTATTCATGCTTTGCATGACATCCAAATTGTGGTGGAATTATAAAGTGTCTCAAATTTGAATTTGGACATCTCTGTCTTCTTGGAATTTGATTCCAACTGTTGCAGAAACCTTGTTTATCTCTGTTTGCCAAGGGTATAATTAGGTATTACATATGTGTGACTAACCTAAGATTGATCGTTTAATTTTTTTCCAGGGTTATCGAGTGATATCTATTGATGTTCCCCAAGTTTGGAATCACCATGAATGGATTCATTCATTTGAAAAATTTCTGGACTCCATGAATATCCATCATGTAAAGAAACATCACCCCATTTTCCTTCAGCATTTTCTGTTTGATGAAGCTATTAGCTTAATGCATTGTTTTCTGTTTCTTTGCCATTCTTGCTTAAAATTGGTCATCCATTTTTCCCCCAGAATCCCGTGCATTTTTCCACTTCATGCTTGTGCCTGTTGCAACCTATAATCCTGATTTTTTTTTGTTTTAGTTTTATTTAATTTTTTGTCATGACATTGGGAAAAATATAAGCATGTTATAATGAGCTATGCACATATGTGAATTAAAAATTAGTGCAAGCTGCTACTTGTCCTTGAAAGATGCATGCTCTTGCTTATTCTTTTGACAACAAAATAGGTAGAGTTTGTAGTTTCCAGTTTTGTATGATTCTCTTGTTTCTTGAGGAGACGAGTAGAGAAGGGTTATTTTTATTATTTGTTCCTTGCAAATGTACTGCAGAAGTTTTGGTTTTATTTCCTTGAATCCTGAGGATTCATTTGAAGTAGTACTAATTGGTACCGAACCATGACTAAACAGGTTCATATTTATGGTACATCTCTTGGTGGATTTCTTGCACAAATATTTGCTCAACACCGTCCAAGGAGAGTAAAGTCCTTGGTTCTATCAAATACTTTCCTTGAGACGCACAAGTTTGCTGCTGCCATGCCATGGTCTCCAGTGTATGTATTCTCTCTGAAGGTTATTTTTTTTAAAGATTACATGATTGTTGTACTATAAACTGGTCATATGCCTGTCTACAAACGTTTGATTGTGTGCGCATGCCTAGACACTTTCCTTCATCTATACTGTGTTGTGTTCTGTGGCCACAGGCATTTTAATGTGCTATGTTATTCTTTTAACTCTACCGTTTCAAGTTTATTTAGTACAATTTATCATTGAGGGAGAATATACATCCATCCATTTTGTGTCATGAAGCAATTATATATCTTACATAGCTTTGCTAAAACCTGATAAGTTATTGGGTGAATTAAGTACATTTGATTACCTTAAGAGGTGTCTGGGTCGTCGATTTTTTTAATTTATTTTATTTCAATAAAATCTAATGGAAGTTTTGAAGAAACATATTTTATTCTGTTAGAGAATATGTTATTTGGCAAAAACAAGTGTTTTGTAGAAAATGAAAAGCTGTATCTGGTAAAACTCTTGTTTTAAGTTTAGAGAAAACTTGTTTCTGTTATACGGATTATAGCAGCCAAACAAGACTTATTGGCAGTTAGGAACCAAAACTGAATATAATGAAATCTTGTTTTGCTAAATTTGATATTGAAACGACCCCTAAAGTCCTAAACCTATATGCTACATGATTAACACATGTGTTGATTAGTGATGCCGTTTCTGTAGCTTAATGATGTTCTTTGCAACAGTAATGACCAGAATTGTGGTGTTAGTAATGGGGTGACACGATGAAGCTGAATGATGTTCAGTAAAGCACATGATGTAATGATGTGAAAGAATAACAGCTATGCAGCTAAGAAACTCAATTTCTTAGCTCAATTAAAATTAATTTTCTCATTTTTTTGGCAATATTAGCTAACATCGTATGTTCAATTTTTTGCCTATAAAATCATACTTTATACTGTATGAGAATAATAGTGAATAATTTTGTTCAACAACTTTTTGTGATATTGCAGTGTTAATTGGACCCCTTCTTTTTTGCTGAAGCGGTACCTCTTGACAGGAATCCGAGATGGCCCCCATGAACCATTCATCGCAGACTCTGTGGATTTTGTTGTGGGTCAGGTTGGTATCAACCGGAAACACTTTGTTAGATGTTTTTGCAGTAATTCGAATTCTCTAATGTTTAAATGATTTTATGCACATTATAAATAATTAAATATGAGTAAGCAAATTTGATCTGATAAACAGATAGATATTTCTAGTTAGATGACTAATCTCAACATGACAAGACAATTTTTATTTGCTGTTGCTCTTCTATTCTGCCTGGTTTATCATTTGGTGATATTAAACTTTTTCATGCCAGGTCGAGACATTGTCAAGAGATGACCTTTCGTCAAGGTTGATGTTAAATGTTAACGTTGCATCAGTTGGATCATTAATGCTACCTGATTCACTTATCACTATAATGGATGTAAGTACCTAAATTCAAGTAATAGAACAGAAACCTCACCCAAATACCGTTTATATAAGCTTTTCTTAATTATTGTTCTCCATTCCATCGATTGGCTGCGAGTTTAGAGCTGTGATATATTATTAACATAAGATTCAGAAATCAGTTCTTAACATGTACGAGTAGGTATGCTGGGAGATTAGCATGTTGAACTTTTGTACCTTACAATAATCTATGCATTTGAAACTCAGTTGATTAAGGACTGCCAAGAGTGATTCTTGCTATAATTCATGACTTTTGACACTCCTATCTCTGTATGCTAACTATGTGCAGTGAACATCTTTGCACAGACAAACGACTACTCCGCTGTTCCTCAGCAGTTGAAGGACCAAGTGAATGAAAGGTACCCAGGTGCAAGGCGTGCAGTACTGAAGACTGGTGGTGACTTTCCCTTCCTGTCACGTCCAGATGAGGTTAATTTGTACCTTCAGGTATTGTAAATATATCTTTTGTTTCCCTTTCGTCGTTGGGGGACTTTATGAAGAACAATTTGCAAAACACTGGCAGCTACATTTGAGGCGAGTTGGAGTAGAACCAAGGCCAGATCTGGTCCAAGGTTTCACACATAATGGCAGTGCTGGGAGCTCAAAGGACCACAAGGATGGAGGAGACAGTTTTGATGATCGTCCTGGGGACAATGGGGACCATGGTTCAGGCGGCCATGATCGTGAGACACAGCATTTTGGATCAGATTCTCATGATTCTGATGAACTGATACCAACAAGCACAATGCTTGCCAATACTGTGCTAGGTACGGTCAACTCAACTCTGCAAGCTTCACTATGTATGCTCATGATAAATCATTACTATGCGTCCGCTTTGTATGTTTCATCGAAACAGTTGGATGTATGAAGTAGTGAACCAACCCTTTTGCCTCCATATAGAACTGGTCTTGTAGAATATAGCCAGTCTTAGAGTGGCGCAGCTGCTTTGGAACGGCTTCTGTCTTCAGCATTGCCAATGGGAAAGGGCACAACAACAGACTGGAAAACACTCCTGTATGTTTGTAATTTTGTATAATATGCTTTTACCTTCTTTGTCTACCCAGTTTTTTTTTTTTTGGCGTTTGTAGGCCTGTATATTGAATTCGAGATGCCTGAAACATGATTGTGATTGGTCGATTTTCTTGGAAGTAGCACAATAAATTGCTTATTACCCTCGCTGATTTTGCCCAGTTTCTTGCCACTTATTTTAGAAGTATTCAGGCTTGTGCCTATCTTCCTATTTGATGACTGGTGTCGTCTATTGTTCTTCTGAATCCTGTGTGGTTTCCGATTGGACAGGTCTAGGTACGCGATTACGCGGTAATGCAGACTGTGCATTGGACTAAAGTGTTTGTGCTTTTGTTTATGTTATCTGATTTGTGAGAACAATTGTTAAACACGAAAAGCACATGGTTTTCTTTTTGAGTAAATTTTAGTTTGGACCATATAATATCACTATGATTCTATTTTACACCACTATTAACAAATCTTTTTATTTTGCACCGTTTCTTCTTATCATGTGTTGCACTTTGCATCAGGGTAAGAATTTGGCCGCTTTTTTTTTGTGCTCGTCGACGGTGAACGGCAGCACGGGAGACGGCGGTGAGGTACGGGATGGAGATAGAGGAGGTAGATGGAGTTAAGAAATGAAACGAAAGTAGAGAAGAATAGCCAGAGTATCGGCAGTCGTGGCGGCAATGCCAAAACGGCTCTCTCTCTCTATATATATATATTCGGGTTGCCGCCACCTTTTTGGTCATGCCTCGTTGCCAGCAAGTTCTCTGCACACCTTTCATGTTTTTTCTTTTGCTGACAGGATGTTTTCTTGGTGAAAAGTGAAATAAAAAGTAAGAAGAGGTGATGCAAAGTGAAACAAAAAGTAAGAAGAGTGGTGCAAAATAAAAATATTTGCTAAAGGTACTGTAAAGTGAAACATGATCAAAGTGAAATTTACTCTTTCTTTCTATAGAAGAAGACTGACTAGAGCACGCAGCTGAAGGCTCTATGGAGTTATCAACGAAAGTTTTCGAAGGATCATGTCATCAAACGATATTATATTATCACAAATCTCAGATTTTTGCAATTCCAGGGATATCCACGAGTTAGCAAACCAGTGGACACCCGTATGCGCCGTTGGATCGAGCCCTCGTCACCTCCAAGCTGTTGGATGGACGCGTCTGCACGTTTCCATTGGTTTGTGCATCGTCTACCCACACCTGACACCTCACTCCTCACCATCCGTTCCCTGTCCATGCACCTGTCCACTAACCCCACACTAGATTCATCTTCCCTCCACCACCGTTAGGGGAACAGCTCTGGCAAGATGTTGGGCCTGTTCGGAACGGTTTTAGTTTTGACTTTTCGTTTGGGAAAATCAGAAGTCGTTTTAAGTCAGAAGTCGTTTTAAACGGAAGGCTTTTTTCTACGGTTTTTCCCTAAGCAGAAAGCTGTCCATAACGTAGGAAAGCCAGAAGTGCCGAGAGGCAGCTTCCCACCCCCATTCCAACTTTATCTCAGGGGTAATTACGCGCTTTTGTCACTAAACAAAACCCTCCAACCCGCGTCCGAAACCCTAGCCCCCGCGCCGCCCGCCGGCTGTTCCCTCTTCCTACCCCCACGCCACGCCCTCTTCCTCCCCAACCGCGTCTCTTCTCCTCCCCACCACCTCCTCCCTGCCACGGCCACCACCACCTCCCTCCTTCTCCTCTAGATTTGCCCTAGCGCCCCCACCTCCTCCTCCCCCCGAGTCGTCGCCGCTCTCCTCCTCCTGACGCGGCGGTCACCCTCCTCCCCCCACACAGACGCTGCACTTCTTCTTACCCACACGGCCGCCGCCGCTACCCTTCTTCTCCCCCACGCGGCCACCGCCCTCCTCCTCCTCCCCCCACGCGTCCATCGGCGCCCCACCTCCTCCCTCTTCCCTGACTCCCTCCTCCTCCCTTGGATTCAGTGGCGGAGCCAGGATTTGACAGAGCCTCAGGTCCAAAACTAAAGGGCTATAAGTCTATAACTAATATCAAATACTATCAACACTGAAGTATAACAAAAGTACAACATAAATGCACAATCGAAATAAAATTTGAATTCGATGTTTAACGATACGACAAAATAGATAAAACATAGCAAAAAAAATAAGAATGTAACATACTACTAGCACGAGGTAATTTTTGCTTAATTAACAAAGATTTGCTTCATTGGATCCTATCATATCTTCATCAACAATAGTACGAGAACCTAAACCTGTAAAGATAAAATTGCATATGTAAATCCGGGACACAAGACCACAACGTTATTATTAAAGCAAATTACGAAATAAGAATACAACATACCACTAGCACGAGGTAGTTTCTGCTTACGCGTCCTCATACTTTGAAAACGTTGTAAAATCTTGTTATCATTGGTGCTTGCAAATACATCTCGCTCAATATAGCATGTCATACAATCATTCATCCATTCATCACTCATCTTATTCCACAACTCAGTCTTGATAATGTTCATAGCTAAGAAAGCTCTTTCTACTGTTGCGGTTGCAACAGGCAAAATCAAGGCCAATTCAATGAGTCGATATACCAATGAAAAAACTGTATGTCTATCGGTCTGAATCATCTTCACAACAAGATTACCAAGGTCATTACAGCTTAAGAAATCCAGATCAGCTCTCACATCAGCAATAAATGTCTCAAGTTAGTCCTTAAGGAGTACACAATCATATTGGGAGAAGTCGTCGGCAAAAATCTTAGCAAGTTCAACTAGTTTATCTTCATCAAAGTTGGAAAAAGAATTCTTTGGATTAAGAACACCAAACCTCTTTAGCTTAACCATTCAGCCTTACAGCCATTCAGCCTAGTAGCTTAGGCGGAAGCCGCTTTTCAAAAAAATTACAGCCATGCCAAGCAGGCCCGTTAGGTAGTCAAAAACAATATAGTAGCATGGTACTACCACCCCACTACAAAATTAGTCCCTCATGATTAAGTGTCATTGTTCCTCACTTCGTAATCTTTGTACATCACACCGTTAGGAGAACCCATAGGAATGGGATCATTGGATGTTTCGTACAATGTAATCGACGAATCGATAAAATCCACTTCTTACTGTAATAGAAGAGTAAATTGCATCGTGCCTCGCTAAACTTGTGTGGGTGATCTATTTAAGTCATTGATATCCTAATTTGCACATTTGTATCACTAAATCGGGTTAAGTGGGTCATCAATGCCACCACCAAATCCACCTTGGAAACGATTGTGATATGGCTCGTCTCCCACGCCTGTAGGCATTCCACGGTGTGGCGCACGAGTCCGGCGTATCTTCAGCTGCACCCGGAGGAGGAGCCACCGCCGGCCCACGAAAAGAATACTTCCATTTCATTCCTTGTTCACTAGCCCACGAAAATATAGACACAAACACCATGTTATATTGCATTTACACTTCATGATGGATTACAACGGTGTATAAACAAATTTTGTACTGTTCACGCTGCGATAGATGAAGCTAGAGATATCACATTCATATCGTGTAAGTGTTCAAATGCTAATTAAATGATATTACGTACAAGTATTGAAATTATAAATGAGTCATAACAAAAGACCACAAAAAATCACAGAAACTATCCATCATCCTGAATGAGCAATTGCATTTGCAAGGTTATCACGAAAACTATCCATGGATGTAGCACTTGTTTGCGACGTTGACGCATCCGATGCATCCTGAGAAATGACACGTTTGGCATATCTTGATTGTATTGTGGGCACATAATTAGGATCCCGATCGAACCTATGAAAATGCATGAAACAGAGCATGTGAACAGTGCATTCATTCACAATATCATGCTTCCTCCAATACTAGTATACTGCTGCCTGTTGCTTCCTCTTTCTTCCTATTGAAGGCTCCCACCCTCCTAGCCTTGAATCCAAGATTTTGACAAAAACGAATTATATCAAACTCTCTCTACACTAGTTGTGAGTTGTAACCACAGTTGAACTGGTTGTAGCATGTCGATTATTATTTGTAACAAGTCACAATGGACAGGAGTTCACAGCATCACCAACATGTATCATTTCCACAAAACATTGTATTTCCGTTCCTCCCGCTGCAAGAACCTAGCAACTAGTAAGCACCAAGCTTGTATTTCAGTTCATCCTGGTGCATGAACCTAGCAAGCACCAAGCTAAATTGAATTCTGCCAGAAGTAATTGAAACACCATCTTCGCCGTCTCCTTCATCAGGTTCATCAGGTACGAGATGAGGGCACACAGTATGGACTGTATGGTGATCTCATCTTCGGGGCTCCAAACCATGGCGCCACCTCTGCTGCTCGGGGGCGCCACGGATGATGAGTGGAGGCGCTTGGAGCGCCGCTGGGAGGCGCTTGAGACGGAAACAATAGTAGGGAGGGCAAGGGGGACGGCCGACGAACAAGAAGACGAAGGGAGGAGTAGGGAGGGCAAGGGGGACGGCCGGATCTAGCACTATACCTTCACAGGAGGCGGCGGGGTGCTTGGGAGCAGCGGCGGCGAAGAAGGGGGAACGGCGGCCTCTAGGGTTTCCGGTCGCGGTTGTCTTCTCAGCGGTGCTCCGGATCTGGCGGCGCAGATGGAGGACGGTGGGGAGGAGGGCGGCCGAGGCCGACGCCAATTCGCCTTTGTCATGGGCGGACGGAGGCGGCAAGGCGAGGCCGACGCCTTGGTCTGTGGCAATGATGGAGGACCGTGAGGAGGAGGCATGGACGGAGGGCCGTGAGGAGGCGGCGGACGGAGGCGGCTCGCTCGAGGCCGAGGCTGACGCCGATGTGGGAGGAGTTTACGGGGGGTGATGCTCGCGTCGCTCGTGAGAAGGAGAAAGAACGAAGAAATAACGATTCGGCGCTGGAGTTTTCGGGGGGGTGATTGGATGGCAATCAGCGGGTAAATAATTAGAACTTCAATGGGTATTTTTGCTCTATCAAGTTGGATTCTCAGGAGAATCCAAGGAAAGGCTGCTTCTTCTCGCTAGTGTATTTTTGAGACAGCTCCACGCGAGAATCAGAATCGAGTGTTTTGAGAATTAGGGTGTTTGGTACGGCTCCACGAGAATCAACTGAGAAGCTGGGAGTAGAAGTTGTACCAAACAGGCCCTAAGCCAAACGCTTTTAACAGACAACTCCAGATTCTCAGAGAAGTGGATTCTCAAAGAATCAAGAGCAGAATATGAAAAATGAGAATCTGGAGCTCTACCAAACACGCCTAGTTAAGATCCTCTCACATGTGTCGCCTTAAGACCCCTTAATGGGGTCTATACACTATGGATGCTCTTAGGAGACAGTCCATGTCACAAATGTTTCCAAGGTGGCATCTGTGGTAGCGTTGATGACCCACTTAATAACCCAGTTTAGTGACTCAGATGTGCAAATTAGGAGATTGGTGACCTAAATGAACCATCTACACAAATTTAGTGACTCACGATGCAATTTACTCTAAAGAGAATCTAGATCAATTACCGAAATACCAATTTCTGATACCGCCCATTATTTTTCAATTTGATAGGCGAAGAGTGAATGAAATATGGCAGCTCACCACTAGTACACTATCACAAAACCCTAGAGGAACAATAAGAAAAAGAAGGAAAAAGTCTATTTTACTCCCTTCAACTATCCAGAAAGTCCACATAACCCCCTGAACTTTAAAACCGTTTGTTTAACCCCCCCTAATCTTCCCAAACCCAATCAAATCACCCCCTATGATTGTTTGCTCGATGGTTTTGCCTACGTGGCTCATGTTTGCATTCGGTTTTGACACAACAACGTCTAGCGTGGACAATGAAGTGCACCATGGACTAGTTTTGGTGCCAAAGTAGGTAGATTTTCCCTCAAAGTCAGGTGGAACCCTAGAAAAAGGAGGGAGGAAACATTTGTTGGAACTAAGCTAGTATCACACACATAATTTTTCCTGTGGACACACACTTTCACAGGGGAGATGATGAACACAGAGAAATGGCGACGCTACCACTGCTAAGCATCTTTTCTTATTTCTATTATTCAACTCGTTGCTCTAGGAAAAACAAATGAGTCGTATGCCGCTTATAGAAATATGGCCGACTCCAAATCACAAGATAATCTCTTGCCTAACAATCAAATCACTAATTGATCTCTATCTTGCTAATTAAAGGGAAACCTCCAAACAACCCAAACCGACTAGATAACTATGACCATGGTGCTGATGTAGCCCCTTTTAGTGTCAGTCGCACAGGCCCATACGGCCGGCTGGCCGTGCCGTGACCATGTGCACACCAGTTCTTTGGCACATGAAACACATCTATCGTGCCAAGACTCACAACTAAACATATCTAACGTGACATATGACAACTTGAACATGTCGCAACTTATTATGGAACAAGATAAACTTAACAACATTTGCCCAAAATCTAGAACTGGTTGGAGAGTATTGGGTGAGCATGGCGGAGAGGAGCGAAGGTAGCAACTGGTCTTCTCTATTGGACTCGTCGTCCCCCTCCAAAACACCGAGGTAGCTCGTTCGCCCATGCCTTATCATGAGAAGTCAATGGAGTACGAGCCAACCAGGTGTTGCTCGTGAAAAGTGAAGGTAGCAAGGTGGTTTTCCTGGAATGACATGAACCCGGGAAGGAGGTACTACACTTACGCAAGGGCACAGTTAAGCATTGTTCGTGGATCAAATTATGTGGTGATTTATTTTGGATTTTTTTTGTTGGACAACTTTTTTGTGGATTTTGATTGGAGTTGGTCGTGGAAATAGGTTGGTGGTTGTCGATTTTGGTCTTAGCATATCATGAAAATCCCCCATTTGTGAAGCAATTGTTATTGGATTTGCATTATTCAATTTGGGGCTTGTGGAGAGAAAATGCCGACTTGAAGAGGGATAATGCTAAGTTGAAGAGGAAAGCCCAAGATGCCATGAAAGATGTGAATTTGTACAAAGCAAATATCACTGCAAAGGAGGCTAGAAGAGAAGGATGCTCAGATTGATGTGTCAGGTGCTATACTGAAGAAGCAACATAGGACTCAGGCCATGTTATGTGTAGTAGTGTCATGTTTGGTTGTGCTTGTTGTGTGGCTCGTAGTTTATTGAGTTCTCAGTCACGTGGAATTGAAATCTATAGACAGGTTAGATGTTTAGTGCAACATTGTGATTCAGTTGTATCTGAGTTGAAATGAAATGAATGGATGGTATGTTTGTGTGAAGTGTTTGCATACTGTTAAATGATAACTCCATGTTTGCTAGTATACAAGGCATCATGTAAACATAAGAATATCATAGACGAAATGCAAATTGTTAATTGCTATTACCATGCCAAAATAACTGCATCCATAAATATTCTGCACAGACATCATCCACGAAGGTTCCGGACTAAAGCTCTGTTTGATATGGCTCTACTCCAAGTTTTTGCAGCTCCAACTCCAGCTTCACTCTTGGATCCACTCCTATGAGAAGTTGAAGTAATCTGAGTTAGTGTTTGGTTGAAAAGTTGGCTCCAGCTCTAGAAATGAGAAGGATCATTGTAAAAAAAGCTGCACTACCCTTGTTTTGTGACTTGTAACCTTTTTTATTACTTAACTTATAACAGTTTAATAGTTTGATTTCTGTCATATTGTGTGCTTTTATTTTTAAAAAAAATTGTTTTGGCCATGTTATGCCCTGTAGTGCCATCTTTTTTGCCCATATTCAAAAATTTTACTTGAAAAAAAATTAAATACAACATACAAAGTTCATAACAAAGGTTATAATTCAATGAGTATCTTCTCTAAAAAAAAATCAATGAGTATCATAACAAAAGTTCATAAAATGTCGTTCACAATTCTCCTTATCTTTATTAATCAAAACTACTATTCCAAGTCCAGAAACCACTAAATCAAACGACAACAATGAAAAGAATAAAACATCTAAGGGCAGCTCGCCCAATTCAGCTTCTACAATTCTCTAAGGCCTGCCCGGCTCTCGTACGTTGACATTGACCTATCTCCTTCTGCATAAACCTGTATAGACCTGGAACATATTTTTTTGACGCCTGCTATTGTCGAGTGCACAAGCAAGCACTATAAGCTCCAGAATGTTATTGTTGTGCTCAGCAGTGGAATATTTAATAGCTGGTATCACAAACCAGACTATGACTTGCACATAAAGTGAATATACATGAGTTAAAGGTATATCTTAAGGTGAGGATTCCTCTGTTTTGAAGGAAATAACATTATTGACAGCTCACAGTTGTACAGATAAAATTTAGCATGAGAAATTGAGATACAATGCTTCTAGGCCTGACAGAACAATACATTTGCCCTTAAAGAACATAAAGAAATTGTTTTTTTTACTAATTCTAGTATTGGAATCAAAGTACTTACAAACTTCATAAACAATTTGTAGCGCATCATATGAAAATTTCTAAGTTTAGCAATTATCTCTTAAGCAAGGTTCAAGAGTCTTAAACTCCACAATATGTGCATATCTGCATTAGAATCTTGAAAGAGTATTTTTTTAAAAAAAAAATTCCATGGTTGAACAGCCATCTATTTAGAAAGCTTGAACCAGTTTCAGGTATGTTCTTTTATGGAATGCCTTCTTCTCAAAGAATCTTAAGGGCTAACTTAGAGATAGAATGGTTGAACAGGTGAACTATTGTAATTCTAAAGTATGACCTGTGCTGCACTAACACAGAACTATGACTATTATTTGTTTTTCACAAGATGTTTTAATTGCATCCGTGGTAAAGGAAATTAATTGAGCTCCTCCATCTTACAACTCCATAATTAACTTCAGTAGTTCAGTAGCATATTTGCCTAAAATAAGGTCAAACAAAACGAATAGTTACAATCATGACAAATGACCTAACACCAAGGATCATTAACAAGAACAAAAAAGAAGAGTACCAAGTTACCTGTGGCAAAGGCAATGCAGCCACCACATCAACCGCAAAGTCAGATCTCAAATATTTCCATGCAATTTCTTTAGGATCTATGACAAGATCTCCTCTTCCAAATACCCTCAAGGTCGAGCTTGGATTAATATACGCAGTTCTGAACTTTATTATGATGTGAATAACACATAATAAATCAGCAATTGATCAGAAGAATGTAACGATGATGGCTAAATGTCCTGTCCCAACACAAGAATTGGGGGTGGTGTAGATGATTTTTGGCCCATAGAAGTACAGGGGGTCTATAAATAGAGCAACAAGGCACAAAAAAAGGAAAATATGGTTCCATGTCAAGATGAAGTCACTCAATGGATCAAAAATCTTGTTGTACCACAGCTCAACTCCTGCTACAAAAATCTTGTTCTTTCCTGAGCACGCCACACCAAGTTTACTAGCAGCGAACCCCACCTGTTTCTGATGAATTGGTATAGTTGGCTTTGCCCTCTCATCATAGACCTATGAATGACAGCAGCAAAAAAATAAAAAACGATTATACTCTAATATTTGATATTCCCCAACATTTGAACCGCTCAAAAGCTGTGTTAAATGAATTAGAACATCTCATTTAGATGCACATTTCATAGCCTAGACTCTCATTCCTAACTAAACCAAACCACATAGATGATGAAGTGATGCCGCTCCTGACCTTATCCACAAAACGCTAATATTTACCGGTCAGATCAACCAAAAAGGGTAAGGCACCATGCTTTTGTGCAACAACTCGAAATGGAAGCCACTACACCTGCATGCTCTAATCCAAATCAAACTGATCCTATTGACTTCTTACCACATATTTTGGTCTCGGTGGGAGGAGAGAGTGCGGAGGATGCCGGATGCGACGGACTCGGAGAGGGTGGGGGTGGCGAGCTTGGAGAGCTGGAGCAGGCTCTGGGGGATCTCGTCAGAGTCGGAGCCAACCTGGGAGAGGGCGTCGGCGAGGGAGAGGAAGGCGGTGCCGCCGCGGCCAGGAGGAGGTGGCAACAGTAGGTGGCTAAAAGCACGTCCATCGAGGAGGAAGAAATCACCGCCGGGGAGGGAGCCGAGTGAGCCGGGGAGAGGATGAGGACGCCAGGGATGAAGAAAAAGTCGCGGAGGATGAAATCGCCGCCGAGGAGGGAGCCGTCACCCAGGCCGTCGCTCCAAGAGGTCCCGAAGGATGAAATCGCCGCCGGGGACAGGTTTGGGGATCCAGAGAGACGCGTGCGAGGGTAGGGGATCTGGAAAGGGGGTGCCAGGTGCGAATAGGGTAGTCAGTGGTATAGTGCGGATAATTTTTCATTAACTTTTATGGCTATTTTGATTTATTGAGCCATAGCTTTTCACTTGGAGCAACATTTCATCCGCTCTTAAAAATTATACTATGGACTGTTCTGTTCCTGATTGCTCTAATTCTGAAAATTTTATGAAGCAACCCCGTTTGGCACAGCTCCACCTACTACAACTATTAAACTAGGAGTTGGAGCCGTATCAAATAGGGTCTAAGACAACATATACCATTACATATAGTGACATAGCATAGGTGCACATAATTTGCATAACATCCCCAAAACATAATTCTGAACACACCACATACCCTGAATCTAGTCATGCATCACATTAGTTCTAGAGTGAGATGCAAAACAAACGTAACATCTTGAAGTAACATTTCAATCCTTGTTTCCAGGCCTCTTGCTGCGGCGTCTTGATCTCTTGGCTGGTGCAGAAGCTTGCACTAAGGCAGAAGATGTACTTTGTTGTCAGGCGACGATCCTTTGAGATGGCATTCCAGGCTACAAGATTTTTTTGTTATTGCTTGCTTGTAGGTGATTACACAAATGAAAATGTGTGTAGAGCACTTACATTAATGATAGTAGAACCAATTTTGTTAGAGTGCAAAACCCCGAAACATGTAACTCTCTTCCTTTTGGTGCTATCTTTTATGTTAGCAGTTTGACCAGATGGTTCCTGTATGAAAGCATGTGAACAATACATCGATTGGGAGCAATTTTGATAAGTAAGAAAATTTTGGTAAGTGACATACATGTCCCTTTTTTCGATTCTTCCTCTGGGCAACCTTGTTAGCCTAGGTAGACCTGTTTGGATTAAGCTCACATTTTGTCATGTTGTGTCCGACCTCGGGCGTTGAATAGTTGAAATTCTCGTGTGTGTACCGTACTAGTCTCATGATCAGTGACTAATACACACATCCACAACATTGACATACATATCTATACACAATTATATATAACATGAAACAAATATGGTACATAAACTTAAGCGGCTAAATAGTTTACAATACAAGAGCCGACCGGCCAAATAAAAGTTTAAGTATCAGAAGTAGCAGTGAAAATTTAGTAGATTAAAAGCTTAGACAACCGATAAGGAGTAAACCCTAGAAAGACCCGTCCTCGTACCCCCTAGTACTGGAACTGAAGAACATGTCATCAGGCATAGGCTCATCTTCATCCTCTGAATAACAATTTAAGCAAGATTGAGTGCATTGCGTACTCAGCAAGACTTGTAGTGTATCGCAAAATTTATATATACGCATGGCTAACAAGGGATGATAAGTTATTTTCAGCATTAAGCAAATTTTATTTGCAATATCGATACATAGTATTTTGCAACAGAAGTTTAAAGAGCAGTTAAATAGATAAAGAACAACAAGTAAGTAACTTGATAAATAACAAACCACAACCCTCCTTGGCTGCGATTGTGAGCACCCGGATTTATTAAGCTCATAATACTTAGTCATCCAATTGACCCTAGTATTATCAACCAAATAAACCCGGTCTCTAGAGATGTATACTTCCCAGAATGCAGTATACATACCTCACAACAAAAGAATGTATCAATTCCATACAACACATAGTACATAAGCAACAAACCGAAGTTAATATTAATATGGAATAGCTATTACAAAAGAGGGCCCTTAGGCCAAATAGCAACAATTCTAAAAAGATAACAATGAAGCAAAAGTGCCATAAAGATGGCTATAACACAAAGCCAATCGGTGTGCTTTAACCCCTAGGCATCTCGGACGGACCGCCAAGCTAGTCGTCAAGAAGTCGCAACACATAGCACAAAAGTGAGGCTCTTGGAACTCACCCCTTCCTCTGCAACAATAGCCACAAAATGCCACAACCACGGCGAGATGAGTACATAAAGTACTCCGCAAGACTTACGTGTAAGATAACAGCCTATAACATATGCTACATGCAAGCTTTATGTAAGTGGAGGTTGTATGTCTCATTTAGCATAAAGCAACATTTATTTGCAATAAGGTAATACATTTAAAGGCGAGTTGTCAAATCTGTTTTAACATTCAAACATCAAGTTTGACAACGATAATAGCAATAAGTAGATGACAACAACAATCACGGAAGTGACTAACCCAATAGTCACCACAACAATAGCATGAACTCCCGTTCATACCACCCATGTCAAATTTTAATTAAAGGTTGTAGTCTAATTCTTACGGAAATAACCAAGCGTGTCCATAACCTAGGGACGAGGCTATTGAATAGTTTTATCCTGCAGGTGTACCACTGCACCCACACGCTGCATCGCCTTTCCTTTACGCACACTTAGAAGGTGTCTTTGCACGGCTAAGTCCACGAGACCTTTCCAAAGGATAATGCTAATTACGAGCAAGACAACCCACGGGGAGAAAGAGACATTAGACGACCTAGCCGAAGCTAATGTTCCCTCCCACACTATACATATCGTTTTCATTTAAAACACACCAACCGAAAGCACTCATAATTAACACCTCCTAGAGTACTTAGTCAAGAGGGTTCCATATGCCCTCGCGTGGTTAGTACGCATAATTGCTTGGATCAATGGCGCAAGAATTAGGTCCTTGTTGACTCGGGCATACCACCACATCCAAAACCACACCATCCATCCAATATGCCCAAGTCCAATCCACACATTTATTTTCAGATTTTGTATTTACAAATTAACAAAGCACAAGATGGACATAATGGAATAATAATTTTAGTGTGATCAAGGTCATCGACATAATGTCGACAACCGCCCATTTCTACCGTTATGTAAGCATTGCTAAGCATTTCAAGTCGCAATCTACTAAGTGATATGAGCTCATCCGACGAGCTCAAACCACAGCCAAGAACCTAGGCGTAAGGTAGTAAAGACATGGCATCCCTACAGATTGTGCAACTATAGGATTCACTAACCATAATTTAAAACAAAGTAGCAATGCATACATAGAGTTTAAGCAATATAATAGACTTGCAAATATAGGATGAATCATGGTCAAACTGCTTGCCTGGCTGTTGAGGGTCACTTTGTTGCGGAGGATCGTTCTCGGGATTACCACAAATGTCGAACCCTAACGAAAAGGCGATAAAGAGTCGATAAGAATAAAGAAAAGCAACAAGACCCAACAGCAAAAGTTCTCCGAATGATTTGAAATTTTATAGCAGCAAGGTATTGATTTAACATGAATTTAGCAACAAGAATCACTTGATTTGGATCTTTAATGCAAAAGATATGATGAAAACAATTTTGCTCAGCCTACTAATTAGAATTATGTTACTATTCATCGACAAAATTTCTAGACATGTAGTGAAGTTGAAAATTTTACAGTAGATCAAGCACCTCATGAGATGAACAGCCAAACTGGATTCATCTCATTTGGGGCTATAATGCACTTTCTAAAATTCTTTGCAACAAGAACTTGAACAAAATTATAATGCATGATTGTTTCTTCTGGAAACAGTAACATGTTCCAAACTATTTTTCCTAGTAAGCTCAGTATTAGAGGAACCCAACAAACTTGGATTCACTCAAAAATCATTTACAGAGAATTAGTTATGTATTTTACAAGTTGCAATGCTTTCTAGTAAACAATTAAAGCCTATGCAAAGTCAAAGTTAATTCTGGACATTTTTGCAACTAACACATGATTACAAGTATTTTTAGATTAAAGTATAGGTAATAACAGAATTAACAAAGTTGAGTTTAACTAAAAAGGATTTATATTGAATTTGTGATGCATTTTACAATTTAACAGGAATTTTAATACAACTAATAAAGCTGAGAAAGATTAGAAGGCATTTATGGATTTTTCTGGAGTGATATGGTGCTCAACACTAATTTTACCAGCTAGCACACTAGTAGAGGAAGCTAATGCAATTGATTCACTAAAATGGATTTACAGGAATTACTTATGCAATTTATACCTTAAATACATTTTTAAACCAACAATTAAAATCTACACAAGTTCAAAGTCTTTTCTTGGATTTTCTGTAGCTATTTCATGATTACATCCATTTTTATATTAAAGTTGAGTTAGTAACAGAATTAATACAATTGGAATCAACCAAAAAGGAATTAAAATGAAATAGATATGAATTTTCAAAGTTTATACCTATTTCCAGTTTGAAAATAAAGCCCTCGGGAAATTCATAAACCCAAAAAGACGTGGCCTCTTGTGGGCCGTTGATGCTGCATCGGACGGCCCAGGCGAAAAGGCCACAGCGTTCACGCGCCCGCGAGGAAGACTGCAACGTGGGCCGTTGACCGGAGATCCAACGGTCCACGTTGAACCGAGCCGGCGGGGAAGAGCTCACGCGCGCGAAAACAAGCGGAGATTGTGGGCCATAGATCTGGAGATCAACGGCTCGCGGCGGCTGACCCTAAACGAAAACGAAGAACAGTGAAAACACCGTCCGGCACGCGACCGACGGCGTTCTCCGGCTAAGCGACGGCGACACAGGCCACGACGGCGCGAAAGGATGCTCGCTACAGGTGCGCAATACCTTGGCGCACCTTCCAGTACCAACCACATGCCCGGTGGAGGACCAGAGCGGCAAGACCGCGGCGAAGCGGAGGAGAACCTACGACTAACGGTGGCAAAGACAGAGAGCTCGCAGAAGAAGGCATTGGCGGGTGCCAGAGGGTCTACGCGTTACCAGGGACTTACCCGAGCCACGCGGCGACGCTGAGGTGGCCGGAGCGGTGCCGTCGACGAAGTCCAGCGGCGGCGCTAATGGCGATCCCGAGGCGAAGCCGCTCTGGGCCACCAAATCACGGGCGCAATATCAGAATAGAGCCTACGAGGTCCACTGATGACGCTGGAGAAAGGAATCGAAGGGAGGACCACTCACCGGCCGCGGAGAAGAGGAATAGTGCGACTGCACGAAAAAAGGATTTTCAGATTCAAAGACTACCGCAAGTGGGAGCCCAAATTGAGAGAGGATTAGTTCCATCAAGCAAGAGTGAGCTAAGGAACAAAAACCAGAGAGGAGGAGCTCGAGGTACCGCTTTCACCGAAGTCCCGAGGCGCGCAATGGCGCAATCGGTGACAAGGCGAGGAGCCCGAACGAAAGTGTGGGTGCTCACGAGACTTGGTGGTGTGCAAAGGAAAGCAAGGAAGAGCTGCCCGAGCTTAAGTAGCTAAGGAGGAGGAGAGCAACGGCTCGGGCCTCGGGTGCTCGACCGCCTGAGAGCAACGAGGCGATGGGAGCAGTGGCGGCGACTTCGGGAGGAGGCACGGTGTGCATTTAATGCGCTCGGAGGGCCGTTGAACGCCGCCGGAGGTGATCGGTCGCGCGCCCCTCCTCCGCAATGGCGCAGAGAGCGCGGCGCCGAGGGCGCGGAGGACGACGGCAGCGGGGTGCCGTTGGATTCGTGATCAAGGGCTGCGAATGATCTTGCCGCGAAGGGGGTATCTTTGCGGTGGGCGTGCGATTAGGATCCAGCGGCCCAAACACACGCACCGCATGCGACTTTGGGGGTGCAGCTAGGTGGTTAGACCAAGTCAAGAGATCGAGCTGTGCTCGGGTTCAAGCCAAGGAACAGTGAACCCTGATTTTGAGATTTGGAATTTGGACAGTAGACTTTGGCGATTTATTTGAGGCACCAAACCAACTCTAAAAATTATGAAATTTTTACAGGAGCTCTATGACTAACATATTGACCTCCCATAAAATTTTCAGAGATGTTTGTGCAATACATCTTCCTCAATAAATTCCAGAGGAATGGATAGAGAGGTTTGACCAGGGTTTGACTAGGTTTGACTTGCCTCTAAAAATATTCAAACAATTTCTAAAAACTGTGAGAAAATTCAGAGGGGTCACAAGGCTTCCCTAGAAGCTTGGAAAAATAATTTACAGATGTTGGCACAAGATTTTTGTCCAGGAGGTTTTTGATGGGAGTTTAATTTGGGGAATTGATTATTATTTCCATAATTCTTTTGCAAGAATTACAGAAAAGGTTCAGGGACCTCAAGATAAATAAAAAGTTTTATTTTCCCCTCATTTTCAGAATTGGGATGTTACAAAACCTCCCCTCCTTACAAAAATCTCGTCCCGAGATTTGGCTCACTCGGGGAAGAAAGAGGGATAGTCCGCACGCAGACGATCTTCCCTTTCCCAAGTAGCCTCATCCTCAGAATGGTTCGACCACTGAACTTTAAGGAACTTGATGGTCTTATTCCTTGTCCTTCGTTCAGACTCATCGAGTATGCGAACAGGGTGCTCGCGATAGGTCAGATCGGGTTGGACATCGAGAGTTTCCAACGGAGCTTCCTCGGTTGGAACACGGAGGCACTTCTTCAGCTGGGACACATGGAAAACATCATGTACCCCTTCAAGTGCAGATGGCAACTCCAACTTATAGGCAACAGCTCCCTTCTTCTCGATAACGCGGTAGGGACCGACATATCGAGGAGCTAACTTGCCCTTGACGCCGAAACGCTGATGGCCCTTCAAAGGAGAGACTTTGAGGTAAACAAAGTCATTGGGCTCAAAGCTCAACTCACGACGCCGGCGATCCGCATAGCTCTTTTGCTCGATTGAGCTGCGCGCAACGCCACGAATAAAATTTGGACTTGGCGCTCGGCCTCATTGATCGAGTCCGCCAAAGAGAGGTCTCTCACCGATCTCGACCAGTTCAACGGGTTCTACACTTTCTCCCGTATAAGGCCTCGAAGGTGCCATGCCGAGACCGCCTGAAAGTCATTGTTATAAGAAAACTCGGCGAATGGTAAGCATTTCTCCCAATGCTTCCCATAGGAAAGGACACAAGCACGAAGCATGTCCTCTAAAACCTGGTTGACCCTCTCGGTCTGACCATCGGTTTGAGGGTGAAATGCCGTGCTAAAGGTAAGACGGGTTCCCATAGCCTTTTGCAGGCTATGCCAGAAATGGGAAGTGAAGATGGAGCCACGATCGAAGCGATCGTCTTGATGCGCCATGTAAGCTCACAATCCTAGAGACATAGAGCTCGGCTAGGCGATCGGCACGAATCTTGGTCTTTACTGGGAAGAAAATGAGCCACTTTAGTCAACCGATCAATGACGACCCAAATGGCATCATTTCCTTGGCGACACAGGTAGACCGGTGATAAAATCCATCCCGATCGAATCCCACTTCCACTCCGGAATAGGCAAAGGTCAAGCGATCTGCCGACGCCGATGTTTCGGCCTTGACACGACGACATACGTCGCACTCTTCGAACGAACTCGCGATCTCCTCTTCATTCGGGTCCACCAAAATCTCTGGCGGAGATCTTGATACATCTTTGTGGCCGGGATGAATGGATAAAGGTGAATCATGGGCTTCAGCGGAGGATCATATTCCGCAACTCCATGACCTTTGGAACCACAAGGCGTTGTTCGAACCTCACAACACCATGCTCGTCCTCGAGAAGCACTTGGCTGTCCCGTTCTTGACATTTTCCTTGATATGGCTCACGCCATCATCCGATCGCCGGCGGACTTGATCCGATCCACCAAGGTTGGTTGCACAACCAAGGCAATGAGGAACCATGCTCAACTATACTTAAGTTGAGACGCTGGAAATCCTCCGAAGGGTAGGCCGACGCCCATGTGAAACAAGGCATTGCAATGCGCTTTACGACTAAGCGCGTCCAAGAAGCGACATTAGCCTTGCTCGGATGGTAGTGAATACCCATATCATAATCCTTGATCAACTCCAACCACCTCCTTTGCCCGAGGTTCAGTCAGTTGGGTGAACAAATACTTGAGGCTTTTGTGATCCGAATACACTTCACAACGACACGATTAGGTAATATCGCCAAATCTTAAGTGCATGAATCACATGACCAACTCCAAATCATGGGTAGGATAGTTAAGCTCATGAGGTCTCAATTGCCTTGATGCATAGGCCACTACCTTGCCTTCTTGCATAAGGACACAACCGAGGCCTCGACGAGAAGCATCGCAATAAATATCGAAACTTCGATGGATATCGGGAAGAACGAGGACGGGAGCGGTGGTCAAACGCTTCTTGAGAATTTGGAAGCTCTGCATGCAAGCATCAGACCACAAGAACTTCTTGTCCTTTTTGAGCAACTCCGTCATCGGCTTCGCGATCTTAGAGAAGTTCTCGATAAAGCGACGATAGTATCCCGCTAAACCAAGAAAACTCCGTACCTCGGTGACCGAAGTAGGCGGACTCCAGGAAAGAACATCGTCGACCTTGCTAGGATCAACGGCTCGCCTCCAATTTGAAAGAACATGGCCTAAGAAGGCTACTTCCTTCAACCAGAATGCACACTTGCTGAACTTCGCGTACAGCTGGTGCTCACGCAGCTTGCTCAACACAAGCTTCAGATGCTCGGCGTGTTCCTCATCGTTCTTGGAGTAGATAAGAATATCATCGATGAAGACCACGACAAACTTATCCAAATACTCCATGAATACCGAATTCATGAGGTTCATGAACAAAGCAGAGCATTGGTTAAGCGAATGACATGACGGTGTACTCGCAAGCCGTAGCGAGTAGAGAATGCCGTCTTGGAATATCCTCAGTCGAATCTGAACCTCGATGATATCCCACTCTCAAATCAATCTTGGAGAAAACTCGGGCTCCGGTTAATTGATCGAAGAGATCGTCAATGCGGGCAATGGATACTTGTTCTTTACCGTCACTTCATTAAGTGGGCGGTAATCAACGACATGCGTAAAGTACCGCAATCCTTCTTCTTAACGAAGATAGCCGGACAACCCCAAGGGGATGAGCTAGGCGGATGAAACCCTTCTCTTGCAACTCACTTAAGCGCTTCTTCAACTCCACCAACTCGTTCGGTGGCAACCGATAAGGCCTCTTTGAGATAGGGGCGGTACCGGGAGCCAACTCAATGACAAACTCGAGGTCTCGAGCGGGTGGCATCCTGGAAGATCGTGGGAAAGACATCAATGAAGTCACAAACTGCTGGGACTTCATTAATATCTAGAACGGACTTCGCTTCGAGGGCGAAGAGATGTGGACCTAGCAACTTCGGCGAGAAGGAAACGCGAACACCGAAGGGACTAGAAAGAGAGACGGACTTCTTGGCGCAATCGATTTGTCCCATATGGCGAGACAACCAATCCATACCAAGAATCACGTCCAGACTCGCAGACTTGAGGAGAATAAGATTCGCTGAGAATCCCACTCCCTCAATCTCGATGGGGACATCCCTACACTCAAGCTCAGCTCTCAACTCCGATCCGGGAGAGCGAATGAGTAAGGGACCGACAATGGAGAGAAAAGAAGCTCTCCAACAAGAAAGAAAAGACTCGAAACAAAGGAATGTGATGCTCTGAATCAAACAAGACGATGGTAGGGTGAGATTTAATGAAAGTGTACCTAGCACGACGTCGGGTGTCTCCTGAGCCTCCTCCGCGGTGATGACGTTGACGCGACCACTACCCACGCCCTTGGTAGCTGGGACGATCTTCGTCTGCGAAGATCCACCTCCTGCCGCGTCCTCCATTAGGACGAGGGCGCCCGATCTTCTTAGGGCAATTATTTGCATAATGGCCCTTCGCTCTGAAGAAACAAGTGACATTGGCCGCCGGATTGTGGGGCCACTCTGCTGACCAGAAGACGTGATCGGGCACGGACTGTGAAGGACGAGGAACAGGCGGAGGTGACCTCTGGGCGCCGAGGATCGAGATCGAACCTCAAGATCGTCCAAGCGAGGCGGAAGAACGGGCTCGAAGTCTTGTAGGTCTCCACTTGCGCTTACGGAATCCATAAGCTCTCGAGCCGCATGCTCAAGAACGATGGCCTTGTCGACCAAGGTCCGGAAATCGTGAAAGTCGACAATGGATAGCTTGTCCTTGACTCCTCGGACAAGCCACGCTGAACTTGGCACGCTTAGCCATATCGGTGGCCACATCCTCGGGAGCATAACGAGCTAGATGGTTGAACTCGTATACATACTCCATGATCGAGCTACGCCTTGCTTGAGCGCAAGAAACTCCTCGCTTCTTGATCTCCATCAAGCCGGGCAGGATGTGAGCCCGACGGAAGGCGACGGAACTCCTCCCAAGAGGCGGTGTGGTCTCACGGGCTGCATGGCGAGATAGCTCTCCCACCATGACAAAGCTGCACCCTCCGGTGGTGCGAAGCAAATAGCGCCTTCTCGTGCTCGGCATCTGCGCTATCTGGCTTCCGCTCCACCGAGCAAGCCAATCGCTCGCACGAGCAGGTCCTCGACCGAGAAAGGTAGGGGCTGAGTACGAAGAAACTCAGCAAGGCCCCCACGAGGCCGATGGGCATTCCTCGCCCAGATCTGAAGCTCCGGAAAGTGCGGTGGTGTTGCGCGATGACGTCGAGAGAACTCTCTGTCATCCCGCGGTTGCGCTCAATCAAGAAGAACCTCGGCCATGGTCGGAGGAGGAGGAAGCTCCTCGTCCGACCGGTGATCGCCTTGGCCGCATGAAAAGGCCCACCATCCTGTTACAAGAAACCTTGGTTAGCAACTAGACTCGAAAACAAAGCCTTAAAGAAAGCCAAAAGGCGATCGACTAGGGAATGGAATATCACCCTAAGCGAAGGCCAAAAATAGCAAGTAAAAGACTTTAAAAGCTTCTAAAAAGGGCTCCAAAACAGCAAGGAAGGTATCAAAACCAAGGCTCAACTTCTCAATACAACTAACCCGTATTGAATGAACGAGTAGTTGCTCGAGAGGATTAAAAATCAGATTGTAACGTAAGGGTTAATACTAGTAGGGAGCAATGTTAATTCTGCGAAATACGTGTTAGATACTTAGCTAACTAGTATCACATCTTACCCTTTTATTCCCACAAGTTTTAGTTGAATTAACCTCTCATTTTCTACCCTATTTAGAACTTATGAGCTCGCTGTCCGGAAATTGGCGATCGCTGTCCAGATTTTGCATCCAAGCCTCCAAGCCGAATTCTTCAACTTCGGAAACTTCAAAACCTTGTAGAGGGCAGCTAACACTTCAATTTGCCAAACTCATTAGTTCCCAAAACCCAATTAATCGATAACACTATCTTTTAACAAGGAAGAGAGGAAAACAGCTTTTAAGACTCAAATTAGAGTGAGATGAGAAGAGAAAGCTAAGATAGATGAGGAGTAAAATCTGAGAATTACTTAAGCTTTCAAACTCATTTAACACTTTGAAATTAGGTTTTCAAAATATCCTAAAGACGACCAAGCTTGCGTTATTACGGTCGGGACGGCTCGATACCAACTTTTGTGAGCACCGAATTTATTAAGCTCATAATACTTAGTCATCCAATTGACCCTAGTATTATCAACCAAATAAACCGGTCTCTAGAGATGTATACTTCCCGAATGCAAGTATACATACCTCACAACAAAAGAATGTATCAATTCCATACAACACATAGTACATAAGCAACAAACCGAAGTTAATATTAATATGGAATAGCTATTACAAAAGAGGGCCCTTAGGCCAAATAGCAACAATTCTAAAAAGATAACAATGAAGCAAAAGTGCCATAAAGATGGCTATAACACAAAGCCAATCGGTGTGCCTTAACCCCTAGGCATCTCGACGGACCGCCAAGCTAGTCGTCGAAGAAGTCGCAACACATAGCACAAAAGTGAGGCTCTTGGAACTCACCCCTTCCTCTGCAACAATAGCCACAAAATGCCACAACCACGGGCGAGATGAGTACATAAAGTACTCCGCAAGACTTACGTGTAAGATAACAGGCCTATAACATATGCTACATGCAAGCTTTATGTAAGTGGAGGTTGTATGTCTCATTTAGCATAAAGCAACATTTATTTGCAATAAGGTAATACATTTAAAGGCGAGTTGTCAAATCTGTTTTTAACATTCAAACATCAAGTTTGACAACGATAATAGCAATAAGTAGATGACAACAACAATCCTGGAAGTGACTAACCCAATAGTCACCACAACAATAGCATGAACTCCCGTTCATACCACCCATGTCAAATTTTAATTAAAGGTTGTAGTCTAATTCTTACGGAAATAACCAAGCGTGTCCATAACCTAGGGCGAGGCTATTGAATAGTTTTATCCTGCAGGTGTACCACTGCACCCACACGCTGCATCGCCTTTCCTTTACGCACACTTCCGAAGGTGTGCTGGCACGGCTAAGTCCTACGAGACCTTTCCAAAGGATAATGCTAATTACGAGCCGCACAACCCACGGGGAGAAAGAGACATTAGACGACCTAGCCGGAAGCTAATGTTCCTCCCACACTATACATATCGTTTTCATTTAAAACACACCAACCGAAAGCAGCTCATAATTAACACCTCCTAGAGTACTTAGTCAAGAGGGTTCCATATGCCCTCGCGTGGTTAGTACGCATAATTGCTTGGATCAATGGCGCAAGAATTCGGTCCTTGTTGACTCGGGCATACCACCACATCCAAAAACCACACCATCCATCCAATATGCCCAAGTCCAATCCACACATTTATTTTCAGATTTTGTATTTACAAATTAACAAAGCACAAGATGGACATAATGGAATAATAATTTTAGTGTGATCAAGGTCATCGACATAATGTCGACAACCGCCCATTTCTACCGTTATGTAAGCATTGCTAAGCATTTCAAGTCGCAATCTACTAAGTGATATGAGCTCATCCGACGAGCTCAAACCACAGCCAGTAACCTAGGCGTAAGGTAGTAAAGACATGGCATCCCTACAGATTGTGCAACTATAGGATTCACTAACCATAATTTAAAACAAAGTAGCAATGCATACATAGAGTTTAAGCAATATAATAGACTTGCAAATATAGGATGAATCATGGTCAAACTGCTTGCCTGGCTGTTGAGGGTCACTTTGTTGCGGAGGATCGTTCTCGGGATTACCACAAATGTCGAACCCTAACGAAAAGGCGATAAAGAGTCGATAAGAATAAAGAAAAGCAACAAGACCCAACAGCAAAAGTTCTCCGAATGATTTGAAATTTTTATAGCAGCAAGGTATTGATTTAACATGAATTTAGCAACAAGAATCACTTGATTTGGATCTTTAATGCAAAAGATATGATGAAAACAATTTTGCTCAGCCTACTAATTAGAATTATGTTACTATTCATCGACAAAATTTCTAGACATGTAGTGAAGTTGAAAATTTTACAGTAGATCAAGCACCTCATGAGATGAACAGCCAAACTGGATTCATCTCATTTGGGGCTATAATGCACTTTCTAAAATTCTTTGCAACAAGAACTTGAACAAAATTATAATGCATGATTGTTTCTTCTGGAAACAGTAACATGTTCCAAACTATTTTTCCTAGTAAGCTCAGTATTAGAGGAACCCAACAAACTTGGATTCACTCAAAAATCATTTACAGAGAATTAGTTATGTATTTTACAAGTTGCAATGCTTTCTAGTAAACAATTAAAGCCTATGCAAAGTCAAAGTTAATTCTGGACATTTTTGCAACTAACACATGATTACAAGTATTTTTAGATTAAAGTATAGGTAATAACAGAATTAACAAAGTTGAGTTTAACTAAAAAGGATTTATATTGAATTTGTGATGCATTTTACAATTTAACAGGAATTTTAATACAACTAATAAAGCTGAGAAAGATTAGAAGGCATTTATGGATTTTTCTGGAGTGATATGGTGCTCAACACTAATTTTACCAGCTAGCACACTAGTAGAGGAAGCTAATGCAATTGGATTCACTAAAAATGGATTTACAGGGAATTACTTATGCAATTTATACCTTAAATACATTTTTAAACCAACAATTAAAATCTACACAAGTTCAAAGTCTTTTCTTGGATTTTCTGTAGCTATTTCATGATTACATCCATTTTTATATTAAAGTTGAGTTAGTAACAGAATTAATACAATTGGAATCAACCAAAAAGGAATTAAAATGAAATAGATATGAATTTTCAAAGTTTATACCTATTTCAGTTTGAAAATAAAGCCCTCGAAATTCATAAACCCAAAAAGACGTGGCCTCTTGTGGGCCGTTGATGCTGCATCGGACGGCCCAGCGAAAAACCCACAGCGTTCACGCGCCGCGAGGAAGCGCAACGTGGGCGTTGGCCGGAGATCCAACGGTCCACGTTGAACCGAGCCGGCGAGGAAAGAGCTCACGCGCTAAAAACAAGCGGAGATTGTGGGCCATAGATCGAGATCAACGGCTCGCGGTGACCCTAAACGAAAACGAAGAAAAGTGAAAACACCGCCCAAGCGCGCAAGCGGCGTTCTCCGCTAGCGGCGGCGACCACGAGCCACGACGGCGCGAAAGGATGCTCGCTTCTGGTCGCAATACCTTGGCGCACCTTCGGACCAACCACATGCGGTGGAGGACCGAGCGGCGGCGACCGCGGCGAAGCGGAGGAGAACCTACGGCTAACGGTGGCAAAGACAGAGAGCTCCGCAAAGAAGGCATTGGCGGTGCCGAGGGTCTCTGGCGTTACGAGGACTTACCCGAGCCACGCGGCGACGCCGAGGTGGCCGGGAGCGTGTGCGTCGGCGAAGTCCAATGGCGGCGCTAATGGCGATCCCGAGGCGGCCGCTCTGGGCCACCAAATCACAGGCGCAATATCGAATAGAGCCTACGAGGTCCATCGATGACGTTGGAGAAAGGAATCGAAGGAGGACCACTCACCGCCGCGGAGAAGAGGAATAGTCGCGCACTACGAAAAAGGGATTTTCAGTTCAAGACTCACGCAAGTGGGAGCCCAAATTGAGAGAGGATTAGTTCCATGAAGCAAGAGTGAGCTAAGGAACAAAAACCAGAGAGAGGGAGGAGCTCGAGGTACCGCTTTCACCAAGTCCCGAGGCGCAGAATGGCTGCAATCGGTGACAAGGCGAGGAGCCGAACGAAGTGTGGGTGCTCACGAGACTTGGTGGTGTGCAAAGGAAAGCAAGGAAGAGCTGCCCCGAGCTTAAGTAGCTAAGGAGGAGGAGAGCAACGGCTCGGAGCCTCGGGTGCTCTGACCTGCCCAGAGAGCAACGAGGGCGATGGGAGCAGGTGAAGCGGCGACTTCCGGGGGAGGAGGCACGGTGTGCATTTAATGCGCTCCAGAGGGCCGTTGAACGCCTGCCCGGAGGTGACTGGTCGCTGCGCTCCCACTCCTCTGGCAATGGCGCAGAGAGAGCGTGCGCTCGAGGGCGCGGGGAGGACGACGACAGGGGTGCCGTTGGATTCGCATCCAAGGGCTGCGAACAGATCTTGCCACGAAGGGGTATGCTGCGGTGGGCCGTGCGATTAGGATCCAGCGGCCCAAACACACGCACCGCTTGCGACTTGGGGGGTGCAGCTAGGTGGTTAGACCAAGTCAAGAGACTGAGCCAGGCTCGGGTTCAAGCCCAAGGAACAGTGAACCCTGATTTTGAGATTTGGAATTTGGACAGTAGACTTTGGCGATTTATTTGAGGCACCAAACCAACTCTAAAAATTATGAAATTTTTACAGGAGCTCTATGACTAACATATTGACCTCCCATAAAATTTTCAGAGATGTTTGTGCAATACATCTTCCTCAATAAATTCCAGAGGAATGGATAGAGAGGTTTGACCAGGGTTTGACTAGGTTTGACTTGCCTCTAAAAATATTCAAACAATTTCTAAAAACTGTGAGAAAATTCAGAGGGGTCACAAGGCTTCCCTAGAAGCTTGGAAAAATAATTTACAGATGTTGGCACAAGATTTTTGTCCAGGAGGTTTTTGATGGGAGTTTAATTTGGGGAATTGATTATTATTTCCATAATTCTTTTGCAAGAATTACAGAAAAGGTTCAGGGACCTCAAGATAAATAAAAAGTTTTATTTTCCCCTCATTTTCAGAATTGGGATGTTACAGCGATCAACATCTTATTTTCAGCCATAGACATGACACTGAAATTAATCAACATCAAAATATCCATCCCATCATTTTTCCAACAAATCGTTTTTTAAAAACAAAACTATACTCAGCAATACTACACTTAGCACGCTCATCACTATGAGCACGACAATTTAAATAGATTTACACTTTGCACAGGTGTACAACATTACCCACAATATACGAATTCTCTAGTTTATTCGATATCTGTCAATACCACCGCTCACGACCTTTTAGTAAGCAGTTTAGAGCACGTAACGAAGCCTTTACATCACCTAGTCCCAGCCTTGTACTAGCCCGGCAAGAAAACCCTCACTTCAATCTCGGGTACCTCCCATCAAAGTGAAGCATTAACTGTTGTGTCGGCAAGGTTTGTTCCCAATGCCTTAGTGAAGGGAGCTCCTTCGAGTAATCACACATGCTCACACTACTATGGCCTACCAACATGCAATGCTAGTTTTCGATGACTTAATTAGCTAAGGCCATCTTATATCAGCACATGTGGTTGTACGTTTACGCTTAGGTCGGATGTACCGGCATTCGGTCCTTAATTGACCTGGACGAGGATCCCCCCTATCTACATGCGAGAAACCCTCTCACATTCATCAGTTCATAATATAACTCACCCACATCGAAATCTAGGTTTTTTATTTTTATTTACATACAAAATTAACAGAGGTAACCCCTCTGGACCATTATTTCATCAACTCTCAAATTTTAGTAAAGACTAGAGCCCGGCTAAGCAATTATGCCATATTCACATTCAAAAGACCCAATTCAACATCATTTATTGTCTAAACCATAACCTAATGGCTACAACAGTAAGGATACCAATATTTCAAGGAGGATCATGCATTGAATAGGAATATAACTACCGTTATACCAAAATATAGCAAGTTTAAGCAAACATACATGCATGAATAATAGATTTTGCAAAAAAAAGTACAATAATTGAAATAGTAGGATCAACATAGTCAATGGGGGTGCTTGCCTTGCTCTGGTATATCAGAGTATGAGGATGGTGGATCGTCGGAAATTTCTTTCGATGTACTGATGTCTATTAAAAAAGAACTAATAGAAAAATAATTCCAACAGTAACAAAATCCCTTTTTTTTTTTGCATATTCAGATAGATCATGATTTTATATGAATGTAGAAAAAAAATCATTCGATTTGGAGTTCATATGCAAAAGTTATTAAGGTTTGAATTTAGCTTGGTTTTGAAAATCCTAAAATTAATAAAAAGGTGACATTGAAAACGTATTTTATGAGGTTTATGCTTTCTAACAGAGAAAACGTATTTTTCCTTTGAGTTCTTATGAGGTTTACGCTTTCTAATAGAGAAAACATATTTTTCTCTAAACTGAAAGCGTCTTTTCTCATTTTTTTTCGAATTTTATTAACCTACATGTGGGGCCTACTTGTTAGTGACTCATATTTTAATTTCAATGATTTTATTTATAAAACAACGGCGGTCCCACATGCCATACACTCATTAACTAATTAACAAATGATTAAATTTTGGTTTTATTTAATCTACTAACAGCTAGGGTCCACATGTTAGTCTCATGGGTTCTAAAACATGTTTTAAAACCGAGAACAGCGTGTGGTCCCACATGTCAGTGACACATACCCTTAATACATTTTGAATTATATTTATGTTAAACTTTTCACCTAGTTTCATATGTCACACACTTATTAACCTTAACCTCTGTTACTTAGCATTAATCAACTCTTAATCACATAGGCCTACTGGCTGAGAGAGAGAGAAGAGAGAAGCAGTAGAGCTGCACGTGGCTGAGCGCCATGGCTAGCTCACTGGCGGCGAGGCAAGCGCGGAAAAGTTCAAGGGAGCCCGGGAATGGAGAGAGGACATTACGACGATGCTAAGGAGGTGAAGATGGTCGAAGAGGTGGACGAAGTCGGCGGCACGACGGTGAGGGGCGATGAGGAGCTTCAGGTCGACGATGGCTTTGGTGAAGGAGGTGTTCTTAGAGCTAAAGGAGAGGCGCACTGGGCTCAGCTAGTCCAAGCAATGCTAACGGAGTAGGCACGGGGACCTAGGGTCACTAGAGGAGAGCCAGCGGCATGCAACCACGGTAGCGCCATGGGTGGCTAAGAGGAAAGGATCACTAGGGACTCGCCCTTGACAAAATGACATGCGCATAAAGACCAGAGCCTCACCATGACCACGAGGGTGAAGAAAATGAGGTCGGGGAAGGTATGAAGTGGCTTGTCTATGACGAGCAACGGTGGCACAGAGGAGGTTCATGGCGACAGCCCTTCACAGCGATGAGAGGATACAAAGAGTGTCACGTTAGCTCACTGATGTCCAAGAGATGGTGTATATGCAAGCAATTGGATCGAGGCTCACCAGGCTTCGAAGAAGAATGGAAATGGTGGCGGTGGCCGAGGATGAGGAAGAAGGATGGTGAAGCTCGAACTCTTGGTGAGTTTGCCTGCGTTGAGTGAGGGGAAGCATCAATAGGGTATGGAATAGATGGTGACACAGTTGATTTGAACCCGAACTCACCGGAGCAATGGGAACATATTGGTGCGATCGGGTGCGCGTCGAAGTCGAGGACAAAGGCGATCGCGGTCGTGCTACAAGGCTCCAGAAGCTGCATTAAGTAGAGAGGAAGGATAAGTGAAGCTCAAGGGTGAAAGTGAAATGCTTGTCATGGGTGAGGAAGCTTACTAGAGCGACGGAGCTGAGGAGGCGCGTTCACTTGCGTTGGAGACGACGCAAGCGTTCCCGCGAAACCAAGAAGTGATAAAGCTCAGGTTTGCACGAAATGGAATGTGGTCGAGCTGAGGAAAACGATGCACACTCTATTGCTTTAGTAGCTGGGATAAATGCGCGAGAAGAACGACGAGATGCCGACGGTTGCACAAGAAACTTGCAGGCAGCCTCGGGTCTCTCCGTCCGCGCAGGAAAATGGCGCGTCAATGGGGCAGATAGCATGGGTGAGAGCAAGCGGAGGTGACAAGGGTGGTTGAGTTCCAAAACGCTGGGCACTAGTCGTGATCCGCGGCGGAGCATGCACGAGTGCAGCGCGCTAGCGCTCGGAGACGAAGGTGAGGTGGAAGAAAGACTCCGACAAGTGGGGCCAGCATGTTAGCCAGAGGGAGATGTGGGGCGCTAGTGTGGGCTAGAGTGAGCGCGAAGGAGTGGGTTGGCGTAGATTCGGCCCAACGGCTCGGCGGAAATTCAAATTAGATTTTCGAATTTTCAAACTGGCTGATAGATGTTTGAATTTCTAAACATACTAAACGGGCTCCAAAAATTATGAAACTTTTTTTGGAGGCTTCTAACACAGTATGATTACTTGTGTAAATTGTTCATGATTTTATCTATTTTTTTATTTTCTCAAAAATTCTTTTAATCTGCTGCTTGCATGTAATGTCACTATTTGATTTATGCAAAAGTTCAAAAACATGCTCAAAAATACTTCTCCATTTATTTTCATTATATTTTCCCAAAGTTGGGATTTTTGGTTATGCTACGTGTTGTGTCTTGTTCCCTTGCAGAGTCTGCATCTTATCACAGTCCCCACCTAGACATTTTTGTGGGTTTCCTTGGTCCTGATGGATCCCTTCTCCTCTCCTTCCTTGGTCTATCAGGCATCTTCACATATGGAGATGGGGCGGGACTTGAATGTTCATAAATGAGCCAACTTTCCATCCCCTCAACTGGCACAAGGCAATGGTCATAAGCCTTGTTGTATTCCTCAATGGAATAGCAACTAGCAATAAAGTCATCTAGTTGTTGTCCACTCTTGTATATACAAGAGATTGCATGGCAGCATGGAAGACCTGCCAACTGCTAATACCTGCAAGAGCAAGTTTTGTTTGCCAAGTCAACTATGTACCTTCTCTTCCCCTTCTCATTAACTTCATATTACTCCTTGCCAATGCAAATGACATGGCAATACCCAGACTGTTTGATGTTAAGCTTCAATTTCTTGAAAATATTAGGACAAATTGTCCCTTGCCATGATGTAGACTTGTTCCTAGTGACTTGTATCCTCTCCATGAACATCCTCTTGATGCACTCAAGCATATAAATATTAGGGAAAAACCTTGTTTCAACTATACATCCATTAAATGACTCACATATGTTGTTGTCAACACTGTCATAATTTGAGCCTAGACTAAACCATGCTCTGCTCCAATGAATTGGATTAGTACTCGTTATGTATTTTGCACCTTGAGGTGTATTTAGTGCTAGCTTAGCTCTGTTGTAGTTGAAAAGAGTTCTACAAGAGGACTTTGCACACCTCCAGAACCTTTTCTGGTACTTCTGATCTCTATGCTTCTTCTTCCAATTGGCATATATATGCCTGGCACACATCCTGTGCTCTGCTCCGCTCTTGGTAGCCTTGTAGCAACAACATTCACTAGTCCCTATAAGTTTGCATTGAGGTCAGTACACTTAATCACTAAGTTTGCATTGAGGTTAATAAACAGAATGAAGAAGGTTGCATGCCTTCTACTGGTAAAAAAACAATCACATAATCTGCTCCATCGGTAATGCCAAGGTCATTGCATAGAAGTCACATAAACCATTCCCATGAATCAATTGTCTCCGTTTCAACCGCAGCTCAGGCAATGGGATACATTTGGTTGGTTGCATCCCTTCCTACAGCATAAATTAGTTCTCCATTGGTAGCACCTTTGAAGAAACACCCATCAATGTCTACACCCAGCCAGGAACCCTTTCTTGCATGCATCGAAGCACATGTACATCCTTTGGAAAGCTGGACTCTGGCCATTGTAGTCTAGAATAATGGAAATTGTGCCCCAGGATTACTACTAAGCAACTCAATTTGGTAATAAAAAACCTTGGAGTACTCACCGGTGGTTGAATCATAGAGTCTCTGCGTTAGCATTGCTTTTGCTCTCTTTCACTTTGATATAGCAAACATATCCTCTAAAACAGTTTTCTTCAGGTTGTGTATTTTCTAGGTTGGATGAGCCTTCATGAACCTCTCAAACTTGTCAGCAATCCTCCTAGCTATAACAAGTCTGTTATCCCTCCTTTCTGGGTAGTTGTGCTGATCATTGTAGGTAACAACCTGGAACTAATCACTTCTATTGTTCGTTGATCCATATATCATCCATGGGCAATTTCTCCATGAACACTTAGCCCTAATTTTTCCCTTCTCAACTTTTGGAAGTGCAATGTGCCTGCATACTGCCAACCCATACTTTATCAGAGCCTTCCTGCACTGCTCCCTTCCTCTGAATTTCATACCAACACAAAACACTGGGATAGCAACCTTGCCATCATACCTTGGGAACCTTGTCTTCCTCCTCTCGGTAAGGTTCTCACCATCAAGTTCATCATATGATGCTTCTTCACTAGAGTCCATGTATGGGTTTCATTGCCATCTTCTATATTCTCTACAGGTAACTGATTCCCATACACTAAAGGTTTCAGATCTGTAGTTGATATTTGTTGCTTTAGCTTCTTCTTGAAAGCCTTGCAAAGCTTCTTGATTTCCTCAACTTCCTCATCCTTACTTGAACTATAGTCATCCCCTAGTAGATAGTCACTATTTGACTCGTCACTCTCTTGGGGACCAATGTCTTTGTTCATTTCCTGATCAAGCTCTTTGCTTGTGCCAGCACCATCAGTTGAAGGATTGCTTGTGCCAGCACCATTAGCTGAAGGAGATTTGTAGAAACTCTAGAATGTAGCCAAATCATTGTCAACATATTGCTTTGAGGGAGTATGCACAGTCTGCTCTTTCCCCCATCACTACAACTTCTTCCACAAGCTCCTCATATGAATGCTCTTCTTCCTCGTTATCTTCAGTTTTCCCAGTCACTATCTTCTCCACTGTTGTTAGATTCAACAATATGGATAGCTTCCACATACATATCAGCTACACCACCTTTAGTTATGCAATTTGACATGAAAGGACAAACCTTGTCATTTGTCAAAAGCCTGAGCCCAGTGTTCATGTCCTTCCCAAGGAATAGCCAATGCAAGTTCACAAGATCGATTGAATCCGTTTCATTGCCAAGGTGATCACTGAGGTGTCCTCTTATCTTAGGCAACAAAATTTTATCAAGCTCGATATAGGACATCACCTCCTATCCCCCAATGTAATACACATTTCTCCCGTCGTTAAAAAACTCCCTACTGAGGGCTTGTTTGACAAATGGAGGATAGTATCCCTGTGGAAATCGATCCCTGCGTGGATTGGGTGGATCCCCTTCCACCCACCCAATCCCCTCCCACGGAGGAGTATAATGACCCGGTCCCTTGGCTCTTTGGTTGGGGCAAGAGAATGACTAGGGTAGAGATTGTTTGTTTGTATATAAAAATTAAAACCTTATAAGTTATAATTCAAAATATTTCAAAAAAGCCCCCACACATGCATATATATATATATATATATATATATATATATATATATATATATATATATATATATATATATATATGTGAAAATGGTATGGTACTCACGGGAGTACGTACTCCCACCTCTCATATACCACTTAAATTGTATGATGATACCTCTTTGTCAATTTGAACATACTCCAATAATAATTACAAGATACTCCAAAGTGAGTTTCATGAAAAAATTTCATTAAATGCCACTTTTTATAGCAAAATCTACATATATACTTCTTTTATATATGAAAAAAGGTATATAGCAAAAATAAAGGGCTGCAATGAAATTTTTTCAATTAAGTCACGTTGGAGTATCTTATAATTGGTATTTAAGTATACTGAAAATGATAAAGAAGTATAATATATTCGTTTAAGTGGTATATTCGAAGTGGGATTATGTACTCCTGGGAGTACGAAATGGGCGTCATATATATATAATCCAAAAATACTACCGAAAATAAACACAAAAAATCTATCAATTTAGAAAAATTGAAAGGGTCGGAAATTGACTAGTACTAGAAGAGACCATAAAGTTAATTGATAGGATGTACAAAAATCCACAAAGATAGTTAATCAACATTGCATGACAACCTTAACAACATGAGAAAGATGTAAAAAAATCCACAGTTAATCTCAACAGTTAGATATTTGCTCTAATACTCTGATGATTTTAACATGACAATCTCAACAACATGAGACCACAAAGTTCATAACCAACAATCAGACATATTTAGATGCATTCCAATATTTCAACGGACATGTAAAAAGGTTGTACAACTCTGACGACATTACTCTCCATCTTTAAACCAAATAAGTTTCCACTCATCTTCGTGATGTCACTCTTCGTTATAAGCCTGTCACACAAAAGGAGTAATGGTTAACTACTAGAAGACACTTTCATTGACAACTGTATATGTTTGCAAGAGATAAGAAGGTTTGAGATAGAAAGTTTTTTAATAAATGCTACCATTACATGAAATAAATGGGATTATTGATAACTTAACAATGGAAAATACCAAAAGATGAGTTAAGTTTTCGTCCTTTTTCTTTTCGACTCACTGTTGTTACACATTGGTCCACAGAAAAAGCAACTTAGCAACAATAACAATGGCAAAATGTTCTAATTACATATTATGGTTGGCTTCGCAAATGGTGAAAACAAAGAAAATGACCATGTATATGTGGAGCCTAAGCTACTCAGCAACAATTACATGTACATGTATATGTGGGATAGATTACTGCTACAAGACAAGCAAAGAAAGGAGTAATTGAGTGATGACTTGAGAGTTCATGTCGCCTTGTAGGCTGTATAGTAGTAGCACACAATGACCCAAAACAAAACATAAAAGAACGACTACCTTAAATGTACTATCGTTTATGTTGAAAGAAGTTACTGGCTGTCCCATGCATTTTTTTTGTATATGTAAGTTAATTTGAGAAAACACTCAACCGCCTCATCACTGTTTGTTTGACAGAAAGGGACAGACCTTAACATCAAAGCAAAACTTTCTAACAGACTCAGGACCTCATGTCCAGAGCTAACAATGTTTCAACATCTGAATATGACTAATGTTTCTAGTCCAACCTAGAGACGGTGCATCATGCACCTCCCCAGAATTCTCAATTATGTTTCCTGACATATCTAAGATAAATATATATGCCTGGAACATGCCAAATTTTGATAGTCTAGATTATTAGACTAGCTAGAACTAATAGCACATATGCCTCCTTAAAATAGATGCACTTTTAGTAACTAGGAATTAAGAGAAACTTGAGTTCAGCGTTGTCCATAAGATAGATCTAGGACATTAGACTCCAAACTTACAGTGCAAACTACATCATCGAATATTAAGGACCATTCAGTTCAGTTCAAATCAATTCAATTGGAGCCTCTATGACATGATTAGATGACTAAGAATTTAATATTGCATCAACAAGACAGCAACATGGAAAATGTTGCTTATTGCTTAACATATTATTCATGCATTCATCCTAACAATTTCTTAAATGCTAAAAAGGTTGGTAGAACTGAACAAAAGATGACTAACACTCATGTTACCTTTTGATATAGGACAAAAGTGCACCTAATCTATCACAATTGAAAAATGTGCTTGTGAGTAGCCTAATTTGTTACTATCTAAGATGTTTTGCTTGCCGACACTCCAGTCCATGCTCTTGCTACACTCCAATCCATGCTCTTATGAATCTGCTAGCATATGAATATGAGATTGTCGTATGATTGCTGTTCATATGAAAAAAAATGTGCTCATATGAATCTGCTAGCATATGCTCATATGAATACTGCTAGCATATGAATCTAGGACTGTTCATGTTCTTGCTACACTCCAGTCCATGCTCCATAGATAAGACAGAGACTATTCCTTCACAAATTGCCAAAAAAAGTCTTCATTGCATTTTTTTTCTGAGACTCCAAAATAGTTCCACATGCTACATTTTGTTGTTCTAATCAAGAGAACAACGGGGGAAAGTAAAGGGTAAGGTCACTCACAGTCCTTGTAACTTCATTCGGACCCATTGGTAAGGCACTCCACCATGTAACACGCTCCTACTTAGATCTCTGCAACGTGGAAATATGGATTATGGTGCTACTATTTGCTTAGCAGCTTAAGTACTCGACTATCCGTTGTCACCCCTGTAAGAAGGGTTGTTGAACTCATGGAGCAGATCAACTAAAGTCTTTTATAACCCAGGATTCCACGAAGCTCTAGACTTATCCACTATTAGGCACAATTAGATCAAAGTAATAAGAAAGTAGACTCAATTATAAGCATAATTGCATAAACTATAAAGTAATACCTCCTGGTGCTGTCCCCTTTGGTGATGCTTTCTTCTGTGCATTCCTAGCTTGTAACAAATTGAATTTTGGAGATCCTCTTGCAAACATCATGACTGTAAAGTAATATCTGATTGAATTTATTCAAATAAATAAACAAAGAACTGTTTTTCCTTTCAAACATCCAACATAACTACAAATTAGTCAAATGGAAATTTGGGTGCAAATAAAACAAATACATCCAACTTAATTACATCCCATTAGGAAACAAAGCATTGTTTTGCTACTCTGGCCGGTTACGAACATAATCTTCCCACATCTTCTTTGCAATTATATCTCTAACATTATTTCCATGATCCATTTGATTACTAAGTGAATCCACATCGCTCTGGTATTCATTGTCACCTCCTAGAAGATCGACAAACTTTTCGGATGGTATATTGCTAGGTTGGTTATCTAACCACCCCTTATCGCCATCAAGCATTCGGATCATATTATGGAAAACTGCTGTAGCTGTTGGAATCTTTACTTGGTTCTTTATACGATGGAATGTGCCTACTTTGAGGATGGGGAAGCGCTTTTTTAGAACTCCTAAAACCCTTTTTACGTGATTTCACAAGCTTGCGTGACGATGATTAAATAACTCCTTGTAGTCTCTTGGTCCACGGTGACCACGTCCAAACTCCTTCAAGTGATATCGAAACACCACGGTAAGGTGCAAGGAACGATGGTGTGTTAGCATAACCACCATTGACAAGAAAAAATTTACCTTCTGGTACTTGAAAACTATGACTCAGAGCAGACCTAAGGACTCTAGCATCTTTGGTAGATCCCTCCTAGCCACATGAGATAAAAGAGAAGTTCAAGTCAAAATCACAAATTACCATGACATTTTGATTCAATGTACACTTTCTATTCCTATACGGAGCCACCTTCTCTCCACTTATAGTAATAGGAATATGGGTACCATCGATAGCACCAATACAATTCTGCAAGGCAAAGAATAGATCCATGAGTTTTTATTTTTTGTGAACTAATATTAATTTATACATGCATGTCAAATTATGCACCATAAAGTAGGGGAAGAAGCGAGGATCCGATCTAATCTTCCAATGAGTTTGATCAGCACTAGGAAGCTTGACAAATTTATAGGTGAGAGCAGGAATTGTATTGAAAACCTCCTTAAGATGACGATGAATTGTTTTCCCGCTATGCTTGAATTCAAACTATAAATCTTGAAAGCTTGCATTATGGGAGAGCATAAACATGAAAAATCCAAGTTTCTCCTAAACACTAACACCTCTACTGTCTTTAAACAGTTTCTACTCTCTAAGATAATTCACAATTGTCCTAAAGACCATTGGCTCCATATAGAATGCAACTCTACAATCCATTTCATGTCCTTCATGGATTTCTTATAGCCGCTCCCTGCCAGGTAGTTTGGACGCATGCCTGGGTTTTTTTTTCCACTTTGTGTACTAGCAGACAATAGATGTAAAGTGGGCAAAACAACAAACATCATGTTGTCATCCTCTTCCCTCTTCCTTTTAGTTTGAAGCACCCTTCTCGAACCCATTTGGCCACTAATCATTTGAAATAAATAAACAATATAGTATTTTCACTTGTAACAAATGAATCTGTGTAGGACCGGAAAGACGCCTAGAGAGGGGGTGAATAGGAGCACGCTCACTTTTTCACTTTGGTCGAATTCAACACCAATATCACTCCATTAGCTATGGAACCTATGAAGATCAATATACAAGTACAGCAGAAGACTTGTATTGAACCCAATTCAAAACCCTAAGCAAAAGACCAAAACTGGAGCTCAAAACCCTCGGGTGTGGTCTGACCGACGTATATGGCGCGGACTGACCGAGGTGTTGTCTGACCGACGGCTTAAGCGCGGTCTGACCGGGGTCCGGTCTGACCGGCGTATAAATTGCGGTTTGACTGGCTGCACGATGAACAGAACACACAGCCCGAAAACCGAAACTCAAATCGATCTAACTTTTGATCTACACGGCCAAACTCTATGAAACTTGAGACACACCTTCTCTAAGATATTAGAAACCTATTCCAATCAAGGATCGTGAAGATCCATGCCAAAGTTCGTATCTTTTTTAGTTTGAACGAATGGTGCTCCAAAACCGAGTCAAAATCGAAATAAGGTCTAAAGACTTGGTCGTGGATGATTGATGATCAAGATGATCCTAGATGAGTCCCCACATGTCACAACAAGCTAGATCACGGCAAGAAACCAATAGAAAACCCGTGGATCAAAGAAAGACTCAAAATCACGAAAGAAAGAGGAAGAACACAAAGAGACTCATCTTTCAGAAATCATGCATAGATTGATTTGGGATTGTAGAGGGTTTATAGCCACTCCATCCAGGAGGACAAGAGCTCAATCCATAAGCACACAATTAACTCATCTCTCTAGAACCCTAAACCTCCACTTTCCTCTCTAAGCCCCTAAAATCAAAACTAGGGTATTTCCAAATGAAGTGCTTAAGGGTGTTGGACAGCAACCACCCCTATTTATAGTGAAGGCCTAGCTTCTAGAAGAGTAAACCCTAATAGGCTCCCGTTAAGCCCACACACAAACGGGTCACACACGCACGCATTTCAAAGCGTCGTCTTCAACTTTACTTGACCTAAACCGCTTCTCCTTGTGTTGTCTTGCACCGCGGTTTAGCCAAAAGTCACCAAGGCGATATTTAGGTGAAATTACCGAAATGCCCCTTCTTAATCCTTCTCCGAAGACCGAATCCGAACTTGGTGAAGCAATCGCCTGCTTCGCCACGTGTAGGTTGATCCAACGGCTCTCATCATGTCGGCAAGTCTCTACCGTCCGGCTCCCGCCGAAACCACCATGGCACTTGGACTGACTCCCGCGACGCTTGATCCAACCCGTCGCATCGAACTGCCCGTTCAGTCACCTTTGTCCAATTTTCGCCATGCTTGAATCCATTGACCTCACCCGGCATCCTCGATCGTTCTGAACCTCAGCTCTCCAAGTTTAGTCCGGATCATCCTCGCCGTTGATCGTCATTGACCTCCAAGCAACCTGCACAACAATAGACAAAGAAATCGATTCCGGGAACAAGTTCTTCACAACTTAATCCACGTTAGTGAAAACATGCATTATGCAGCACATATGCACTGAAGCCCATGAACTTGACCTATCCCAACAATCATCGCCACGATTGGCCGATGAACAACACAAAATCAGTCAGATCGCCATTCAATGGCTGGTCTGACCATAGGCCGGTCTGACCACGCCTTGAACGCCGGTATGACCGCACTTGACCTGACAGCCTTTCAACCTTTGGCGAAAACGCGTGATTTGATAAACCGAAAATGCCATTGCCAATTGTAAATCATCCTAAGATCATAAGCATATCCCCATGATATCCATAATCTGCAAAATAGCAGTGGGGGAAGAAATCAAATTCTAAACATAGAATTCAAGCTAACAGTCAACAGGACATGGAACACTTCTTCAAATGCTCAGATTAAGAGGCAACTAGATAGCCACAAACATAAGCACAAACCACAAAACAATTGCTGAATATATATTGTTTTTTATGTAAATTATAAACACTAGGTTATAGCCTTGGTACAAAAGAACAAAATAATACTTGTATTTACATAGCAAAATATGCAATGCCACTCCTGCTGTGAGATGCTCCCCCTCACTATGATCATCCTGAAAATTTTATTTTCTCCCTATTTCTTCATTTTTACCATTTCTTTCTCCCTATTTCTTTATTTTTACCATTTCTCCCCGTTTGACAATGTATTAATCAAGATGCATAGAGGAAGATAGAGCATGAATGACATGGAATGACTGCAATTTAAATTATTCAATTTTTAGCAAAGGGAGCCATGAGAATTATCCAAGAGGACTGTACAAGTATTATTCCAAACCATATTATGTGAAAAAGCTATTGTAAATCATGGCAAATCATATATAGCAAAGCTAAAGCCAAAAGAGCAATAATCTGTGATTAAATGGAAGTTTAGCATGTTAAGGTGCGCAAGATCATAGTACAGCCAAAGGTCTCCAAAAATGAGTCAAGCCATGTCAATAAACTAAATGGAACCAAGAAGCTAAAATTGAACCAATTTAGAGCGCTATGAGTTCAAAGATGAATTATTTTGTTCAAGCACTTGGAAATAAGCATGCTTAGCACATTTGGCACTTGCTAACATTGATTTTTTGGTTTTATCTTAGCAAAGCAAGTCCTGGACTAGGAGCCATCCACAATTGCCTCCTAAGCTTTAACCAATTTTCACAAATTGTTTTCTTAGCTTTGTGCTAGATCTCAAGCCGTGCCGCGACCATCCCAAGCAAGAAGCTTAAAAGAGTGGTCTAGGTCATCAAAAACTCCCCCTGAGTTCATACCTAGTGCAATGGCAAGCCGTCTCATGAGAGAGAATTGGTGAGATCAGTTTTTTCGCACAGAAAAGATCATTTTTCATTTGCTTGACTCAGGAAATAGCATAGCTCAATCTAAAGCTCAAATTAGATTCAAGACTCAATGTAGCCTATTTGACATGGCATGAATCATGAGAGGATCACTAAAGCAAAACTAGTCACAAGATCCACCAAATCATGTTTTGATTCAAGTTTCTCATATTTAAAAGAGCTAGCATGGTAAAAGCTAAGCTACACATGAAAAGTCATGATAAATCTAGCAAACTAGCACAAGACATGGTAAGGTATAAAGCATGAAAGCATATCACACAAGGATAATAATCAAGGCTCCGTGAAATTATATTACAATGCAAGTTGCTGATTTTAAAATGCAATATGGTACAATGAATGCAAAAGATCCAACTCCCCCTCAAAACTGGCCAAGAGGACTAATAACTCCCAACTCTCCCCACAAAGAAGTAAAACGAGAAGAATCAAGAGCCTTAGTGAAAATATCTGCAACCTACTGCTCAGACTCTACAAAGTGAAGCACAACATCACCCTTCTCTACATGGTCTCTAAGGAAATGATATCGAATATCAATGTGCTTGGTCCTAGAGTGTTGCACTGGGTTTTTGGCAATGTTTATGGCACTAGTGTTGTCACAAAAAAGAGGGACACTATCCAAAAACAACCCATAATCCCACAGAGTAGACAAGATCTAGAGAACACGAGAGCAACCATCGGTGACTACATACTACTGCCTCAAGAATGGATCAGGCAACAGAGGACTGCTTCCTAGAAGACCAAGAGATAAGAGAAGTGCATAAGAAATGACAGGTGCCAGAAGTACTCTTCCTATCCACTCTACACCCTGCAAAATCAGCATCAGAAAAAGCTCGAATGGAGAGAGCAGAATCAAAAGAATACCAGAGTTCAAAATCAAGAGTGTCCTGGAGGTACCTGAAGATGCGACGCACTGTTTGACGATGTGAGGCACGAGGGGAAGCCTGAAATCGAGCACACAAACACACAACAAATTGTATGTCCTGCCTCGACGCCGTGAGGTAGAGGAGTGAGCCGATCATGCTGCGGTATTCCTTCTGGTCCACGGGCTCTCCATCCTCATCAGGATCCAGCACGGTAGAAGTGGCAATGGGAGTAGATATTGGCTTGCTGCTTCCCATGTCGAAGCACCGAAGAAGATCCTTTGTGTACTTGCTTTGATGAATGAAGGTACCTTCTTTGAGTTGCTTGACTTGAAGACTAAGGAAGAAAGCCAGTTCGCACATCATGCTCATCTCGAATTCCCTGCTCATAGAATCTGAAAATTTGGACACCAAAGCATGAGAAGAACCACCGAATATGATGTCATCCACATAAATCTAAACCAGTAAGAAATCACTGTCATGCTTGAGAGTGAACAATGTTTTATCTACCATTCCCATTTTGAATTCATTTTTAAGCAAGAAACTCTTAACCTATCATACCAAGCTCTAGGGGCTTGCTTCAATTCATACAAAGCTTTGGAGAGCTTAAACACATGGTTTGAGAATTTGAGATTTTTAAAACTAGGGAGTTGCTTGATAAAGATCTCTTCTTCTATAAAACCATTAAGGAAAGCACTCTTGCCATCCATTTGAAAAAGCTTAAAGCCCTTAGATGTCGCGAAAGCTAGCAATATGCGAATGACTTCTAATCTAGCTACAGGAGCAAATGTCTCTTCAAAGTGTAAGCCTTCTACCTAGAAAAATCCTCGAGCTACAAGCCTAGCCTTGTTGCGAACTACCAACCCATCCTCACTTTGCTTATTTTTGAAAATACATTTTGTTCCAATAACATTTTGATTAGGTGGAGGTTCAACTAAGGTCCAGACTTGGTTTCTTTCAAAATTTTCAAGCTCTTCATGCATGGCATTGACCCAAGAAGAATCAGATAAAGCATGGGTGACATCTCGGGGTTCAAAAGACGCAACAAAAGTAGAATGCGTATGAGAATCTAGAGAGATAAACCTGGAGTGAGTAACTCGCTCATGAAGATCCCCAATCATCTGCTTAGTTGGGTGTTGTCGCTGAATATGAAGAGAAGGTCCTGGTGCAGATGTACTCTCTACCTCATGGGCTGTGGAGGTAGGAGCAGAGCCACTCGAATCACTGGTGAAAATAGGAGGAGACTGCTCAGCTGAAGCTGGAGAAGTAGAAGTAGGCTCTCCAACCATCTCAGAGATGACTGGAGGATGGATTGGACCTTCATCCTCTATGTCAGAGTCGTCGTCGACGAAAATGTTTTCTCGAATACCAGGAACCTGTGTACCTGCAGCATCGGGTCTAGTACCAGGACTAGCCTCATCAAAAGTGACTTCACAAGTCTCAACAATTTTGTTAGTATCAAATTAAATACACGATAGCCACGAGAATGAGCAGGATATCCAAGAAAAATGCCATCATAACATCTTGATTCAAATTTGTCCAAGTTGCCATATCTAAGAATGAAGCACTTGTAACCAAAAATCTTGAAATGAGAGACTTTAGGCCTACAACCAAATCTAAGCTCAAAAGAAGTATTTCCTATGACAGATCTCAAGAACACCCTGTTGGACACATAACAAGCAGTAGAAATCACCTCAGCCCAAAACCTCCTAGGTGTGCTATACTCATCTAGCATGGTTCTAGCCATCTCTACAAGGGTCCTATTCTTCCTTTCTACAACTCCATTCTGCTGGGGAACTCTAGGTGAAGAGAACTGGTGCTCAAGTCCTCTCTCAGTGCAGAAAGTGGCAAAAGAAGAGTTCTTGAATTTTATGCCATTGTCACTACTAATGGTCCTCAAGGCTCCAGGAAGGTCAACAGCTAGTCTAAGGGCTAACTCTCTAAAACAATCAAAAGCCTCATCCTTAGAAACCAGAAAATATACCCATGAATACCTAGAGAAGTCATTCACAATCACAAGCACATACCACTTCCCTCCTGCAGACTGAACTCTAGAGGGACCAACCGTGTCTTAATGCAAGAGCTGACCAGGTCCATCAGTCATCACTAAAGTAAGAGGTGGATGAGAAGCAGAAACCATCTTACCATGTCTACAGGGAGTGCACACAAGGTCTCTCACATTCTTAAGTTTAGGCAAACCTCTAATCAATTCTTTGCTACTGATTTTGGTCAAATGGTCGAAGCCTATATGTCCAAGCCTACAGTGCCACAACACTAGATCATGAGAGTCTGAAGCCATAAGACACCTAGGGCTGGAAGCAGAAGAGATACTGAAATCAGCACTAAAGATCTTCTCAAACCTAGAGATCCCAAAGACACGCTCACCCGAGGAGTCTAGAACTCTACACTCACCACTCTTGAACCTCACTTCTAGACCCTCATTAAGAAACTGAGAAACAGATAGCAAATTATACCTCAACTTACTTACCAAAGCGACGTCCTTAAGCATGAAGTTGTTGTTGACGCGCATTGTGCCCTTGGCTGTCACGGTCCCGTTAGAAGCATCCCCAAATGTGATCAACTCATTTCCGGATGCACGTGTGAGGGAGGAGAACCATCTAGAATCTCCGGTCCTGTGACGAGAACAACCAGAGTCAACGAGCCATATGTCCTCCTTCCTCGCACGACAGACCTATGGAACACGAACAGGGAACATATGTGCCTCAGTACTGGGATTAGCGATAAACAACATGGGAATCCAGTACTGAGCCACACGATGCTTAGGAATAGCAGTAGAAGCAACAATAAAATGGTTAGAGGGATAATCATAAGAATGCACACGAGAACCACCTAGACCTCTCCGAATCGACCTACCAAAAGATCGGTACTCCCCCTGTCTAGATGCTACCCGTGGTTTCTCCTCACGATATCCTAACCCAAAATGCTGCCTAGAGCCACAAAAAGAGTTAAAGAAGTTGTCTACAAACCTAGACCTATCTCTAGCAGGAAAGACAGACTGTCTGGCTCTAGAGACAGTAGAAGGTAAAGGAACTCCTCTAATGGACCTCAAAGCACGCACTCTCTCCTTCCTCTCACTCTTAGCTCTACGGAAGCATAACTCAACTATGTGGCCATCCTTCTTGCAGAAGATGCAATGATACTTGACCTTTTGAGACGTCTGATCTGCTGACTTAGAAGCATCTGTCTTGCTAGAAGGGGTTTGGGCAAAACCTGCAGATCTAAAGACTATCTTAGATGGCTCAGGGGGTTCTACCTCAAACAAGCCACTCTTAACAGCTCTCACAACCTTAGGTGGGTGATTCTTAGAATTCTCTAAAGAATTAAATCCTATACCACTATTCTTCACACTCACCTAAGGATCATGTTAAGGTTCTTCTTCCCACTAGAAAACCTCTCAAGAGTCTTTTTGAGGTAATCATTTTCTTTGGCTAGGTCCTTACAGGTGACACACCTATTCGACTTGATTGTCCTAGCAAGTTTTTCTTTAACAAGAGCTACCTCAACCTTTAAACCCTCACAAGAAGCATTCTTAATCCTACTCACTTGCTCTTTGAATTTGACTCTAAACGTATCTTGTATCTCATCTAAATTTATCCCAATTTCAGTACAAAAAGCACAAGAAGCAGAATCAACAACTTTCTTGGAAGCAGTCATGGACATGGATTGTTCAATTTTAGATTTCTCCTCTAGAGTCTTATTCAAAGCATCATTCTCAACTGTGAGTTTATAACAATTTTCACATGAAGCAGTCTTAGAATGAAGAACTATTTCAGTCATTTCTTTCATTTTAATTTTATTATCCTCACAATAAGAACAAGTGTGACTAGCATCAAATTTCAGCAATTCTTTTGTAGCACTATCTAACTTCAATTCAAGCAAAGCACAATTTGAGTAAGGTGAAGGAATAGCATCTACAACAGTCACATCTAGAGCAATAGCATCCATGCAAACAGGACTAGATTTGAGAGATTCTAGTTCATCTAGAGCATCTTTAAGTTGATTTGCAATAGAGGAATGAGCGGATTTCAGTTTGGTCAATTCATCATGCAAGCTAAAGCAAGAATCACAATCATCAGTAGGATTAATGGATTTGAGCCTAACCACTTTTAGGTTCAAGTTATCAATCATGATATCTTGTTTCTTAATCATTTTAGTTTGCCTTTTCATATTTCGTTCAGCAACAACTAAAGCACGTTTCATCTCATCTAGTGAGGGGCATACCTCGTCGGGATCGCTGAAAAGCTCATTGTCGTTGGAGGAGTCGATGTCGTGGCTGTTCTTGGCCATGAAGCACATGCCGGTGAAGTCCTGGGCCTTCTTCTTGCCATGGGAATCATCGTCGTCGTCCTCCGTCCCTGAGTCCACATCACTCATATCAACATTCTCAAGAGTGGCAAGGACCTGGTTGACGAACTTCCTGTAGTTGGGCTTCTTGGCTTTCGCATCCCGAGCTTGTGGATGCCTCCGGAAGTCTTTCTCCTCCTTGCCCTTCAGTTTGGGGCATTTAGCCTGAATGTGGTTTGGGTCACCACACTCAAAGCAGATAACAGGGCCACCTCTTCTTCTACTCCTCACCTTGTTGTAGGCTCTCGTGAATTTTGTGGATAGGAGGACTAAGTCATCCTCAGGTAGCCTCTCTAGCTGCTCATCGCTCAAAGAGTGTAAAGCGGTCAATGAAAACCTAGATGAGCCAAAATCCAAAGTATCAGAAGAACTATCCTTAGATGGGTCAACCACTAAAGCCATCGACTCTGTCTTGGGGAGACACGAGATGAAGTCAATCTCATGCATCTTCAACCTTAAGTAGAGCTTATCCAAGGTAAGCTCACTCATGACAGTGTTGTCATTGATGGAAGTGATTTTTATCCCCCAGACTTTCACATCAAGAGCACCCAAGAGCTGACGTGCATTTTCAGATTCAGTGAACACAAGATCCACAGCACGTAAGTCATGAAGGATTTTTGAGAATCTTCCCCCACAACTCATCCAAAGATTCACCGGGCCTTTGCTCGATCTTTGAGTATTCTTTATTGAGTTGGTTCTGTCTCACTTTCTTGATCGCAGTAGAGCCCTCGTGGTAATCACATAGGGTCTTCCAGATCTCATGAGCAGACCTTAAATAAGCGACACGCTCAAACTCAGATCGACTAAGCCCTTGAATCAAGAAGTTTCGAGCCTTGCTATTTGCCTCCACATCTGGAGTGATCACATCGTTATTGGCTGGCACAACATAAGAATTTTTGACCTTAAGCCAAATTGCGTGCCCTTGAGCCTCGATGTAGGCATGCATGCGAGCCTTCCAGTAAGCAAAATCGACTCCATCAAACACAGGTGGTTTGGTGGAATACTTGTCAAACGCCATGGCTCCAAAGACTGGTTAAGATCTATGAGAAGAGCTAACCGGGCTCTGATACCAATTGTAGGACCGGAAAGACGCCTAAAGGGGGGGGGGGTGAATAGGAGTACGCTCACTTTTTCACTTTGATCGGATTCAACACCAATATCACTCCATTAGCTATGGAAGCTATGAAGATAAATATACAAGTACAACAGAAGACTTGTATTGAACTCAATTCAAAACCTTAAGCAAAAGACCAAAGCTGGAGCTCAAAACCCTCGAGTGCGGTTTGACCGACGTATATGGCGCGGTCTGACCGAGGTGCGGTCTGACCGACGGCTTAAACATGGTCTGACCGGGGTCCGGTTTGACCGGCGTATAAATTGCGGTCTGATTGGCTGCACAATGAACAAAATAGACAGCCCGAAAACCGAAACTCAAATCGATTTAACTTTTGATCTACACGGCTAAACTCCATGAAACTTGAGACACACCTTCTCTAAGATATTAAGAACCTATTCCAATCAAGGATCATGAAGATCCATGCCAAAGTTTCTATCTTTTTTAGTTTGAACGAAGGGTGCTCCAAAACCGAGTCAAAATTAAAATAAAAGGTCTAAAGACTTGCTTGTGGGTGATTGATGATCAAGATGATCCTAGATGAGTTTCCACATATCACAGCAAGCTAGATCATGGCAAGAAACCAATAGAAAACCCATGGATCAAAGAAAGACTCAAAATCACGAAAGAAAGAGGAAGAACACAAAGAGACCTATCTTTGAGAAATCATGCATAGATTGATTTGAGATTGTAAAGGGTTTACAGCCACTCCATTCAGGAGGACAAGAGCTCAATCCATGAGCACACAGTCAACTCATCTCTCTAGAACCCTAAACCTCCACTTTCCTCTCTAAGCCCCGAAAACCAAAACTAGGGTTTTTCCAAATGAAGTGCTTAAGGGTGCTGGACAGCAACCACCCCTATTTATAGTGGAGGCTTAGCTTCTAGAAGAGTAAACCCTAATGGGCTCCCGTTAAGCCCACACACAAACAGGTCATACATGCACGCATTTCAAATCGCCGTCTTCAACTTTACTTGACCTAAACCGCTTCTCCTTGCGTTGTCTTGCACCGCGGTTTAGCCAAAAGTCACCAAGGCGGTATTTAGGTGAAATTACCAAAATACCCCTTCTCGATCCTTCTCCGAAGACCGAATCTGAACTTGGTGAAGCAATCGCCTGCTTTGCCACGTGTAGGTTGATCCAACGGCTCTCATCATATCGGAAAGTCTCTTCCGTCTGGCTCCCGCCGAGACCACCATGGTACTTGCACCGACCCCGCACGCCCCTTGATCCAACCCGTCGCACCGAACTGCCCGTTCGGTCACCTTTGTCCAATTTTCGCCATGTTTGAATCCATTGACCTCACCCGGCATCCTTGATCGTTCTGAACCTCAGCTCTCCAAGCTTAGTTCGGATCATCCTCGCCGTTGACTGTCATTGACCTCCAAGCAACCTGCGCAACAATAGACAAAGAAATCGATTTCGGGAACAAAATTTTCACAACTTGACCTACGTTAGTGAAAACATGCATTATGCAACACATATGCACTGAAGCCTATGAACTTGACCTATCCCAATAATCATCACCAAGATTGGTCGATGAATAGTAAAAAATCGGTCAGACCACCATTCAATGGCCGGTCTGACCGCGCCTTGAACGCCTATCTGACCGTGCCTTGAACACCGGTCTGACCGTACTTGACTTGACAGCTTTTCAACCTTTGACGAAAACGCGTGATTTGACAAACCGAAAATGCCGTTGCCAATTGTAACATCATCCTAAGATCATGAGTATATCCCTATGATATCCACAATCTGCAAAATAGCAGTGGGGGAAGAAATCAAATTCTAAACATAGAATTCAAGCTAACGGTCAACAGGACATGGAGCACTTCTTCAAATGCTCAGATTAGGAGGCAACTAGATAGCCACAAACATAAGCACAAACCACAAAACAACTGCTAAATATATATTGCTTTTTATGTAAATTATAAACACTAGGTTATAGCCTTGGTACGAAAGAACAAAATAATACCCGTATTTACATAGCAAAATATGCAATGCCACTCCTGCTGTGATCAACTGGAACAGGTGACTTACTATTACTAAAAAGAGTGGGTATAAATGTGGCATGAAGCCATGAACCTAGGATATTCGCTGCTAGCTTATCTATTAAATTACTGGTACTAACCTGGCAATATGTCTGCTAAAAAGGTGGTAGTCTTCTAATGGTCCTAGAGGTAGTACCAGATTCTACTGATAAAATATAGGCTCATTTTTTAGATAAGGATATAACAAGGATATAAACAAAACATATTTTTAAGGGCCTTGAGGAAGCGCTTGAGGTAAACTCGTCCAATGTACAACTTCGTATAGCAGCCTATCTGACTTAAAAAACAAAATAACAAAAAACACACTTCAATAGATCTAGTAATTGTGCTGATGTGCATTTGTATAGAAAATTTATAGGAGGTATCATTCACAAGAATAAATTAATCTGATTTATGTGTGCATAGTTCAAGATCAATAAGAACTGAACATTCACCAACAACTAGAACATCACATTACTCATTTAAATTGCTAGCGTTACTCATTTACCACACGACATGCTCAAAGCTTCCATTAGTCTTCACCAACCCCACTTGTAATGCTATGCCATCCAGCTAGAAAATACTAAGCTAATTGTATCTATATACAAGTAATTGCAACAAAGAGTAGGTAAAAAAAGCACATGGTACTTCTAAACAAGCAAAGTGATCATGAGAAGGGGAACAATAGTAGGAACACAAGTCAAGATAATGCTGCAGAACTTCGTGTATTCATATTAATCGACAATGTAGCATATGGATTGAGGAGCATTTATTCGTACGAATTGAGAAGTCACACGTGCAACTTGTGGAAATGGAATCTAATGATTCTTCTACTGGTCCTAAGAAAAAAAAATCACGAACCGTACCAACTCCACATGCACTGCCACTGATACTCCACACGCACTGCCACTGATAGATAGACATGTCCATCATCTTTTTTTTCTTAGGGAATCTAACAAAAAATAGTGAACGGAAAAATAGGCTCCAATTCCTCCACGAAACACACAAAATACAGCAAGAATATGATGAGAGCCTAACCACAAATAAAGGCATTAATATGCATATGCATGCACAAACCACAAATTCAGCAACCAAAGGAAAAAATAACTCTAAAATCTCCGCACTAATCGCAACAAAATTGCAAGGATTAAACCTCTTGTAGGAGCAATTTAACAAGTCATAGAGATATTTAGAACGAGAAGAGCAAAGGAGGCATTTCACCTGGATCCGGGAGAGGTTGTTGTTGACGAACTGGCTCAGCGTCTCCTTGTGCCTGAGCTTCTGGCAGACCTTGGCGTCCTGGACGCAGCTCCGGATCATGGCCCAGTTCTGGGAGTTCTCCACCCTTCTCTGCAGCCACGTGAAGCGCCTTCACCTCCGGTTTGGAGTTCACCTCTCTCTCCACCGATCAGATCTGTGAGAAACTGGTAGAGTTAACTGGATCTGCAACAAACCCTAGAAATCGTAGGAGGAGGAGGAGGAAGACGAGGAGACTAACTGGAGGAGGAGGAGGAAGAGGAGGCGACAGCGGCAGGCTCCGCATCACCAGAGTCAAGGGGGGAGAAAGGGGGAGATGACACTGTTCGGAGGAGCTGCGACTCACGTCTCGCGAAGTCGCGAGTGCAGCGGCGAGGACGAAACCACGCTACCGAGGCGAGTCTCGTTACCCCCGTGGATTGGGTTGGAATGGGGTAGGAATTCTTGATCCCGGGAGTTAGCTAAGTAGAGAAACGGATTAGGCCGGGAAAAATTCCCGTGCGGGATGATCCTCATGGATGTATCCCTGATCTCGGTCGATCCCGGCCCTTCCAAACAAGGCCTGAGGTGGAACCTCATAGGAAGCTGATCTAGATTTTCCATTTCACAACACGTACATGATTGTAAAATACATGACCAGGCAAACATGCTGCTACAACAAAAATGCAAATCCATTACAGAGCAACTAAAATTCCAAGTCAGAGCAACTGGCCGCAATCATGTGGGTATACTACTCTAGCCCTAAACAAAAAAGCGCAACAATCCAACTAAAACTGACATGATTACTGCACCCCATCATCAAAATTCATCGAAAAATTTGATCTTTATCTTTTTCCATGATCAAAACCAACACGAACGAACAAAACCTAGACACCATCATGCAGGTATAATATTTCAAAGAAAACAATACCCCACTACAATCCAGCATGAAATTGGGACAATTACTCCACCACTTCATCAAAATTCATCGAAAATTAAGAGCTTGATCAAAACCCCTCTCCATGAACAAACCCTAAGTGCAATCATGTGATACACTATTCAACTACACCATGATTCATGACCAAGGGATGGGTACTGACCTAATCCACGGTGCGGAGAGCTGAAATCAATCGATCCTTCTGTCGTAGGGGTGGTCCACCGGCCCCAACGACTTGGTGAAGACACTTAGCCAAGGTAATGCCTCGTCCTAGCCGAAGGGTACAAAGTACCCCTTCGCACATGCCGAAAGGTACCAAGTACCCCTTCGTACAAGCCGACGGGTACATACAGGCCGCTGAAGGCAGCCTCACCAAAAGAGCAGAACACACCTTGGAGCGAAGGGGCCCCGAGGGCCCTCGCCCTAGACCACCTTGCATGGCGTAAGGGGGACCTGGGAGCCTTCGCTCTGGGGCCATCTCGCATAGAGCAATGGGAGGCAATGCCACTTGTGGACCAAGAGTATGAGCGTGGTGGACCAAGTCCATACGGGTCTACCATGCACCGGAGGCTACGCCTTGGGAGGTGAAAAGACCATAAAGCCCCTACAAACATATGACCTTTTTAGGGGTAGAATTGTAATCTCTTGTACCCTGGATGTAACATTATAAATATGCCCTTTCCCCATGTAATCAGGGAGACTTTTTCTAGAGAAATAAAGACACACCTTTAATACACTTAAATATCGTTTCCCACCTTTGAGTACCTTCGGGGTTTCCCCTTTCTCTTTACTGTCTAGCTTGTAGCTACGACACCTTCCGCTCATGACCTGTGCTGCAAGTGATTGCCCAAGTCGCCGCGGAGATGAAGGTGGAGTGCGAGCCTGAGAGAATAGATGGGAATCAGAAGGGTCATGTCCTTGTGGGTAGCACCATCCTTTATTCCAACCAAGTCGGTCCATGGTGCACCTCATTCGCCACGCTGGATGCCGCTGTGTCAAAATGGGATGCAAACATGAGCCATGTAGGCAAAACCGCGAAGTAAAACAACCATAGGGGTAGTAGTGTCAATCGAATCTGAATTATCCATTTTTTCCGGCATTTGAATTCGGTTGGTAGTGAATATGGTTTAGATTTTTCTATCCGATTAACAATTTCTCTCCAATTTGTATTCGCATAAAAAAATGGATACGAATATGGTATGGACTTTTTCCATCCAAAATGTTATTTTATCCGCACTATTCGTATTCAAATGCGATAAAACAATATACATATTTTATTGCAGTATGGCTAATTAGTTGGATATGCATTTTTAGTTTAATATGAATACCTGTTTTTAGGTGAATTAGATAAACTAGAATGATAGTTGAGCTATGTATGAGAATAAAGTATCATAAATATCTTGCAATTAGGTAAGTTATGAGGATATCCGAATCCGACCAAATTGAGTAGGTATTCGATTCATATGCGTTATAACATTCGATTCGTATTCGACAATATTTGAATTTGTATTCATCTTTATTTAGAAAATACGAATAAGGAAAGACCACTATTTGGTTATACGTTGACACCTCACTATATAGGGGTGATGTGGTCTGGTTTGGAAAGATTAAAGGGTTAAACAAATGGTATTAAAGTTTAAGGGAGTAAAATGGGCTTACTCTGTAAAAGAAAAGGCACAAAAAGGAGGGAAAGCCCAAGCCACTCAAAAGCCCAAAACCCTAGCTCCGCCTTCGCCTCCCCATCGCCACCGCCGTTCGGTTCCGCAAGCCATGGTGCTCGGTCTCTACCCCTTCGCCGACATCGCCGCCGACGGATCCCCCCGCCTCGACGCCGCCGACGGCGAGGAACTCGTCCGCGTGGAGCGCGCCGCCGCGTTCGCCCTAGGCCCGAGTGCGCCGGAGCCCTCGGGCACCCTCTTCATCACCACCAGGTAGTACCGTAGTAACGTCCCATTTCGCTCCACTCCTGGACTTAGCTGCGGCCGCCGCTTCTGACCTGGCGGGGTGCTTTGCTTTGACGCCAGGAGGGTGATCTGGCTCAGCGAGGCCGAGAAGGGGAAGAGCTACGCGGTGGACTTCGTCGCCGTCTCGCTCCACGCCGTGTCGCGCGACCCCGAGGCGTACCCCTCCCCCTGCATCTACACGCAGGTAATTTCGCCATCTTCTAGTCGATTTCTTCTTGGAGCTGCTTGTTTGAGATAGCTTGAGATAAACATTTGATATTGAGCATTTACGGGGACGTTGCTAATGAACTGTAGATTTCTGGTAGTGGTGGTAGATTTGAGACTAAAATGTGCTGATTGAGTGATTAGGGTGAGGATTTATATGTCCTGTACGCAGCTGAATTAGTTGTTGATTGACTGCTGGGAGTGAATCTAATAGACTAGTAGCTTATTTCAACTTCAGATATGACTGCTGGGAATGAATCTAATAGACTAGTAGCTTACTGGTCGATTGATGAGCACGTTTTGTTTTTACCTTTGCTTATTTTTTATGGTGTGATGCTGTCTTTCTAATTTGCTTTATTTCTTTACTCTTTCTTTTCAGTTTGAATAATTGTAGTTACAGCCTGTGGTTCGGAGAGCACAGTAGAAAGGAAAATATGTTTGAAATTATTGCTATATTTTGTAATGAAAAAGCAGTTATTGGTTTGTAACTTGTACAAAAAAATGGACCAGGTGATTAGCTCCTTGAAATTTTTGCTGTTGTTATCTGGTGTAAACTTGGTATGTCGGAACTCGGAAGTTTTGAGATTTGGTGATGCTTGGAGCACTCCAAGTCTAAGTGGGATACTTTTCTTTGAAAAATGACATGGGCAGCTGGGCATGTTTCCCATATTTTATAATTGTTAATTTTAGTTCGGATTGGTCTTTTCAATAGAACTTGTAATTGATAATCGTATTGCCGCACCCGCACTAGTCCTGTTTGTTTGTGTGGCTTACATTTAGTTGTGATGTAGCATAGCTTGTTTGCTTTGATAGATAATTTGGTAGATGCAAATACACAATTGTAGTTGTAGGTGTCACCTTTATGGCCCTTGGCCAAAGTGGTATTTTTTTATTGGGGTTGTACATTGCTATTGTTGGATTTTTTTTTCAAATAATCCATTTTTTATTATTAATTACAACATTATATCTGCGATAATATTTTTTACGAAATATACTCGTCGCCAACCGTTATGATTGGACCCAAGAGCTCAACGGTTGAGCGATCGACCCAAGAACTCAACGGCTGAGCGATCGCCCCAAGAGCTCAACGGTTGAGCGATCGACACTTGTCGCTAACGGTTGGTCCTAGTGTGCGGCTCACTCATCGAGCCGGGCATGTATTGTGCCGTTGGGCGACAAGTGTTCCATCGCCAACCGTTGAGTTATCGGGTCCAATCGCCAACGATTCATGACAGAGTATATTTCAGAAAAATATTATTGTAGGTATAATGTTGTAATTAATACTAAAAAATGGATTATTGTGAAAAAAATTCCTATTGTTCATCATACCTGGCATTTCTCCTTTTGATCTTATAGTTTTAGTAGATTTTAGTTTGTATGCAGCGAATACAAGCAAATTCGATACTGATACAAGCAAATACATAATATATGTATATAGAGAGATATATGTAGAGATTATATATGTATATATCGAGATATAAAAGTTTATTCATGGCGAGGTTCAAAATCTTGAGAGTTCAAAATCTTGAGAAAATCAAGAAAAATAAGAAAATCTTTCATATTCTCTCTTATCACTTGCACAAAGTGGAGGTTTTTTAAACGAGGCCCATCAAAATGAAAAATCTAAGACTACTATAAGACTACTAATAAAATAAGAAAAAAAATTCGAACGATTAAATTATTTCTCCCGAATATCCAACTGACTGATTAATTTCTTATAACGTACTCTATTTTTCTTTGCCAAATAAGCCAGCAAACGTTGACGTTTTCCCAAAAGTCTTCGTAGACCTCTTTCCGATGAAAAATCTTTTTTGTGTAATTCCAAATGTGAAGCAAGTCTCCGTATCTTTCTCTTTTAACAAATGTCTAGAACTTTGGATTAAGAATTGGTGGAATACCAGGCAATCTGAAACTCTCTTAACTGATATTCAAGAGAAAAAGGTTCTAGAAAGATTCATAGAATTAGAAGAACTTTTTCTCTTGGACGAAATGATAAAAGAGAAACCGAAGACACATGTACAAAAACCTCCTATAGGAATACACAAGGAAATAATACAATTTTTTCTTCAAATGTTTTTTCTTGATCTTTTCTTTTTACAATAAGTCAATAACTCACTATCAAGTATGAGTGATCAGCATATGCTGATTGATTCTGAGTCCATTTGCAGTCTATTCATATGTATGAAATATTATGCAAAATGCTCCTGTACTATCCGATTGTATTGTTTGATCCCTTCCATTATATTTTGAAGATTGAGACAGAAGATGGTTCCGATGAGGAGTCTGACGAATCAGATTCTGAAGTAAATGGGGAAATAGAGCTCTCGAAAGTCACCGAGATGCGCATCATACCATCAGATCCTGGTCAATGTATCCTTTTGTGGCAAATTATCTTATCCAGATCTTGGTTTATGTTACATGAATTTTATCTATGATGCTCCTATACTGGATTTCACAATGCCTGCAGATTTAATTGCAAACAGCTATAATTTCTAAGGCTTCATTTCGCGAGCTCGTTGTTTTATGATTTGACACAAGTGTTTTTGTATTCTTATGACTATAATGACTAATGATTGCGTTTGATTTTTTTAAAGAGTGGTTTTTTAGGTTGTATTCTGTTATAAAATATTATGCTTACTTTATTCAATGTAATGTGGGTATTGTTGTTTATAGTGAAAAGGAAAATGTTGAATTTTTGTGCATGTACAAGTAAAAAAATTCATGTCTTTTATTATTCAGTTCGAATGTGTTTTTCTTGGGATCAAAGCTGATCAGGAATGATCTGATTTTTGTAAAGACTAAAGATGGAACATGTACTTCCTAATATAGAGTAGGCAACTAGGCATGGTACTTTTCTTCTTAGGTGAATAAGTGTACCCACAAACCAAACTTTTCCAAGTACTTTCAGTAAAATGTCAAAATGCTAGATCAGTGAACTTTTCTCCTAGCATGAAATTAGGCTTTAAAGTTTAAACACCTTTATCGTGTTGCTGCTATCTAACTCAGTGTTATTTATTCCAGTCAGAGCATGAAATAACAATGATCATCGTGACAGATATTAATTTGTATTTCGAACTGAATGAAATGCCAATTATGTTAGAAAATTGACTTCTGATTCTTGAGACATATATGTTATCTATTGTCTATTCCCATTATACCTTTGATCCTTGACATACTTTTCAGTGGATGGACTCTTTGAAGCATTCTCCCATTGCGCTGAGTTGAACCCTGATCCTAATGCTGGCAAGTTATAAGCCCCTGAACTATTCCATTTTGTTAAATCAAGCCCTTGTATTATAAGCACCTGAACTATATCCTTCAAAAATGTTCTTTATTCCATGTTTTTTTAATTGCCAGAGAGTGATGAAGAGAATGGCTGGGTTCATGGTGATGAAGGTGATGAAGATATGACTGATGGTAAGCATTCGTCATACGCATTTCTGTTGTGTTTTCTGCCAAATGTTGAGCAGAATATTGATGTATTTTCTTGCATTCAGGAAACGATGCTGAGTGCGAGTTTTCAGATGTCAACCCAATAGGTCAAACTGATGAGCATGATATTACTCACGCTGTAGTTGAGGTATGCAGTGGGTTTACTATACTGTTATATTTTACATTCTTGCTTTTTTATGATAAATGGAAACATATAAAAAGTGCAAGTGAAAGAAAACTCTTCTGTTAAGGTGTAGTTGGTCCTTTTTATCTGACTCTGCGGCCCTACGTTACTGTTAAATAGTCTCATCTTTCCTTGTTGGACCTGTCTTTCTAGTAACAGCAACTTCAACTGCCTTTAATTTCGTTTTTTTAAGTTTTTTTAGGTTAGTTCACCTTCACATCTTACCTGTAGCTGCTTTTTTTCTTTCACCGTCACATCTTTTGCTACCTATCCTCAGCACAGCACACAGTGTATCAGCATGTTTACGTAGATGATTATACAACAATAAGGTATCAGAAGTTGGCAACAGCATCCTTTTAAGTCAGTTGCGAATTGCGATATTAATCCCAATCTAGTCCAGTGTTCTAAAAAGCGCTAGGCGCTAGGCGGCCGCGTAGCGCAGTATCAAATAGCAAATTCATGTATCAATGAAACACATGGATTCATATGGTAATGTGGGAATGTGGGATTTGTGCTAGTACTAGTGATAACACTTCATATATCAATGGAAGATAGGAAACACTGAATGAAGTTTTACTTATGTTTACACAAATGGGAATGAGATCAAGTAGAGACAACAGCTTCTGCCCCACTTAGACCTGCCTAGGAACCGTCTAGACCTGTCTAGACCTGCCTAGGTGCTCCAGCCGATTATGGCCAAATCGCGGCGGCCAGGTGGCGCAAATTGATTGTTATATTGTCACGAAATATGTTTGTGAAGGCATAGTTCATCCATAAGCCTGGACTAACTGATTCATGGTTACAGTCGATTAATCTTAGAAACTCACTCTGAGCAGTTTGATCTGTAAATCCAGATAATCTTTTTTTTTCCTTTTCTTTCCCTGTTAAACTCGTAGCTAAGTAGCTAACACAAATAAAATTCCCATAATGTTTACATATGCAGCTTCAGATCAATGATCAACGTTTTGAGGATGCAGAGGAAGCAGAACATGAGAGCCAGGGAAATGGGCACTAGGTGCAGGCACCCTGTTATTGTCTTCATCGAGGAAACAATATAATTGGTTATTTGTAGATCGCTATTGATGCAGCATGGTTTGCCGTAGACTTCACTTTGTTTTTTCTTTTCTTTTCCCTCCTAGATGTCATAGATTAACTCCTTTGGACCATCTTGTAAACATGCATCAATGGCAACGTATGTGAGAAAAGGTCTTGCTACTGGTCAAGAAAATGTAACTTGTAAGCATTTTGAAGGATGTGAGCGAATGCAGTTTCATTTCCAAATGGATAGAATGGGGAAAGGAAAGGATATATTTGTATTCTGTTGTATCTTGTACGGTACAAGTATGATCATCTACGATCATGTTCATAGCAACATTGATGACGTATGACGTGGAAAACATATCTCAACGAGTAAGCGAAATTGTTATAGTTGTAAGCCCCTTTTTAAAATGCAATAGTTTTTCCAGATTCCAGGAGTTAAGACTGTTTTATGGTCCATAGTCGGTAGAGCTGGCCAGATGGACTGTGCTTGCTGGGCTGGCCTAAGGCATGGCGCGGCCTTGTAGGCTCGGTCCGACCACGGTACGGCCCACACTGTTTATGGGTTAAGTCGGCATGATGGCTTGGGCAGTCACCCTGATACGATGGGCCGGCCAGGCACAATAGGCTAGCCCGGGACGGTACAAACAATGTTGGATGTGTTAGAAGCAGACGAGCATGGTGAGCAAGACGCCCATCTGCCCGAGGAGAGCGATCGCCAAGGGCCGAGTTGGGAGTCTTGAGGCAAGCGTCACTGCACGGAGGAACAAGGGCGGCGCGGGAGGTCAGGGAGGAGGATGAGAGGAGGCCGCACGGAGGCGAGGAGGCGGCGCGGACGAGGAGGCGAGGTGGCTCAGTGCTGACGAGGCGACGCGGAGGCTAGGAGGGCTGCTGGGCCTGAGCCGAGGAGGAGGGCCGCAATGGGCAATGACGTCTTAAGATGTCGTCTTTGCTGACAAGACGTGAGCAAGGGGTGGGGGAAGAAGAAGGGGCGGGGCAAGCCGAGCAAGGGCATGCGAGCCCGAATGCGCTCGTGGGCCGTGCCTAGCACGACACAGCCGGCTTTTTTTTTTACCATTAGGGTCATTTTGACCTTTTTTTTATCCTTTTTTACCGTTTGAGTCATAAAAAATAGAAAAAATCCCAAATTTTTTCCTATAAATAGCCACCATACCCAACTCATTCAGCACCCCTTCATTCTCCATTCTCTCTTTGAAATTTTGTTGTGTAAATTCAAATCCGTGTTGAGCTAATTTGACAAAATTCAAAAAATTTGTGCCAAAATTTGGAAAATTCAATTTTTGGCCGCAAGTTAGCGAAAAAGGTACAATACTATTTTTGTAATAATTTTATTGTTAGTTCTTGTTATGCTAAGATGAAAGTAGTAATAGTGTTAGTTTCGATTTTGTAGTTTTCATTATAGATAGTCCTTACGACAGCTTTGCTCTTGGTGATTACGGACTTTCACCAGAGGAAATTGCGTCCATGGAGGCACCTGCGGCTGCCTCAAACCAACCGGAGGTTTTACCGGAAGGGCAAGGCAGAGTTTCGTCATCAGGCTCCACGGCAGCATCAAGCTCCACGGCAACCGGAGCAGAGAGGTCGAGACCGTCTACATCGAGAGTGTGGGAGAATTTTGATAGGACAACCAAGCAAGATGCAGCGGGAAATGAGGTACCGTATACTATTTGTAAAATTTATCGCTGTGAATTGTCTGCAAAGTCTACAAGTGGAATGGGGCACTTGCTTAGACATGCTACAAGATGTCGAGCCAAGCAAGAATTGGTGATGGGACAGACACAGCTACAATACAACCCGGATGGTACGGTATGTAGCTGCAATATGGAGTGATCAGGTTAGGGATGATTACCTTAGTGTGGTTGCGCATTGTGTTAATGACGACTGGGTAATGGGGAAAATGATTATAGGTTTGAAATTAATTGATGTAGCACACACGGGTGAGAATATTGCGAGCTGTATTATCATAGTCGTGGAAGACTTTGGTCTTACAGATAAAATATTCTCAATTACTTTAGACAACGCTGCTTCAAACTCTAGGGCTATGGACATTCTTACTCCAGTGTTGAGTACATACGCTGATTCCTTCTTGCTACATCAATGATATGCTTGTCATATTATCAACCTTATAGTCAAATGTGGTTTGAAGAGGTTGAGTCTGTATATTAAAGCTTTTCGCGATGCGATTTCTTTCTTGAATAATTCTAACGTAAGAATAGCACAATATAAGAACTTCTGCAGGGCGATGGGTGTACGTCCAAGAAAGTTTGGTTTGGACATGGAGGTAAGGTGGAACTCTACTTACCTCATGCTTAAGAGTATTTTACCATACAAGAATACTTTTTCTGTTTTTATTCAAACGCACTATCAGAGCGTTAACTGTAGTATACTATTGACTGAGTAACATTGGTTCATTGCTGAGAAGATACTAGGGTTTTTATAATTTTTTTATGAGGCCACTGTTGCTTTGTCTGCTGTGTACTATCCAACATCTCCTATAATCTTGCATACTATTTTACAGATTGCTACTTAATTGAAAATGTATGAAAATGACATAGTTTTTACGCGATGCTATTGTTCCCATGAAATCTAAGTACCTTAAATATTGGAGAGAATTCCCTTACCTATATGCATTTGCATTTCTTTTAGATTCTAGGGGTAAACTTGATGCATTTGGTAGTGCACTTGAACTTCTTAGTGATGCTACATGGCTAGACTATACTAACTATTTTACAGAAGTTCGTTCTTGGTTATACAAGGTTTACTAAAGGTATGAAAATAAGTTCCAGGGAGTCTGCTCGCAACGACCTCCAGTAACCTCCGCCTCAAGTAGCAAGACAAATATGTGGGGCAAGATCTTCAGTGCCTCCTCCTCTAGGTCCAGATCTTATTCTTCTACACCGAAGCCTGCTCAGCCAAGACACACAAGGAGCGGGGAACTATCCACCTATCTGGACAGCGAGACGGTGGATTTCAACTTAGAAGGCTTTGAAATCTTGCAATGGTGGCAAGCACATAAGTTAACATACCCTGTGCTATCCATACTTGCACATGATGTGTTAACTGTTCCTGTCTTGACAGTTTCCTTCGAGTCTGCTTTCGGTCTCTTTGGAAGAATATTGGAGGAGAGAAGAACAAGTCTCACAAGTGAGATGGTGGAGATACTTCTATCTGTGAAGGACTGGGAACAATCTGATTCACGAACACAATACTCTGTGGAAAATCCAAGAGTTGTCAGAGGTGCTCGAAAATCTGTACTTAGACAATGACACGTAGAACAATGATGTATATAGAGCTATAGGTTGTACCCTTTCTCTTTTGCCAAGGTTTCTCATTTTGAGTTTTTACTTGGTGAAGGTTTTAATGAGGCAGGCAATTGAACATTAATACAACTTTTTATTACATTTTCAATATGCTTGTCTCATTTTTTTTTTCAATTTTCATATCTATTTCTGAATTCTACATATTTTTCTGATTTTTGAGGATTTTTTTTGGATTTTTTTGAATTTTTTGGGCCTAACGGGCTAAATGGGTGACCTTGGCCCATTTGAATAACAGGCTCGTCTTTGGCCTAAGACAAAGACGAACGGCCAACGGGCGGTGCCTGGGTTGCCTCCCTGACACATGGGCTCGCACAACATGACCCATCTAATAGTCGGCCCAGGATGGGCCATGTCGAGATGGGCCTAGCCGGCTCGTGTCCATGCCTTGCTAGGGCGCTCATCTGGCCACCACTAATGTCCATTGCTTTCATGCATGTTCCCGAGGTCGTGGTGTTATGCGTGTTTGTGTGTATTGCTATGTGAGGAATTGATGATTTGTCGCTTGAGGCAAGAGCTCCCTATCGGCAACTGTAATGCCCATGCCATCTCTATTTGCTACCTTCACCACCACTCACCAATTGATTTTTTTAATAATATTAATTTAAAAGATAATTACAAAAATAAATAGTCAATTTTTTTTTACAAAAATAGGCCACTATCGCCAGTTGAAATGGAGAAATTGTCCTATTGTCAGTCGAATTGGCAACAGTATCCCTGTCGCCAATAGGAATAGTGCTCATAGGGTTCTATGGCCAATTGAAATGGTGAAATTGTTCTCTCTCTCTCTCTCTCTCTTTCTCTCTCTCTCTCTCTCTCTATATATATATATATATTTATGTGTGGAGAATTTAGCCTAAAGATTTAGTGTATTTCACAAAGTTTGTTGGTAATACCTTGAAGTGTCCGTGAAGTTTGGAATCCGAAATTGGAGAAGATAACAAAATGTGAACTAGAGAATGCGAGATCGACAACGCAATTTGGAACGCGAGTTCCACATCGCAATAATAAACAACCCCCTTCAGAGCGAAATGACAAAATATTTGGATTTAGGGTTGCCATGCGCGTTGTTGTCCTGATTGTATTGTTTGTGGAACCGATCCATTCGGGAAAAGATTCCGCAATATTTAATAGTCAAAATATTTGGCAAAAGAGATATAAGTTTGAAAGACTTCATCATTTAATTGCGAATTACATGGCGCGTTGGGTTTGATTACATACATTAGAAACGCCAACATGCACGAATCAACAAACTGAAATACACCTACGATACATGTGCGCCTTTTTGGAATAAGAAAAACAGTTGATTGGAACAAAATAGACTAGTCCTGGCGGCCCATCGGTCCCTTCCCCTTGTCTCTGTACTGCCTGCGGTGGCGGCCAGGCTAGAAGTCAGCCATGTTCTACGAGATGGGCTCGACGATTAAATGATGTTAGGGCCAAATTGTAACATCCCAAAGTTCTGTTACCAAAATTAAAAGGATTTAATTGATATATGCCACTTCAAAGGTGATGTTTCACAAATGTGCCACTGAAAAGTTTTTTCTTCTAAAAATGCCACTCCCTAGTGTAAAGTTTTACACTAGGGAGTGGCATTTTTAGAATTAAAAACTTTTCAGTGTCACATTTGGTTCCATGAACTCTGCAATGGCATATATCAAATTTTCCCAAATTAAAATTAATAAAGATATTATTTTATTGGATTTTCTAGTTGTAAAAGAATTTTCTTGATTTTACGTAATTTAAAAAGAGTTTTTCTTGGTTAGAGAAAAAATATAAATAAATTCAATTCAATTATTTAATTTCTTGGATTTTAAAGTCAAAAAGAAAATTTTAATTAATTTTTCGGATTTTAAAAAGGCTTTTCCCGTTTTCTAGAAATTAAAAATAATTTATGTGCAAAAATAAAAGCCAACTTTACGTTGGAAATAATTTTATTAAGTTTAAAATAATTCAAGGAATTTCTGTGAATGTTTATAGAATTTTTGAACTCTTTTTGCTATTTTCTAAAAGCCTATTTAATTAGTTGATATTTCTGAAAATCAGAAATTAAAACTCCCTTTTCTTTTCGGGCCGATACCCAGTTCCTAGCCCATTTCCCTTTCTTCCCCGCTGGCCTAGCCCACCCCACCACCCTCTCTCCCCTCTCTCTCACTGCCAACCGGGACCCACCCGTCAGCTCCTTCCCTCACCTCCCCTTTCTTCCTCCTCCACCTCGTGCGCAGCCTGACCTTCGGAGCTCCGCGCCGCCACCATTTTCCTCCCCCTTTTTTCTGCGCCCGCGTGCACAACCTCCTCCCCTTATCCCGCCGCAACCACCCCGGCCTTATCCCCTCTTCCTCACGCCCGTTCTACCGGAAATCCTCAACGGCCGCCGCATTTTCTCGCGCTTGATCTCCTCGCCCGATACTCCTCGACCACTATAAAAGGGAGCCTCATGTGCCTCTCCTCCTCCTCATCTCCTCCCCACGAACCTCCCCTCCCCTCCTCTCTCCCTTTCCTCTCCCTGGAAATCGAGTTTCCCCACCGTCGGTCGAATGCCCCTCCGCCGCCTCTAGTGGAGCTCCGCCGCCCTTGTCACCACCGTCGGCTTCGCACGGCCACGTTCTACGTGGTTCCCACCTCCTCCTCGCTGGAGCACCGTCGGACCTTCACGCCGCCATCGAGCCACGCTGCCCCGTCGCTTTTCTCCTCGCCGCCGGTGTTCCCCTTGTGTCCAACCCTCACCGAGGTAAGCATCGCACTCGCCATCACCTCCTCTCACCGATGGCGAGCGCGCCACCACCTCTGTCCCGACGTGGAAGCCACATGGCAGGCCACGTCATCACCACCTCATGCCCTCTGCCTACGTGTCATTCAAACATTGCTTAGCCACTGTGCTACGCGCCCGGTCCATGGTGGACCAATCTTGATTTCATGGACCCACTCCACAAGACCCGGGTCCACATGTCATTAGCTCAAAATGATTTTCTTTAAGAAAATAATTTCGGCCGAAAATCATTTACCATTCGCTGATGTCATGCTGACGCAGTAAATTCTTTTCCTTTAGAAAATTAATTCCGTAAATTCTGAAATTTTGATTTTCATCATTTCATGTGATTTTTAATCTTCCGAGAGTCCGTTCTCCTTCGTTCGAGCTCCGATTCAAGTGATTCAAATTTCTAAATTCATACAAAATCAAGATCTAGCTATCTAAACCAAAATTATTTAATTTGGAGTTTATTTGAATTTTTTTTGAATTTGTCTTATTTTCGCGTATAGATTTCGATGACTTCGGAGAGTCGGATTTTGACACCGTTTGAGAACAGCAACTAATTGAGCAAGGTAAGTTACATACTTTGATCATATTTGATCCCATTATTTCAATTTTTTAAATTCTATTTTAAATTATTATTGTATGCTTATTTCTATTCAATTTAATTTAAATACCTATTTTTAAATTATAGTTATCCCCATTACCATTGTATAGCTAACTTTGATAATGAATCAAACATGTCCTGTCACCTTAGATGAAAATCTAGTTTATAGAATAGAATGATCTAGAAAATTTTGGGAAAATTAAGGTTAGCCATGGTTAGACCTAAAATATTTGATTTGAGAATTTACAGCCAAAAATCAAATATTATTTAAATTGTATCCATGGCATTGGTGTGTCATGAAAGTTTACAAATGCTTTAAAAATTGAAAAGTAAAATAAAATTTGGTTTGGACTTGGGAGAAATGGGTAGTTGGTGGGTGCAGGTTTATGCACGGGATCGATTCATTTCTATGATCGAGACTAGGGTTTTATTGAAAATCGCCCAAGTCACTTAAGGACCAATCTTTAAGCCGCATCTTACAAAGCTCCACCGTACTACCATAAGTCTGGAGTGGGATAGACCATGCTAATTAATTTGCAATATTCCATTGTTAGTTGTGCCATTTTGATGTGTGGGTGTCGGTTAAACAATATTCCCACTTGGCGCAAGAGGAGGCTTCCGGCGGATGGTTCAATCCAAAGAAAGTGAAACCTTAATGGGCATAACTACGTTGGGATGGCGCATTTTAACGGCCTTGTGATAATCACTTAGTCATACACCTACGGAATTGTGCGAAGTGGATATTACAAGTCGATTATCTCTTGTGGGTAAAGTTATACAATCTCTCTCTGCAGAGTGTAAATCTATTCGAATAGAACTTAGTAAATGTATTTAAATGCCAAACGTTGCTATCGGGACCTCGGATATGCAACTCCGAGACCCTCTGTGTATTCTGAACTAGTCCCATGATCAGTAGCTAGCTCACACGGTTGCAACATCGATGGAATCATATCTATACAACAAAGTATCTAAGAAGTAGACAAATTAATATTACTTAGTAGCAAAAGGACTTTATGATCAAGTTTTACAGAGTTTTCCACATAGGGCTTAACGATAATAAAGTAAACTTGCAGCAGAAACTGAACCGTCTCGTGGTAGCCATCTGACATGCTCATAGGCAATTGAGTGGAGGACGCGACCTAGTTTGCGTAGTCTTCGAAGTAATCTTCCTCGTAGAACTCGGTGCTGCCTGGTTCTTCTTCGGTGACTGATAAACAAGTGGCGCAAAGCCGTGAGTACTTTAAAGTACTCAACAAGTCGTAAGGAAATGTATGCAAATAATATTCATGCAAAGCTTGAACAAGGATAGCTTTATGGCTATTTTGCAAAAAGCAGTATCGACATTTAAATACCATAAGTAGATGGTCAAGTATAATTCAAAAGATTAATACATAAGTAATCAAGTTTTTTGAAACAACTAGTGAACACCCCCGTTCACTTCCCAACCATCAACCAAAACCAACTACTTAGATCCATCCAAACCATTCCAATATTTTTATGAAAATCTACCCCTTGTGTGAAATCACCAAGCATTGTCCATAACCGGGGACACGGTTATTCGAATAGTTTTACACTCTGCAGAGGTTATACAGCTTTACCCACATGACATGACTTCTCTAGTTTCTTTGGCATCCGTCGATACCACCGCTCACTACCTTAGGTAAGCAGTCTAGAGCACGTGACAAGGTCTTTACAAAGTTCTGTTTTGACCCAGTTCTTCTCGCCAAGGTTTCGCCATTCTAGACCCCCTCTTCCGCCAATTCATCCACCAAAATAGAACCAAATCAAAATATTACTAATTTGTTGGCCAGGTTTATCCCAGTCTAGACATGTGGTGGTACGGTAAGGCCCAGATCAATGACGCACAAAGTTAAGTCCTTAGTGACTACTCAGGCGAGACAACCACATCACAAAATTCTCCCCATTTACTACACGATCATTCACCTGAGTATGAAATCATTTTCGGTTCAACCTGACCAAATGACAACCCTTGCCATGGCATAACAAATTTTAACAAAAGTGGCTGCGCCACAATTCCATATATCATTAAGTTAAGATTAATCATTTACAAATATGTGATCGTGAATCCCACCGCGACTAAGCATGATACGACCCATGTTGGTAGTACAATAATGTCCAACTAATAATTAACCATCCTATGTTGTCCAAGGATTTATACCATTCAAGAGTACATATCAATAGCAATTATACAAGGAGGCATAATGACAATTAGGCATTTAACTATTCCTGAAAGCATTTATTATAAACTTAGAAATGCAGGTTGATATAAATCAATATAGTTTTATAAAATGGGTACAACATGATCAAAGGTCTATGACTTGCCTTCGTTGAAGGTTTCAGTTGCTTTGGTCGATGGGTCCAAGAATCCTTCAGAAATGCTGGACTCTATACGTGCAAAAAGAGCCAAATAACCCAAAAAATTACCAAACTAGAACCAAAAGAAAGGTACTGAAGTTAGACAAATTTAGAAATTTGAATCACTCAAATCAGAGCTTGAACGAAGGAGAACGGGCTCTCGAAAGGAGGTTTCCACTACATGGTTGAAAGGAGTTCGACTACCTGGTCGAAAGGGAGTTCGACTACAGGACGTGGTCGAAAGGAGGTCCGACTACAGGACGTGGTCGAAAGGAGCATGAGGGAGAACAGGGCACGGGGAGCTCACCAAGACCGAGAGAGAGGCCGAAGGAGGTCGGTGGACGGCGAATGGCAGTGGGGAAGCTCGTGGTCGAAGGTGAAGGAGGACGATGATGAAGAGGTCGGCCAGGACTGAAGGGGAAGAGGAAATGCAGCGGCTCCTGTGAAACAAAACTGAATTTGAGTGAGGGGATTGCTTCAAGGAGCTTTGGGACATGAATTGACGTGTGTAGAAGAGGGGGCTGCATTGGTGCGGCGAGGACCGAGAGGAGGTGCGTGGCGGCTCAAACTCGGAGCTCAGGGCTTTGGGAAAAACCACAGCAACAAGAGCGAGAGAGGGAGAGTTAGGTGGGGGAAAGTAAGAGGAGGGCGAGGGCTCCCTAGTGCTCCTCTTTATAGGGCATGGGGAGGAGTAGGGGAGAAGCTTTGTGGCAAGGGCGTGTGACGACGCTAACGGGAGCTCAGCACCAAGAGAGCCCATCGTCGGCCAGTCCACCTCGTCTGCGTTGTACATCTCCAGCCCGTACGGAGCGCTGTCGTCCATCAAGGGCCGTCCGAGGCTAAAGCGTTCGAACGACCACAACTGCAGTAGGAGAGGACACCCCGTGAGGATGGAGTTCGGCCTCGACCTGAAGCATGCGTCGCACAAGCCGCGATAGGTGGCGGCAAGTACGGTCGAACCCCAGCTGATCTGGGGGGCCTCCCTGTCTGCGATGGCCCTGGCGTACGCGACGAGCCTCGCGTCGACGGTGTCGCTGTGGCTGCTGGTGAACAGCACCCAACCAAACAGCCACAACAAGTACGCCTCGAGGTGGCGTGAGACCGCTGGTCGTCATGGCGAGTGGTCCATCCGCTCGACCTGTGCACAAGGAAAAAGCTAGTCGACCGTAGTACGGAAAGGAGAGCCTTGCACTTCCAATGCGAACGGCGTCGAACACGCATTCAAATGCGACAACCACCGCAAGGGCGGGCGTGCCTCTGGCCTCCGGAAGGCGTAGTACCCACCCGCGATTGCGGTGGAAGGACTCCTCGAAACACGGTCAGAAGGTCCTTGCGCCAGTCGTCCGGAGACTCCTGCAGGAAGGCGGCACCTCCTGCGATAGGGAGGCTAAGAAGCAGGGAGACGTCCTGCAGGGTAGGGGCCATCTCTCCGAATGGGAGATGAAAAGTGTGAGTCTCTGGTCGCCATCGGTCCACAAGTGCTGTCAGCAGGGAGCGGTTGAACGGGAAACGTCGTGACCGCTCTGGCCCGGCCTGGACGTCTCCAACGTCGCCGACCGCGGGTGCTGTCGGCTCATCCTCATCCGTGGCTTGCACCATCCGAGCGATAGGTAGTAGACCGGCAGCGCTGAGCCTGCGAAGTAACAAAATGTTAGTACGAAAGGTACGTATGGCGAGAAGATAGTGTGGACATATACTAACCTCACTGTCCAGTGTGGGTCCAGCCTCCAGGCCACCCGAGGTGTCCGCGTGCGGATCACCCCCAAGACGATCGCGTCGGCGGCGCCGCAGGATGCGGGACACGACGCGATGCGCGATGAAGCTGGTCGACGCGCTCCTCCAGAGGCGAAACTCGATCCGATCCGTGAGCCATACCTGCAACACAACTTCAAGTTAGCAAATACGCGGGAATGAAAAATCGAATGTAAAGAATAGTACATTTAACTTCCAAACAAACAAATCAAAATGTACTACCTAGCAGGACAGTTTTCCAAAGTAATAAAAAAGGGATAGTACTACAGCACTTACATAAACATTACGTGCAACGTACGATACATGTGTTACAACATTACATACATGAAATAAAAATTGGGTAGTACCAGAACAGTTACATGAAAAATACAAAGTACATATGACAATCTACACTGATTTGTACTGCGTGCTGCTCGCAAGAAGTGCTAACGCAAACCATGGCGATGCCTACTCCTCACCGGTGCCTTGCATGTTACGGTGGTCCCTCCCCTCCGCAGCGTTCATAACGTCTACCCAACGCCCCGGCTTGTGCTTCATCCATATCATTGGTAATACGACGACTCTACCGACGACCCTTGCCACCCTTCAGCATGTCAATATTCGGAATCCAGATCCTCTTTGCGATATCCAAGGTGGCGAAGTTACCCACAACCCTAAAGCCCCTAAGCTCGCCAGTCCATGCCTGCACCAACCTCTCCTTCAAGAAGTACTCGGACACAAAGTTCAAAGGGTCCATGCGCCTGATCAAGATACTGGCGAGCACATGAGAGCATGGCTTGTGTAAGAGCTTCAGTTTGTTACACGCGTCTGACTAGGTTCATTCACATGATCTCCAAGGCATACCTCGTGGGTGATAAGAGAACGAGCCATCCCAAATCCGCTCTATCCGGAGGAGCACGTCGAAACGATGCTCCATATTGCCCATCGTGTACACCGTGTGCGACTCGCCCTTCTCTGTCTTCGCCTGCATGTATGCCGTAATCTTCAAGCAGTACGGTGTTTGAGGGCTGGTGGCATGAAGTGCGGCATTTGCATGCCTCTCCTTGAAATACCCGATTGTGCTGTGCAGAACACCTTCCACGATGGCGGGGAGGGGCTGACAACGAAGGCCCCTAAGAACCCAGCTGTACACCTCCGCAAGGTTAGTAGTCATTATGCCGTACCTTGCCCCGTCTGTGTCGTGCAGCAGAGACCACTTGTCCAACGGCTCGGTCTCGATCCAGTGGGAAAAGCACTCGATGTTCCTCGAGGTCCTCGCCTCGGACCAAAGAGTTCAGACTCGCTCCCCGGTTCCTCGCGTCCACGTGTTTCCTCTTTGTGTTCATCGGCGGCGCCCATAAGCGTCAAATTTGCGTTCTTTGGTTCAAGATAGCCGCCTCTTGAATAGCTTCACCAAGGGTTGCTTCGGGAACTTCTTGAAGAAGTTGGCCCCTAAGTGGCGAATACACCATCTACTCCTCATATTCGACCAAGGAAACGGCTCATCCGGGTCTTCCTGAAGTGTTTTTATGGCCTTCAGCATCCCGGCTTGGCGATCATGGATCACGCACACACCAGGACGAGCTCGAATAACTCCCACCCTCAGATGTCGAAGGAACCATAACCAGCTATCGAAATTCTCACCTTCAACAAATGCGATGGCCAATGGCAGAATTTGATTGTACGTTCCCGTCAACGCCTATGGCGGTAAGGATCTGCCCCTTGTATTTCCCGATCAAAAAGGTCCCGTCCACTGAGATCACGGGCAGCATATGCCTAAAAGCCTCGATGCAGGGACCGAAGGCTACGAAGACCCTACGCAATATCAAAAAACCTCGCGGAATTTTAGATGGCATGTCCTCTCAAGCGATGTACGCGTTCGGATTTCTCTCTGCAAAGACTAAGCATACGAGGAAGGTTGTCGTACGCCGCCTCAAAAGATCCAAACCGTCTTTACAAAGCCTTCTGCTTCGCACGCCATGCCTTTGCGTAGCTAATCTTGTACTTGAATTTCTTCTCAATAGCCACCATAATGTGCTTGGCCTCCACATCCTTCTTCTCCACTATCTCTCCATACATCAAATTGGCTATGAAGGTCGACGTTAGGTTACGATGTCTGCACAAAACACTACTGAGCATGCAGGAGTGCGGCTCCACCTTCGAGACAATCCAGTGAGTCTCATACTTCGGTCTATGTGCGTGCACTCACCAAGGTCAACCGGCCTGCTCACATTTCACGGTGTACTGCTCTTGGCTAGATTTGACGACCCGAAACATCCGCTGCATAGACATAGCCCGACTTAATGGCATCCTGCAAGGATGTCTTATCGACAAACATTGAGTGCAACCGAACCTCCGTGGCATGGTACTCCCACGGCGATTCGTGCTCGTCATGCGTACATAGACCCTCGGCGTCAATCTATTCCATTCACGGGGATGGGAGCTCAAAATCCTCATCGGAATTGTCCTCATCGTCTTCTTGTAAAGCTTCGTCTTGACCAAGGCCATCCGGTCATCACTTTCTATTTGATGCAATATGTAATCCCTATGCTCTCCTTCATCACCTATCTCAGAGGCTCACCATGCGTGACCGATCTTCCTCTCCTCTATCTACCGCGTCGGTGATCATAAGCAACATTCTTTGAACTCTTCAGTAACACTGACCCTCCGGGTCCTCTTCTTCACCAACATCTTTGGGCACCAATCGCTTTCGCACCACCCGGATGATATCCCGTGGGGGGCCTCAGACACTTCTTTTGGGCATGTGTAACATCCCTATTTTCTGGCCTTTTGAAGATTTCCAAAACCTAAAAAGGAACCATTTGATTTTATTAATTTGCCAAAGCTTAAATGGTAATTTAGAATTTCAAAAGTGGTTTAATTTGAAATTAATTAAACTTCAATTAATTAAAGTTGGTTTAGTGAGTTTAGTTGGATTTTTATTTGGTTTTTCCTTTGGCCTTATGTTAAAAATAATTAATTGCAAAAACTAAAAGCAAAAGTGAAGCTGAAAACTATTTTTACTAAGTCCTAAATAATTCAAGGGATTTATGTGAATTTTCCTAGAATTTTTGGACAGCTTAAGCTATTTTCTAAAAATGCTTTTGCTTTTCTGCTATTTTCTAAAAAGAAAAAGATTAGGAAATCCACCTCAACAGCAGTGGGCGAAACTCCCTCGGCAGATTCATTGTCTTTCATGTGCTGACCCACCCATTGACCCTCTCCCTCTCCACTGTTCGATCTGGATCGAGCAGGGATGTTCTTGTGCGTCGCCTCTCTCTCTCCTCTCTCTTTCTCTCGCTGCCCACTGGGCCCCTGTCGGCCTCGGCCCTTGGTCGTCCCCTACCTCTGTCCCCCGCTCCCTCGCTCCCTCGCAGCCAAATCCGCTGCTCGCTGCCGCCTCCTCGTTGCCCTAGCGCCGCCTGGTCACACTTTATTCGCCCTTCGTTGCCTCTCATGGCCCCCCCTCCTTCTGCCCCTCCTCGCGTTTCTCGCGGCCCAGGCCATGTATATTAAAAACGCCATGAGAGCTCATGACCCTCCTCCTCGGGGCCCCTCCGCCTATTTAAGGGAGCACCGTGACCGCCGAGCCTCTCTCTTTCCTCACCCTCTCCTCTACCCCTCGGCCTCGCGAATTTAAACTTTCTGCCGTCGCCGCCGTCTTCTCCCGACTCGCCGCCGCCGCCGTCAAGCCTTCCCATTGTCGCCGACCCCACCCTCGGCATCGCCGTCCGAAGCGCCCGGTCTTGACCTCCGTCGCCTAAACCTCATGGGAGCTCCTTCGCCGCGTTGAGCCGCCGCCTCGCCGCTTTTTTCCTCGCCGCCGTCGTCTCGTCGCCGCCGCGTCCTCGAGCTGCGTGCATTAGCTTCGGCGACCTCCTCTTCGCGACGGTGCCCTCGCCGCCGTTCGCCGGCGACCCTCGGTCCCAGAGCGCCGCCCGCCTCGGGTCTGACGTGGCAGCCACGTGGCCGCCACCTCAGCGCCCCGTCAGCGCCACGTCAGCCCTTCGCTGACGTGCCTGCCCAGTCAGCACCCAGTCAGCGCTGCGCGGATTTTCTTCGGATTTTCTTTAGGAAAATAATTCCGGAAATTCGAGAAAACCCTAAAATCCATCATTTTATGTGATTTTCTAACTTCCTTTGGCCGTAACTTCTTCATTCGAACTCCGATTCGAGTGATTCCAATTTCTAAATTCATCTAAAATCCTTGTCTTCCTATTAGTATTTATTTGGTATTTATTTGGATTTTATTTGGAGTTGTTTTATTTATTTAGCTTTGGTTGCGCGTATAGGTTCCGGCGTTTTTAAGATTTCGCAGACGATTTAATCAAGCACCTCCACTCTTCAACGAAGGCAAGTCATAGACCATTGATCATGTTGATCCCATGTTTATAAAAGTATATTGTTTTATATAAACATGCATGTCTAGTTTTATAATAAATGGTTTGGGTTTAGTTAATTACCTAATTGCCATTATGCCTCCTTGTTAATTTGTACTTGACATGTATCCTTGAATGACATAACTCCTTGGACACCCTAGGATGGTTATTGTTAGTTGGACATGATGTAATACCAACATGGGTACCGTATTGCTTAGTCATGCTCTAGTAGGCGTTGGTCTCGATCTCATGATTCAATAAATGTTGATTTGCCCTAAGCGCGCATGGTTTGTGGCTTGTGTAGTAACGACTGTGTTGCTAATAATGCTAAGTGTGGTCTGTGTGAGACCACGACATTTGTTGTCACCTTACTAAAATTTGTGTGCCATGATTAGGGTGGTCCTCTGGTGGGTTGAACCCAACATGATGAATTTGACTAAAGGAAATTATGGAACCGTGGCGGAGCCACGATAAAGATGTTGTGCCATGACTAGGGTGGTCATTTGGCGGAGTTGAGCGAAAATAATTTATGCTCTGGACGAGTGGGTGGTGGAAAAGGTGGGTCAGAACGCACACTTGGAATGTGGAACCGTCTCATCTGAGCAACCAACTAAGGACTTAACCTTGAACCATTGATCTGGGCCTCAACCGTACAACCACATGTCTAGATTGGGATAGACCTGGCTGAATAATTAGCAATGTCTTGGTTCGGTTCTGTTTTGGTTGGGAACGGCGCAAGAGGGGGCCAGATGGAGGCGAAACCTTAGCGAGCAGAACTGAGTCAAGACAGAACTTTGTAAAAGCCTTGTCACGTACTCTAGACTGCTTACCCAAGGTAGTGAGCGGTGGCATAGATATATGCCGAACAAACTAGAGAAATTGTGTCTTGTGGGTCAAAATTGTACAACCTCTGCAGAGTGTAAAACTATTGAATAGCCGTGTCCCGATTCACGGACATGCACAGTGATTTCACGCAAGGGGTAGAGTCAGATTTGAAAATGTTGGAATGGTGTGGTGAATCTTGTAGTTGGTTGATGGTTGGGTAGTGAGCAGGTGTTCACTATTTGTTTCAAAGAAAGTTGCTTACTTATGTATTACTCTTTTAAATTATGCTTTGCAATCTACTTATCGTATTCTTGTCAAATGTCGCTTTTGCAAAATAGCCATAAAGCTATCCTTGCCAAGCCTTGCGTAAATATTACTTGCATACAATTCACTATGACTTCTTGAGTACATTCAAAGTACTCATGGCCTTGCGCCCTCTGTTTAAATCGGCAGAGGAAGGTGAACCGATGAACTCGAGTTTTATGAAGAAGATTACTTTGAAGACTTTGCGAATTAGGTCGCGTCCTTCACTCGATTGCGGTGGGCATATTGGGTGACCTCCACGAAGTTGTGTTTCGCCGCAAGCTCTCTTTTGTTGCTTAGCCCCGTGTGGCGAACCGTTGTAAGACTTGACCATAAGGTCTCTTTTGGTTAATAATATTAATTTGTCTGCTTCATCTTTTGTTTGGTTGTGTGGTTATGATTGCACCAATGTTGCAACTGTGTGAGCTAGCTCTTGATCATGGGACTAGTTGAGAATACAGAGGGTCTGGGGTTGCATACCGGTGGTCCCGCAATGGTGGTATCGAGCCATATCGGTATGAGGATGTAACCATAGTTAGCATGGTCGTTTAGTCAAGACTTCAAAAAAAAATAATAATTTATTTTCTAAATCAAACCAACAGTTAACTTGAGTAGTATTCTCCTCTCATCTTACTCTAGTCTTCCTCACCTTATGCTAATCTCTCCTTATTCCATTCTCTAGTCCGACTTCTTATCTTTTCTGAACTTGGTTCAATGTAAAATGACCCTTTTATCTCGATAATCTCTATAGAATCGAGCTTTGCTTGAAGTCGCCCACCTTCATAAGATAGATTAGTAGTAGTTACCATTTTCATTTCAGTATCGTTTAGGATTTGTGGCTTGAGTGTTGTTGCCTCTTGTAGCTTTCCGGCTATTGTTCGTGGGTTAAACCGACTTTCCCCAATTAGGTTGTCCCGTCTTTCGCCCTTGTCTGGCTCGCCTTTGTGCTTTTCCCTCTTTCCTATTATGCTTTCTTCCCCTCATCTATTAAACCTGAGAAGATCCGTGCAGATGGTTCAGACCCGCAACTCGGCAAGTCAAGAAGAACAAGTGGACCCCATTCGCCACCAACCCCACCAAGCAGCGGATCAGGGGTTTGGGGGAGTTCATGGCAAAGACTGGCGCAATTGATGAATGCAATGATGCAGAACATGAACCAGATGATGGCTCAACAGAATCAGACGGCTGCCGCTCTGCTCACCGTGCTGAACCAGAACAACCAAGCAGTTGCCATGCCACCCCGCCCCACCGACTTACCATCGGTCAAAAGTGGCAGAGTTTATGAGGACCCACCCACCTACCTTTTCCAACTCCTCCGAGCCTTTGAGGCAGATGATTGGCTGCGCTCTCTGAAAAAAGCTTGCCATTACCCCGGTGCGATGACCGTGAGAAAGTTCTTTATGCCACGCACCGGTTGGAAGGCACCGCCAGAATGGTGGGAGAATTATTATTGCCCATGAGAACCACGAACATTACTTGACTGAATTTTTCGAAGCCTTCGCCTCTCTCATATTCCGGATGGGAAGGTGGAAATGAAAAAAAATGAGTTTCGTGAGTGAAACAAGGGAGCTGTCGGTGAGTGAATACCTCAACAAGTTCACTCAACTCTCGTTATGCCCGAGAGGATGTTGCCACCGATGATGCTCGTCAAGAAGCGTTTCAGCGAGGACTTAACCCTAGCTTGAAGGTTCAGTCGTTGGCAATGACTATGCCAATTTCAACGACTAGTCAACAAGGCCATGCTCATAGAAGAGTCACGTCGTGAACTGGCGGAATCTCATAAAAGGAAGTCAATGCGACATGGTAATCATCAAGGTCATTCGCAGAGGGCGTAACAAATGCACAATACCCACTCATTCTGTTCCTCCTGTCACCTTGAACCCGGCACCAAAGACACCTCGCCCGGATGCCCAAGAATTTTAACTTTAACAACACCAACAACAAAAGCAGCCAAGAAGCAACAACCCCGCCGCAGAATCACTGTTTAAGCGTCAAGAATCGGGACATTATGCCAAGAATCGCGCAGAAAAGCAAGGTCCCTCACCAGTCAGATTCAACCTTGGAGCTACCCCGACCAGAACCACCACGCTAGGAGCCGAACGTGGAGCACCTCAGACTCCAGCAGCACCAGCCAAGACCCCTCAGACTTTCGGAAGAGGCCGTGTGAACCATGTCACAGTGGAGGAAGCCCAGATAGCCGGGACGTCGTCTTTGGGTAAGTTCCTAGTAAATTCAAAGACTGCCACAGCTTTTGTTTGATTTCGAGCTACCCATTCGTTTGTTTCTCGGAGTTTTGTTGCAAAGCATCAATTAAAGGTTATGACTCTTAAAAATGCTATGTTGATTCGCACACTGGTTCGGAGTTGAGTACGAACCAAGGCGCCCTAAGGTTAAAGTAACCATAGAAGGGTAGAATTCTAGCCAACCTTATAATTATCAATGCCAAATCCTAGATGTGATTTTGTGTATGGATTGGCTTACTGATCACCAAGCAGTTTTGGATTGTGGTGATAGAAGTATCACGTTGGTCAGCCCAGATGGAACCAAAGTAAAGTTTGAAGCCTCTACGGAAAAGTATGATGGAACCTTAGTCTGCGATGTCGAGACTTTATCTTTGGAAGATGTCCAGAGTCGAGAATTTCCAGATGTCTTTAGGATGAGTTACCGAATGCCACGGATAGAGACCTAGAGTTTGTCATTAACTTAGTTCGTGGCGCACCCATTTCAAGAGACCCTACCGCTTGCTTGGGTTGATGACTTAGTCGGTGAAGAAGCAGATTGAAGAAATGCAAGATAAAGGATTTGTCAGACCAAGTTCTTCGCTTTGGGGAGCCCAAAGTGATTTTGTCCCTAAAAGGATGGCACCCGGCGGATGTGTGTGGATTACCGCTCTCTCAATGAAGTCACCATCAAGAACAAGTACCCTCTGCCTGGGATTGATGATTTGTTTGACCCGATTAAAAGGAGCCGAGTGTTCTCCAAGATAGATTTAAGGTCAGGTTACCACCAGTTGAAGATTCGTGAAGAAGATATACCGAAGACAGCTTTCTCAACCCGATATGGACTGTATGAGTACACGGTCATGTCTTTTGGATTAACCAATGCACCGGCTTACTTTATGAACTTGATGAATAAAGTATTCATGGAGTATCTGGATAAGTTCGTCATTGTCTTTATTGACGATATTCTAATCTACTCTAAGAGTGAAGAAGAGCATGAAGAGCACCTTCGCTTGGTTCTGAATAAGCTTAGAGATCACCAACTCTATGCTAAATTCGACAAGTGTGAGTTTTGGATGAAGGAAGTTACCTTTTTGGGACACGTCATGTCTGCAGAAGGAGTCGCCGTCAACCCCAGTAAAGTCAAGGATGTGCTCAAGCTCGAGTCACCCAAGTCGATACCTCGGTCGAAGTTTTCTTGGAATGGCGAGGTTACTACCGTCGGTTTATTGAAGGATTCTCAAGAATAGCGGACCCTTACTCAATTCTTTGAAGAAGGAAAAGAAATTTGCTTGGACACCGAATGTGAACAAAGTTTTCAAGAATTAAAAAGCGTTTGACCACCGCCCGATCTTGATTCTCTGGGATGTTAGGAAGGATTTTGAGATTTCTTGTGATGCATCTCGCCAAGGTCTCGGTTGTGTTTTGATGCAAGAAAGGAGAGTGATAGCTTATGCTTCACGCCAATTGAAGCCTCATGAAGTCAATTACCCCACTCATGATTTAGAATTGGGTTGCCGTAGTGCATGCTTTAAAGATATGGCGCCATTACCTCATCGGTAATCATTTGTGAAGTTTACGGACCATAAGAGCTTAAAGTACATTTTTACCCAAGCAGATCTGAACATGAGACAAAGGAGATGGTTGTAATTGATCAAGGATTACAACATGGGAATTCATTATCACCCAGGCAAAGCAAATGTTGTAGCAGATGCTTTAAGTAGAAAGACCTACTGCAATACTCTGATGATCAAGGAAGGTCAGCCAGCATTGCACGAGGAATTTCAGAAGCTCAAGCTTGAGTTAGTTGAGGAAGGTTACTTAGCTGCCCTGGAAGTGCAACCGACTCTTCAGGATCAAATCAAGAAAGCTCAAGAAGGAGATACAGATATCAAGGAGATCAAGAGAAACATGAAGCAGGGTAAGTCCTTAAGATTTTCAGAAGATGAGCAAAGTGTCCTATGGTTTGACAAAGCGTATTTGTGTCTGGGATCGAAGGCCAAAGCAGTTAATACTCAAGGAAGCTCATGAAACCTTGTACTCCATTCACCCCGAAGCACTAAGATGTATCGGGACCTCAAGGAATTTTATTGGTGGCCTAGCATGAAGCGTGAAGTTCTTGAGTATATTGCACAATGTGATGTTTGCCGGCGAGTTAAAGCCGAGCATCGAGACTCTTTGGACTTTTGCAACCTTTGAGCATACCCGAATGGAAATGGGAAGAAATCGGAATGGATTTTATCACCGGTGCGCCAAGAACTAAAATTTGGATATGATTCTATCTGGGTAATTGTCGATCGCCTAACAAAAGTGGCTCACTTCATCGATCAAGACTACCTACTCAGAGACAGACTTGCGTAATTGTATATGGCCAAGATAGTGTGTCAACATGGAGTACCCAAGAAGATCGTGTCGGATCGAGGAACCCGATTCACCTCAAGATTTTGGCAAAAGTCGCACTTGCAGCGTCATGGGCACTAATCTGAATTTGATCTGACCTACCATCCTCGAGACAGATGGTCAAGCAGAAGGGTAAATCAAATCTTAGAAGATATGTTGAGAGCACTGCGCTCTAGAGAACCGAGCTAGTTGGGACCAAATGCTACCTTATGCGAGTTTTCTTACAACAACAGTCACCAATCAAGTCTCTGAGATGTCCCCATTTGAGGCCCTTTATGGAAGAAAGTGTCGAACACCTTTGTATTGGGTGAGTCAAAGCGAAGGACAAGTACTTGGACGAAATCCTAAAAGAAGCGAAGATCAAGTTAAGTCAATCGAGAAAAGCTAAAACGGCCAGCACTGCATGAAGAGTTATCTTGATAATCGCCGGGGAATTAGCTTTTGTACTGGAGATCATGTGTACTGAAGGTCTCACCTCTCAAAGGGATCGTCGCTTTAGAGTCGATGGAAAGCTCGCACCAAGATACATTGGACCTTTTCGATTCTAGTCAAGAGGAGAAGTTGCTTACAAGTTAGAGCTCCCACCTCGGTTGTCGATGTGCATAGCGTCTTTCATGTGTCTCAATTGAAGAAGTGTTTGCGTGTGCCAGAAGAGCAGATGCCGTTAGAAGCCGTCAGTTTGCAAGAAGATCTAACCTACAAGGAGCAGCCCATCAAAATCTTGGAAGTGTCTGAGCGTGTGACAAGAAGCAAGATCCTCCGTTTCTGCAAAGTTCAGTGGAGCAATCACACTGAAGAAGAAGCCACCTGGGAGCGTGAAGAGGATCTGAAGGCCGAGTTCCCGCACCTATTCTCTAGTCAGCCTGAATCTCGGGGTCGAGATTCCCTTTAATGGGTGTAGGTTTGTAACATCCCTATTTTCCTGGCCTTTTTGAAGATTTCCAAAACCCTAAAAAGGAACCATTTGATTTTATTAATTTGCCAAAGCTTAAATGGTAATTTAGAATTTCAAAAGTGGTTTAATTTGAAATTAATTAAACTTCAATTAATTAAAGTTGGTTTAGTGAGTTTAGTTGGATTTTTATTTGGTTTTTCCTTTGGCCTTATGTTAAAAATAATTAATTGCAAAAACTAAAAGCAAAAGTGAAGCTGAAAACTATTTTTACTAAGTCCTAAATAATTCAAGGGATTTATGTGAATTTTCCTAGAATTTTTGGATGACTTAAGCTATTTTCTAAAAATGCTTTTGCTTTTACGCTATTTTCTAAAAAGAAAAAGATTAGAAATCCACCTCAACAGTGTGGGCGAAACTCCTCGGCCGATTCTTGTGCTTTCATGCCCAAATGACCCATGACCCTCTCCTCTCCACTGATTCGTCTGGATCGAGCAGGCGTGTTCTTGTGCGTCGCCCTCTCTCTCTCCTCTCTCTTTCTCTCACTTGCCCTTGGGGCCCTTTGTCACCTCGGCCCTGGTCGTCCCCTACCTCCGTCCCGCCGCTCCTCGCTCCCTCGCGCAAATCCGCTCTCGCCGCCTCTCGTTGCCTAGCGCCGCCTGGTCACACTTTGGCCCGCGCCTTCGTTTCGCCTCACTTGCGCCGCCCCCTCCTTCTGCCCCTCCTCGCGTTTCTCGGCCAAGCATGTATCATTAAAAACGCCAGCGGAGAGCTGTGACCCTCCTCCTCCGGGGCCCCCTCCGCCTATTTAAGGAGCACCGTGACCGCCAAAACCTCTCTCTCTTTCCCTCACCCTCTCTCCTCTACCCCTCGGCCTCGCCCGAATTTAAACTTTCTGCCGTCGCATGGCGTCTTCTCCTTTCCCTTGCCGCCGTCAAGCCTTCCCGCCGTCGCCGACCCACCCTCGGCATCGCCGTGCCGAAGCGCACCGGTCGCGACCTCCCGTCGCCTAAACCTCATGGGAGCTCCTTCGCGCGTTGAGCCGCCGCCTCGCCGCTTCTTTTCCTCGCCGCCGTCGTCTCGTCGCCGCCGCGTCCTCGAGGCCAGATTAGCTTCGCCGCGACCTCCTCTTCATGACGGTGCCCTCGCCCGCCGTTCGCGGCGACCCTCGGTCCCAGAGCCGCGCGCCTCGGTGCGGCGTGGCGACCACGTGGCGCCACCTCGGCGCCCGTCGGCGCCACGTCGACCCTTCACGACGTGTTCGCCAATCGGCACCGGTCGGTAGCTTGCGGATTTTCTTCGGATTTTCTTTAGGAAAATAATTAGGAAATTCGAAAACCCTAAAATCCATCATTTTATGTGATTTTCTAACTTCCTTTAGTAGTAACTTCTTCATTCGAACTCCGATTCGAGTGATTCCAATTTCTAAATTCATCTAAAATCCTTGTCTTCCTATTAGTATTTATTTGGTATTTATTTGGATTTTATTTGGAGTTGTTTTATTTATTTAGCTTTGGTTGCGTATAGGTTAGGCGTTTGGAAGATTTCATGAACCGATTTAATCAAGCACCTCCACTCTTCAACGAAGGCAAGTCATAGACCATTGATCATGTTGATCCCATGTTTATAAAAGTATATTGTTTTATATAAACATGCATGGCTAGTTTTATAATAAATGGTTTGGGTTTAGTTAATTACCTAATTGCCATTATGCCTCCTTGTTAATTTGTACTTGACATGTATCCTTGAATGACATAACTCCTTGGACACCCTAGGATGGTTATTGTTAGTTGGACATGATGTAATACCAACATGGGTACCGTATTGCTTAGTCATGCTCTAGTAGACGTTGGTCTCGATCTCATGATTCAATAAATGTTGATTTGCCCTAGCGCACATGGTTTGTGGCTTGTGTAGTAACGACCTGTGTTGCTAATAATGCGAAGTGTGGTCCTGTGTGAGACCACGACATTTGTTGTCACCTTACTAAAATTTGTGTGCCATGATTAGGGTGGTCCTCTGGCTGGGTTGAACCCAACATGATGAATTTGACTAAAGGAAATTATGGAACCGTGGCGGAGCCACTTTTGATAAAAGATGTTGTGCCATGACTAGGGTGGTCATTTGGCCAAAGTTGAGCGAAAATAATTTATGCTCGGACGAGTGGGTGGTGGAAAAGGTGGGTCTTGAACGCACACTTGGAATGTGGAACCGTCTCATCTGAGCAACCAACTAAGGACTTAACCTTGAACCATTGATCAGGCCTCAACAGTACAACCACATGTCTAGATTGGGATAGACTGGTGAATAATTAGCAATGTCTTGGTTGGTTCTGCTTTTGGTTGGGAGCAGCGCAAGAGGGGGCAGATGGAGGCGAAACCTTAGCGAAAGCGAGGCGAGTCAAGACAGAACTTTGTAAAAGCCTTGTCACGTACTCTAGACTGCTTACCCAAGGTAGTGGCGGTGGCATAGATATATAGAACAAACTAGAGAAATTCGTGTCTTGTGGGTCAAAATTGTACAACCTCTGCAGAGTGTAAAACTATTGAATAGCCGTGTCCCGATTCTACGGACATGCACGGTGATTTCACGCAAGGGGTAGAGCAGATTTGAAAATGTTGGAATGGTGTGGTCGAATCTTGTAGTTGGTTGATGGTTGGGTAGTGAGCAGGTGTTCACTATTTGTTTCAAAGAAAGTTGCTTACTTATGTATTACTCTTTTAAATTATGCTTTGCAATCTACTTATCGTATTCTTGTCAAATGTTGCCGCAAAATAGCCATAAAGCTATCCTTGCCAAGCCTTGCGTAAATATTACTTGCATACAATTCACTATGACTTGCTGAGTACATTCAAAGTACTCATGGCCTTGCGCCCTCTGTTTAAATCAGCAGAGGAAGGTGAACCAGTGAACTCAGAGTTTTATGAAGAAGATTACTTTGAAGACTTTGCGAATTAGGTCGCGTCCTTCACTCGATTGCCGGTGGGCATATTGGGTGACCTCCACCAGAAGTTGTGTTTCCGCTGCAAGCTCTCTTTTGTTGCTTAGCCCTGTGTGGCGAACCGTTGTAAGACTTGACCATAAGGTCTCTTTTGGTTAATAATATTAATTTGTCTGCTTCATCTTTTGTTTGGTTGTGTGGTTATGATTGCACCAATGTTGCAACTGTGTGAGCTAGCTACTGATCATGGGACTAGTTCAGAATACACAGAGGGTCCTGGGGTTGCATACCCAGGGTCCCGACAGCGGTGGTATCAGAGCCATATCGGCTGTAGGACGTAACCATAGTTAGCATGGTCGTTTAGTCAAGACTTCAAAAAAAAATAATAATTTATTTTCTAAATCAAACCAACAGTTAACTTGAGTAGTATTCTCCTCTCATCTTACTCTAGTCTTCCTCACCTTATGCTAATCTCTCCTTATTCCATTCTCTAGTCCGACTTCTTATCTTTTCTGAACTTGGTTCTGAATGTAAAATGACCCTTTTATCTCGATAATCTCTATAGAATCGAGCTTTGCTTGAAGTCGCCCACCTTCATAAGATAGATTAGTAGTAGTTACCATTTTCATTTGATGTCGTTTAGGATTTGTGGCTTGAGTGTTGTTGCCTCTTGTAGCTTTCCGGCTATTGTTAGTGGGTTAAACCGACTTTCCCCAATTAGGTTGTCCGTCTTTCGCCCTTGTCCGGCTCGCCTTTGTGCTTTTCCCTCTTTCCTATTATGCTTTCTTCCCCTCATCTATTAAACCTGAGAAGATCCGTGCAGATGGTTCAGACCCGCAACTCGGCAAGTCAAGAAGAACAAGTGGACCCCATTACGCCACCAACCCCGGCCCAAGCAAAGCAGATCGGGGTTTGGGGCAGTTCATGGCAAAGACAGCGCAATTGATGAATGCAATGATGCAGAACATGAACCAGATGATGGCTCAACAGAATCAGACGGCTGCAAAGTCCTTGTATGTCGATGCTGCACACCTCAGGGTTCAAAGAGAAGCTGCGGGTGAGCCAATGCTTCATATCTTCGATTCGTGCATTCTCGCCGTCCGGGTGTACAATAGTGGCTTGCCGAAAACTGCTCAAGTCAACACCGCACGGACCTTCACGAATGGTGCCAACACCGTAATGCACTTTCAATGTAGTGGGTACATGCATGACTTATTGTATGGCTGCAAATATTTCCAATATTGCAACTAGTCAGATTGCAACGCACGATATGCAAGTTCTGCTACATTATGATTTACATTTCTAAGGCCCTTCGCCTATCGTCCACAACTACACGACAGCATGATCATTCATTACCTACGGTAGAGGCCACAATGAACGTGCAGTACGATATTTACATTCAACATCAAAACTGAGCTATTCCATAGCAGGCATTATCCGATTCAGACACTAACTTGTAATCCGAAATGCTATAGGTGACGTTCCAGTTTTCTACAGAGCTATACATATTACCTAAGTCAATTAGTTCATACTAATTAACTTCTACTAATTAGTTTATAAAATAATTCATCCTCCTTATGCGCTCGGTCACGCATTATTCACCCAATAATAGTCGGCCACGCATGCAACCACATAACTGCAATACTTCTCACAAACAGCACTAATACTCCCTCACAGACTATTTTTTTTCTAACTAAAGTTTCTTATCGCGGCTACTTACATACAAATCAACAACATTTCGATTTTCTACTTTTTTTTTCTCTAACTAAAATTTTATACGAGTACTACTTACACTACAATTTGTACTAAATAAACTATTTACCTACTACAAAATAAAACAAACTTACCTCGCAGATGCTGTTTTCCTCTCCTCCCCCTCTATTTTTCCTCTCCTCTCCCTCTATTTTCCTCTCCTCTCTCTCTATTTTTCCTCTCCTCTCCCTCTTTTCTCCCCTCTCCCCATGAGCGCTGGATCCAAATGTTTCATCTCTCCTTCTCGGTCGTGCGGAGACCATGATTTCTTATATAGGCATCGATCGCTTGGGCCGTTGGCGAACTATCACTACTACAAAGCAGGCTATAGTAGGCGCCCCATCACAGAGCGATTCCTTTGGAACCGTCTATGTTGGGTCTGTCGGACTTCGGTTGGCGCCGCCCTGCTTCGCTTCTCGAGGCCTATCACGAGCGGTTCTTATTTAGAACCAAATGCGCGATAATCATTATCACTGAGCGGTTCATTAATAGAACCGCTCAGGAATTATCCTGAGCGGTTCTATTCACAAACCGTGCAGTGATAATCGACCAATCACGAGCGATTCTCAATAAGAACGAAATGCAGGATAGTACCGAGCGGTTACGAATAAGAACCGCTCGTGATAATTAGTTATCGCGAGCGGTTCTGGTAAGAACCGCTTGTGATATCTGCTATCCTCTGCCGCCGCCTGCTGCCGCTCGCCAAGACCGCGCTGGAGGCCTGTGTCACGATGGTTCTTTAATAGAACTGTGCAGTGAATGATCCTGAGCAGTTCTATTAAAAATAAATGCATGATAGGTGCTATCACGAGCGGTTCTTAACAAGAACAATCTCTCGATTGTTGGGCGAAGCGAAAATTTGAACCTAATGGGCGGCTGCCGAAACTCGCTTTATATAACCTCCATCTCCTCCTCTGCGGTCTCTCCTCCTCCATCTCCTCCTCTGCCATTTCTCCTTCTCTGCTATTTCTCCTCCTCACACCTTGCGCCGCGGCCTCCGCCGAGCTTGTCGCCTGCGGCCTCCGCCGAGCTTGTCGCCCGCGACCTCCTCCAACTCGTCCCGGCCTCATCGTCACCGGCCTCATCCGAACCATCACCTCCGGCCTCCTCCACCTCGCCCCGACCTCGTCGTCACTGGCCTCCCACGACCTCATCGCCTTGGCCTCCTCCACTGCCGCCCGACCTCGTCGTCCTTGGCCTCCCACGACCTCGTCGCCCGCCGGCCTCCTCCACCGTCGCCCGGCCTCCCACGACCTCTCTCTCTACTCCCCTTTTGCTTTGTGATGTGGATTCTTGAGTTGATGCTCTTGTGATGTGGGTGATGCTCTTGTGATGTGTGTAGCTCATGTTGGGTTATTTGGTTTGGGCAAAAATATGGATGGTAGATCGCGCACCGTTCGGTAAAATCATCATAACTTTTGCATACGAACTCCGATTGCGACGTTCTTTGGCTCGTTGGAAAGCTAACGAAAAGCTCAATCCGAAAATCCATAAGTCAAGGTCAAATTCTCTTGAGGTCTCGAAAAAGTGAAAACCCCAAAAAAGGTCGTTTAGGGCCTCTAAACGGCCTCCAAGTTTTAGCGGCCGTTTTGGTTTTTTGCCGCGAAAAAGGCTATCACGAGCGGTTCTAAACAAGAACCGTCGGTGAAAATTCATCACGAGCGGTTGAATAAGCAAATGCGTGATAATCTCTTCCTGCAGCAGTTTTTGATGAAACCGTGCGTGATATTCTCGGATCCGAGCGGTTTTTATGAAAACCGTCGTGATAATAGCCTTCCTGAGCGGTTTCAACAAAAACCGTGCGTGATAGTGCGTATCACGAGCGGTTTTGAACCGTGCGTGATAACTTCTGTTATCACAGACCAACAAATATAGGCGGTTCGAAATGCGTGATGACGATTCCAACAAATGCGTGATAAGGCTTCTGTAGTAGTGTGTGGTCGCTCTACGGTTCGCGGCGCAATAATGACGCCTAGCGGTTCAGCGCCGCGCCATAAATGCCGAACGGTTGGGCGATAGGACTCGATCGCCCTAATGGTGGAAGCGGCGGATCGATCGCCTAATCGTTCGGCGATGACGGCTATTTCTGTAAAAAAAAAAAGAACGCTGGAATATTTTTGTAATTTCTAATAAAAAATAGATTATTTTAAAAAAAAATCCTCTTTCTTCCCCCATGCACCATCTATAGCCGCCATCGCCTATAGCCTCCATGCGCCAGTAGCCGTCGGCCTGCCGTGTGACCTCTGCCCAAGCGCGTATGCGCTAGGGCACCCGCCTGCGAGAAGCCGCCTGCCCGTGCATGCGACGCCCGTGTGCGAGCGTCGATCCTCACGTCGTCCAGCCGCTTGCAAGCCTGCTGCAGCGCACCAGCCCGCGCGTGTTAGCTTCCGCGTCTGCCGCCTGCTCGCGTGTGATCGTTGCCCGCGCGCGCGTTTGCGAATCCTGGCCGTGCACGCTAGCATCTACTCGGCCGCTGCCCGTTCGGCCCGCGTCCCGTTTTCTCGCGTCGATGTTGGCCAACGCGTGGAGTCTGCCTTGTTGCTTCGGCCGTCACCCTTGTTGCGTTTGCATGTTCATGTGCCTCGGCTTTTCTTATTGCCATACGATGTTTTGGTGCTGCTGCTAGCTATTAGATATTTTGCTTCATGTGTTGAGTTGAGCAGTAGAGAGAGAGAGATTAGAAGGGAGTAGGCAGCAGCTGCATTTATGTGGTGTTGCTAGGTGATCAACAGCAAGAGGAAAGGGACAGAAGGAGCAAAAAAAAAAGGGAAGAAGGGCAGGTTTTCACAGAAAATTTGTGATCTTTAGTGGTAACAGTCTGAAACCCTTTAGGTGACCCTAATTTAGTCGCTGTTTAATCTGTGGATCGCTTTGCTTAGGGAAAGATTAATTTTTCCAGTTGGTAAAAATCGTTTAGTAGATTGGTTTAGTCTGTTGTTCTGTTGTACTATTTTTTTTATGGGTAGTATAGAGGCATAATTTGAGAGGTTTATCTACTAGAGAGTTGTACCAAATTTCGATAGCTTTCGGTAGAATTTTTTATTCATGTCAATCCGATGCATAGATTGTGAGATATGAATTTTATAGTTTTGCTGTCCGATAGAGTTTGTCGTGTGTTGATAGTCTCTAGTAATTAGTAGATTGAAAATAGTAGGTTGGTTAATATGGGAATTTGGTCAACATAAATGTTGTAGATAAGTTCTTAAGGTTTCCAAAAAGTCCTGGTTGGTTGAATTTGGAGTTCAGATGAATAAGTTAGAGACGTTTTACTACTGGGACATCGGGTAGTTCGTCCGGTAGATTTGAGTTAATTCGGTCGGTTTGGCGTAAGCATGCGAGATCGATTAGTGTGACTGATTGATGCTATGATGATGTGATTTTGATGATATTTTTGAGTGTGTGTTATTATGTTATTACTTGCTTGTTCAGGGACTATGGTCTCATGCACCGTGTCACAATTTCGTCATCCAGCTTCGAAAGGCTAAGAGGCAAGTACATGGTAGAGTGGTGAACAACGAGTTGTTCACCATTATCATTGATACTACTTATCATGTTATTTATTATGCTTTCGTCAAGCTTATTTTTATGCATGATATTGATGACATTGAGTGAATGAGATTATGATATTGAGTTAGTGAGAATGAGATATTGAGTTAATGTGATGAACTATGTTGATGAATAATTGAAGATGTTGCATCATTTACATTCATCATGACAGGAGTTGTACGAGCCAGGTTGGTGAGAAAGTCATGTAACTATTCCGGTGAGGTCGGTGAGAAAGATACATGACTAGTCCGGAGTGCTCTAGATAAAATCCTACTTTGGTGGGGACTTCACGGGAGTGAATGATAGAGTGTGTCATCGACGGGTGAACACTCCGCTATATCGGTATCAGCTGATAAGATGCATATGAGCATGATCATGATGGTGCATTCACATATATAAGTAAACTGTTACATTGTGCAACTTTACCTATATAGAATATGGCTTGTTTGTTTGAGTATGAGAATGGCATTAAATAGATAGATGAGGATGATGACCTTGATTATGGTTGATAAACTGTTGTTTATGGCTTTATTATGTATTTGCTGAGTTTTGGACTCATTCTTGCTCTATTGTTATTTTTAGGTGACCGCTGATGACGTTTCACTCGGGAAGGGCTAGCGCATTTGGAATCACAACCCACACCCAATTACTTGATTCATTGGACATGAGACATTTTCATTATAGCATGATGATTTGTATTTAGGACATGATGGTGTTGAATAACCTTAGATAAAAAGTCAGAGTTGATTGTTCATTCAATAGACTGAATCGATGGGTTTGCGTTAATCTTGGTTTATTACCTTGCTATGCTCCGAGGAAATTATCTATGGTTGTCATATTATTATGCTTGTGTTATTGTGACTCGTGGACGAGTTTCATCGTTTATACGCTTGCTGTAATTTACTATAAAATGATGTTAAAATTGATAGTTAGTGAAGTTAGTGGCATTCTGAGCTCCATGTTGGGCCAGGGTGTTACAGGTACTGAGGAGGCTATGGTGACTTGCGTGAACGGTCGGGTAAAGCAACTCATACGACCACTACGTAGCGTCTCCAGGGTCCACCATATTGAAAATTCAGTGCATATATTGTAAATACTTCGAAACATATACAAAAATTAATAGGAAACGACGTATCTAATTAATTCAATTATTGCACGATTAGCGACACATACGAAACTGATCTGCACACAACTGTATCGACATATAAATTTTTAGAGGTATCTTGCCGTGTACAGATGGAAAGTAAAATTAAGTTCCCAATATTTTAATTAACGTCTACATACCCTATTTAGCTACTCTAGATTTTTTTTATAGAATATTTAGAGGTGCCTTCCTGTTTTTCTAGTTTGAAATGTATTTTCAGCATTAACAAAATATTTACTGTGTACAAATGGAAACCAAAATTAAGTTGACAATATTATAATTATGGTCTACATACCCTATTTATTTACTCTAGAATTTTCATAGAATTTTTATAGGTACCTTGCTATTTTCCTTGTTTACAGAATATTTACCGTGCACAAATAGAAATTAAAATTAAGTTGGGATTATTTTGATTAAGCTCTACACACTCTATTTAGCTACTCTACAATTTCTATAGATTTTTTATAGGTATCGTGCTACTTTCCTTGCTTGAAAAGTGTCTCCAGCATTTACAAAATATTTACCGCGTACAAATAGAAACAAAAATTAAGTTGAAAATATTTTAGTTCAACTGTACATACCATGTGTAGTAACTTTAGATTTGTTTTACAATTTTTAGAGGTGTCTTGGTACTTTCCTAGTTTGAAAAGCATTTTTGGTATTAACAGAATATTTACCGTGCATAAATAGAAACAAAAATTAAGTTGGGATTATTTTGATTAAACTCTACATTCCCTATGTAGCCACTCAGCAATTTTTATAGATTTTTTTATAGGTATCGTGCTACTTTCTTTGTTTGAAAAGTGTCTCCAACATTTACAAAATTTTTACTGTGTACAAATGGAAATAAAAATTAAGTTGACAATATTTTAGTTCAGCTCTACATACTCTATGTAGCAACTCTAGATTTGTTTTTACAATTTTTAGATGTGTCTTGCTATTTTCCTAGTTTGAAAAGTATTTTCGGCATTAACAGAATATTTACCGTGCACAAATGGAAACCAAAATTAAGTTGGGATTATTTTGATTAAGCTCTACACACCATGTTTAGCTACTCTACAATTTTTATAGGTATCATGCTACTTTCCTTGCTTGAAAAGTGTCTCCAGCATTTACAAAATATTTACCGTGTACAAATAAAAACAAAAAAAATAAGCTCACAATATTTTAGTTCAGCTCTACATACCCTATGTAGGAACTTTGGATTTTTTTTTTACAATTTTTAGAGGTGTCTTGCTATATTCCTAGTTTGAAAATTATTTTCGGCATTAACATAATATTTACCATACACAAATGGAAACCAAAATTAAGTTGAGATTATTTTGATTAAGCTCTACATACCCTATTTAGCTACTCAGCAATTTTTATAGATTTTTTATAGGTATCGTGCTACTTTCCTTATTTGAAAAGTATCCCCAGCATTTGCAAAAATATTTATTGTGTACAAATGAAAATGAAAATTAAGTTTGCAGTATTTTAGTTCAGCTCTACATACAATATGTAGCAACTTTGATTTTTTTTATTTATAATTTTTAGAGGTGTTTTGCTATTTTCCTAGTTTAAAAAGTATTTTCGGCATTAACAGAATATTTACTGTGTATAAATGAAAACCTACAAAGTTTTTTTTTAGTATTTTTGTGGTTTTATTCTAAATCATTCGAGTATTGCACTATAAATAATATCCATACGATGAACTAAACTATACACAACTAAAATGATGTAGTGTGTCAAACTGCAATACAACTAAAATTATTTTATCCATTGAATTCTATGTTGCTATTTTTATTTGCTAATCTACAAAGTTTTGAATTTATGTACAAAGTTGTAAGAATATTTACCTGCAAAATGGACGGCCAGATCTGCTTCTCCCTCCCTCCCTCTCTCTCTCTTCCACCACAAACTGGAAGGGCTTCGCTACGTCACTTCTCCCCTCTCATCCTCTCTCTTCTATCTCTCTTCTCTTTTTTTTCCCAGAATTAAAATGGCTTTTCATCCAATTTTGAGGTTTATATAGCTAGCCTCTGTCGCTAGTTGAATTGGAGATTTGTATATTCTTGAAAGCAAATCGTCAGTCCAAATGGCGATAGGCAGGTGGAACAACGACTAGCAGTAAATGGCATCCTGTGGCTATTTCAAATGGCAACAGGTGATGAGGATATCTTTACTACTACTACATCTTCTAATTCTCCAAGTGTGCATGAGGTTGTTCGTGAGGCACCAAAAGGTCCAATCACTATAGCAAGAGCCAAGTTTCTTAATCAACAGGTGCATTTGTTTCTTAATGAGTTTCCTTGTATTGTCCATCAGAATTGGATACTACCTAAAAGCAATACTTTGTGTATTCTCAGGTTTGACAAGCTTAAATACTTTGGAACCGAGAGGGAGGAGAGGGAGGCCGGGGACGAAGTCATGAAGGTGGGCAACACATGTAGACAACTAGGGAGTCCATCAAAAGAGGATGTTCAAACAACAACAATCAGAGTTAGGTATGACAAAGAGGAGGCATGGTTGGCCAAAATGAAGGAAGAAGAAGAAGAAGAAAAGCAATATATTGATTTCATTAATTCTATCAACAAGAGAAGTAGCACTTATTTTGGTGAAAGAAAGCATGAAGAAAGAAATGCATGCGAAAGAAGGAAGAAGCGAAGGGACAAGAGGAGAACCCAACATCCCAATTTTAGTCTAAATTCAACAAAAGGAAATAGAGAAATCCGAAATTACTATTCACGGTGAGCGATGTCGAGTCGGATTCTTTGTTCACGTGAAACGATGATCCGTGTCGATTCTTGTTCATAAGCGCCTATTCTTTGAGCCTATATATTGAGGTTAGACCCCCCATTGTAACTTAAGACCGGTTTGTGCATAAGAATTGAAACATAGCTATTGCTTGTTCTTTCTAAACTAGAGTTTATCGAGGACTTTGAGAGAGAACTAGGTGATCCATTGATTAGATTCGCAATTCAAGGTCAAGTTGTCGTTCCATTGGGAATTGGGGACTTAGCGATAAATCGTTTGTGGTCTCGCGACGATCATGTATCCGGTGTGTTTTGGGCGTATTCCAAAGAGTTGAGGGTTCGTGCATTGGCGCGAGTGTTGACTAGTGACATCGTCTGCCATCATCTATCCACGGTTCCTCACCGAGAAGATCGGGCATCCCGTATCATATGGTATCGATTCTAGGTTTACTCGGTGAGAGCTATTTACCTGATTTAGATTTGTTTTACGTCCTATAGTCCATTAAACCAAAAATTACAACACAAAAATTTCCAAACCCTAGATTCAATCTGTTTTTTCTTGTGAGTTTAGTTAAGTTTTTATCCATTAGAGTTTTTATTTTAGTGCTGATCCTTGTGTTTTCTTTCCATTGCTTCATCTTTTGTGTCTACTTAAACCCAAGAAAATTGCTGGTTGCTTCCATCAATTAGCACAAAAAAAAGAGTAATTTGTATCTTCACTTCTACCTTTTCATCCTTTGAGACTAGCTTTTGATAATTGCATTAAGGGCTGCTCTTGGCATTAGTTTACACTTCTGAAATTTTTGAGACATGCAAATGAAAGGGTGAATCAAAACTTTCATTAAGCCATTGCAAAAGAAAGAGAAAAAAGCAATCGACTTGAAGAAAAAGCTACGGCTTAAAAAAGTAAAAAAAAAGACAAACCATAAATACCAATACCAAATTTTCCTTTCGGTTGCCTTAATAGCCGAAGGAGGAAGAGTTTGTTCTTGCGATTTTGAGAAAGAAAAGAGAAAAGACAAAAGGAGCTGGCCGAATTTGGGAAGAGTAAACCCTAGTCCATAATTTCAGATTGTGTCTTTAATCTCTTTGAGCAATCTTGTGCCCTTATATTCATAATCATTGTAATTGGCTAGCGTCTCTCCTAGTACTTGGCGCAAAACGAGCTTGTGCATCGCAATTTCCGATTGCTTCTCACTAGCTCATTCCTTTGTTTGCATTAAGTCACATTTATCTTTGCGTGTGCGTTCATACACTTCTCTTAAACCTTTTGGATGAGCACATAGGCAAAATACTCTAGCTTGGATCATTACTTAGCTTTACAATATCTTGAATATCAGTTTGAATAGGATATACAATTACCTTCCAAGCTCCACCTACATCCGTTTGTGTACTCCTTGCTCTTGGTTACGCTCATACATTACGGGTTGAGGTCGATTCGCGATCAAGTGTCGATTTGCCGTCCTTGATTCACTTTGGAGCAGTAAGCTTGCCTTGTGTTCGTGGCGATGAGTTGAGGCGTGAGAGAGATATTTTGTTTTACTAACACGGATATAATCTCACTTGCTATTTGTGAGTTGTTGCCATGTCGAGTCACGAGAAGGGTCCACCTAATCCAAAAACACCGATTCGTGGGCCGAGTACACTCGCTTGCACAAAATGCTACAAAAGAAACTTCATAATCGTGATACTAGTGTGTGCGATGAGCTCGGGGAAGTTAAGACTGGATTGAACAACCTCAGGGAGGAGGTTACGCAGCTGCGTATGGACATCAACAAAAACTTCTTGGAGCTACGCGCCATGTTCAACCACTCCAACGTGCATTGTCGTCGACACGACGACACTGAGGATTTTGTTGATAAACCCAAATTTCCTATCCCTATATTTTCAGGTAGTACAAATGTGGAAGAATACCTCACTTGGGAGCTGCAAATTGATCGCTATTTCGGATGCACAACTATTCCAATGAGAGGAAGCTCTTACTTCGTCCAATAGTTTGTTGATTATGCCACACATTGGTGGGAGCGGTTTATTAAATAGCGTATGGAACGCATGCATGAATTGCCGCTTATCACCGGGAGTAGATGAAGACATTTTCGCACGCTTTGTACCTCGCCACTACAAGCGTTCCATAGTTGAAAGGTTGCGAGGTGCGACACGATTTGAAGTCCACTAGTGTGTCACATGAGAAGGCGACCGAGCATGGGACTTTTCCTTCGGTCTAGGCTTCATGTAGTGCTGCCCCATTGCTTCATGAAGAGATTGTGGTTCTTTGGTAATTGCTCCATTGATGACCCACAATCTTTGGGGGATGCGATGTATCCAAACCCATGTGAAAATGAGAGCCACATAGCCAAATTGAGTGAGAATGATAAAGAGAGTGAGCTATGTGATTCCACCATATGTGAGGTTGAGAGCATCTCAATTGAGTGTGAGAGAGATACATCAATGTAAAAAGGGAAGTAGATGATAGCCAAACCGAGGTTATTCTGAAATTAACGATTTACTCTCTACTTCTAGTGTTGTTTCTCATATTGTGCAGATTGATATTAAAGAAGAGGAGTTGAATGTTCAACAATCGGAACCATTGGAAGTAAAAGACGAGAAGATAACCACGGTTGGGGATGGAGTGCTTGCTGTCCCGTGGTCTCATGATGACGATTTGATATCTACAACACCTACAATAACTGAGGAGGACGTTAAAGGTAACAATAATGGTGTTGAATTGAATATTCATCATGCAGAGGTACGTAAGAGTGAGAACTCTCGTGTTCCTTTGAATATTCCATGTTCTGAAATTTCTTTGCTCAATTTACATAATGTGGAATTCATTACTCATAAGGAAGTTCTTACTAGAATATCTCTTGATGATTCTTTATACTATATCATGTTCGATGATCCTCGAAAGCTATCTAGTGTATTTGAGAACCTTGCTGCAGTTTCATGTTTAAAATCACTAGTTAGTCCTTATGCCTACACATATACGTTCAATTTGATTGGAGATTATGGTGTAGATAACAAATTCTATGTTTATCGAATATGCATTACCTGTGATAATCTTGCTGATTTAAACTTGCATGTTTTGCGCAAGCCATCTATTGAGCAATGTCATGGGCACTTTGAGATGGGTTTCAATACAAGAGCCTATTGTCTAGAACGTAACATGATACCTACTTGTTTATCTGCATGCGATGCAGTAGTAGTGAAGTTGTAACATGGAAGGCATTAAGAATTTTCTCCCCCAAATTTGAACAACTTGATGTAGTTAGTCCCTTTTATATCTTGTCCACGTCCTTAGAAAAGTCGAGGACAAATTTTTCTCATGGGAGGGAGAATGATGTGATTGAAAGTATCACAATGTATATATCAAATACATCCTATGGCTGCTATTCTGCTAATTATTTTGTGTATAACAATGAGAATAAGACAACAATTGATTCATACATATATCACGTACATACGTTTTTCTCTTTTCTAGTACTTTTTCTGGAAATCATCAAGTGAATGATAGGCGTACTGAGATGAATACATCACATCAATCGAATGGCTATCGTTGTACTATTCATGATTTGCAAAGCAAAAGGGCTGATAAAACGGATGACAAATACATATACCATGCATATACATTGTTTTCTTTCTCTAGCATATTTTCAGACTATCAAAAGCCGAGGACGGCTTTTCTTGAAGAAAGGGAGGATGATGAGGATATCTTTACTACTACTACCTACTACTACATCTTCTAATTCTCCAAGTGTGCATGAGGTTGTTCGTGAAGCACCAAAAGGTCCAATCACTATAGCAAGAGCCAAGTTTCTTAATCAACAGGTGCATTTGTTTCTTAATGAGTTTCCTTGTATTGTCCATCAGAATTGGATACTACCTAAAAGCAATACTTTGTGTATTCTCAGGTTTGACAAGCTTAAATACTTTGGAACCGAGAGGGAGGAGAGGGAGGCCGGGGACGAAGTCATGAAAGTGGGCAACACATGTAGACAACAAGGGAGCCCATCAAAAGAGGATGTTCAAACAACAACAATCAGAGTTAGGTATGACAAAGAGGAGGCATGGTTGGCCAAAATGAAGGAAGAAGAAGAAGAAGAAAAGCAATATATTGATTTGACCCAATTCTATCAACAAGAGAAGTAGCACTTATTTTGGTCGAAAGCAAAAGCATGAAGAAAGAAATGCATGCGAAAGAAGGAAGAAGCGAAGGGACAAGAGGAGAACCTAACATCCCAATTTTAGTCTAAATTCAATAAAAGGAAATAGAAATCCGAAATTCATTTCACGGTGAGCGATGTCGAAGTCGGATTCTTGTTCATAAGCGCCCTATTCTTTGAGCCTATATATTGAGGGTTAGACCCCCCATTGTAACTTAAGACTAGTTTATGCATAAGAAATGAAACATAGCTATTGCTTGTTCTTTCTAAACCAGAGTTCATGCGAGGACTTTGAGAGAGAACTAGGCGATCCATTGATTCGTTCTGCATTTCAAGGTCAAGCCGTCATTCCATTGGGAATTGGGGATTTGGCGATCGTCGTTTGTGGTCTCGCGACGATCATGTATCCGGTGTGTTTTTGGCGTATTCCAAAGAGTTAAGGGTTCGTGCATTGATGCGAGTGTTCAGCTAGTGACATCGTCTACTTCGCATCATCTATCCACGGTTCCTCACCGAGAAGATCGGGCATCCCCCGTATCATATGGCATCAGATTCTAGGTTTACGCAGCCTCCTCGCGTTTCCGGGGAATTTCTTCCAGTTGCGTTTCGCCGCGCGTCGCGTCCGCTCGTTGCTCTTGCGTTGCTCAGAGAGATGTCGCGCCTCGGTGTGACTCAGCTCAGGCATTTAATGCTGCTAGCTGAGCTTTCTTTTGGGCTGGTCTCAGAGCGACGTGAGGGCATTGAATGCTGTAGGCAAGCGTTGCTTGCTTATTGCTCGGCAGGCGGACGTCCGAGGTGAATCGGTAAGAAAAGCGGTGTTGCCTTGGGTCACGTGTGTCGGTTTTTCCTTTGCGTGCGGCCTCCGTTCACCGGTTCGTGCTGTCGTCGCGTGCATTCCGGTTTTCCTTCATGTGCGACCGCCTTTATTCGCTCCGTACTACAGCGCGTTAGTCCTTGCCCACTTCAAAGCCGTTCAAGGCCTGACCAATCCAGCGTGACGCGCCATCAAAATTTGTTGCTCATCTTTTGCTGTGCTGTTCTATCTCTTTTTATGTTCGCGCATGCTTACCAGTCGGCCGATGCATTCATGCTGCTGAGAGAGACGAATCGATCCAGAATGTCCCAGCGTGATGCAGCACCAAAGAGTAAAGGCCGCTTGTTCTGCCTCTTTTTGCGTTTGCGTGAGTGCACATCATCATTGTGGCGCTCGACACAAAACAAACGCTATTTTGGATCGTAGCCCATGAGTCTTTCTGTACTGTTTTCCAGAAATCTCTTTCTTCTCTTCTGAGTCCACGGCCGATTCGTTCGTGCGCAGCTATACATCTGCTTTTTCCTTTTCATTCGCCAGAGCTTGGCGTCGACCACGGGTTCTTTTCCTCGTGCTGGATTTTCCTCTCCCCTACCAGTCCTTGAGTGAGGATGCCTTTTTCGAGGGTGGTCGATTCTTGTTTTTCCCTTCATTCTTCATGGCCGAGAACCTCAAGGATGTTGTCCTCTCAGCCCAACAAAGCACAAGTGCCATTTGCTTCTCCGATTCCGTAGCCGGTTCTTGTTTTTTCCTGTTTGATTTTGTTTCGGGTTCTTTTGTTTGTGATTTTCAGGTACAAAACGACAGGGACATTTTGCTCTTCCCTGAATTCGTTCTTCACGGCCGACAACCTCAAGGATTTCGTCCTCTCCGCCCAACAGAGCATCGGTCACATTCGCTTCTCCGAATCCGCTGCCGATTCTTGTTTTTTCATGTTTCATTTTGTTTCTGGTTCTTTCGTTTGAGATTTTCAGATATTGCTTTCTTATCTCCTTAGTTCGCTTGCGATTTTTCCTTCAGCAGTTATACATCTGCTTTCCTTTATATTGGGTGGAACTGACCATCGACCACATGTGCGTTTGCTCTTCCCGGATTTCGTTCTCCCCTGCAGACAAAACGCCAGTGACGTTTTGCTCTTCCCTGATTCCGTTCTTCATGGCCGACAAGCTCAAGGATTTCGTCCTCTCTGCCCAACAGAGCAACGGTCGCATTCGCTTCTTCGAATCAGCAACGTTTTCCCTTTTCCCTGTTTGTTCTTGCTTTAGGTTCGTCCCCGTGTCTAACCATAGGAAATTGTTCAAGCATGGCATTGTCAAACACGTTATCAGGCCTTAGGTCAGTTCAATGCATCTCATATACTGTTTTACAGTGCTGGACTGATGCATACACGCTAGGGTGGCCCGATCTTCACGGCGTAGGTTGAAGAACAAAGCGAATCTTGCTAGGGACAGCGGAGATATCTAGTTGTGAGCAGTGAAAAAGGGTAACTAGCTTTAACCTGCCAAGGTTGGATGCGACCAAGTGTTGGGGAGAGACGATCCGAAGCCTTCTGGACTCCGACCCGCTTTCCAAACAATCACAGAACCACAATCCGGAACTAATCCACACAAAATGCCCGGAAGTGGAGAGCACGAATTAGGGGATCCTAGAGGAATCTCCTTGCGAATCCAAGAGAACTCACAAGAACAAAAAGGAGCAAGGCACTCAGCAGTCTTGCTGCAATTTCATATATTGGTTTGTTGAAAATATCAAAGGTACCTCCATGGATGGGAGTAGAGGGGTATATATACTAGGAACAACCCTCCTAGCTGGGTATGAACATAAGTCACGACGTTTGGAAGGTGGAAGGCCAACTGGTTGAAGCATTCAAGGAGTCTTCTCGAATTCTCGCGTGTTTGCTCAACTTCTGCGTAGTCTTTAGTAAAATAGCAATAACTCTCTCCTCAGAAGTCCAAATGACGAACCGTTTGTTGGAGGTGAAAATAGACTTGATTATCTTTCCATCCATATAGGATATGCACAGTTAAACATGCCAGGTTGGTGCACAAGCACTCAAGAAAATCTTCAGTTTTTGCGCAGCATTTATCAGCATGTGCAGCTGTTACTAAAATGACCATAACTTTCATTACACAACTCCAAATAATGCATGGTTTAAAGCGTAGGAAAATAGACTTGACAAGCTATCCAATGGTCTAGTGTATGCTGGCTGGAAATATTATAATTCATGTAGATAATGATTGCAAAACTCGTTGGTTTTCTGCACCTCCTTGTTCCTCTCCAATGCACCTGAGTTCAATCAAAGAAGAGGACATTGGAAGCACTACTAAGTTATTGAGATCTGGAATAAGTTCTAAGTTAGCATTCACCTGATCAAGTATTTGTTTAGCACATCTTCTCATGATTGGTGCTTGATATTGTTGGTCCTTGAGAATATCTTGGTCGCGGAGATGATCTTCTTCAGCGTGGTCATTGAAGGTTGGGATGTCCTCATCATCCTCCCCTCCTTGAAAAGGAGTCGTCCTCAACTCGTTTGGTCCAAAATATGAAGAGAGGTCGGATACATTGAAGGTCTCACTAACGCCATACTTACTGGGAAGATCAATCTTGTAGGCATTGTCAATAATATTTTGAACCACTTTGAAAGGGCCATCTGCTCGTGGCTGTAGTTTGCACTCGCGCTGGTCAGGGAAACGATCTTTTCTGAGATGCACCCATACCAAGTCACCTGGTTCAAACAACATCTTCTTTCTTCCCTTGTTTGCACGCCTCTCATACAGCTGGGTCATCTTCGCAATATTCTCTCTCACCTTTTGGTGAATCTTCTTGACATGTTCAAGACGTTCGCTTGCATCCAAATTGGCGCTCTGCAAAGGTAAAGGCAAAAGATCTATGGGAGCGATGGGTTTGAAACCATATGCAAGTTCAAATGGATAAACTTTAGCGGTCGAATGTACATACTGTTGTGTATGCCAATTCCACATGAGGTAGACACTCTTCCCACATCTTCAAATTTTTCTTGAGCAGCTAGAAGCAACATGGACAATGTTCGGTTCACGACTTGATTTGTCCATTCGTTTGAGGCGGGCATGTTGTGAGAACAACGACTTGGTCCCAAGCTTTCCCCACAAGGTCTTCAAAAATAGATCAAAAACTTAGTGTCTCGATGCGAGACAATGGTGCGTGTACGCCATGTAAGCGCACAATCTCCACGAAAAACAATTGACAATATGTGAAGCATCATCGCTCTTATGACATGGAATAAAGTGAGCCATCTTGCTAAACCTATCAACCACAACAAAAATTGAGTCCCTCCCCCTCTTTGTCCGAGGTAAACCAAGAACAAAATCCATTGAAATATCCTCCCATGGAACATTAGGAATATGTAAAGGAATGTACAAGCCATGAGGGTTCAAATGGGACTTAGCTTTATGGCATGTCTCACATCGCAATATATATCTTTCAACATCGCGCCTCAACTTTGGCCAAAAGAAATGGTCAGCCAACACACTCTCTGTTTTCTTGGCACCAAAATGGCCCATAAGTCCGCCAGAATGAGCTTCCTGCAAAAGCAATAGGCGAACAGAGCAATCTGGAATGCATAGCTTATTAGCGCGAAATAAAAAACCATCATGCAAATGAAACTTGTCCCAGCCCTTTCCATTACCACATTTGGAAAATGGTTCAGAAAAATATGAGTCATGAACATATAATTCTTTGATACTTTCTAACCCAAGAACTTTAGCATCAAGTTGAGAAAGTAAAGCATGACGTCTAGACAAGGCATCAGCTACAACATTATCCTTCCCTTTCTTGTACTTGACAATGTAGGGAAAAGATTCAATGAATTCACTCCATTTTGCATGCCGTCAATTCAGTTTTAGTTGACTCTTAAGATGTTTCAAAGATTCATGGTCTGAGTGTATCACAAATTCCTTAGGCCACAAGTAGTGTTGCCAAGTTTCCAAAGCTCTCATGAGGGTATACAATTCTTTATCATAAACAGAGTAATTGAGAGTTGGACCACTTAACTTTTCACTAAAATAAGCGATTGGCCTACCTTCCTGCATGAGTACTTCTCCAATCCCTATACCACTTGCATCACATTCAATTTCAAAAGTCTTACTAAAATCTGGGAGTGCAAGGAGTGGTGCTGATGTTAACTTAGCTTTCAGCTCTTCAAATGCCTTCTCTTGTGTCTCACCCCATTGAAAAGGTACTACTTTCTTTGTCAATTCGTTGATTGGGGCAGAAATGGTACTGAAATCCTTCACAAACCTACGATAAAAACCAGCAAGGCCAAGGAAGCTCCTCACTTGGCTCACATTTTGTGGAGGTAACCAATCATGAACAGCCTTTATCTTCTCCTCATCCACCTCCACTCCTTGACCTGAAACAACAAAGCCAAGAAAAACTACCTTGTCGGTGCAAAAGGTGCACTTGGCAAGGTTAGCGTACAACTTTTCCTTTCTCAAGACACATAGCACACTTTCTAGATGTTCAATATGTTCTTCAAGAGACTTCTTTGTAAATTAAGATATCATCAAGTAAAAACAACAAATTTACCAATAAAAGCTCTAAGCACATGATTCATCAATATCATGAAAGTGCTTGGTGCATTTGTCAATCCAAACGGCATGACCAACCGTTCATACAACCCAAATTTTGTTTTGAATGCAGTTTTCCACTCATCACCCTCTCTCATTCGAATTTGGTGGTAGCCGCTTCACAAATCAATCTTAGAAAAGATGGTTGAACCACTAAGCTCATCAAGCATGTCATCAAGTCTAGGTATTGGATGTCTATACCTTACTGTTATGTTATTAATGGCTCGGCAATCTACACACATTCTCCATGATCCATCTTTCTTTGGGACTAAAAGAACTGGTACAGCACAGGGTGAGAGACTTTCCTTTACATACCCTTTGTCGAGTAGATCTTGAACTTGGCGTTGAATTTCTTTGGTCTCCTCTGGATTTGTGCGGTATGCTGGTCGGTTAGGAAGTGGGGCGCCAGGAACAAGGTCAATTTGATGTTCAATGCCTCTTTTTGGTGGCAGCCCCGATGGTACTTCGTTAGGAAATACCTCATCGTAACCCTGTAAGAGATTCAACACAACACTCGGTAAAGTAGAGGGTAAGTCGTTAGTTGATAAAAGGTTTTCCTTGTACAGGAGTACAAAGAACATGACATTGGGTTCTCTCAATTCTTTTATATCCCTTTCCTAGCCATCATTCTTGATCCTCTTTTCCCCATGTCTTGGTATTTTCTTGTTTGTGGAGTTTTATTTGGTTTTGGTTTCATTAAGCTCACTATGTTTGTGGTCCTCACTCAAGTGTTTCTCACTCTCTCATTGTTTCTTTTTCAGTTCATCCGCCATTATCTCCTCCGGTGTTAAAGGAAGCAAAGTGATCGCCCCTTTATACATAAAAACAAGCGTATTGGCTCGGCAACTAATCTGAACATCACGATCATATAACCAAAGGTCGCCCCAAAAGTAACTGGCATGCTTGCATTGGAACAACATCACACTCCACCTGATCTTGGTATTTTCCAATTGAGAATTGGACGGTCACAATATTGTTCACTCACAGTGCTCCACAATCATTGAGCCATTGCATCTTATATGGGGCAGGATAACGTTGTTGTTTTAGTCCCAATCGTTCTACCAATTCTAGACTTGCAATGTTATTACAACTGCCATTATCAACAATAATGTTGCATACCTTGCTCTTGATGGTGCCTCGAGTGTGAAATAGGTTATGTCGCTGACCATTTTCTCCTTTCACAACATTAACATTAAGCACACGTCGAGAGATAAAACAATTGTTGTCTCCATCATCAGCGGGAATACCGTCATCATCTGATGCTTCTTCAAGTAGCCCATCCTCCTCTGGCTCACTCTCAGATTCCCATTCTCCTTGTTCATTAACAAGCATATTTCTTCTACTAGGGCACTCAGAGGCAATGTGCCCACGCCCTTGGCACTTATGGCACTTAATTTCGCGGCTGCGAGATGAGGATGCTGCTGTCGATGTGGCAGATGATGCTCCTATTTTTCCAATAGTGTGTCGATTATCTTAGTGTCCTGCAGGTGAAGAAGCCGACGAGGGTGTAGGCTTGGCAGCAGGAGTAGATGGAGCGTCTCGGCGAGAGCACCTTGAGAACGACTACCGGCAGAGGATGTACTTTACATTGGCGGCGCCATGGAGTCAAAAAAACGGTTCCCAAATAGTGACCACGTCCTTCTTGTCGGATCTTTCTCTCCGTGCGCATAGCACGGGCAATAAGATCTTGCAGATTGTTATAAGGAAACATCTCAACAAAACACGAAATATCATCATTTAGACCATGCAAAAATCTTGCCATCGGGATTGACATCCTCTCTAATTCGATCGGATCAAGAGTAATTCCATTTCTTTATAGTACTCATCCACCGTTTTAGACCCTTGTCTTAACACTTGCAACCTATTGCGAAGGTCACACTGGTAGCTTGAAGGCACAAAGCGCCTTCTCATCACTTCTTCATTTCAGCCCAAGTATTGATAAAACACGCATGATTGTAGGTGATTTTGTTGCATTTGATTCCACCAAGTGAGAGCATAACCTGAGAATTCAACTGAGGCAAAGTTTACCCGCCTTTGATCGGAGAGATTATGGACACGAAAAATCTGATCACATTGCTCTTCCTAATCAAGATAAGCATCAGGGTCTTCTATTCCCTTGAATTTAGGGACGCTCAACTTGATCCGAGCAATATTATCCAGATCATCCCTTTCACAGCGACCTCGAGGTTGTCCTCCCTCACCATGGGCAACACCACGATGTGGGGGTGGTTGCTGTCCGTAGCCATCATGATCTGCAAAAGCTTCGTCGTAGTCATCATATTCTTCTCCATACTTGCAACCGTCATGCACTTATTGGTCGTTGAAGTGCACACGGGGGCCAAAACCACGACCGTGAGCACCTCCCCCATGCTGCAGAATATGTGCAGCTGCGCCTCTGCCACGATGGGCACCACCCCTTCGTTCATCACCCCGACCAAGATCTTGCTGGTCATGGAAGCCATCATTAGCAGTAGCTCCCACTGAGTTCTCATCAGCGACTTCGCCATGATCAACAGCAGGGTTAGGTTGATGTAGACCCCCTCCACCAGCGGCGGGAAGACGCTCATTGAGCATCTATCCCATGGCCTGAACCAGATCACGTAGTTGTTGTATCTCGGCTCGTGTGACTGGTTGTTTATTTCCTTCATGATTTTCCCCATGTACACTTGAGTTGGATCCTGCCATGTTAGCGAACAAAAGTGGAGTAGGTAATATTTGTGGAATCACACAACCTCACCTCTTACTCACCAATGTTCTTATGCGTTCTCAATGGACAGCAAGAGTGCAAGAGTGGCAGTACCTTGGATGTGGTCAAGCGATTGAAAGGACACGAATCAAGACATCCAGCTTCAGGTTTTAGGGGGGTTTGGTGGGCTAAACAAAGAGGGTTATAGTACTAGAATCAAGTGCCATAAACCACGCAATGGATACGTGAATGTCATCGGTCCAAAACACCGAAAAATTCAGAGCATAAATCTGAAACTTGCAATTTGACAACTGTAACACAATCCTTCGTTTTATTCTTATATTTTTTTCTTTTTTTTGTTCTTTTTCTTTTCTTTTCTCTCCTTTTCTTTTTTTCTTCTTTTTTTTGACACTAAACAACAAGCTCAACAACTAAAAAAAAATACGGTGCAAGATATCGATGGTGACTAAAAACAAGATGAGCACGAACGGCACAAGATTAATAGTACTAAACAATGGCTTGGTATTTTTTTTGTGGGTGATTTGTGTACTCTAGGAAGGGAACAAAATAACAAGAACACACAATGGAACGCAGGATTAATATATGGATGGCGAAACCTACCATGTCAACGAAAGCTCTGATACCATATGATGCGTACACGCTAGGGGTGGCCCGATCTTCACAGCGTAGGTTGAAGAACAAAGCGAATCTTCCTAGGGACAGCGGAGATATCTAGTTGTGAGCAATGAAAAAGGATAACTAGTTTTAACCTTCCAAGGTTGGATGCGACCAAGTGTTGGGGAGAGACAATCTGGAGCCTTCTGGACTACGACCCGCTTTCCAAACAATCATAGAACCACAATCCGGAACTAATCCACACAAAACACCCGGAAGTGGAGAGCACGAATTAGGGGATCCCAGAGGAATCTCCTTGCGAATCCAAGAGAACTCACAAGAACAAAAAGGAGCAAGGCACTCATGAGCAGTCTTGCTGCAATTTCATATATTGGTTTGTTGAAAATATCAAAGGTACCTCCATGGATGGAAGTAGAGGGGTATATATACTAGGAACAACCCTCCTAGCTGGGTATGAACATAAGTCACCACGTTTGGAAGGTGGAAGGCCAACTGGTTGAAGCATTCAAGGAGTCTTCTCGAATTCTCGCGTGTCTGCTCAACCGTGGGTCTTTAGTAAAATAGCAATAACTCTCTCCTCGAAGTCCAAATGACGAACCGTTTGTTAGAGGTGAAAATAGACTTGATTATATTTCCATCCATATAGGATATGCACAGCTAAACATGCCAGGTTGGTGCACAAGCACTCAAGAAGTCTTGATTTTCGCGTAGCATTTATCGACATGTGCATTTGTTACTAAAATGACCATAACTTTCATTACACAACTCCAAATAATGCATGGTTTGAAGCGTAGGAAAATAGACTTGACAAGCTATCCAATGGTCTGGTGTATGCTGGCTGGAAATATTATAATTCATGTAGATAATGATTGCAAAACTCGTTGGTTTTCTGGACCTCCTTGTTCCTCTCCAATGCACCTGAGTTCAATCAAAGAAGAGGACATTGGAAGCACTACTAAGTTATTGAGATTTGGAATAAGTTCTAAGTTAGCGTTCACCTGATCAAGTATTTGTTTAGCACGTCTTCTCATGATTGGTCCTTGAGAATATCTTGGTCGCGGAGATGATCTTCTTCAGCGTGGTCATTGAAGGTTGGGATGTCCTCATCATGGACTCTCCAGTTACAAATGTGCAAATGTTATCTATCACTTTTCTTATGATGCAACCAGATGCCAATAAAATAAAAATGTCCCCCTCGTTGTAAATTTCCAGGTTTCTAATAAGCCAGTTAGGTTTTTCTGAAAAAAGACCACTTGCAGGTTGAGACTAAAAAAAACTTACAAAGTATGCTTTCTGAATATTAAGTATGGCCTCTAATTAAAAAAAGATCAATCCTTGCGTTTTTAGTGCACATGTAGCATGTAATCACCGTTACGATTCTTAGCAATTGGCAACATACTTCTTTTTGTTCAAACCAGCTTATCAGTGTTGTTAGGATTTCTTGGTTACTTCAACTGCAGTCATTAAACACGTTATATTACTCTACATATTATATTGATCTGCTCAAACATTTGAATACGGCCCTAGGTTTTTAGTTTTGCTAAAATCCCTTTTATACATTGCCATCTTTACTTACACACCCGTTCGTGTACTAACGAATTTTACTTATTGCGCTTTCGCTGTAATCGGTATTAAACAAATCTCTACAGAACCAAAAAAACCAACACATTTACACTTTACAAATATTTCGCATAGCACAGGCCAGTTTCGAAACAGTGAAAAGTAGTGGTGCATGTTACATCCATTGTATATCTGCATTGCATGCACCCACAAAAAAGAGTTTTTTCATTGTAGACAAAAAACGTTGTACAGATACTCGACTAAACAAAACCAATAGTTTACATCACATTATCTTACCACTGCTATATGAAATACTTACCATTGCTACATTTAAGACCGACCTTATTTTGCAGGACATTTAACATGTCTATCCCCTCGGTGCTACTGTTGTGATATAAGCCTTTTGCTCCAAGACCACTCTTCAAGAAAAGCGACTCCACTTAAGTTATTTTGTTTGCTGCTACGCCCTTTTGCTGTCTATAACCGTGCATGTCTTACAATAGCGTGGTGGTTTATACGACAAGTCTCAGACTACTACTCTGTTATAACTATGCTAGGCCAAAAAAATTGTTACCCATGTAATATGGGTTCATCTTAATTTTTAAGGGACCATGCTTCTATATAGTATGAACTACCTAACAGTTCTGTATATAATTAAGATCATGCTATGATTGTATATAACCACTGTGAAAAATCCTCTTCAGCTTTTCATTAGGCAACATCTTTCTGGATATTATGCTGGTACTAACCGCTTTGTTTGCACGACATTATAACATAACATATGATTGTGTTCATAACGATCTATGGTCATAGACGCGGCAACGCGTGCATTACCACCTAGTATCTTTAATGACTCTTGATGGTAGCAAGCTATTAGTCTAGAATCTTCAATCTAAAGGTAGGGTACCTATGCACTTTATTCATGAGTTATTAATATAAATCAGTGCATCTTTCTGAAAAAAAGGCCAATCTATTAAAACTTTGACAACAAATATAGACAAAAAAAATTTAAATTTGTTATATAAAAAATTATACTAATAGATTTGTCATTAAAAGTACTTCTATATTATTATATTTCAATAATTTTTGCTAGCATATATTAAGAAAGTTTAATGATCATAGAGTCACATTGGACATCATGTCGATGCCCAAAATGACAAGTAGAAAGGACGGAAGGTAGTACTTCGGGCTTTCTGCAGCTTATACTATAATATTTGAGGGTTGTGTAAAATTTAATATAGAATTATGGGATTTTCGTTTTTATAGGATTTTATATATTCTGATTTTAGATGAACCAAAAGGAAACAGAGAACCTTTTTTTAGAGGGATAAAAAGGAGAGAACCTGTGTAGGTGGCCCATTAGCCAGCAGGTTTGTGCTGGGCCGAGCCCATAACCTCTCCTATAAAAGCCCTTCCAAGCACCCTGATCCCGTCCGAAACCCTAACCCCACCCGCGCCGTCGTCCCCGAGCACCCACACCAACCCGAGAGGGAGGGAGTGGAGAAGCCAAAGCAAATCAGAGAGAAACATGGCGGCGGCGGCGGTTTACGGTGCGGGCGGGGCGATGAAGGGCGGGAAGCTTGGGATGGAGGAGGCACGGGACCTGCAGCTCAACCGCATCCGCATCACCCTCTCCTCCAAGAACGTGAAGAACCTCGAGAAGGGTAATGCATTTTCCTTAGCTTCTTTCGTTGCTTGAGATCAGATCAAGTTTGCAAAGATCCAAACCTGAGGTCGTGTTTTCGGGTTGCAGTGTGCGCCGATCTGGTGAAGGGCGCCAAGGACAAGCAGCTGCGCGTCAAGGGCCCCGTCAGGATCCCCACCAAGGTGCTCCACATCACCACCCGCAAGTCTCCCTGCGGAGAAGGTATTGATCACTGACAACAACTACTGCTACTACTAGACGGCATGGCAAATGATTACATTCCTTGATTGCTGTACGGTAGAGCTTGTTGGTTGGAATGGTGATAGTTTGTGTGATAATATGATGATTGGACAAGCACCCATTTGTTCTTTATGTTTGTGGTAGGTTTGTTTCATGGTCATTCGGTCGTTATTAGGTGTTTTGAAAATGGCTTGGTGTTGCCAGCTGCTGGTACTTGGATGAGTAAAGTAGTTTCTAGGTGGCAACTAGTGGCCTTAATCACCGTTAACTGGGCTAATTTCATATCGAGATTTGTACTGGTTTCTTAGTATAGCCTGCTTATCGAGACTATTACTGGTTTGTTTGCTAATTAAGGTTGTTCTGTAACATTCGTTTGCTGCTGGCTGCTAGTATTTTCGCTTCCTGGTATTTGACTATGTATTGCTTGTTACTTGTTAGATTTGTGTAAGCAAAGGTCCCGAGTTAAATTAATACCACCTCTGGTAACTGGAGTGTGACCATCAGAAACATGTAGTTAAACCATTTGAATTTTGACCAACATGTTTGTGAAATATTTGTAATTTGCTGTAACACCCTGGCCCAACGTTAAGCATGGAATGCTACTGAGTACCAATTTAAACAATATATTACGACAATTTCCAGCAAGCATATAAAGAATAAAACCTGTCTACATGTCACAGTAAAACACTATGTTTTTTGGCATAATTGTTTCCTTGCTTTTGGACTTTCTTGGGGAATGCTTTTTTTTTTTACTTTTAAGCTTCCTTTCTGTAAATGAACTTCAGCTCAGCCTGCACTGACAATATGGAGATGCTAATTGTGATAGCTGAGCCCAGCAAAATTACTAATATCGGATGCAAGTTGTTTGACTCCAAACATGTATAGCTACTGTCGACAAAAACCTTCATATGAATTGATTTCAGGTGTTAATTTACCAATCCTTTTTGCGTTCTTTCTTGATCAGGAACAAACACATGGGATCGGTTTGAGTTCCGCATCCACAAGAGGGTGATTGACCTCATCAGCTCCCCAGATGTTGTGAAGCAGATCACCTCCATCACGATTGAGCCGGGTGTTGAGGTCGAGGTGACGATCGCCGACATGTAATGCCAAATTAGCAGTACCGTAGGCTGTCGTATTTTTCGCCTGGAGCCCGGTTCCTATTGCCACGCTTGTAACGGACATCCAAGTGGTTTAGTGTTCTGATCTTATATATGTGCGGATGTTATGAATCTTTTGTGTAAGAGGTGCAACTTCGCAGTTTTGCTTCAACCATCAAATTTTGTTTTGATTAAATTGTTGGGTGCTGTCATTTTTCATGAGATGCATTTTGTTTAGGATGACAATCGGGTACGGCTAAATCTCACTCGTGCCCATGCTTGTGAAAAATTCCATGTCCGGCGCTCGTGCCCGCGACGGGTGGACTTAGTAGCATGTGGGCATGCTGGTATGCCCGCCAACGAGCAGAACATGGAGATGGGGACGGGAGACAACTAATCGGCGGCAGCCACGCTTGGTGGTGGCATCCTCGGCTAGGGCGACCGAGATCTTCTCCTCCACCCTGTCCGTGTAGCTGTCGGGATCTTCACCGTGTGGGCTGGGCGGCGGCGTCCTCGGCTAGGGCGGTCAAGGTGTCTAGCTGCGACGGAGTCCTCTTCTACAGATCCTCTCTTCTATAGATCCTCTACTAGGGCGACCGGGATCTCCTCCACCCCGTCCACGTAGCCGTCGGGATCTTCTCCACCGTGTGGCCTCTAAGATATCATCCTCCAATGCTCCTCACCCACGAAATTGTCGGGATCTCCTCCGCTCCTCGCCCACGCTATCACGGAGGGATGCGAGAGCAGCAGAAGGACGCGCAGAGAAATGCAGCAACGGCGGAGGGATGCGTAGCGCAGGCTCTAGATGCGGGAGCGGTGCGGATGGACTAGATGCAGGAGCGCGCGGAGAGGTGCGACGCGACGCGGAGGGATGCGCAACGAGAGATGCGGGAGGGATCGGGGATGGTGGCCTGGGTTTGTTCGTTAAGGGCCCACCTGTCAGTGGTTATTTCGCAGGTAGCCAGGCACAACAGGCACGGGGGCTCTACCCGTGCCCACGCCTGTTTGCCTGCCGGGCAAAGTTTTGCTCCTAGGAACGTGTCCGTAGGCACTGGAATATACCGATCTCTATTAAGGTTTTTGCCTGCGAGTAGTTGAGTTATCGGGTAAGATTGACACAGTATTGTGCTAAGGATAAATTAGATATTTTGCATACCTTCTCTCTTCAGCGTGCTGAGATAATATTATTTTAATTGCTGCAATGTGTGATAGCAAATGCCAACATTTTTAGAGTGCCTTCTACTCAAACCACGATTTTAAAGTCTCATGGCAAATGTCAATATTCTACGATATCTTGTAGCTAATTCTGCCTTCTTTTTATGCTAGCCAACAAAGATGTAGGGAATTAGTCAGTGTTATTAGGAGTGAAAACGGATCGGATAGTTTCCGACCAATCCGGACGTAAACGGATTCGGATTATCTCGGATCAGACTTTTCTCGGATAATTTTCGGATTGGAAACGAATTCGGTTTTTTTTTGTCAGAAACGGAAACGAATACGGTAGGCATGCTATCCGACGGATACGGATTATCCAGATATCCAGATTTTGGCCCAAAAAGGATTTCGGCCAAAAAGAGAAAAGGAGATTTTAATTGATTTCCGAATTTTAGAAAATGCAACAAATCAAATAGCCTTTTAGAAAATAGCAAATAGAGTTAAAAAATTCTAGAAAAAATCACAGAAATTCCTTGAATTATTTCGAACTTAATAAAATTAATTCCAACTTAAAGTTAGTTTTTATTTTTGCACATAAATTATTTTAATTTCTAAAAAATAGGAAAAACACTTTTAAAATCCGTAAAATTCAAGAAATTAATTAAAATATCCTATTTCACTTTAAATCCAATAAAATCCTAGAAAACTCAATAATTTTTTTGACATTAAAACTAGGAAATTATTTATTATTTTTCTTTGTAACCAAGAAAACTCTTTTAAATATCGAAAACCCAATAAAATAATAACTTTATTAATTTTATTTTTGGTAACATACTTTGGGATGCTACAGTCATTTGCGTATAGATTAACCATCTAGCCTGATCAATGTTAGTGTGAACTAAGTTTTATGTATGTGATGAACTAAGTGTGAATGCGTGATGACTTGTGATTTTGTGAGTTATGACTTATGAGCTAAATATGGTAAACTAAGTGTTATGTTTGTGATAAACTAGTTAATGCAACTTGCTAGTGCCAATATTATGTGCGGTTACTGAAAATATGAACAATTCATGAATGTTTGCATCAAATAAACTAGTTAGATGTTTTCGTTAATTTCTAGCATACAATTTAAGGGGTTTTCATGTTCCGAAAAATATCCGTGATCGTATTCATTTCGATTTGTATTCGCTCCATATTCGTATTCGATATTATTCATATCTGTATTCGTATCCAGTGTATTCATATACGTATTCGGATCCAGGAAAAAAAATATGACAGAGCCATTATCCGTCCGTATCCGATCCGTTTTCACCCCTAAGTGTTATCAAGTGCTTGATAACTATGCGGCAAAACAATTTGTATTGTTGTTGAGTATTGCTTAATATTTAGGAAAAAAATTATAGTCCATAGAAATGTGATACGTTGGGGGCAAAATGACTAGAGTATCTCCAAAGATGGGATGTTCCAACCGACCCCACTCCGACATGTATATGTAGGAGTTTTTGGTTAAATTAGCATATTTTTATTTATAATAGCAAAAGTAGCCCTGACTCGCACGAAAATACAAAAATGGCATCATGGTAGGCACCTGCCGCGCTTCCAGTCCGCAGCAGGAACGTGATTGCCCGCGGTAGGCACGTGTGCATGCCATCCTCCCACGATTGGAAGTGCGATAGGCGGCTTCCGTGGACTCAGAGTGCGGTAGGAGACACGTGTCTCTTGCCAATTCTACCATGATGCCAATCTTGACATTTCGAACAGAAGAGGTTACATTTGCTATTTCATTTCCCCTTCTCCAAGTGGGGGAGCAGCGTCAATCCCTTATCTTGTGTACGTGGGGGCCTATGGTAGGGTTGAACAATATATTGCGAGAGCATTTTTGTATGTGTGCTGCCATTTTCTCCCATGGTGTCACACATGCTGTAACATTTGGCAGTGTTTTACCCAAAAAAAATTACGCATTTGAAATTGTTTAAAATTTTAAAACTTTTTATTGCACTTCGTTGATGTCCGAATTTCTCTGCTGTTATTTGAAACCTCAACCCTAGAAATAGGAATAGGAATTGAAATCTTAAAACAAATTAAAAATTCAAATCTAAATTAAATTGTTAAATCAAGAATTGAAATTCAAACCGAAGTTTAGAGGAAAAGAAAAAGGAAAATAAAATAAAACTCCAAAGGTTCAGTCTAGCCAAAAACCACCCGACCCAGCACCTCCCTTTCTTTTCTCTTTGTCTTTCTTTTTTGCTTTTTGCTTTTTCCTCTCTTTTCTCTTTTCTTTCATTTCCTTTCCCCTTTTCCCTTCCCAGGCCCACCTGCCAGCTCCTCTTTCTCCCTTCCTTCTCCTCTGTTCCCCTCGCCACTCGACAGCTATGGTGTTCGTTCGGTATTTTTGGTAAATACGGTATATAAGGTAAATATGGTACTGTTAGTTCGGTAAATACGATATTTTTAAAAATACGGTTCGGTATCAGTAAATCTCAATTTATGTCGGTACGGTATCGAAAAATACCATATTTACCAAAGTTGACGCGTATTTGCGAACGAGTAACGACGCTGCGACAAGCGGCAAGTGTCGAGCCGGCCTCCCGGCCAGCCCCCAGTAGCCTAGCGGCAGCCGACACCAGACCAGCAGTGCCATGATGTTGGCTATTGCAGTGTTGGCATTGCGGGCTTACTGCTGCAATGCAAGTGCATGCAACATGCATAATTGCACATGCCACATGCACTCACGCGTCCAGCGCTCAGTTGCAAGCCTGCAACCTGCAAGTGCATGCACCACAATGCAACATGCCAACATGCACATTCAATGGCAATATAGAAAGTGAAGCAAGCAATCAAGCTCACAAGTCACAACAATACAGAAAGTTAGAAATTTATGAAGCAGAAAATGAATCACTAAGGTTAAGTGGCTAAGTGCAACAACAATGCAACACGCACATTCAACAACATATATCATTCAACAATCAACAACAACAATTTGTTCATAGTTCTAAACTTCAGTTCTACCAACAACAAAGTAACAAGCAATCAAGCTCATAGGAGCAAACAATCCAAATAGTTCTACATATTACAATCCAAAAGATTACTCATATTGCAGTCTACGTAGTCCAATTTCATAGTTCTTCAAGCATCAATCTCATAGTCCAAATCCAACAGTCCAAAAGATTACTCATATTAGAGTCTAAATAGTCCAATTTCATAGTTCTTCAAGCATCAAAGCTAAATATCAAAGTTGGATCCGAGGAGAAGATGCTTGTTGTTGGAATATTTTCCACATCTTGGCCTACCATCTCCCCGATACCTACATGACACAAAAAGAAAATAATAAGTTGAGCATTTGCAGCACTCAAATAGAAATATGATGCCTAGACTTATAGTACTTTCAAATTTAGACAAATCCGCTAGATCGGCTTCAACATTTATACGCTTTGAACCACACAACCAATCTTGTGCATATATCAAGCATTGGAGTGTTAATGGAGACAAGGAGCTTCTAAAATCATCGAGGACACAACCACTAATACTACAAGCTAATTCAGAAGCAACAATTGATATGGGGATTGCTAATATATCACAAGCCATGCGTGAAAGGATAGGAAAACGAGGTGAACTGCATTTCCACCAAGAGAGAATGTCAAAACCTTTAACATCATCTTCGGTATCTTCGGTAAGGTACTTGTCCAATTCATATTTACCACCACTAGAAACTTTCATTCTCTTGTTGTATAAAGACCTCAGTATATTTGTAAAATCAAATTTTGAATGCTTAGTACAACCACCACTAGTTTGTGATTGTGATGACGCTTGTCCATCACCTTGGTTTCCAACTTGGGAATACAAATTATTTTATTCTTTAAAAAGATCTAAGAATGCCTTATGTAGCGACCTTCTCGGAATGTACATGGAACCGACCGGATTTTTTTTGAGCTACGGTACTACCGCACGGAGGAGTGGTAGTACCGCTCGGTACATCCCGAGAGGAGGTCCGCCCAGGACCTCCCAAGAGATCTTCAAGACCTCCTGGAGGTCTTAGCCTCTATGCACTGAGCCAGTCCCAGGAACCCAAGCTAGCTCGCACAGACAAACATGGGTGTGATCAAATCCATACAACAACTGAGAAGGAAGCAAAAGATAACTTAACATATATTAATAAAGACCTTTCGGTCAAGCTTCTTACAGGGGTTTGCCCTTTGGGCTTACAACCAGGAGCACAACGCGACAGACAAAAAGAACTAACACGAGCAAATCCAACCGATCAGCCCACAGCCTATCGAGTGGAGGACGTCCCCTAGCACGCAAGGCCTCCAAAGGCCTCTTCTTCTTGGAGCTTTGAGCTCCCTGGAACCCCTTGATCTACTGATTAAAATAGAGGGTACAAGCCATGAGTACTTTTGAATGTACTCAGCAAGCCGTGGGGAAAAGCATGCAATAAAAATTCATGAAGGGCTTGCCAAAAGAGAGCTATATGGTTAGTTGCGAAAAGCAATATTTGACAGCAAGTAATAATAGTAGATTGAAAAGCTCAAGTTGAAAGCATATTACATAAATACATTTGTTTGAAAGGAGGGAGTGAGCACCAGCTCACTTCCAAAGCCACTTGGGGGAGGTCTGGTCGCACCCATGACCAGGACCTCTCCCAAGACCACTCTGGAGCACCAACTCCAGAGCTCCAAAAGACCACTCGTGGGAGGTCTGGTTGCACCCACGACCAGGACCTCAACCACGACCACTCTGGAGCACCAACTCTAGAGCTCCACAACCAGCCCCTGGAGCACAACTCAAGCCAACCATGGCCCCTCTAAAGCCGGCCAAGGTCTCTTCAAGGCAAAGCCACGGCCTCTCGCAGAAGCGCCTAGGGACACATTTTATAAAAGTCTACCCTTTTGCACCACTTCTTCGGGAGATGTCCATAACCAAGGACCTGGCTATTCGAATAGATTTTACGCTCTATAGAGGTGTACAACTTTACCCACAATCCATGATCTCTCTAGCGGGACGGGTTCCGGAAAGACCCTTGCTCACTTAGAAGGTGGCGATCTAGAAAGCGTGGCAAGGCCTTTACAAAGCTTTGAAGCGGCTCGAAAGTCGCCGCTAAGGTTTAAATCCCCTATTTGGGTTATTGGGTGCCCCTCTTGCGCCAAACCTCAAAGACGCTCCACCACAATGAAACAAGCCACTCATTGCTAATTATTTGGCCGAGCCATCCCCATAAAATGACCTTGTGGTTGCACGGATTACCTGGATCCACATACACAAAGTTAGGTCCTTAATCCACTCAGGCAAGGCAACCTCATCCCATTGTGCACATGGCACCCCCTTTACTGCACGATCACTTGCCCGAGTGTGAAAACATTTTGGGTTCAACCCACCCCATGGACCACCCATCCCAGCACGCAAATTTTAATAAGGTGGCCTTGCACCACAATCAACACAGCTATGGCCTCAGCACCACAGCTGCTTAACGGTGGCACCAACCACAGTTCACCAGACCCACGGTTAGCAAGGCTAAGCATAAACTTACGGTCCCATGTTGGCAATATCAAGCAATACCAACTAAAAATACCCATTCTAAGGTGTTCAAGGTGATCATGACAACATGTCGGGTTCAAGTGTCCAAGGAGGCATAATGTCAAGTAGGAGAATAACTACTGCCCAAACCAGTTCTATAGAAATAGCCATGCAAGTTTAACAAATCAAAATACTTTTGTAAAATGAGATCAAGATGATCAAGGGATTCCACGACTTGCCTCTGTTGATGAGCAAAGCTTCGGTAGATTTAGCTTGATCCACGAGCTCTACAGTAAAATCAAGATCTACACGTTCGCAAAAGAAACCAAATAAGCAAAGAGACTCCAAGAAATCTAAAGAACTTACTTAAAGCAAAAAGAGAGGAGGTCCACTGAGAGGAGGAGGTCCGGGAGGGAGGTCCCAGGAGAGGGAGGTCTAGACCCAAGGAGGTCCGAACCAGAGGAGCTTGGAGAGCTCACCAGAACCGAAAGAGTTGGGAGAAGAGGTTGAGTGAAGAACAGAGAGGAAATGGATGCCCCTGGTGCTCTATTTATAGAGGACAGAAAATAGGAGCACCACAAAAAGGGAGCGACCAGGTTCAAGGTATTTGGTACAAAAGGTACACTGCTAGCAAGTACAACAAAGCACTAAAACAGTCAAAAGAGGTGACAAAAAGTAGAAATAAGTACAAAGGAAAGGACAACATTTTAATGTGACTTCAACCCACATCAAATGCACTTAAGAAACTGAGGCGGAGGAAATCGAGAAAACAAGCAGGACAGTCAAAGGAACTGTTTGAGAACAGGAGGGGGTCTTGTGAGAGTCAAAGGAGGTCCCGAAGGGGGAGGAGGTCCTGAGAACAAAGAAAAGGTCTCGAGGAGATCCTGAAGACAAGGAGGTCTAGAGGAGGTCCTAAAGACTTCAAGGAGGTCTTGAGGACAGGAGGTCCTAAAGACTGCAAGGAGGTTGTGACCACAAAGGCCTAAACACAAAGAGAAGGTCTAGACCACAAGGGTCTGAACACAAAAAGAAGGTTTGATCCTACGAGGAGGTCCAAACACAGGAGAGGTCTAGGCCAGAGAGGTCTCAACGCAAAAGGGGACCCTCAAAGGAGATCTAGGCCTCAGGGAAGGCCTAAACCACAAGGAGATCTAAATCTCACGGAAGGTCTAAATTACAAGGAGATCTAAACCTCAAAGGAGGTCTAAATCACAAAGAGAGAAAGTCTCAAGGAGGTTCCTGACCAAAGGGAAAAACCGTGACCTAGTGGATGGTCCTGGCAAAAGACCAAGGGGAGGTCCGGAGGACAAAAGGGGACCTACGGGCAAGGGGGTCTGGAGGCCAAGGTTAACCAAGGGGGTGGTCTTTGCAAAAAGACCAACAAGGACCAAGAGGGAGGTCTTTGCAAAAAGACCAAAAGGATGGTCTGTGCAAAGTGACCTAGAGGGAGGTCTTTGCAAAAAGGGTTAACAAAGGAGGTCACATCCAAAAGGGGAGGTTGTGGCCTAAAAGGGGAGGTCTTGACCATAGGAGATGATCTGGACCAGGAGGGTGGTCTTTGCAAAAAGACTAGCAAAGATCAAGGAGGGAGGTTTTTTCAAAAAGACCGCGAGGGAGCCTGAGGAGGAGGTCTTTGCAAAAAGACCATGGGAGGTCCTGACGGCTAAGATCTAAACAAGGGGAGGTCTGAGTGGTTAAGATCTCCAAAGGGGAGGTCCTAACGGTCAGATCTAAACAAGGGGAGATCTGAGCGGTTAAGACCTCCAAAGGGTAACGGTCAGATCTAAAACAAGGGGAGGTCTGACTGGTTAAGATCTCCAAAGGGGAGGTCCTAACGGTCAAGATCTGAGCAAGGGGAGGTCCTGACAGCTAAGATCTCCAAAGGGAGGTCCTAACGGTCAAGATCTGAGCAAGGGGAGGTCCTGACGGCTAAGATCTCCAAGGGGAGGTCCTAACGGTCAAGATCTGAACAAGGGGAGGTCCTGACAGCTAAGATCTCCAAAGGGAGGTCCTAACGGTCAAGATCTGAGCAAGGGGAGGTCCTGATGGTTAAGATCTCCAAAGGGAGGTCCTAACGGTCAAGATCTGAGCAAGGGGGGGGGGTCCTGATGGCTAAGATCTCCAAGAGGAGGTCCTAATGGTCAAGATCTAAACAAGGGGAGGTCCTGACGGCTAAGATCTCCAAGGGGAGGTCCTAACGGTCAAGATCTGAGCAAGGGGAGGTCCTAAACACAAAGAGATTCAAACCAACGAAGAGGGGGTCTGGATAAAGGAAGTCCAAACAAAAGATACAGGGAAGGTCCAGAGAGCAAAGGAGGTTTGAACCTACAAAGAGGTCCAACTGAAGGAAGGTCCGGACATCAGGAGACATCCAACAAAAAGAGGAATCTAGACATAGGGAAATGTCCAGCAAGAGGAAAGTTTCTGCCGAGGAGGGAGAGAGACCTAGAGGAGGAGAAGCTAGCCCGAAGGACAAACAAGGCAAACAGAGAAAAGGGGCTAGAAGCCCGAAGGCAAGAATAACTCCAAATCAACCAAAAGGATTAATTGAAGTTTGATTAGTTCAAGTTAAACCTCCAAATTCCGAAATCTTCAAGTTAAGCTTTGAGCAAACAACAAAACCAAATGGTTATTTTATTTTGAAAAGCTTTTCAAAACTCTGGACAAACGGGACATTACACCTTATGTGCCTTGACCCATTTCTTTTCACCTTTAATTTGGCCATATGTCGAGTTGATAATATCGTGCAAATAATCAGATTGTTTGGTCCTTGTATAAACATTGAACAAAAGTAAGATTAGTTAGTGATAAAATAGCCAGATTGACCATATCTTGATAAAATACACAAAAAAGGAAAAAGCTTGCACCTAGGATCAAGCATAGCAGCAATAAAAATTAAACCATTCATCTTCTCAGGACCCCCAATACTTATCGTATTTTTTCTTCATGTTAGTAGCCATGTGTTTGAAGATATCATCATCGTCATCATCCTCACACTGACTCAAATTGAATAATAAATAATTAACACCAGCAATATCTTCAAAGAAAGTGTTGGAAGTAACATACTTAGTGCCAGAAACTTTTTCTGTAAGGTCGAAGAAATGTTTTAGAAACAACTTGAATTCATTTGCAAACACCCAATCATCATGTTTTGGAACCCATTCATAGCCAATTCTGTCTTGTAGGAGGGGTCCTGAAGTTCAAGCCTTTCCAATGCCTTCTCAAAACCCACGACACTCTCTAACATAAGATATGTTGAGTTCTATCAAGTGCACACGTCAAGAGACACCAAACCTTTTTCTTCTACCTTGCTGATTTGCACACATTTCTTGAAGTTATTCATTCATGCAGGGGAGCTTCTCACATATTTGATAGCACTACAGATACGAGAAATAGAAGGAGCCATTGTCTTGAACCCATCTTGCACCACAAGATTCATAATATGAGCTACACATCTCATGTGAAGATGACTACCTTTTACAAAAGTAACGCTACGATTTGACAAAGAACTCCTCATGTAGCCTATAGCACCATCATTTGAACTAGCATTATCTGTAGTGATAGTGCACACATTCTCAATACCCCACTCAAGTAAGCATTTATCTAGTGCTTTCCCGATGTCTTTACCTTTGTGGCTGTCTACCAAACAGAAGTTAAGGATTTTTTTTTAAGTTGCCAATTGCTATCAATGTAGTGTGCGGTGAGAACCATGCAATTTGGAAGAGTTAAAGATGTCCATGTGTCAGTTGTGAGGCTAACTGTTTGATGAGAATCCTTAAAATATTTCTTTAGCTTTGCTTTCTCATCTTCATAAAGGTGTACAACATCTCTGTACATTGTTATCCTAGATGGAACTTTGAACAGAGGACAAGCTTTGGAAATGAAGTCCTTAAAACCTTCTTTTTCTGGAAATATAAAAGGCAGCTCATCTATAATTATCATACGAGTAAATGCTGCTCTAACTTCTTTAGCATTGTATTGCCAAGGAACTACACAACTACTTCCATCTATAATTACCATGCGAGTAAATGCTGCCCTAACTTCTTCAGCATTGTATTGCCAAGGAACTACACAACTACTTCCATCTACACTACGTTGGTAGCTTAGTCGAGTTTGATTCTTACTCCTATCATGATGCATCTTACAATATTTTGCATGAGAGACCAGTGAGGAGGTACCATTCTTTTGCGAATCACATTTGAGCACCCGAGGGCAATAGTTGCTCTTAGCCTTGTTCTGGTCATCTTCAATTCATGTGAAGTGGCTCCATATCTCCGATCTGGAACTTATTTCTTTCTTGCTAGTGTTCAGGACTTGATTGGGTCCAACATCTTCATCACTGCCCATGTTAAATGACCCAACAACAGGAAGTATCTCTATGTCATCATACTCAGACATCTGAAATTGCCCAAAGAACAAATAAAATAGCAATTAGCAATTGACAGTGAAAGATTGACAAGGAAAGTATGATCCCATATCATCATCACATCAAATAAAAGTAGTAATTAGCAATTGGCAGTGAAAGATTAACAAGGAAATTTACATTGCACAATCCTATTGACTCCGTTGTTGGTAAAAATCGCCTTCAATTCAAACTTCACTCCCAGTTCCAGTGCAACCCTAAATCCCTCGATCTACTAAAAACCTACAACCATCTGGGCATCAGGCATCAAGGCATCAAACCATGCAAAATTGCAAATGAGATGCAGGGGAGGTTAGAGCCTTAGAGGTGGAAGTTACCTTGGATTGAACCGGGGGAGGTCAAAGCCTCAGAGTCAGAGGTGGCTCTCAAGTTGCAATGGAGATGCAGGGGAGGGGAGGCACGTGCGCCATCATGGCGGTCCGTGGAGGTGGATGTGGCCAGCGGAGGCACGCCGATGCAGGGGATCTAAGGCACCCGAGCTGTGGCATGGCACTACGTGGAGGTGGAGGACTGGAGACTAGAGAGGGCAGCGGCACGCGGACGCAGGCACGCAGCGCCGGCTGGTGTCTGGAGACTGGAGCTTGGACACGGTGTGTCCATGGTTGGCCGTGGCGCTGTGCCATGCAGCAGTGCGGGACTGGCAGAGGCAGAGCCGTGGAGGCGTAGGGGCCAGAGAGAGAGCCGCCACTCGCCAGATGAGATGGGGAATTGGGGACTAGGGTTAGGAGAGAGCGGCACAGGATGAGAGAATGAGAGAGATGGCCAACCAGATGGGGAAATGGGGCTGTTGGCGCTAGGTTGTCTGTCTGGTGGATGGGTCGAGCGCGGAGCACCCGAGCCAGAGCTATGCACATAGAGACGATAGAGTGGTTACGATGATTTTGGTTTGTTCGGTTTTTAGTCGGTTTTTACCCAAAAAACCGAACTCCCAGAAAACTAGATTTCTGTAAACCATACCAAATATCGGTCAAACCGAATTGACCTTTATGGTTCGGTATTTTTGGTACGGTATGAAAATGAACAACCCTAGGTGCAAGTATGACATCTTCCCCTTACAATTGCTCCCGCGAGAAGAAGCCCTGGGCTACCAATGGGCGATACTGTCCTCAAGTGTGGAGATCCTCCATCGTGCCTCCAATAGCTCACGGGTCACACAATGGAGGTATCCATCGAGTGATCTCACCAAGCCAGTGAGGTGCAGGTGTGGGGTGATGAAGTAAATGCCCACCACCTGGTAGGTATGTTCCTTCCTATCCCACGAATGTGCGGGGAAATAGTAGAACATATCCTGCGACTTGGGCAAGTCGTGGCGGAGGCATACGATGGCGTCGTAGGCCGCATTGTAGAGCAACATGAGGGCGCATGAGCCTCGCCCATAGTAGCGGAAGGAAGGGTCTCCAACATGCCGTCCTTGGACAAGTACGTATGTGAGGTACTCGGTGGACGCTGTGCTGGAGGGCGTGCTGAAAATGGTGTATAGTGGTGTGTGAGGATAGCGAATACGTTCCAACGTCACCCATAAGGTGTGCTGAAATGTACCCTCCTCAAACACACTTGTCTGATACTACAACTCCCAATTGGTGGTCATCTACAATTTTTGAAAAAGGTAAGAGTTAGTGATCATTTCTATAACATAATGAGAGGTGAAGATAAGAAATGACACTAAGAAAAGAGAAGGGTGTAGCAACATGTTATCATTCATTTTCTATAATATTTTTGCTAGTATTCTAAGGCTCATTTTCAGGTTATACTACCCTTTGGTCTACATGTATAATTAAAACTCCATAACACCCAATCAAAACACCACAAAACAAGGTAGCAAGGGTTAATAGAATAATAAGACAAATCATTTTCAGTACATACCCTAGTTCTAATTTTTTTTTTGTAAAGAGCCATCTACATTGGTGGTTTCATTAGTTTGAAGCAGGCTTTCAAAATACCTCTTTGTATTATGTTTCAGGGACTTTTCTAAAGTATTTTGGTTCTATTTTAATGATTTAAATGTGGCAAAAAACTTTTACTTTCAGAGAGCACATCTCCTTCCAAAACAAGAGTTATTTGAGAGAAGATGAGAAGAGATGACCAAAGAATGACTTAGATGAGAGGAGAATGCTAAGAGAGGTAGGATTAGCAGAAACTCATAAAATTTTCACAACTATTTTCATGGTTAAAATAAATTGCATTTTGAAAACCAAATCCTAAACTAACGGTCATTCTAACTAAGGCTTGACTTATAGTTAGTATGGCTTTAATACCAACGCTGTCGGACCTCAGGCTTTGAATGCCTGAAGTCCTCGTGTGTGTACCGTACTAGTCCTATGATTAGTGGCTAGTACACACATCCACAAAATTCATAATCACATCCGTACACAATATACATACAACATAAAACAAATATAGGACATTAAACCTAAACGTTTACATGACAAGTTTATATTACAAGACTGTCTGGCCAAATTAAGACACAAGTAGTGAATTAAATAGTGGAACCATAGCAATTAAACCCAAAATGTCCAGCGCCCATCCATACCCTCTGGCAACCGACAAGGACAAGACCCTAGCAAGATTCATCCCCGTACCCTCTGGTACAGGGAGCGAAGAAAGCGTCGTCTGGAATCGGCTCATCCCCATACTCTGATCAACAATTTAAGCAAGATTGAGTACATTTTGTACTCATCAAGACTTGTAGTGTATCACAACATAATTATAAATGCAAGGCTATCAAAGGATAAGGCTCTACACTACAAGTTATTTTCAGCATTTAGCAAGTTTTATTTGCAATATCGGTATGCAATAATTTGCAACGGAAATTTTAAAGAGCGATTGACAGATAATGAAATAACAAGTATGTAACTTAACAATAGTAAATTCACAATCCTCCTCAATTGTGATCATCAATTTATTCTCAGCCATAGACATGACAGTCACACCAACCAACCATCCCAACATTTTCCAACAAACTGTTTTTGCAAAGGTAGAGACTATATCCGGCGAAATGACACTTAGCACTCTCATGACTGCGAGTACGGCTATTTAAATAGATTTACACTCTGCAGAGGTATACAACTTTACCCACATGATACGAGGTCTCTATTTTGTTTCGCATCCATCGATACCACCACACACATCATTATAGTATGCAGTCTAGAGTTCATAACGAGGCCTTTACATCAATTAGTTCTAACCTTGCACTAGCGTGGCGAAGGAAACAACCTCACTTCACCTGGGTACACCCTGTCTCAGTGAGGTATTCACCGTTTTATTGAAAGGCTTTGGTCCCAATGCCTCGGTGAAGGGAGCCCCTTCGAGCAAACCTACCCGGATATGGTCGTACTGCTGCAGCCTACCAACATGCAAGGCTAATCCTAAATGACTTAATTAGCTAAGGCTATCCCATAACTAGCACATGTGGTTGTACGCTTAGGCTTAGGTTGGATACACCAGCGTTCTGTTTTTAATCGGCCTAGGCAGGGATCTCCCTTATCTACTTGCGAGATACACCTTTCACACTTCTGAGTTCATAATATAACTCGCCCGCGTCAAGGACTTAAACTTCATACAAATTAACAGAGGTAGCCCCTCTGGTCCAACATTTCAAAATCTCCCAAATCCATACACAATTTGCATCAAGTGTTCAAATTTAGTGAAAACTAGAGCCCGACTAAGCATCTATTCGCTAATTATTGTCGAAATACCCAAATTGACATCATGTAATGTTTAAACTATGTCCTAAAGGCTACAACAATAAGGATATCAACATCTCAAGGAGGATCATGCATACAATAGAAATTTTACTACCGTTATCCACAAATATAGCAATTTTAGCAAAACATACATGCGTGCATAATAGATTTTGCAACACAAAGTAAAATAGTTAAAATAATAGGATCAATATGGTCAAAGGAGGTGCTTGCCTTGCTCGGTTGTTCAGAGAATGTGGTCGCTTGATCATCAAATATTTCGTTCGTGTTTCCGACGTCTATTCAAAAGGGCCGATAACAAATCACAAATAGTAAAATCAATTCAACAGCAACAAAATCCAAATATTTTTGCATATTTAGACAAAGCGTGATTTTTAGATGAATTTAGAAAAAAAGATTCATTCCACTTGGAGTCATATGCAAAATCCTAAAAATAATAAAAGGGTGTAACATTCCCATTTTTTGAAGTTTCAAAACCTTTTTAAGTACTTTATTCCCTTAGAAAAATTTCAACAATTTTATTTGAATTTAATAAAGCTTAAATGGGAATTTCAAGGTCAAAACAATTTAATATGATTAATCTAAACATCAATTAATTCTAAAACTATTTTATTTGAGCTTTTTTGTGCTTGGTAGTATTTTCTATATTTTTCTATATTTTTTTGAGTTCTTTTGCTATTTTTAATTTGCCATTTGGATTTTCTGTTATTTTCTAAAATAGAAAACCTAAATCTCAGGAAAGTCAATGGGCTGAATTCTTTCTCCGGGCCAATCTCCTTTCTCCCACCTGCCTAGTCCACTTGGGTCGTTTCGTGCACATCGCATGCCAGCCCAACCCCTCGCCGTGTGGCACACGCGTGCGCCACGCGTCCCTGGGTTCGCCTAGAGTCGCTGACAGGTCGGTCCAACCTGTCAGGCCTGTCCTCACCGTCCCCAACTCAGACTCTCTCTCTCCCTCACCGTGCCACCTATGAGACCCCCGAGGTATTTAGCTTGTAATGCTTAGTCTTCCAATTGACCCTACCATCACAAACAAAATATCCCGTGCCTCGGGACAATGTGTACCTCCCAGAAGTGTGATACACACACCCTTTTACAAAATCATGTATCAATTACATACAAGCACAGAACCAAAGCAAGAACTTAATTAAACAGTGGAAGCAAAAGCCATAAGATGGCGATAAACAAAAGCCAACCAGTTTGCCATTACCCCACAAGGCAAACTGACCGGGCCACCAGCTAGTCGTCAAAGGCGAAGTCCGTCTCACAAAAGTCAATCCCTTGGGGATCAACCTCATCTGCAACAATTAATTAAGCAAAGCAAATGAGTACAAAAATGTACTCGCAAGACTTACGTGTAGTGTAACAGCCTATACATAGCTACATGCAAGCTTAATCAATGGAGAAGACTCTAGGTTCATTTTCAGCATAAAGCAAGTTTTCATTTGCAATAATGTAATACATTTAAAGCAATTTTTTCAATCTGTTTTTAATGTTCAAATAACAGCGAGTAACAATAGATAAATGACAACAACAACCTGGAAGTGACTAACCCAATAGCCACCACAACAATAGCATGAATTACCCATTCATACCACCCACAACAAGTTTTAATTAAAAGGTTATAGTCTAGTTCTTGCACGACCTTACCAAGCATGTCTATAACCTAGGACGAGGCTATTCGAATAGTTTGAACCCTGCAGAGGTGTACCAATGTACCCACACGTCAGACCATCTTTTTGCCACTAGATTAAGCACACTTCCTTTGGTATGCCAGCACGGCTAAGTCCTACGAGACATTTCCAATGGGTTGTGCTAATTAAGAGTCGTACGTATGTGGGTTAACCCTTAGTGAAATTCCTACCCGGCTCTCACCAAGGACCCATATGAAGAGTAGGATACACCGGCCTAGCTCAAGCCGTTGCGGATGCTCCCCTCCTGTCCCATGTTGCAAATATATATATACAACGACCACCACGCGACTCATTAATTAACACCCCCCAAAGTACTTAGTCAAGAGAGGTCTCATATCCTCCTTGTGTGGTTAGCACGCAATAATCACTTGGCTTAGTAACACAAGTAACTCAGTCCTTGTGGACTTAGGCACCATTCCAGTCACACTCAAAAGATCACACCAACAACCATTGTGCCCAGGTCTGAAACAATTTTATTTTCAGTTTTTGACTTTACAAATTAACAAAGCACAAAGTGCTAGACATAATGGAATAATAAGAAGATTTGTGTGATCAAGATCATCGACTAAGTCGATGACCACTCAATTCTACCGGTAGCTAAGCATTTCTAAGCATGACACCGAAAAGACAATAAAAGAGCATAATTCAATCACTAGGCTCTAATTCACCGGAGAGATTAGTAACTTATGGTTAGTGGCAGGGGATAACAATTTAAGGGCAACCATGCAATAGGAATAGCTACCTCTAATCGGGAAAATTAACTTTGACACAAAAGCATGCATATATACAATTTGTAAACAAAGTATTAGACTTTAAAAGTAAAGGGATTAGTACGATCAAACTACTTGCCTTAATAGAGATGCTCAATCTGCTGCAGAGGATCACTCTCGTAAACAACGAACTCGTCGGCACCTAACGAAAGAACGAAAAAGAACCAATAAGAACGAAGAACACCGAAAAGACTCAAAAACCAACTTCAGCGAAAAGCCCTAAAATTTTTACAGTAGGTAGAGCATGGTTTTTAAGGAATTTAGCAATAATAACCAATTGATTTGGATCCTCAATGCAAAAGTTATGGCCAAAACAATTTTGGTCTGCTGGAAAAAGTCTAAAAAATTCATCATGGGTACTGTTCATCCGAAATTAAATTTTTGGCACAAATTTCTAGAGAGGTGTTGCACCTGAAATTTTTAGGGTAAACAAAGCACCTCATGAGATGAACAACACAATTTGATTCACCTCATTTGGAGCTAGGATGCATTTTCTATGATTTTTCAAAGACATGAAAAAGTGCATAAGTTAAATACAATTACAAAAATTTTAAAGACAATAGCATGCCTAAAACCTATTTTACAAATAATCTTACTAACAGAGGAAACCAACAAAGTTGATTTCACTCAAAAAGATGCTATAGAGAATTACTTATGCATTTTTCAAGTTAAATGAATTTTTAATGCACAAATAAAGCCTAACAGAAATTTAATCTATTACCAAATTTTTCTGGAGAAAAACTAAGCGTACAACCATTTTTGGATTAAAGCTTAGTTAAAACCAGAACTAACAAAATTTGAATCAACTGAAAAGGATTTAAAATGAAATAGTTATGCAATTTTAAAGTTTAATACCATTTTCAGTTTATAAATAAAGGCTTCGGGCTTTTCTTTAAAAACTAAACCAAAGTGGAAAAGTTTGGGCCGTTGAGATTGGATCCAATGGCCCAAACAAACTGAGCACAACACACGCACATGGACTCGCAACAGCGCTCAACAGGCCACCGTTGGATTAGATCCAACGGTCCAAATCGAAGAAAAGTTCGGATGGTCCGAACGTTCCAACGAACGTGGGCCGTTGATCTAAAGATGGACGGCTGAGATTGAAGTGATGTTTGGATGGCTGAGATTGAAGTGATGTTCGGACGGTCTGAACGTCCCAACGAATCTGAGCCGCAGATCAAGAAATGGACGGCCAAAGCTACGGGGAGGTCCGGGGGTCCGAAGGTCCCACAGATCTCGACTGTAGATCTCAACATGGACGGCTGAGGTTCGGTGGTCCAAACGTTCCAACGAATCCGGGTTGTAGATCTAGAGATGGACGGCTCACAGCGACTTGAGCCGATAGGGTGGTCTGAACATCCACCAGATCTGGGCCGTTGATCTAAATCGACTACCACGAATGAACGCAACGTAGCACTTAATACACGTGGGTTTAAGTGCGCTGGTCCACCCGATAGAGACACAAGAGCCCACTTAAAGACAATCATTAATTGCCTAACCAATGATTATCACTTAATGACCGTATCTAAGGCTTAACGACACGCACGATGCGTTTAAAGCGCGGGCCCACTTGACAGTGGTACTTGGGCCACGCACAGCGTTTAAAGCTCACGGGTGGGTGGTTCAAAGGCGCGGGCCCAATGTCAGCGGCACTGGTGCTTCACTTAGGACCGCCATTTAATACTAAGCATTGATTAACAGTGACTAACCGATGATTAGCATTAATGAACACGATCTTTGTCTTAAGCATGCCGCTACAGCGTTGTCGTGTCCGACAACGAGCCTGGGTGCATTGCACAGCTCGCCGCCGGCGATGAGGACCTCGCCAGCGCAAACCAAGGGCTGAAATGAGTTCGCAATAGCCGCGCGCACACACTGGTGGAGGTGGCGGCCACGGAGGAGGACCACACCGGCGGCTAGCCAGAGATGGGCGGCGGCGACAAGCACGGCCAAACACAAAAAGCAAAAAGGAGCTCCGCAGCGGTTCAGATAAGTAGGTGCCAAGCTTCTAGTGATTAACAAGAAGCTACCTTGGCACAGGAGAGGTCCAGAGGAGGATGGAGCAGCTCCGGCGACGGTGAAGCTTGCCGGCGCCGAGGAAGATGATGCGGAGAAGCAAGCCTGAGCAAAAAGAACAGGACCGTGTCATCAGGATAGCTTCAATATAGCTCAAGGATGGTCCCAGAGCAAGTAATTGAAACGAGGAGGGGCTTACCGGCACTGAAGAAGAAATGGGTGAACACGGCCGAGGAGATCCAAAACTCAAATTCAGGCCGCTCTTGTGAAAGCAACCCAAAATCAAGTTAGGGGATTTGATGAAGATGATGAGAGGCTCAAGGCGGAGCAAAAAGATTGTCAAAAGAACCCTTGGAGCACTAGCGTCACCGAGGAGCTCCACGGTCCAACAATGGCGGCTAAGTGCTCTCTGGTGTTTTGGAGCTAACCAACAGAGAAGGAGCAAGGCTTAAGCAAAAGGGGTGATGAAAGGAATCCAAGAAAGAGGCTGAGGGCTTTTTATAGCCGGAGGAGCTAGGGGTTAGCAAAGGCAAAGCTCACGGTGAACCTCGGTCCACGATCTGCCATGAACGAGCTGAGCAGGTGGAGTGCAGAGAAAGAAGACTTTGGGGCCGAAAGCTGGTGCGCAATTAATGCTAAGAGCCGTTGCAGGACACAATGGAGGTGACCCTACACTGCCTCCTCACTACCATGGCGCACGCGCGAGAGCGACCGAGGAAGAAGAAGAACAGATTCAAGGGGCCCCACCAGTCAGCGAAACCAGCTCAAAGCGGTTCGGCTTAAAGGAAGCAAATGGGTTGAGTCTAACCCAAAGGGTACAGGCCCAACACACTCACGGTTCGATCAAAAACGGACGGCCAGGATGGAATAAGGAGTTTGGAGGGCTCCAACGCTCCCACTTAATCATAGCGGTCTGATCAAAGATGGACGGTTGAGATTGAACGAGTCAATCGGAGAAGCCGAACGGCACAAGAAATCTAGAGCGTTTGATTGAAATCCAACGGTTCCAATCGCACGTGCCCAAGTGGCTCGAGCCCGGTGTAGCTAGTGGACTGGGCTGGACCAAGTGGCATGGCCGGTTTGAGCGGTGCGAGCGAGCGTGAAAAAGAAAGCACCGCAACGGTTGGATCTACATCCAACGGTCCAAAAGCGGTGGTGGGATCGGAGATCCGATAGCTCCAGCGAACAAGGGTTGTACGATGGCGATCCAACGACAGAGATCCAACGTGTGTTTTGGAACGGCAGGAACAGCGCGCACGCGGTTGGGTTCAACCGAGAGGGAAGGTTGGGCTCGAGTCTGACTCGAGTCCAACAGCAACTTTGACCAAGGTTTGAATTGAGCTGAAAACTTTGAGGGATTTTCAGAGGTAGCAAACTAACTCCAAAAATTCTGAAATTTTGACTAGAGGTTCCTAGCTCCAGGATAAACCTTGTATAAATTTTCTAAAGGTTTTTATGCAAAGTATTTTTCTCCAGAAATTCTTCAAAGTTTGTTCTAGGGTTTGACTAAGAGTCAAACTGGTTTGACTGCCTCTTAAAAATTATCAAATAATTTCTAAAAATTATGAAATTTTTCAGAGGTATCACATAGCATCCCTAGAACCAAGGAAAAATATTTTTAGGGGTTGAACACAAGATTCTCAACAGGGAGGTCATGACTTTAGTCAATTGGAGATTTAGGTTTTTGAATTCCACAATTCCTTTACAAGAATTACAGAAAAGTTCAAAAACAACAAGATGCAAGAAAAGTTTTGATTTCTTCTCATTTTCTTACATTTGAAACACAAACCCAGATTTGGGATGTTACACCACCGCCGTAACCGACTCGGACTCGCCTCCCAGGGCTATTTAAAGCCCCGAGGATCTCTGTTTTCCGCACCCCGAGCCGCGGTGCACTTTTTTCCCCTAGCCGCCATCGCCTGAGTCATCGTGTAACTCCCCGACCCAACACTGAGTCCGAAATACCACTAAACTACATTAACTATCAATTCTAACATCAATTAACAGTAAATTACAGCAATCATGTGAATGATAAAACCTGTCCGTGGGTCACACTAACACAAGCATAACGATGTGGCAATCATGGATGATTAATTTCTGGGAAGCATGGCAAGATAATAAACCAAGATCAAAGCAAAACCAATTGAATCAAGTCTATTGAATGAATAATCAACTCCAACCTATCAACTAAGACTAAGCAATAATATCAAGTCCTAATTATAAATCATCATGCTAATAAAGTGTCTCATGGCCAATGTTTCAAGTATTTGAATGTATGACATGGTTCCAAGTGCGCTAGCCCTTCCCATGTGCAACGTCGTCAACGGTCACCTAAAAACAACAATAGAGCAAGAGTGAGTCCACGACTCAACAAGCATAATAATAAACAATGAACAATGATTAATCAACAGTAAATGATTCCATCATTATAATACAATCTTAGTAATATGCATCATACCTTCCATCAATAAATTTCCAGGAAGTTCATCATAACTAGGACAATATATGAACGATACCAGTTCTGAAAACTACACAAAATTTCCTAACTTATTCAAGTCATCACCACATTTTAATTTTTCCATCTACTAGATGAAACTAACTCATCTTCACAACATCTCTGTAACAACCCAAAAATCCATGAAGGCAAAAAATGAGGGATTTTTAAAACTTTTTGTATAATGTCTATTGTTGTTCCGTTTGTTTGCATTTTTTAGAGTCATTTGAGGACATCTTACACCTTTTCTGCACTTGTGATTTGATTTACTATCATGTTAGGGTTTCCCTAAGTGAACATCAGGATTTTAGCTAATCTAAAATCCTGCTGCTCTGCCTCATCCCAATTCTCTCTAGTCTCCTTCCCTCTCCCTATTCCCTCTCGTGCTAGTGTGGATCAGACCAGTATTGGTCTGGCTAGCCCGCTCCCGAGTGCCCCTCTCCTATTCCTTTGACCAGCTGTTGGTCAAGCTGATGCAGCCACATCTCCCAAGGTTTTAGACCAGGCAAGGGCTTAGGCCTATGGCTGTCCATTGGCCATTAATAACCATCACCTAGGATGTCCCTCAACGGCACTGTACAACCACTCCAACCACTCCCCTTGGACAGGTTATGCGTGTGTATATGTTGCCCAAGTCCTTGTTGCCTCTTTGTTGCTTTCTTAGCCATTCCAGTGCTAACCTCATTCTCTTCTTCCTCCGAGTGAACTCGAGCTCCAAAACAAGTTCAAGCGCTCGTCTCTGTCGAGCACCACCCCATCGCAACCTTTACCATTGACGCCCATCGGGTACTCCAAGACCTCCTTGGTGGGCCATCTATCTGCTTCCAGGGAACAACCTTGAAGACCGAAGACCATCCTCCTCCCCTCAAGCTACTTGCAGCACGGAGCTCCTTCCCTTGTTGTGATCCACCCTCGCCAGTCGGCTTCGACTAACTCATTTCCCAACCTGCACCGGTAAGTTCCTAGTGGCCAGATGCATTTCCTAATTCGAGCCTCCTTGATTCTCTTTTGGATTCTCCTTGGATTCTCCTTGGATTTTCCTTTGGCCTTTCCGCTGATTCTTTTGACCTCGGATGTGTAGTCGAATAATTCTTCCATTCGACTATGCACGGTTAACACCCCCCCACGACCTCCCTCCTAGTCGTGACCTCCCATTATACAAAGACCACCCTCTAACCGCGACCTCCTACTTTACAAAGACCACCCTCTTGGCCGGAATCACCCATATAGTCATAACCACCCAGTCCACAAAGACCACCTTCGTGGTCGCGACCTCCTATTTTACCAAAACCACCCTCGTGGTCGCGACATTCCATTTTGCAAAGACCATCCTCTGGGACTTTCTGCAAAGACCTCCCCTGGTCGCGGTACTTCCATGACCTCCCACAGGTCGTACAACTCCCGCGACCTCCCAGTAGCATCTCCATTTCCCTAAAGTCTCAAATAAATAGAAACATTTGGTTTTGATGAGAGTTCAAAGCTTATTTGGAAGTTCTATATGAAACCTTCCTTGGCGTTCATCTAGACCGTCAGGACCTCTTTTGGTTCCATCTTAACTGTTGGGACCTCCCTTGCGATCGTCTTAACAGTCCAGACCTCCCCTCCACTTAGAACTAAGGGTACAGACCTCCCTTCATTTTGATCTAACGGCTAGACCTCCCTCCGCTTAGATCTAAGGGCCTAGACCTCCCCTCACCTGGATCTAACGATCCAGATCCCTCTTCGTTCAAATCTAACGATTTGGACATTTCTTCATTTAGATCTAAGGGACCAGGCTCCTGTTTGTATAGATCTAACGACCCAGACCTCTCTTCATTTAGATCAAACGGTCCAAACCTCCCTTCGTTTAGATCTAACAACCCAAGACCTCCCTTTGTTTAGATCTAACGAACCAGACCTTCCATTGCTTAGATCTAATGATTCAGATCTCTTTTCATTTAGATCCAGCAACCCAGACCTCTCTTCACTTGGATCAGAGGGTCGAGATCTCCCCTTCATCTAGATCTAATGGCCTAGACCTCCTCTTCGCTTAGATCTAAGGGTCCAAACCTCCCTTCATTTAGATCTAACGGCCTAGACCTCCCCTCGCTTGGATCTAGCGGTCCAGACCTCCCCTTGATTGGATCTAACAATCCAGACCTTCCCTCGAGTGGATCTAATGATCCAGACCTTCCCTTGATTGGATCTAATGATCCAGACCTTCCCTCGAGTGGATCTAACGATCCAGACCTCCCCTCGATTGGATCTAATGATTTTGACCTTTCCCTTGATTGGATCTAACGATCCAAACCTCCCCTCACCTGGATCTAACGATCCAGACCTCTCTTCGTAGAGATCTAATGACCCAGAACTCTCTTTGTTTGGATCTAACAGTCCAAAATAGTTCTTCGTGTAGATCTAAGAGACCAAACCTCTCTTCAATTAGATCTAATGGTACAAACCTCCTTTCGTCTAGATCTAACGGTCTAAATCTTTCTTCGTTTTAGATTCAAGGTTCCAGATCTCCCTACATTTGGATCTAACGGGTCCAGACCTCTCCTCATTTTGATCTAACGGTTCAGACCTCTCTACGATTAGATTTGAGGAATTTAGACCTCCCCCTCGTTAGATCTCCCCCTTGATCTTTTGCAAAGACCACCCTTTTGGACCACGATCTTTCCTAGTCTTAACACCCGCACGACCTCCTTGGGTCATAACACCTTCACGACCTCCCTTGGTCGTAGCGTCTCCACGACCTCCCATTTTTGTCCTTCTGTGACCAGTATTGCCTATACAACTCCCATAGCTTTGGCCACCGTAGTCGCTACTCTGACCCGCCCTAGTTGTAAGCTTTTCCACGGCTATCTTACGAATCGTAAGACCTCTCACGATTCCATTTGTAATCATAAGCTCTGTTACCACCATCACACAGTGCGCCAGATATCCCACGACCAAGATATATAGGCGTAAGCCTTCTCGCTACCATCTCCTGGTCATAAGTTCATCTAAGACCAGTCTCTAATCGATGGGCCTACAGACGTATAGGCCTGATCGATCAGAGAATCTCTCACGCCATATTTAAGGATATGGTCAGGTCATCCTATTGAGCTGTCGTTAAGTATGTTTGCTTTTATTCAAAGTGTTTTCGTCCGTTTGAATGCATTTGGATTTATTGGAGTTCCTTTGGTTACTTTCAGTTGCTCGGAAGTTCAAACATATTATACGTATTTAGCATATGGAGATATCATGGAATTGCAACCCCAACAAGTACACGATTGCCAGAGCACTGTACAGGATGATTATCAACATATTGAGCGGGAATATTATCAGGATATCGAGAAGGTCGAATATTAGGATATATAGCTTTATCAGAACATTGGCCAAGGCGAGTCAACCCTTTGATCATTTTGAGCCTACTCTTTTGCAAATTATGTTGCTTTAAATTATGAAACTGCATTGCTATGTTTTATCAAACTAAATTGGTCGAGATCATAGTTAATGCCTTAACAAATACTCGTGTATAAACTTCCAACCCTTAAACTTGGACATTATCCTTTTGTCACCCTAGACTTAATGGATTACATACTAGTTGATTGGTCTGTATCTAAGTGTCATGCTTAGCCTTGCTTAGATACGTTGTCATCAGGGCATTAAGTTGCCCAACCACAATCCTTAAAAACTTTGGAAATTGTTTTGGGCAGCAGGGCTGGGAGCCTGGCTGGTATGTTGTGGTAAAAGGATTATTTTCAAAACAAACAAAACTTGAAAACTGTTTTCGACTGGGGCGGTTGGAAGGAATGGCTGGTGTCGGGGGCACGAGAAGAGGTTGGTATGTGGATGTGCCGCCCTGGTCAAGTAAGGACCGAATCTTGTGATGACCTCTCATGCAAAAACAGTGCAACCACAAGTCTATCATAGGTACGACCTGGCCGACTAATTTGCTCGCCTCAGCGTAGATCCGCTGTTGAGATGATTGCGGGTGGATAGCTGGGGGAGAACAAAGCCAGAAAAACCGCATTGGCACAAGAGGGGGCCTCCCGAAGAGCCTAGGGAGTGGGCTCAGGGCAGTGGAAACCTTAGTGAGCAGATGGAGCACGTTGAGGTTGAGCATTGTAAAGGCCTTGTGGTAATCTCCCTTTGATTCGCATGTCCAAGGAAACATGTGTATATATCAAGGCAATTACCTCTTGTGGGTAAGGTGTGCGAACTCTGTAGAGTAAGAAAACTATCATGATAGCTGTGCTCACGGTCAAGAGCGGTGCTGAGAACTTGCTGGATATAGCTTTCGTTTTCACAAAAACCATTTGTGATGAAAAGGGAAGGCTGGGGTGAGACCCCAGGGATTTGAGAAAGGCCTGGTCGGAGACTAGTGATATATACGGGATAAACCGAGTATAGGAGGTAAGACCTCCACTAGTACTTTCAAAAAGAAAACTCATTTATGAAAACAGATTTATTAAAATTCTAAGTCTTAGGATTTACTACTACCCATCTATTTCAAACCTGGCTTTGTGCAAATAAAAGAACTCTAAAGCTCTCCTTGATTAGCCGTGCATCTATAAGAACTGCATTGTGGGTTGGCTCGCGAGTACGATTGTGTACTCAGGCTCTGCCATTTTAATCTCTTTAGACCCATGGGATAAAGACCCCTGCGACCACTACTACCCAAAGGCTGAACCGAATGGTGTTGAAGATGATGAAGCTTAGGCCGAGAACCCCAGTCGCTTGCCTATGGGCAGAGTGAATGGATCCACTTCAACTTACTTTGCTTCCACCCTCATCTTTGTTTCTGTACTCTGGCTTTTGTAAGGTTTCTACTTTCATGACTTCTTCTGTAAAACAATTGGCCTTATGGCCTATTATGAATATATGTATGTTGCTATCAGATCATGTTGTGGGTTTTGCATTATTCTGTCCCTAAGAACACTAGTCGCACCCAACACAGTCCACTCTGTGCGTAGACATACATCCTACCCCGGGTGTGGTCTACAGGACCTCCTCCCGGACATCTCTAGACCTCTCGGGACCTACCTTGAACTACTAAGGGTCTCCCAGGACATCCTTAGGATTTCCTAAGACCTCCCCTGACCTCCTTACGGATCTCCTGCGAGACCTCCCCGAGACCTCCCCTTGGACCTCCTCTAAGGCATCTCAAGACCTCATCTTGGACCTCCGTTGAGACCTCTCTAAGATTTATTCCCTAAGACCTCCAGGATCTTCGTAGGACCTCCCTGGACTTCCCCTAACCTACAGGATCTCCTTAGGAACCCCCATGACCTCCCAGACCTCCACCAGATGTCCCACGACCACCCCTAGATGATCTAAGACCACAACCAGATGTCTTACGATCACCCCTAGATGGTATAGGACCACTACTAGGAGACTCACAACCACCCCTATATGGTCTAAGGATCATTACCAGATGTCCCTAGGACCTCCCATTGGACCTCCTAAGACCACCCAGACCGCCTCACAAACTATAGGATCTTCTCCAAATCCTCTAGGAACTCCGCAGGATCTCCAAGACCTCCTAAGACCTCCCTGGACCACCTTATGAACTACCGGACCTCCTCCAGATCTTCCAAGATCTCCTCAGGACCGCCTCAACCCCTTTTTTTGTCGTAACCTCAGGACCTCCTCAAGACTTTCCCCTCTGGGACCTCCTGCACCTCTTCTGTCGTATCCTCACGACCTCCTCAGGAATTCTCCGGAACGTCTCTACAGTGATCCTTAGGACCTCCCCAGCACGTCTTTTACAGTGTTTCTTAGGACCTCCTCAGGACGTCTCTACAGTATCCCTTAAGACCTCTCCAAGACTACCATAGGACTCTCTCTCAGGACCTCTTCAAGACCTCCCTAGGATCTCCTTGGGACAACTCCAGGTTTTCCTCGGGACTTCCTCAGAACTTCTCCAGGACCTTCAGGACCACCCCGAGACCTCTCTAGAACCCCTCTGGGAACACCCCAGGACCTCCTCTGAACCTCCTCTACAACCATTTGTGATCGAACCACAACCATCAACCATTACCTGACTGTTGTCCTGCCTCGGGTTGACTATGAGTACCGATCAAGAATGAGGAACAAGAAGACTACATGGATAGTGATGAATACGGATCAAGAACCGAAGATAAAGAAGGCCAAGAACTAGGTCGCGGGCCCACAGTCGATTGCTGGTGGGCATATTGTGAGGAATTCCACACGCTGTGCTTTGGCACTTCTCCGCTGATGACTCTTCGTGTGGGTTTGGTCTGTTCGGCCACACCGCACGTCAAAAGCCGTAAGGTATGCCGTGCCTTGTTTATTATTATGTAATAATTGAACAATTTTGAGATATGTATTTTGAACCAACAATGTAACTGTGTGTGTCAGCTACTAATCTAGGGAATGACACAACTATACATAGTGGATCCCAAGCTCCAAAATTGGGGTCTGACAATCTCCCAACTACATCCAAATTCTAGACAGTGGCCTTCCCAAGGCCGCAACTTTTCGCCCGCTACTTCAATTCTAATGATCCAAACCTTCCTAGAAAGCTAACGAGATTAACAACTGAGTCATGTATTATGATGCATATTACTAAGAGTGTATTATAATGATGGTATCATTTATAGTTCATTAATCATTGTTCATTATTTATTATTATGCTTGTTGAGTCGTGGACTCACTCTTGCTCTATTGTTATTTTTAGATGACCATTAACGACGTTGCAAATGGGAAGGGCTAGCGCACTTGGAACCACGTCATACATTCAAATACTTGAAACATTGGCCATAAGACACTTTATTAGCATGATGATTTATAATTAGTACTTGATATCATTTCTTAGCCTTAGTTGATAGGTTGGAGTTGATTATTCATTCAATAGACTTTATTCGATTGGTTCTGCTTTGATCTTAGTTTATTATCTTTCCGTGCTTCCTAGGAATTAATCATCTATGATTACTATATCGTTATGCTTGTGTTAGTGTGACCCATGGATGGGTTATTTTATCATTCATATGTTTGTTGTAATTTACTGTTAATTAATGTTAAAATTGATAGTTAGTGTAGTTTAGTTGCATTCTGGGCTGAGTGTTGGGCTGGGGTGTTACACATCGTGTAGCGCCGCCACCAGCGTCGTCTTCTCCAACGCTGGCCGAACGACTCCGTCCTCGCCGTTGTCATTCCGGTGAGCCCCACCGCCGATTGTCACCATCATCAGGATCGCCTCGACGCCCTCGTCCCGAATCTGTCCTCACCATCACTAGAGTGCCACCCTAACTCCGCCGCCGATGAGCCCGAGCCATAGCCTCTGCTTCTACTTCACTGCCGTCCATCTACGTCTACCTCTGGCCGTCGTGTATACCTCACTGAGCTCGCCGTTGCCTCCACTTGCGCCGCTGTGGCCCCAATCGCTGACGACCTTGGGTTCTCGAGCCGCTGCCGCCATCGAGCTTGCATGTCAGCCATGTGTTCGTCGTGTTAGTGCCACCTCAGCCCTAGTGCTTGCGTGTCAGCCGCGTCAATGCTAAGTCAGCCGCCGCCCGCGGCTGCATCAGATCCAATCCCATCTGGACTTTGGTCCATGGTGAACCAAGTCACTGACGTGTGGACTCCACATGTCAATGCACTATGCCATAGACCCGTGAGCCATAGACCCATGGACCAAATTCTATGGACCCAGTCTATAGACCGTGGGTCCCACCTGTCAGTGTCTATTTCCTATTTTTGGAATTTTCTTTTAATTCTAAAATTTATTGCTGACGCCATGATGACGCAATATTTTGGAATGTCCTTTAGAAAGAAATTTCAAAAATCCAAAATAGTGTTTTCTTCCTCTTTTTCTTAGATTTAGATCTTTTGAGAGCCCATTCTTCCTTATACGAACTCCAATTGATCCCATTCAAGTTTCTAAATTCATATAAATTCAAGCTCTACTTTCCTATGTTTTTTTTTAATATTTGGAGTTTATTTTTACTCTATTTTGTATTTATTTTTGTTTTCACTTTCGTTTGCAAGTAGACGTTGATACTTCTGGAGTTTTCGAGGAAGGAGGAGTTGATCAAGCTCAAGACCAGTCTCAAGACTTGTTTCAAGGCAAGTTGTACCTTTGACTATGTTGAATCTAGTTTTTCAAAAATTATTGATTCAAACTATTGCATGTTATTTTAATTATTTAAATATTTTAAATATTTTGGGACTAGCTATACACCTACTTGACTATATCCATCCTGGTCATTGTATTATCATGATCTTTTTTCACCCTAGCTTGGTTAATTATTAGTTGGTATTACTATAGCGCCAACGTGGGTTGGTTAGACACAAATAGTCTACTTAGCAATGCAACGAGTTATTGATATCATTTAGACTTGCAAATCTAAACTTGACTAAGTGATTATGGAACAACTTTGTGGAAAGACTGTGTGTTGTTTGTTATCGCTAATTGATGGCATGTGTTGCACCTAACCAATAGGGTGGGAAAAGATTTAGACCGAGGCAAGTGGATGGAATTGTAATATGGTGGAGCTATGTGCATTTGGGAAAATATGAATGTGATAGTTGGTAGTAGTTTGGCAGTCTTGTCTTCGTCAATTAAGGACTTAACTTTATACGCCATTGAACTGAGCTATAACTGTACGACCACATGCCTGGTATGGGATAGGCTTAACTTAGTAAGTTACGAATTCTTGACATTGATTACTCAGGCATGTAGGTTAGATTGTGTGCTAGAGTGGAGGTATGATTCTGTCTGTGTGGTGAGTCACATTTATGAGCAGTTCGCTGTGTCCAGGTCCAACGATGTGCGATGGACAAACCATCTGTGTCAGGGGCAGACCCAGGATAAAATTTTAGGTAGGGCGAGTCGCAAGCATTGACCAAAGACCCCTGGTTGCCTTGTCTCGCCGGCTCACTGCGCACCCCGCGCCCGATGGCCCTGGTTAACACTTGACTTGATAAGCCCCCCGTCGGCCTTGCCAACTCGCCAACATAAATAGTTGAACAATGAACACTATGATGAACACATTTCCTTCTCACAATAACAGATTGACAGTACGAGAAATTGTCAATTGACACAATATGAATTGTGCCCCCAACGGCTAAGGAAGAAGCCACCAAACCCTAGACGAGCAACACAACCAAATGTGAATCACACCTCCGAAATTCCTAAAACAGTATGAATAATGAACCCCAAAGAGGAGGGCAAGCTCCATTTGGACACGAAACTTAGCACCCAACCCGCCGCCCACGCACGGCGCACAACCTGAGCCAACACCACAGTAGCGTCGGCGGTGTGAACAGGACTCAGAGTCCTACGGGTGATGCAGAGATGCCAGTGTGGCCGTGATCCTGGGACAGCATAAAAAAAACCTCTGCGCCGCGCGTGCTGCTGTGAAATTTAGCGCAAAATTGCGATGGAGAAGGAGGTGAGGAGGAGGAGAGGGAACTCACGGCGTCATAGGTGGAGCAGTTGGCGAGAAGGGCTCCCTGGTTGCTGGAGACTAGAGCGGTCGAGCGGAGGAGATATTTTGTGGGGGAAGCTGAGAAGGGGAAGGGCATTTGATTGAGGTGGGAGGTTGCGCACCGTGCGTGTTTGTTTCCAGAACAGCCCAAGGGAGACGAGGGAGTCTGGGACTCTGGGAGTTGTGCCATTGCCTTAGCCTGGGAGAGGGGTGTCCACGCCAGAGGGGAGCTCGGGCGGTCGCCCGAGCATGCCCGAAGGGAGGGTCCGCCCCTATCTGTGTGGAGTTTTGGTGCCGGCAGTATGCACAACGGGAGTGTCAATTATTGAGATGAAGTTTCGGAAGGTGTTGTTATGATTGGTGATAGCTACACTGGTTATATCTTATTGGTAAAGCGTACAACATCTGTAGAGTGTTAACAATCTATTCGAATAGCCACGTTCGTGGTCATGGATATGCTCGGAGATTACACACGAGGGGTAGATTTTCATAAAAAACAAGTGGGAATGGGGATAGCTGTGTGGTTTAACTCATGTGGCTATGCGAAAGAAATTGGTTAGGCTGTGTGGTTGTCGTGAAAATACATGTTAAACTATTATTGTTTATTTGTTTTAAATTACATTTTTATCTATGATTTGTATTCAAATGCAAATGTTGCTTTTTACAAAATAACCATAGAAGTCATTTCCTTGAAATAAGCCATCATCTATAATTACATTATGTGGTACAACTTGCTGGGTACTCGGAGTACTCATTCTTGCTGCAATCATTCAGCTGAAGTGGAGGAGTCTTCGCCTACTTTTGAGGAGGAGTTTATCGAGGAGCTTGATCGCTAGGTCTTGATTCCAATCGGTTGCCTGTGACAAGTTGATGGATTCCCGCTGTAGCTGTTTCCGTTCCGTTGCCATTTCTTTACTTAGTGCTCAGCCCTGCGTGGCTTAATAAGTGTAAACTTGACCATAAGGTTAGAACAATTTTTTATTAATAAAATTAGTCATTTATCCTTATATTCACCCTGTGTGGAATGATATTCATCTATATTGACACTGTGTACACTAGAGTGATCCTAGACTAGTGCATTATACACAGAGGGTCCAGTTTTGCATATTTGGGTCCCGACAAAGGGTGGCGTTGAAAGCATATTTTCTGAAATTTACGCTTTTCAGCAAAGAGTATATTTCCTTTATACTGAAGATGGTTTTTCTAGTTTTACATTTTCTGAAAATTATTTTCTTACATGTGGGCCCTATTGTTAGTCTCTCATATTTTAATTTATTGATTTTTATTTACAAAAACAGTGGCGGTCCCACATGTTAGTGACTCATTTACTAAACACGTTTAAAATTAGATTTTCGATTATCTTTTCAACCGGTCCCACTTGTTAGTGACTCAATACACTTAATCACTGTCATTAGCGTTAATCAAATCCTAAATGCGAGTGGGCCCACTATCAGTGAGAGAGAGGGAAGAAAGAATAGGACGCGCACGATCGAGCGCAATGGCGAGCTCGCCAGCAGTGAACAGCGTGATGAACAACGACGTTGAACGACGGAATGGGAAGAGGGTAGCATAGCGAAGCTATGGGTGTTGGTGGTGACAAGGGAGATGGCCAGAGGCAACGTCACGACAGCGAGGAGCGACGGAGTGCCTTGGGTCTACGATGGGCTTCGCGTAGGAGGCATCCCCCGGGCTAAAGGTTGGGCATGCTGGATTCAGTGAGTCTAGGCGGTGCTAATGGGTCGGGCGTGAGGACCTAGGGTCACTGGAGGTGAGCTGGTGGTGTTTTCCACAACGGCGCCATGGACGGATATGGGCTCAACAACGCAACCTACTCGCCCGAGGCAAACTGAAGGGTGCGTAAGGTTCAGGAGCTCACCATGATCACAAAGGCGAGGATGGTGAGGTCAGAGATGACTTTGGGCGGCCAGATAGTGAAGAACAAAGTTGGCGACATCAAGCTTCACGATGATCGATTTCCTTGGCGAAATTGGGCTGAAATGGAGTGCGGGAATAGCTTCAGTGGAACATAAGGATGGGGAAATGACCTTGATGAGGTCAGGGACTCACCGGTGTGGTTTGTCGACAGTGAGCAACGGCGTAGGTGGAAAGGTTCATGTTGAAGGTGCTCTACGTCGATGGAGATGCTACAAGAAGGTGCACATTAGCTCGCATGCATGCTGAGGATGGAGGAGGGAGGAATTGAACGGGGACTCACTAAGTCGGCATAAATCAACGGAAATGGTGGCAGCTAGAATTGGGGAAGAAATGCGAGGGCTTGATTCTCTGCGAGATAGACAACGTTAAGTAGGGGAGTAGCATGATTGGGGAGTGGAACACATTGTGATGCGCTTGGGTTGAGCATGAACTCATTGGAGCGATGGGGACACGTTGGCTCAAATCAGGATGTGTGCTGGAGACGAAGAAGATGATGGCGCTTCTGCATCACAAAGCTCCAAAGGCTACATTGAGCATGAGTGAAGTACTAGATGAATAATGACACGAGCATCGAGGGGAATGGAGCTCACCGGAGGAAATGGTGGTGCGATGCTTGCTCACCGGCGTCATGGATGACGCTTATGTTCCTGTGAAAACAGAGAGCGAGAAGCTTGGTTTTGTAAGAAAATGGAACGGGGGCGAGCTGAGGAAGAAGACGACACAGTGGGGGAGCTTATGTACGACTGAGCTTAGTGTGAGATCGACGACGAGAAGTTGGCGGTTGCGCAAGAAACTCGTGAGCACGCTCTGGTTTCTCTATCCGCATGGTAAAAGGTGGCATCAAGTAGGTGGGTGGCATGGGCGCGGTGACATTGGCGGTGGCGACAGGAGCAAGTGGAGGCGCAAAACAGTGGGCGGCTATCGAAATCGATGGGGCAGGCTAGTGGCGTGCTAATGAAGGCGAAGTGGACGATGGGTTCTAACAGTCGGACCCCGGGCTTTGAATACCCAAAGCCCTCATATTTGTACCATAATAGTCCTATGATCAGTGGCTAGTACACACATCCACAACATTGATAATCACATCCATACATACAAACATACAAAATAAAAACAAATATGGCACATAACTTACACAATTACAGAGTTTACATCACAAGGGCCGACCGGCCAAATAAAAGCTCAAGTATCAGAAGTAGCAACTGAAACAACGGAAGCATAATATGTATAAGGTCCAAAATTCTAGCGGTATGCCTATCCAAACCCTCAGGCAACCGACAAGAAATAAGTCCTAGAAAGACCCGTCACCGAACCCTCCGGTACTGGGTGCAAAGAACGCATCATCCGGCGTAGGCTCATCCTCTAAGTTTGAACAACAATTTAAGCAAGATTGAGTACATTGCATACTCATTAAGACTTGAAGTGTATCACAAAGTTATATACATACATACATGCATACATACATTACATATATATGTACACACACACAAACACACACACACACACACACACACACACACACACACACACACACACACACACACACACACACACACACACACACATATATATATATATATATATATATATATATATATATATATATATATATATGCATGGCTAACAAGGGATGAGGCTCTATACTACAAGTTATTTTCAACAATAAGCAAATTTTATTTGCAATATCAATACATAGTACTTTGCAACAGAAATTTAAAGAGCAGTTAAATAGATATTGAACAACCAGTAAGTACTTGAATAAATAACAGATCACAACCCTCCTCGGTTGCTATCAACATCTTATTTCCAGCCATAGACATGGCACTCAACTCAAATATCAACAACAAAACCATTCCCTCATTTTCCAACAAGACCAAGACTATACCCGTTGGACCAAAAAGGCGACTAGGGGGGGTGAATAGGAGCACGATCTCTTTTTTACCTTGATTGAATTCAAAATGATTTTCACTCCAATAGCTATAAAAGCTATGAATATCAATATACAAACACTGTGGAAGACTTGTATTGAATCCAATCAAAACCCCGAAGCAAATAGACCAAAATCACAAAAACTCAAAACCTAAAGAGTTGAGCAGTCATACCTCCATGTAGTTGGCGGTCTGACCTTTGGAAATCAGTCTGACCGCTAGGTACATGGCGGTTTGACCTCCAGGCCAATGAACAGTAAAATTAGCTCGAACTCAAAATCACAAATTGGTCTAACTTTTGATTCGCAACTTCAAACCTTACCAAACTTGAGACGTACCTTCTCTAGGATGTCAGGAACCTATTCCAATTAAGGATTCTGAAGATCCTTGCCAAAGTTCTGACCTTTTTCCATTTGAGTGAAGGTTGCTCCAAAACCGAGTCAAAACGAAAACATGATCTAGAAACTTGCTCGTGGGTAAGAGATGATCAAGATGATCCTAGATGGGTTCTCACAGGTCACAGCAAGTAAAATCAGGGCCAGAAACCAAAGAAAAATTGAAGGATCAAAGAAAACCCTAAAATCACAAAATAGAGAGCAAGAACAAAAAGAGACTCATCTTGTGAAATCTTGCTTGGATTGATTTGAGATTTATATTGATTTATAGCCACTCCATCCAAGAGGACAAAGACTCAACACATGAGCACACAATCAATCCATCTCCCTAGAACCCTAACCTCTCCACTATTCTCTCCTAATCCTAAAACACAAACTAGGGTTTTAGATATGAGGGTTGGGGGGTGCACAACCAGCACCCTCCCCTATTTATAGTGGAGGCTAGTTTCTAGAAAAATATCCCTAATAGTCACCCGTTAAGCCCACACACAAACGGGTTTCACTTACGCATGTATTTCAAAGCGTCGTCTTTATCTTCTCTTGACCTAAACCACTTCTCCTTGCGCCGTCTTGTGCCACGGTTTAGCCAAAAGGTCATCAAGGCGGTATTTAGGTGAAGTTACCAAAATACCCCTTCTCGATCCTTCTCTGAAGACCGATTCCAATCTTCATGAAGCAATCCCATGCTCTACCACGTGTAGGTTGATCAACAACTCTCTTCATGTCGGCAAGTCTCTCCCATCCGGCTCCCACTGAAACCACCATGGCATATGCACCGACCCCACTTGATGCAACCTGTCGCACCAAACTTTCTGTTCGGTCATCCTTGTCCATTTTACACTGTACTTGAGTCCATAGACTTCACCTGGCATCCTCGATTGTTCTGAACCTTAGCTCTCCAAGCCTAGTCCTGATCATCCTCATCGTTGACCTTCAAGCTTCCTGCACAACAATAGACAAAGAAATCAATTTCGAGAACAAGTTCTTCGTAACTTGACCTATGTTAGTCAAAACATGCATCATGCAACACATATGCACTGAAACCCATGAACTTGACCTAACCAAACAATCATCGCTGCCAAGATGGCCGACGAACAAGTCAAAACCGATCTAACCGCCACCCATGGTGGTCGACCGCCCTCGGCGGTCGACCGCCACTGATAACGATCATTGCCTAGCTTGGACATAGCCAAAATTTCAACTTAGAAATCTGAGACTTCTCTGGAAATTTCAAACGAATAGATCTTTTGACTCGAAGCTCCAAAAATTATGAGACCAAGTGTAGAAGAAACCCCTCTATTGCCTACACCCTCTATTTTTGGCCCAGCTCCAAACTAAAAAACTTTTAATGGTCGGTCAGACCGCTGCCCAACGGTCGGTCTGACCGCCAACCTCTTGACCCGAGGCTTGGCCGATCTGATCGCCAGAGGTGGCCGGTCAGACCGCCACACAGGCCGGTCTGACTGCCACCTTGGCCGGTCTGACCACCTGGAACCTAACAGCATGTGAACTTTGCTGAAAATGAGCGTTTAGACAAACCTTCAACGCCATTGCCAATTGTATCATCATCCTAAGATCGTGAGCATATCCCCATGATATCCACAATACCCGATGGGCCGTACCAAGCATGCTGATGACCACGAGCATGAATATTTAAATAGATTTATACTCTACAGAGGTGTACAACTTTACCCACAGTACACGAATTCTCAAGTTTGTTTGTCATCCGTCGATGACACTGCTCACTATCCTTCGGTAAGTAGTCCAGAGCACGCATCGAAGCCTTTACATCACCTAGTCCTAACCTTGCACTAGCCCAACGAATGAACACACTCACTTCACCCGGGTACACCCCCTTCTCAGTGAGGCATTCACCGTTGTGTCAGAAGGCTTTGTTTCCAATGCCTTGAGGAAGGGAGCCCCTTCGAACAATCACATATGCTCGCACTACTATGGCCTACCAACACGCAAGGCTTGTTTTCGATGACTTAATTAGCTAAGGCTGTCCCATAGCGGCACATGTGGTTGTATGCTTAGGCTTTAGATTGAGATCATCGGCGTTTGGTCCTTAATTGACCCAGGCAAGGATCTCCCCCTATCTACATGCAAGAAACCCTCTCACATTCATCAGTTCATAATATAACTCGCCTGCGTCACAAACTAAGTTTTTCATCTTTATTTGTATACAAAATAACAGAGGTAAACCCCTCTGGACCATCATTTCAAAATTTCCAAAATCCATGTTCAACACTTCATTCATTTTCCAATTTTTGTAAATCTAGAGCCTGACTAAGCGTTTGTGCGGTATTCGCAATCGAAATACCCAAATCGATATCATCTATTGCCTAAACCATAACCTATTGGCTACAACAGTAAGGATACTAACATTTCAAGGAGGATCATGCATTGAATAGGATTATAGCTACCGTTATCCCCAAATATAGCAATTTTAAGCAAACATACACGCATGCATAATAGATTTTGCAAAAAGAAGTACAATAATTAAAATAGTAGGATCAACATGGTCAAATGGGGTTCTTGCCTTGCTCTGGTTGCTCTGAATACGATGATGGAGGATTATTGTAAAATTTGCTCAAGCAATCGATGTCTAATAAAGAGAGATGAAAGCAAATTAAATATAGAAAAATAATTACAACAGCAATAAAATCCAATTTTTTTGGTATAATCAGATAGATCATGATTTTAGATGAATTTATAAAAAATATTCATGTCATCTGGAGTTCGTATGCAAAAGTTATTAATGATTCAATTTGTTTCAGTTTTGAAATTCCAGAAATTATAAAAAGGAGTGACGTCGAAAGCGTATTCTCTGAGGTATACGCTTTTCAACAGTGAAAGTGTATTTTCCTCTATGTTCTACTGAGGATTACGTTTTCTAGTAGAGATAGTGTATTTTTCTCTCAACTGAAAGCGGCTTTTCTAAGTTTTCATAATTTTATTAACTTACATGTGGGGCCTACTTGTCAGTCTTTCACAGTTTTTCTTTTCTGGATTTTTTATAAAACCGAGGTGGTCCCACATGTCATAGACTCATTATTTTTTTTAACTAAATGATTTAACCTATTTTTGATTTTAATTATCTAATGATTGGGTCCACATGGCAGTCTCTCAGTTTTAAAATGTGTTTTAAAACCAGGAATGTGTTGTCCCACATGTCATAGACATATTTACTAAAAAAACATTTAAAATTAGATTTTTGTTAACTTTCTCGGCTGGTCCCACCTGTGATAGACTATTTACCCTTAACCTCTGTCATTAGTGCTAACTAAATCCTAACCCCGAGTGTGTCCCACTGGTCAAAGGACACACTGGTCAGAGAAGAGAGAGAGAGAGAGAGAGAGAGAGAGAGCAAAGGAGTAGAGCTGCGTGCATGGCAGAGTGCCATGGCGACCTTGCCGCCGGTGAACAGCGCAATGAGCAGTGGCGTTAAGTGGCGGAATGGAAAGAGGAAGGTAAGGCGAAGCTAAGGGTGGTGGCGGCGGTGACAGAGGTGGACAAAGGCGGCATTGCGGTGGCGAGTAGCGACGCAACGCCTCGGGTCCACGATGCACTTCACGTGGGAGGCATCCCCTTGCTAAAGGAGTGGCGCACTGGGCTCAGTGAGTCCAAACGATGTTGGCGTGGGGACCTAGGGTCATCGGAGGTGAGCCAGAGGCATGCAACCGTGGTGGCACTATGCGTGGCTAAGAGGAAAAATGTACTAGAGACTTGCCCTTAGCAAATTGATGCACACATGAGGATCAGTGACTCACCACGACCATGAGGGTGAAGAAAATAACATCGGGGAAGGGTTGATGTGGCTTGTCGATGACGAGCAGCGGCGGCGCGAAGGAGGTTCACAACAGCAGCTCACCACGACAATGGAGAAGCTACAAGGAGTGTCGCGTTAGCTCACTGAGGTTCTAGTGATGGTATAGATGCAAGCAATCAATCTGAAGCTCACTGGGCATCGAAGGAGAATGAAAATGGCTGCAGCGGCCGTGAAATAAGAAGATGGCGGCGATGCTCAGATTGATGGCAAGTCTATCTGCATTGAGTGGGGAAAAACATCAATATGGTATGGAACACATGATGGCGTGGTCGATTTCAGCCCGAACTCACTAGAGCAATAGGAACACATTAGCGAGATTGGGTGTGTGCCAGAGTCGAGGACAAAAGCGAGTGCAATCATGCTACAAGACTCTAGAAGCTGCATTGAGCAAAGGAGAGGAATGAGTGATGAACGGTGATCACATTGACGCGAGTGTCGTGGGTGAGGAAGGTCACTAGAGTGGCAATGGTGCGAAGGCATGCTCACTGGAGTCGAGAATGACGCAAACATTCCTGTGAAACCAAGGAGCAATGAATCTCGGGTTTGCGCAAAATGGAACATGGGCGAGCTGAGGATGACAACGTGTGCTATAGCGCTCAAGTAGCTTGGACAATTCCACAAGAAGAGCGGCGAGATGCCAGTGGTCGTGTGAGATACTCGCGGGGGTTGCTCTGGTCTCTCCATACGCACAGGAAAAGGGTGTCAGTGGGGTGGATAGCTTGGGCAGTAGTAGGCAGAGGTGACAGGACTGATAGTGTAGATGTTTTTGTCCCGAAGAGCACAAGGCTAGATTCCTGACAATAGGACAAGATAATGTCAGTGATAGCTATTATATCTGCAACTTCAAGGCTAGATATTCCTTTGGATTTGGACAATTACTGTCAATTCATCAACATTACCAAGAGGAAAACAAAAGACAACAACGCTGAGAAGCCACGTTAGGAGCCGGTGAAGCAACCATAACAGCATCAGCTTCTCACACTCCTTCCCCTACCTGTCTGTTCTATCTCTCTACCGGAATCTCAAGGTAGGGATTTTGTTTAGGGGGGTAGTTTGTAACAACCCAAAAAATTTACACATTTGAAATTGTTTAAAATTGAGAAAATTTTAAAACTTTTTGTTGCGCTTCATTGATGTCCGAATTTCTGGGTTGTTATTTGAAACCTCAACCCCAAAAACAGGAATAGGAATTGAAATCTGAAAACAAATTAAAAATTCAAATCTAAATTAAATTGTTAAATCAAGAATTGTAATTCAAACTAACGTTTGGAGGAAAAGAAAAAGGAAAATAAAGTAAAAACTCCAAAGGTCCGGTTTGGGCCAAAAACCACCTGGCCCAGCACCACCCTTTTCATTTCTCTTTTTATTTCTTTTCCTTTGTCCTTTTTTCCTCCCTTTTCTCTTTTCCTACCTTTTCTTTTCCCTTTTTCCTTCCTAGGCCCACAAACCAACCCCTCTCTTCCTACCTTCCTTCTTCCTCTGTTCCTCTCGCCACCCAACAACGCCTCGCCCGCTTGCACTGGCACCATGACGCCCACGTTGCACCAACCACTCCCCCATCATGTCGACACTAGGCTCCCACGTTGTTGCCCAAGCACCCGTCATGTCGCCGCCCCACCAACGACAAACACGCTTACTTTCCCTACTTAGACCGCACACCATCCCCCCTTTCTCATCTTGCTTCCTCCTTGCGCTCGGCTCAAGGCCAAGCTGGACACCGCCATGGCTCGGTGCCCATAGGAAAACCACACGGCATAAGAGGGAGACTTCCCAGGGGCACGGTCCAAGAAGGTGATACATAGCAGGTGGGGTTGCATTGAGGTGGGGCATTGTAAAGGCCTTGTGATGATTATCTTAGTCTCATACCTATAGTCGCGTGTTGACAGTGTAATACATTTGTCTCTTGTGGGTAAAGTGTTCGAACTCTGCAGAGTGTAAAAATATTTGGATAGTCGTGCCCACAGTCATGGGCAATGTCAAGAACTTGCTTGAAGTAGCTTTCTCTTTTATAAAATAATTTTTGGGTGGGACGAAATGCCGGGTGAGAGCCCGAGGATTTGGTTTGTCCTGGTGATAGCCAGTGGAAGGTATCGGGTGTATGCAGCAGCGAGATTGCAAGAGGAATGCGGCTTGGGATTCACGGTCTGATACTGTCTGAAATTGCCGGTGGATACCGCTTGGATTGGTGGGGCAATGTATCCTAGAATTCGCAGGTGGTGCAGCCTGTGTCGACAGGGGCATTCATGCCGGGATTACTAGGGGCATTCAGCCTAGGATCCGATTGTATTCTGCCTGAAATTGCCAGGAGTAGTCCGCCCGGAATTGATAGGTGGTTGCAGCCTTGGGATCGCCAGGTGGATGCAGCCCTAGAAAATGATATAGCATGAGGTGAATGGAACTGATATCTATGAGTGAAGGGATGGAACCTTCAGGTACTGTTCTCCACTAGAGGTGGATGGAACATTTGCTGCTGTTATACAAAAACATTAAATTTCATTAAAACTTGGTTTAGTCAAAATGCTAGGTCACAGGACTTGTCTACTACTTAATTTATTTCAGCATTGGCTTTATGCAAATAAAAGAACCACAAGCTATCCCTTTGATCAGGCTTGCATATTATATAATTGCATTCTATGTGTTGGCTCACTGAGTATTGTTATGTACTCATTCTCGCTCAATGGTACCATTAAGTAAGTAAGAATGAAGAAGGATCCGTGGGAATTAATCATAATTGTCAAGACAGGAGATCGAGAAATCCAAGGACTAGGTCGCAAACCCCAGTCGATTGCCTGTGGGTATATCTCAAGGGTTCCACGTGTTGCGTTTTAATTCTGCTTCTGATTCTTTAAAGGTATTTAGCCTGTTCGGCCATTCTAAAAGTGAAAAGTCGTAAGGTATATTTACACTTTGTTTATTATTATGCAATAGTTTTACATTTTCAGGATATGTGTTTGATATTCAATTATTTAACTATGAGCACTAGCTACTGATCTAGGGACTGGTACTGTGAACACAAAGGATTCCCAAATGACAAATTTGGGATCTGACAGAATTGGTATCAGAGCCATATTAACTATAGGTCGTGACCTTAATTAGCTTGGTCGTTAGTTTCATTTGTGGAATTTTTCAAAATCTATTTTCACGACCAAAAGCCTTGTGAAAAATATAAGTAATATTACTCATTCTCATCCTTCCTAACATGACTCTCTCTTATCTCTATCGGATGTTGGCAGTTTTTACTTTCAACACTTCCTTGCCTTGTTTTGAAAACTCTATATCTCTGAACCTGTCCTTTTTAAAGGTACCTTGAAAATTTTATTTTGGGACCAATTTTACAAAGTTTGTTTGCAAAATAAACCCTTACAAGTTCATTTCCAAAATATTCTTTCGTGAACTAAATAGTTCACAAACAAAGTTTATGTTCAAAAAAGTTGCTCCCCAAAAGCTTCTTCCAAAAACGTCAACCTCCAAGTTTTATTTCAAAATGCTATGTTGTAAAAATTATTGTTTTTAAACCAAGCTTCAAAAATTCTTTTAAGAAAAACTTGTTTTCAAAACCAAAAAATTTGAGACCCATAGTCTTCACAAACCGATTATGAAAATTTCTTCTTAAAAATTAAAATTTCAAATGCAATATTCCAAAATCCATAAATGCAAATCAGTTTTTCTTAAAGATCTATAACCGAGAATTGTAATTTGAATATTCGATCCAATCACTTCTGGATATTCTCCTTTCTTTTCTTTTTTATTTTGAATAGAAATTGATTTCCCCTTCCTCTTACCCTTGATTTCCCCTTCCACTTACCCCTGCTTCAAAAGCTTAAGATCGGGAATGTGATGGCTTGATTAGGATAAGGCAAACTTGCTTCGAGTAACCCTTGTGCACTAAACTGTGCATTCCCATATGTGTATTTCCACGAGTAGATGTTGTATTGTCGAGATTTTAGTTGGATCCTGTGAGCTGCCTATTTGCCCGCGGGCGTTGTATTTTGTAGTCATGAGAAGAGCTTGTTTTAAAAATTCATGTGATTTATTAGAGCCTTCCCAGCTTCTTGTGTGCTTTGTATTGGATTTTAAAGAAAAATGGGTTTCGCTACCTTATCCCTGTGATCATTTTTCATATCTCATGCTACTCCCTTTCATCCCTCGCTGAAAGAACCACTAGACGTCAAAACTAACATAGCGAACATACAAGATCGGAACAAGACAGAGAAGGATGCCTAGTCGAACCCATATCAACTAAATGGAAGCAGTCTCTGACCAAGAAAAATGGATCCTTGTAATGGAAGGCACGTAAGGTAGCCTGGACAATGGATTAACACATGTCATATCCTTAGGTGTAGACGATGTCATAGGAGACTTGCGCGATAAATAGCTAATGAAAGTGTATCATGGATATCTTATGATTTTTAGAATAAATCAAATACGTAGCATACTGGTGGGATAATAGGAATCATAAGGATAATTGCTTGGAAGACATCACCGCAGGACTTACGAAAAACCATTTGAATTGGATTAATATGAATACTTGAATTTATAAACAAATTGTGATAAATGAATGGATAAGTGGGCAGTTTCTAAGAGATTGGATATCAGAATGATTTACGTGATCAAAGTGGTAGTAAAATAGGAAAGGATTTGCACTAGAGGATATTGATTTAGCATCCGTAGGATAGATAGGAATAAATTATGTGGTAAATTGGTGGTATTAAATACAACTGAATACCAATTGGGATCAATTAAAGGAAGTTGGTTAATTGGAGTAGCTATAATTGTTGGTAGATGGATCACTAGGACTAATGTGGAATCTATATCTGTGATAATCTAGATATTATGATGAAAGGGTGGAGAATGGTGAAACATATATAGTGCCAATATAATCTTGGTGGGCAATAGCAATTGGATTATTGCCGATTGGTTAAAGCAACAAATATTGGTGGATATTCAAGGGTAGCTAGAATTCGAAGACATCGGATTAGTACCATGATATACAATTACAATTTGGTGGTGATGGCATCGATTTCGAGTGATGGCTAGATATTAAATCTTGGTAATTAATGGGTGAAATTATAAGAAATGGATTTTAGTAGGTACAATAGGACAGGATAATGTTAGTGATAGTTATTATATCTGCAACTTCAAGGCTAGCTATTCCTTCATATATAAACAATTACTGTCAATCCATCGATAATCCATCGATAGAAAATTTGTGGCCATCACGAGGCAAATAGAAGATAACGATGCTGAGAAGTCACATCAGGATGAGGAGCTGGTCAAATAACCATTAGAGCGTCCGCGCCTCACGCTCCGTCCCCTGCCTGTGTAAAGATAGGGTGATGCTAACACATAAAAGAAAACTCCGCAGGTCAAAATTCCGCTAGAGTTGACTATTGCAACTTTGCAAGAGCATCTCAGCATATCTCTCTCCGGCGGTATGTGGACCTCCGTAGCTAGAACTTTTGGATATGACATTATTTGACTTCTAGAATGGTTTGGTCAACGTTATAATTTTCAAATCATGAATGGTAACATGAAACTCTAAGGGAGGCAAATGCATAGCTTTTGGTTAACCATTTTAGACGGTGTAGGGTAAGATCCTCGCAACTAAAATCGAATGCATAGATGGTACATATGATATACATAAATCTTCTTTCAATATTAGATTAGATCTCAGTTTAAACTCATCTTATGTCATCTACAAAATGTAGATAACAAAACCAACAAAACAAGCACTTGCATTTGGCTCGCAAACAAAAAGAATACAAACAGGCAAATATAAGCACATTTGTTTTTTTTCTCCCTGAGCAAACAAAAAAACAAAATAAATTTATTTTTCAAAAGAAGAAAAATCCGAGCCCTAATTAACTAACCCCGGAAGTAGTTGTTAACCCTAATTAATCAGCACACCTGTAATTATCCTATAGACTCGTTTGACTCCTCACAAATCCAAACTCACGTCGTCTTCTTCCCCCCTTGCAAAAGAGACCCACCGAGAAATCCTTCCAAGAATCCCCGAACCCACCAAGATCCGCGCCGCCCGCCCGCATTGCCCGCCATGACCACGCAGCTCAGCGGCCGCGCCGCGGCGAAGCCGCCGTTCCATCGCCACCGCCACGCCCCGTCGCCGCCAACGTCGCCGCTCTCCAGGCTCGCTTTCTGGTCCCTCTGCACCCTGTCGCTACTGCTCGCATTCCTCCTCCTCTGCCCGTCCGCCCCGTCCCCGGAGCCCTCCCGCCGCGTGCTCCACGCGTTACCGTCCCAGGGTCCGCCTCCGGAGGAGGTTCTTGGGGTGGTGCCGCGTGGGAGAAGGAGGTGCGCGCGTCAGCACGCGTGCGGCGATCGCCGCCGGCGCGCGGGCGAGGGCGAGGCGGCGGGGCGGTGGGCTATCCGTGCTCGTGACCGGCGCGGCGGGGTTCGTGGGCTGCCACGCGGCGGCCGCGCTGCGCCGCCGGGGTGACGGTGTGCTCGGGCTCGACAACTTCAACGGGTACTACGACCCTGCACTGAAGCGCGCCCGCGCCGCGCTGCTGGCGCGCGCGGGGGTGTTCGTCGTCGACGGCGACGTCGATGACGCGGCGCTGCTCGCCAAGCTGTTCGACGTGGCGCCGTTCACGCACGTGCTGCACCTCGCGGCGCAGGCTGGCGTGCGGCACGCGCTCGAGGATCCCATGTCGTACGTCCGTGCCAACGTCGCCGGGTTCGTCGCGCTGCTCGAGGTGGCGCGCAGGGCGGACCCGCAGCCAGCGGTGGTGTGGGCGTCGTCGTCGTCGGTGTACGGGCTCAACTCACATGCGCCGTTCTCTGAGCACGACCGGACGGACCGGCCTGCGTCCCTCTACGCGGCAACCAAGAAGGCCGGGGAGGAGATTGCACATGTCTACAACCACATATATGGGCTCTCCCTCACCGCGCTCCGATTCTTTACCGTGTATGGTCCATGGGGGCGCCCGGACATGGCGTACTTCTTCTTCACCAGGGACATTCTTGCAGGGCGCCCGATCACGGTGTATGAGGGAGCAGGTGGTGGTGCTCACCAAACCATTTCCCGGGACTTCACTTACATTGACGACATTGTGAAGGGCTGCATTGCGGCACTTGATACTGCCGGGCGGAGCACAGGCAGTGGTGGGAAGAAGCGGGGAACAGCGCCTTTTCGGACTTACAATCTTGGGAACACGTCCCCCGTGCCAGTGTCTCAGTTGGTGGATTTGCTGGAGAAGCTGCTCAAGGTGAAGGCAGTGAGGAGGGTGGTTAAGATGCCAAGAAACGGGGATGTGCCGTACACACATGCTAATATCAGTCTTGCGCACCGGGAGCTCGGGTACCGGCCATCCACTGACCTCCAAACAGGGCTCAAGAAGTTTGTGCAGTGGTACATCAAGTACTATGCTCCTGAGCTTGCTGGTAAGAGGCAGCTTGGCAGCAATGGCAATGGCCATGGCAAGGGGTCAAGCCAAAGAAATGGCAGTTCAAGCAGTGTGAGATGACCGATTGTTTGACTTCTTGGCGAAACAAAATTTATCTTCCGCTGCTTTATTGATTAGATTAAGGAAACCATTTTACTATTCGTTCTCTTGGACTTGGAGAGAAATGAAACAGTCTTTAGGTGAAGATAGCTTGTATAAAAAAAAAATCGGGTGCTTCTGTATTCCCTGTTTGTTTCATCAAGTAGAGCATTTGCATCCTACTTCCATGTGTACCATGTAGGATAGAATTGTCAGGAGGTGGTCAGGGATTTTCGAACAGGCCTTGTGGCCCCAAAAGAATACGAGGCATTCTTGTCTTCTCTTCCACAGGAGGAGGCACGCAATGACTCCGTTTTTGGTTCAGTTCAAATAGACCTGATTAACATTGAATTTCTTTCTGTTGCTCATACTGGCATGTTAGCGCAATTCATATAAGTTTCTATTTGTTGTATCTTGTATGATAAATAGCAAATCTGAGCAGAGAAATGTTTTCGCCTAATGTCACATCTGCAATTTCCAGTTGAGAAAACAACTTGTTGCTCTAGCTTGATATGACACACTAGATTTTGAAGGCACTGCAGTGATAGAGTTATGTGTGGTTTGTGTGTTTACAAATGCTACTTGATAGAATGACGCGGATTTGTGGTGGATCATTCTTGCCGAGACTAGATATTTGTTCTGTTACCAGCTGTCAGCGTCGCCGTTTTATTGTAGTGGTGGTTGCTTGATAGATGTTTTGGTTTTGCTATGCTTTACAAGTTCTCTGTTGGGCTTAGTCAGGGTAAGCTCTTTCTATATATTGCTCTTATCTTGTAGATTCCTGTGTTCATAGTTAATTGTAAGGTTAAGACAAAATAAAGTTATATCAAACATCAACTATGGATTATGTACATTGGGGTCTCAACGTCAAATTCCTGCATGGCTCTACTTTACAACATATTTTCGAAATTTATTTAATATCTTAGGTCGATCGTGATCTGATCTAGAAATTTTGCAAATTTGCATGGTGCATCCTATTGCCTTAACAACAGTGGACAGTTAGTTACATGCCTGTGTTTTATTTCTATTTGATTTGCTCCGGACACATGGACTGAACCATTATTTTCGTAAATCAGTTGTTTTGAATAAGCCTAATTTGAATAACTAATCATTTTGGCATGCAATTATACTGCCAAGGTCCCAGATGGGCCGCCCGGTACGGCACGACACGGGCCCGTTCCGGCACGGTTCATCCTAGCCCACGAATTAAACGGACCATACTGTGCCGGCGAGGCAAGCCAGGCACGACCCGATGGCCTTTTGTACCGTGCTATGCCGGCCCAAGTCCAATTGGCCCTACAGGCCAAGTCCGGCCTACTTAGTCCGTGAGGCACGAAAGTTAAAACAATCGGAAAAAAAGTCCCAAAAAAATAATAAAATATGTAGAATTTAGAAATACATATGAAAATTATAAAAATGAGATAAACATATTGAAAATGTAATAAAGAGCTTTATTAATGTTCAAATAGTACGCCCTCTGACCTTCCCTCCCCCTCTCCTCTCTGTAGCCGGACCACATAGGCTGTGCCAGGCTCGTGCCGTGCCTAACACGACCCGACACTGTGTGTGTTGGGCCGGCCAATCGTGCCAGGGGCACGGCCCAGACTATCGTGCTGTGTCGGCCAGGCCCGAAAATAGTGTAGGCTATATCGTACCTGGACCGAGCCAACGGTGTTGTGTTGTGCCTCGGGCTGGACCAGCCAGCATAGTCCATCTAGCCACCTCTTGGCCCATGTGTGCGCTTCGCCATTTCCTTCCAGCATCGTATTAGTATACTTCATTGATGGGCATATACCCCTTGATCTGTACCAATACATTCTGCAAGCTGACGTAGCAACTTGCCTCTAGCTGTTCCATCTATAGCGTCGTAATGGTAAAGCACGGAATTATGTAACCGTGATCTGAAAAGGATTTTTTGTGCAAGATACTTCCTAACGTCATGTACAATGGGTTTACATCAGCTGTCTATAGTCTCTACCACGTAGGATTTAAGCTGATGTGGATGAAAGAAAATAAAGAGAGAGAAATGTGTTGACTACAATCATGTAGCCGACTGTATCACCAGAACCCAGTAGGAAATATCTTAGGTCCATGAAAGTATTAAAAGATTGTGTCATCTATAAAGATAAGTGAAAAGATAACACATTATATGAGTTGTTTATAGCGCTGTCTACAGTGTATGCCCTACAATGGTACAAACAGCTGTTGTCTCTAGCAACTCTCCATATCACCTGTAGACAGCACTATAGACAGCTTATACAATGGGTTGTCTTTTCACTTGTCTTTATAGATGACACAATATTTTAATGCTTTCATGGACCTACGAAATATGGTGATCAACTCTAATTTTCATCTTTGTCGACTACTTGTGTTGCTTTAATTTCTTTATTTAGTATACATGATTAAAAGAAAATGAATATGGTTGAAAAAGATAAATAATGATAATTTGTATGATATGGTAATTCGGAGACATTGATATGGAAATGAATTCGTAGGGAACTAGTACATAATAAAGAGAATAATAAATAATAATATGTAACTTAAATAGGCCTAAACATTTTGCTTGTTCCCAAAGTGTTGCCAAATATGCTCGACTAAATCCCTCTTTAGTTGGATATGTGTTGGCCGAGCACGAATAGAGGAATTTCTCTGCAGCACATCCATGAAGCAAATGTTAGGGCCATTATTGACTTCCAGTGGTAGAACGAAAGATGTCCCCGATGTCTTGTTCAAGTCCAAAGGAGCGGTGACCAATTCTCATTTATCTTCAACAATCATATTATGAAGAATGACACAAGCTTCCATGATTTTGCCGATAGCAACCCATTGCCACAACTGTGTTGGACAACACATGATGTTAAAACGAGCTTGTAATATCCCAAATGCCCGCTCAACATCTTTTTTTGCCCCTTCTTGATGCTGTGCAAATAACTTGTCCTTATCTGTATGAGGGAGCGATGTTGTCTTCACGAAGACTGTCCATTCTGGGTATATACCGTCGGCAAGATAGTAACCCCTATCATATTGCTTCTCATTGATACTGAAATGCACCTGTGGAGATCCCCCTTTTAATGCTTCGATGAACAGTTGTGACTGATTAAGTACGTTGATGTCATTGTTAGACCCGGCGACACCGAAATAAGCATGCCATATGCGAAGGTCTTGTGAAGCTACCGCTTTGAGGATCATAGTAGGGACACCATTGTCACCTCGGGTGAATTGGTTCCTCCATGCAACTGGACAATTCTTCTACAACCAATGCATACAATCAATACTCCCTAGCATGCCAGGGAAGCCACGAGATTCACCAACTTGAAGCAAACGCTCGCACTTCCTCACATGTGGGGGGCCGCAAATACTCTGTACCAAATTTGTCAATCACCTCGCGTGCGAGCTTACCTAAGCACTCCAATACAGTGCTCGCGCCGATCATTAGTACCTCGTCCAGTTGGTCAACAGAGGTGCCATATGCTAACATACGAATTATTGTCGTACACTTCTGTAGTGGTGAGAGTCCTAGGCGATTAGTGGCATCTGTCCATTAGTGAAATAGGAATCCTATTTGCCTAGCGCACTCACAATTCGTAGGAAGAGAGGTCTTCTCATTTGAAACCTTCTACGAAACATTTCATCGGTGTAGAGAGGTTGTGCGGAGAAGTAATTGGCCACGAGCTTGTCATGGGCATCTTCATGATCCCTCCATATGTCCCTCCTGGTACCACTTCGGCAACGAGATGATTCGGCTCTTTGATCAACAATGACCTTCAACTTCGCACCAACCCGATCGGCGATTGAGTCTAAGAAATCTTGCTTGGCAATGAAATCTTCGATTGTGTAGAACTCGGTTGGGTCAATATCATCGATATCCTTAGAGGAAGAATAGTCAAGATGATTTGAGGAAACAGAGTCTGGTTGGCGTGACATAGTTCTAGTGTTGAAAGGATAATTAGAGGTAGAAAAAGGTTTTTTGGTGGATGGTTCGGCATGGTCAGATGCTATATATAATTTTGGAGCTCATGTTTGAATGCTTGTATTAACTGGTATTCACGTTTACATACATGTGAACTGTTGAACCGGTGCTAATATACGTGTGAACTGGTGCTAATTCACGTTCACATACGGAGACTTTGATAATCCATTAGTTCAACTGGTGTGAACTGGTGCAATTTCACATTCACATACATAGACTACTGCGCTGCAAGTCGGTTCACATACAGAGACGTTTGAATCAAGCGAATTCTATTTCACTACATTCCAGAACTAATCAAAGAGTGAATCAAGCTGTTAAAAAGTGCTACATTCCAGATCTATCAAACTGTCAAAATAGCCATTCTAATGGCCAGTCAATAGTGAGGCAAGCTGTCAAGCTGTCAAAGAGTGCTATATTCCAGAACAGTTAAAATGGAGCATTCAACCAATACATTCATTCAAAATAGCGATTCTATTTGTACTAGTCGCTCATTCACTCATTCATCCATCATAGGAACAAATCCATCACAGAAACAAATCTTACAATGTATATGTAGATCAATCACAGGAACATATCCATCGTAGGAACAAATCTATCACGAGATGATCAACCAGCTTTTGAAGGCCCTCTCAAGTCGCTCAAAAGATGATCACCAAAGTATATAACCTAAGAGATAACCAAAAAAACATGAGATGAAAACTAGAACGATCATCTTGATAACAGGACATAAAACAAAATAAGATTGACTCAACAGTTGAAAGAAAACAAGGACTACATGCATACTTGTAAGTTGCAAAATGTAAAACAAGTGGGAGTATTAGCAAGCAATGTGCAGCCATGAAAGCACTGCTTATAACATTGAACATGTAATTATCTCACGAGATAGCATAAAACTGTAGTTACCACACAAGCCTAGGGCAATAATTATACATGCACAAATATGACAAGGCCCTCTCAAGTAACTACTTGTATGCACTATACATGTATATGCAGATATATACAAGTCAGTAAAAAAACCTTGTGTGGAGTAAACAAGGTATCTTTAGTAAGTATGACAAGCCTTAACATAACAGCAAGAGAAAAACTGCAAGGTAAGCCTTAACAGAACATCCTAGTATGTTACTTAACTTAAAATTCAAGTAAAACTATGTTCAAAAAAATTTTACCTCTCGACCTCAACCATCATTAGCAAATAACCTCAACCGCATACACCTAATTGCCTCCATGTGCTCACCTTTCACATCGTCAGGCATGTTACTAGTGTCATGAGTAATAAGTTCCATGTATGTTCCCAACATTTTTTATTCCTTATCAACCATTTTGGCCTCCTTATCGATCATTTTCGCCTCCTTATCTATCATCTTGGTCTCCTTGTTCTCCTTTCTTGCAAGGTGAGCAAGCCTTACCGCTTCAAGCTTCTCAGCTAAGATACGTTTTTGTAAGTCCATCGCCTCACTTCGATTATTGTTAGTTTCAGTCTGCAGATTTAGATATTTGTCGAGCTCTTCCACTTCTACTGTTTTTTGCCTTTGGTTTGCCTCTGTCATTGCGTTCAGCCTTGGCTGCTTTTGTTCCTATCGGGCGCGGGATATCTTCAATATCTGTAGGAGATGATGTGTGGTCCCCCGCCTCCCCCGCATTGAGCTTTTTATTGTAAGCATGCCACTTGGGTTGGTCTCTAACAGCCTTCCAAGTACCCATGTGTAAAAAATGTCCTCCGTGGTCTTCACCATAGATACGGTGGGCCTTGTCCATCAACTGGTCATTGGACTATCTATTGGCATATATACGAGAAGCCTTCAACCAAGAGTATTGGAACTCATTGACCCATTTGTTAAATTTATGCCAACAGTCCTTGGCTTGCTTCACTAGTCGTCTCCAATTTTTTGGGGTGGTGCTGTTGTAGGAAGCAGCAACATCTCCCCAATATTTATCATTTTTCTTGTTATTGCCCATGATAGAATCATTTGAATTGTTCAACCACGCACTCATCTACATTGATAACAAAGAACATTAGTTATGTTCAAAACATACAAGAAAAACTTATGTAATTATTCATATGGACTACTAAATATGACTTTTTTAAAACTTACCAATCTCACATCCTCCTCTTGTGTCTTGTCAATAAGGAGGCCAAAATGGTTGATAAGGAATAAAAAATGCTGGGAACATAAATGGCACTTATTACTCATGACACTAGTAACATGCCTGACAATGTGAAAGGTGAGCACATGGAGCCAATTAGGTGTATGCAGTTGAGGTTATTTGCCAATGATGGTTGAGGTCGAGAGGTAAACCTTTTTTTGAACATAGTTTTATTTGAATTTTAAGTTAAGTAACATACTAGCATGTTTTGTTAAGGCTTACCTTGCAGTTTTTCTCTTGCTATTCTGTTAACACTACTACGGATCACCCCATCACAGATGGTTCAGAACTGTCATCACAGACGGTTTCCGAACCGTCTGTATTTGTTCGTCTGTGATAACGGGCGGTTATCACAGACAGTTCAAAACCGTCTGTGATACAGAATATCACAGACGGTTTTTGTGTTAAAACTAGACAGTTCAAAACCGTCTATGATACGAAATATCACAGATGGTTTTTGTGTTAAAACCGTCTGTGAAGGCATAGTATCATAAACAGTTCTATCCATGATAAATGCAGTGATACGCGAGAATATCACGAGCGGTTCTATTCACGAACCGTAGATAGATCCATACGTGATATTCTCGTATCACGAGCGGTTACGTGAATAGAATAAATGCGTGATATTCTCGTATCCTGAGCGGTTCGTGGATAAATAAACCGTCTGTGATACTATGTCTTCACAGACGGTTTTAACACAAAAACCGTCTGTGATGGTTTATTATCCTAACTACATTTTTGCTAATTTTTGGCTAGCTCTAGGAATTGCTAGCCATGCCCTCTGAAAACAAGCATGCAGAAAAATAGATACATCACAGATAATCAATTGTTGACAAACTCAAAATGGTCATTACTCAAAATAAATTACAAAAGATCTCATTGTTCAAGTATTGTCGCTATAGTTACAATTAGATTACAATAGAGTCAATTGTTTGCAGGTGGTTGAGAGGTGTCGGTGGGGTGAAACTCTGGGTCAGCGACGAAGTGAAATTCTCTGGTGTCCTTAACGATATCTGATATGATAAAGGCGCAGAGCTTCCCTCGAATGTCGTTGATCTCATCCGCAACGAGTCCATCTAAATGTATTATCTAGTCCTGTCGCTAGCAAGAGTAAAGTGGTAAGTATATATATTTAAATTTATAATTAGGAAATAATTATTTCGAGATTGACAAACCTCGGGATCCTTCTTCCTAGCACTAATGATTTGCTACATATGATAGCAAATGTAGATTGCACATAACTCATCATTTTTTTGCTGGCGGCACTACAAAAATAGAATTACATATATAGGTATAGTTAGTTCGAGACGCGTTATTATGAAGTATGATATAGGATTATTGTGTTGTAGTGCGTATCGGAAATTTCATCCTGTGTGTTAGTTCGGCACTCTTTCCATTGTATATTCCTTCTTCGGTAACATAGGCGATGAACAATCTACATGATTCCAAAATGTTATCCTCAGCCATTTCAAACGAATGAATACTACAATATAGTTATGTATGGAGGAAATGAGAATACCTCTCGAGTATTCCTTTCAGAATGCTGAATTTGTGGTTGTTGCGGATTAGGGAATCAAGGTATATCACATGGCTCCTCGTGACAAAAATGCTCTTGAAGGTCCTCCACGAATTATCCAACGTGAGCATCGCCGTCCGTTCCATGCGTGCCATGTCTGCTTCTGGGATAGTGAACTTGCTTGAAAGTTATGTCCACAGCGCGCCTCTCGCTTCTTTCGTCAGAGACTTCCACCTTGGTGTGGTGATGGGAAGCCGTTCCCTTGCAAGTATCCCGCAGATGGTCCGGAATCTCGTCGCTGATCTCTTGGGACTCAGAGGGACCCCAAAGTCACTAACCTCTGTGATGACCAGTCGACCCACAGGCATTTTCGATTGTCCTCTGCCATCTCACTTCCGTATCATTATCGTCGACGGAAATCCAGACGCATTAGGCGGCGTCGGTGACGGCGGCGAAGACAGCACCTCTGCCATCTACGGCGTCGGTGACGGCGGTGAAGACGGTGCCTCTGTCATCTCGCTTACTTGCTATCTATATAAGTTACATATGCAATAAAATGGATTGCAAGTGTCCCAAATTAACATATACATATGAAGTATCTCCATGTCATTTAAACTGAATAATATGCTCAACATGTGCAATATTAGCAAATAATCATAATATATTAATTCCAGCATAAATATGAAACAATAAAGCATTAATCCAACAACATTTAAATGACCAAATTAACATAATCAAATGTAAATCATTCAAGACATTTAAATTGATTGAAATGCTAAGAGTAAAGTCTATTACCGGTCCTTAAACTTTTTATGCTGTGTCATCCCGGTCCATAGACTTTCAAAGTGTCATCATCGGTCCCTAAACACTGTTTGGGTCTCAAACATAGCCCTCTTGCTTAGGCACGATAATAGCACACTTTGAAAGTCTATGAGCCGATGACACAAAGATAAAAAGTTTAAGGACTAATTGAGACCCAAGCAGTGTTTAGGGACCGGATAACACACTTTGAAAGTCTATGGACCGGGATGACACAGCATAAAAAGTTTAAGGACCGGTAATGAACTTTACTCAAATGCTAAACATATTAGCAAAATTGCATAATTAATTCCAACATAGATAATTATGAATAGAGCATAGCTCCCTAACCAATTAAATGACACAATAGTCATAAGACTAAGAAAATCAATCAAGTCATTTAAAAGGAACAATATGCTCATCAAACACAATAAGTGTACACTTAAAATCAGCGTAAAGCTAAGATTTGATTGTATGATTATTGCTCTCAGAAAGCTAGTTGCACAAGGTTTAACCTTGGCTATCATAGCACTTATGTCCAATGTAATCATCAACTGAATATGACAATTTATAGATTAGGCCTTGAGTTCAATTTACAACTTGCTATTCAAATCAACGATTCAAGAAAATTTCTTGAACTTAACCTATCTTTGGACCACAAGAATAGAGATCAACTAAATACGGATAACGAAAGAAGGCTTTGAAAAGATACTGAGCGACAAGAAGAATTGAATGATAGAGCTACGAGGAGCAGCGGGTATAACGAGTTGAAATAAATTGCTCAAAGTTATAAGAATCGACTAGACAATCTACAACTCAAGGCTTAATCTATATACTAATTCACATTCAATTTCATTTTCTATGACAATTCATCAAAGCGAGATCAAAGAATCCACCAATTACAGATCACATATTTCAACTAGCACATCATATATATATATATATATATATATATATATATATATGTATGTATGTATGTATGTATGTATGTATGTATGTATGTATATGTATATGTATATGTATATGCAAAGAGATAGTGCACGATATGTTGAAATACTCACAACGGTGATGGTACTCAAAACCACCGAGAAGATCAACAGACAAGGCATGAGGGAGGACCAAATTAACATAATCAAATGTAAATCATTCAAGTCATTTAAATCTGAATGACATGTATGATTAATTATAAAATCTGAATGTAATTGTTATTCCAATTGAATATTTCTATAAAGATCATATAATTACTTTGCATAGAAAACATCAAAACAAGTAATCATAGCCATACTATATTCACAGTGGAGGATTACTGACCTAACATAGATTCATCAGAACATTGCCATTCCAACTATGAATAGTTCCATATATAAGCATGAACCATTAGTCAAATTCGTGGACAGGCAATGAAAAAAATGTTCAAGAACCATCTGGCATTAATCACGATAGCACCGAGTCCTACACATACTCATGCATTCCATACAAAGAATTTCAGATATGTGCAAATCCAAAATATGACCGAGCTCTTAGCCTCTTACCTCCACGTCTCCGAGGGAAGAAGCGATGTCGGGGGTGGCAGCGCTGAGGTCGGAGGCGGCGGTGTCGGAGGCGCCAAGGTTAGGGGCGCCGAGGTCGGGGGTGGCGGCGCCGAGGTCGGAGGAGGTGAAGGAGCGCGCGAGAGCTAGGGTTATGAATGGGCGAGCGCTGGGGTTATGAATGGGCGCACAGGGGAGATGAATGGGCAAGCGCTAGGGTTATGAAGGCCTATCACAGGCGGTTCTATTATGGAACCGTCTGTGAAAAGAAATCACAGACGGTTATATTAAAGAACCGTCTGTGATACGTTCCATATCACAGACGGTTCCTTAATAGAACCGTGCAGCGATTCCTATCACGAGCGGTTACGTAATAGAACCGTGCGTGATATGAAACGTATCGCGAGCGGTTCTTTAATAGAACCGTCTGTGATAAACTCATATCACAGACGGTTCCTTAATAGAACCGTCTATGATTCCTTATCGCGAGCGGTTACGTAATAGAACCAAATGCGTGATAACTTTATTTATCTGGTGAAATGTGAACAAGTCTCTTTATTTTCCTGCGTGTGTCTCTTCATCTCATGATCACACGGCTTTGTCTCTTCATTTTCCAACGTCGCTACAACTCCCAAATATCTCTTCGTCTCCCGCTCCGGCTTTAGTACTTGTTCTATAAATAGATATCCCCTTCTACAATGGATTTCACACAGCCTCCTTGATCCCCTTTCTCCACAAACTCCAAATGGCTTCTCCTCTTGTGCCAGCTGTATTGGCTTACATTGTGCTTCTTTACTCGCACCTCTCTGGTCGCAACCTGGCCCAAGCTGCGGACAAGCCTTCCATTCGCAATGTCATCCGTTGTAGGCCCTCCGATCTACCAGAGACCATAGCGGCCATCATCTGTCGACTGGAGCTCCTCCTCAGACGGACCAATGCGAGGGTCCACGGCATCCAGCGAGTAAACCTCATCGTGGAGATCGTCCTATGGAACTATTTGGTCCGCACCGAGGATGTAGCCCGGAGAGTCGAGGACGACATCTGAATTGCTGGAGAGCGGGTCGACCTCGCCGAGACGGAGGAGACTAGGGCTGATGGTCTCTAGGCTATATGGGGCTTGGTTGCGGAGTCTGAACGGCTACAAGCGCGAATCGAGCGTGTAAGGTCGCAGGTGGAGGCATTTGAGACAGTCACTGATCCCGCCACCACTGAAGCCGATGAGAAGGCTTATGAAGATTTGAAGGCTAAGATAGGATCGCTAATCCTTTTTTATAAATCGTGATGTAAAAAGGATATGGTATTTTATCGTACATTTATTACAAGCGCATAATATTATCATTCCACATTACAATGAAGTCCACATTGACATCAAAATCAGAGATGACAATTCCATATTGACATTAGAATGTATAAGAGATTACAAGTCCATAACACATGGCAAGTCCACATTGACATGTCTCATGTTATGGAATAAATTAATTACAATGGAGTAAATTCTTAATTAAAATATAGCCCTTCATGATGATCGATGTGCATATAGCTAGCTTCCTCACTGGGTTCTTCCTCGAGCTTGATGCCGTCTCTGAAAGGAGGCAACTCGTCAAATTGATTGTATTCTTCCTCGTCCACTACATTCTCAACTCCGACAATCCTCCTTTTTCATAAAGAACTACGCGGCGCTTCTTATTTGCCAGATCGGTTACATAGAAGACTTGAACAACTTGGTTAGCCAATACGAATGGTTTGTCTTTGTATCTGACATGTTCGAGGTCCACGGTAGTGACGCCGTACTTATCGACCTTCACCTGTGGGAGATGGACCCAACGACACTGAAATATGGGGATCTTGGAAAGCACGTAGTCAAGCTCCCATATCTCCTCTATTTGCCCATAGTAGGAGCTCCTCAGCCCATCGGTACTGAATGCATATATCACGGATACATTTATTACGGGCATGCTCTTCCTATCCTGAGCTGCCGTATAAAATGTGTACCTATTTATGTCGTATCCTTGCCATGTGACAATTGTAAATTATGGCCCTTGTGCCAACCATAGTAGCGTATCATCACTTGATGACCTCCCAGTGTTTCGCACCTTTAACCATTCGTTGAACCGACGATTGTGCTCTCTCGTGATCCAAACCTCCGACCGGTCTGGATTTTGTTGGCGTACCATGTCTTTGTGCTTGTCGATGTACGGAGACACTTGGGTCATGTGTTGCAAGACCGTGAAATGGGCTTGGCGTCACGTATCGGATCGGGAGTGATTGATTTCCTTCCGATGGTCCCGATATCATCCAGTCTCCCCTCGTGATGAGATAGAGGCACACCTATCGGTTCCACCTAAGTCATGTAGTCGATGCAGAACTCAATGACCTCTTCGGTTGCATAACCTTCGATGATGCTGCCCTCCGGTCGAGATCGATTCCGTACATAGGACTTGAGAATTCCCATGTATCCCTCGAATGGGTACATATGACGTAGGAACACAGGGCCGCATATCTTTATCTCTTTCACAAGGTGAACAATGAGATGGACCATGATATCGAAAAATGACGGAGGGAAATACATCTCAAGATGACATAGAGTCGTCACCACCTCGGCATGCAGAGCATCTAGTCCTTGAGGATCGATGACCTTCTGAGCAATTGAGTTGAAGAAATAACACAGCCTCAAGATTACCACTCGGACCTTGTTCGGAAAGATACTCCTAATTGCAACAGGAAGCATTTGTGTCATCAGTACATGACAATCACGAGACTTCATACCAAATAATTTCAAATCTTGCATAGAAACAAGTTTCTTAATGATAGCGGAGTAACCAGACGGGACTTTCACACCATGCAAGCTCTGGCACAGTTCATTTCTCTCGGCCTTGGACAAAGTGTAGCAAGCTAGGGGAAGGTATGTCCGTCCTGTATCGGTCTCTTTTGGTGCTAACTCGGTCCTTATGTTCATATCAACCAAGTCACGCCGTGCGTTAATACCATCCTTTGTTTTGCCACTAATGTTCAGTAAGAGACCAATCAAGCTATCACATACATTCTTCTCTCGTGTATGGCGTCGATGCAATGGCGAACTTCTAAGTGCTCCCAATAAGGCAAGTCCCAAAAAATTGACCGCTTCTTCCAGATGTTCTTCTGACGGGTTCTTAATTTAAGTCCCTTCCCAAGCACAACATCGATATCCTTAACCATATCATAGACCTCTTTCTCTCTAAAAGCCCTTGGAGCTGAACCGTCCTCCTTATTTCCGTTGAATTGTTTCTTCATCTTGCGGTATGGGTGACTCCTAGGAAGGAACCTACGGTGACGCATGTACATAGTTTTGCGCAAGTTGTTCTGTTATACACTCTCCGTAGCATCTAAGAAGTACGGACAGGCTTTGGCTCCTTTTGTACTGAAGCTCAACAGGTTACCAAGGACAGAAAAATCATTGATGGTGCAGAACAACATGGTGTGTAAAGTGAAGTTCTCTCGTTTGTATGCATCCCATACATGTACCCCTTCATTCCACAGTGTTACAAGATCTTCCAGCAATGGTGCTAGGTACACATCAATATCATTCCCAGGTTGCTTCGGCCCTTGGATGAGTAGTGACATCAAAATGTACTTCCGCTTCATACACAGCTAAGGAGGAAGGTTGTGTATACATAGATTCACGGGCCAGGTGCTATGTCGGCTGCTCATGTTACCGAAAGGATTCATTCCATCTGTACTCAACCCTAACCTTATGTTCCTCGGTTCCGCACCGAACTCTTCGAAGCTCCGATCGAAGTTTCTCCACTGGGCAGAATCAATAGGGTATCTTAGCTTTTCATCTTTCTTATGCTCCTCTGAGTGCCAACGCACCAATCTTGCCTCCTTTGGGTTCGCAAATAAACGCTTCAAATGTGGGATCACAGGCAGATACTACAACATCTTAGCAGGAGGTCCTTGCTTCACCTTAGCAGTATTCTGACGCTTGTATCAGGATGCTTTGCACATAGGACATGCATGCATGTCTGCATACTCTTTACGGTAGAGGATACAATCGTTCGGACATGCATGTATTCTTTCTACTTCTATTCCCAATGGACAAAGAACCTTCTTTGCTTAGTAGGTGGTGCTGGGCAACACTTTTCCCTCTGGAAGGATGTCCGCAAGAAGACCTAACAACGCCGTGAAACTCTTATCGGACCAACCATTGCTTGCCTTCAATTTAAGCAGTTCAATCACGGTTGACAACCTTGTGTATTCCGGCTTGCAGCCAGGGAAAAAAGGTCTCACCGAGTCCTCCATTAAGCCCTCGAATTTACAAAACTCTCTCTCACTGTAGTTCTCTTCTGCATCGCGTAGCATCTGATCCACATTGTCATCGTGCGACCTATCCTCATCAAAAGCACAATCCACATCTAGCATATCGTTGACTTCCTCGGTAATGTCGTCATTATTAACTTCCGGTACAATCTGCTCTTCACCGCGACTGGTCCAACATGTATACTTTTTTTGAAACCCCTTCGAATCAAGTGCGCTTCGATCTGCGTCGAGTTGTTAAACATCTTCAGATTACCGCAATCAATGCATGGACAGTACATAAAATTTATCTCTTTCTTCAACATATCCTGCTCGGCGGCTCTTCTAAAATCAACCATGCCATTAATGTACTCTTGACTCACATGGTTCATACCGTACATCTAGTTTCGGTCCATCTACGCTACGCATGTAGCAAATTAGTGTCAAATTAGATTAATAAACCGCAAGTACGTACTCTTCCTATTTACCAAACATACTTAAATTGATTAGCTATTAATTTATAGCAAACATAAAGGATTATAGATCGTTACCCTCAGAGCTCACGAATAAAATACGATTCCTCTCCTTCTCCTCCGATCCCTTCCTCCTCCTCTTCACCTCCTCTCCTTCTCCTCTCTAAGGTGGCGCAATGGTGGTGGAGGCACAGCAAGGTGTAGGTGGTGCAATGGGGGAGGAGGCAGCGGGGTGGAGGAGGCGCTAGGGGTAGGGGTCCGACCTTCTCTTCTCTAAGCTGGCGCAATGGGGGAGGAGCAGCAGGTTGGAGGAGCTAGGGCAGGGAAGTGGCGCATGGGGGAGGAGCAGCAGATCTGAGTGGAGCCAGCGGCAGGGTTGCGGTAGAGCGATAGAGGCAGCGGCAGGGTTGTGGCAGAGCGGCAGGGTTGCAGCAGAGGTTGTGTCGGGTGCAAATATATAATGCCAGGATATCACAGACGGTTCTTAATAAGAACCGTCTGTGATTAGCTGGATTATCACAGACGGTTTGGTAATAGAACCGTCTGTGATAATGACTATCACAGACGGTTTGTAAGGCGAACCATACGTGATAAGGCACTGCAACTAATGCTGGTCGGCTGCAGACCCAACACAGATGGTTCCATTTTAAACGTCTATGATGAGGCGTCTACTATTGCCTGTTTTGTAGTAGTATAAGGCTTGTCATACTTACTGAAGATACCTAGTTTACTCCACACAAGGTTTTTTTACTGACTTGTATATATCTGCATAGACATGTATAGTGTATACAAGTAGTTACCTGAGAGGGCCTTGTCATATTTGTACATGTATAATTATTGCCCTGGGCTTGTGTGGTAACTACAGTTTTATGCTATCTCATGAGATAATTACATGTTCAATGTTATAAGCAGTACTTTCATGGTCGCACATTGTTTGCTAATACTCCCACTTGTTTTACATTTTGGAACTTACAAGTATGCATGTAGTCCTTGTTTTCTTTCAACTGTTAAGTCAAGCTTATTTTGTTTTATGTCCTGGAATTATCAAGATGATCGTTCTAGTTTTCATCTCACGTCTTTTTGGTTCTCTCTTAGGTGATATACTTTGGTGATCATCTTTTGAGCGACTTGAGAGGACCTTCAAAAGTTGGTTGATCATCTCGTGATAGATTTGTTTACATGATGGATATGTTCTTGTGATGGATCTGGATATACATTGTAAGATATGTTGCTGTGATGGATTTGTTCCTGTGATGGATGTATGAGTGAATGAGTGACTAGTACATTATAAGATTTGTTCCTGTGATGGATTTGTTCCTGTGATGGATGAATGAGTGAATGAGCGACTAGTACAAATAGAATGGCTATTTTGAATGAATGTATTGGTTGAATGCTCCATTTTAACTGTTCCGGAATATAGCACTCTTTGGCAGCTTGATTCACTATTGACTGGCTATTAGAGTGGGTATTTTGACAGTCTGATAATTCTGGAATGTAGCACTCTTTGACATCTTGATTCACTCTTTGACTAGTTCTGGACTGTAGTGAACTAGAATTCGCTTGATTCAAATGTCTCTGTATGTGAACCGACTTGCAGCGCAGCAGTATCTGTATGTGAACGTGAAATACCACCAGTTCATACTAGTTGAACCGATGGATTATCGAAGTTTCTGTATGTGAACGTGAATTAGCACCAGTCACACGTATATTAGCACCGGTTCAGTAGTTCACATGTATGTGAACATGAATACCAGTTGATACAAGCATTCAAACGTGAGCTCCAAAATTATATATAGCATCTGACCATGCCGAACCATCCACCAAAAATCCTTTTTCTACCTCTAATTATCCTTTCAACACTAGAACTATGTCACGCCAACCGGACTCTTCTTCCTCGGATCATCTTGACTATTCTTCCTCTCAGGATATCAATGATATTGACCCAACCGAGTTCTACACAATCGAAGATTTCATTGCTAGGCAAGATTTCTTAGACTCAATCGCCGACCGAGTCGGTGCAAAGTTGAAGGCCAATGTTGATCAAAGAGCCGAATCATCTCATCGCCGAAGTGGTACTAGGAGGTACATACGGAGGGATCGTGAAGATGCCCATGACAAGCTTGTGGCCAATTACTTCTCTGCACAACCTCTCGATACTGACGAAATGTTTCGGAGAAGGTTTTGGATGAGAAGATGTCTCTTCCCACAAATCGTGAGTGCGCTAGGTAAATGATATTCCTGTTTCACTAATAGGACAGATGCCACTAATTGTCTAGGACTCTCACCACTACAGAAGTGTATGACAACAATTCGTATGTTAGCATATGGCACCTTTGCTGACCAACTTGACGAGGTATTAATGATCGGCGTGAGCATCGCATTGGAGTGCTTGGGTAAGTTTGCACAAGGGGTGATTGATAAATTTGATACAGAGTATTTGCGGCCCCCCACATGTGAGGAAGTGGAGCATTTGCTTCTAGCTGGTGAATCTCGTGGCTTCCCTAGCGTGCTAGGGAGTATTGACTGTATGCATTGGCAGTGGAAGAATTGTCCAATTGCATGGAGGAGCCAATTCACCCAAGGTGACCATGGTATCCCTACTATGATCCTCAAAGCGGTAGCTTCGCAAGACTTTCGCATATGGCATGCTTATTTCGGTGTCGCCGGGTCTAACAATGACATTAATGTGCTTAATCAATCACAACTGTTCATTGAAGCATTAAAAGGGGGATCTCCAGAGGTGCATTTCAGTGTCAATGAGAAGCAATATGATATGGGTTACTACCTTGCCGATGGTATATACCTAGGATGGGCAGTGTTCATGAAGACAATACCGCTCTGTCATACAGATAAAGACAAATTATTTGCACAGCATCACGAAGGGGCAAGGAAAGATGTTGAGCGGGCATTTGGGGTATTGCAAGCTCGTTTTAACATCGTGCGTCGTTCAGCACAGTTGTGGCAACGTGTTGCTATCGGCAAAATCATGGAAGCTTGTGTCATTCTTCATAATATGATTGTTGAAGATGAATGGGAATTGGTCACCGCTCCTTTGGACTTGAACGAGACATCGGAGACATCTTTCGTTCTACCGCCGGAAGTCAATAATGGCCGTAACATTTGATTCATGGATGTGCTGCAGAGAAATTCCTCTATTCGTGCTCGGCTAACACATATGCAACTAAAGAGGGATTTAGTCTAGCATATTTGGCGATGCTGTGGGAACAAGTAAAATAGGCCTATTTAAGTTACATATTATTATTTACTATTGTCTTTATTATGTACTAGTTCCCTCTGAATTCACTTCCATATTAATGTATTCGAATTATTATATCGTACAAATTATCATTATTTATCTTTTTCAACCATATTCATTTTCTTTTAATCATGTATCCGAAATAAAAAAATTAAAGCAACACAAGTAGTCCACAAAGATGAAAAATTAGAGTTGATCATTACATTTCTTAGGTCCATCAAAACATTAAAAGATTGTATGATCTATAAAGATAAGTAAAAAGACAACTCATTTTATAAACTATCTTTAATGCTTTCTATACGTAACATGATAAGTTAGTACAACTGTCTATACTATTATATATATCCTAAGAGTGGCATGCTAGCTGCTAGCCTGCTACCGTCCTAACTGGTGAGCTGTTCACAATTGTGTAGTGCTTTAACTGAATTGCACCTGGAGCAGCAGAGAAACTTCTGTAGGGAAGGGAATGTATGCAACATTTTCTTTTCTCTGCAACATGCAAAAGCATTGCATGTCATTTCAACATTTCACTTCCAGGAAATGACTGAGTAGACTATGATCAACTTTCAGTGATTCAGATCGACGCCATCATATATATGATCAATCTGCAAAGTATTGTTGACGTTCAAAAGTAGAGATTAATCAGTATTGACCAAGAGACCAGAAGCGGTTTATCTATGTTTGCTTCGCCTCCCACATAGTCATATTCAAACAGCCTATCAGGTTTCTCATCCTAGTAGTCACACTAAAATTTTAGTAATGCTAAAACCTAGATAATACTAAAAACTGGACAAAAGAAATGGTGTTTAGATCGTGATCATACCAATTCAGCGGTGTAAGGACCCCGGAATATTGGAGGTTTATACCAAATTAAAAATCATACCAAAAGCATAATTCTTAATCAAGAACAACCGGTCCTTAATTAAAAATCATACTAAAAGCATAATTCTTAATTAGGTACAAATCCAACATTCAGGTTCCCGGATATATGTCTTGCAATAGTTCCCAGGATCCGTGACTATTGCACATATATCCTTTAACAACATTGTATCACACATACAAGGCATACATTTACATTAATTCATACAAAGTTTACATTTTATTTCTACAAGTTCAGGTGACTCACGGTCACAAACAAAAATTCAGCAGCGGAAACTTAAGATAAACAGCAAAATCCACCAATGGCCCCATCACCCTCAGGCTATTGCGTGGAGGAAAGAAATAGCTTCACTCGTTAGCGTCACCCTAATCGGCGCTAACGGGCATCTCATACAGATAACCATCTTCACCTGCAACAAGAGGTTATAGCACCTGAGTACAGAAGGTACTAAGCAAGACTTACACAAACTAATAAAAGAAAGTGTTTGATAGAACCTATACAAAGGATTAGAATTTATACATGCATAAGGTTAACAACAGGAAGGTCATAATGGTTCAATTTTGCATAAAGCAATACATCTTAACCTACACTTGCTAAGTTTTGACAAGGCAGTTTTATAAATCAATTTGGACTAAAATATTGAGTAAAAGAGAATGTAAACATAAATAATAACAACAATCCAAGTGGCTGTTCACCACCATCAAAGCGTTCCATGAATAGCTCTCATGCCGAGTTCCCCCATAACCAATTTTTTTTCCAAAGTCTATACAAAGCGCTATTCAAATTCAAGCGTTGTCCGTAACCGTGGACACGGCTATTCGAATAGTTTTAAACCTGCAGGGTGTATATATTTACCCACACGACTTAGTTAGCCGTAAGCCTCGGAATAATAGCACCTTGCCTTTGGTATCTTGGTAGGGTAAACTAAAATTTGGTGTTTTTCAACAAGTTGACACTATTGAGCTAGAATACCCATGTGTGGTGATCCCGCTTAGTTCGAGGTTACTAATAGAACACTCGCCAGGGGGCCCACATGTTGTTGGGAATGCCGATTCAAAAATGTAAATTAAGCGACAGAAAGTAGAGCATGCTAATTGCACATATTAATTATAATCGGGCCCTTAAGGTACATACATGTGATGGAGCGCATGTGCGTCCTCACCCTCTTAAGAACATATGATATAGATATGAAATCAAACACATATGTCCTTACTTTCCTGTTTTCCAACTCAATAGTATTAACCTTTTACTTAACCAAACAGCGCCCATACACTGCGTGTGGAAGTACGTTGGGGCTTGAATCATCTAGCCGATGTTCAGTCCTTAATCAATCCAGACAAGACAACCACATTTCCCAATTCTCGTGCACTAAGGCACCATCACTAGCATCCACTTGTCCAGATTTAAAATCAGTTTATTAAACAAGATTTAAATTCATTTCTGATTTAAATAAACTAAACAAAGAATCAAAATAAATTAAATTCATTTATTGTTCCTATGTTTGACAAGATAAGCTTGTCAAACACTAACGTTCTATGGACTGCATGGCTAAGCAATAACGGAAAACAAGTATTTAAGTATAGAAGCACTACCTTAAGTTTGAGTGTATGATTAGATTAAAGATAAGCCTCAAGTGTTAGGTTGTAACTATCTAGAGACAGATCACAAATAAATTTTAGAAAATTAGCATGCAACAGTATCTCTGTATTTTGGAAATCTATAGTTCAAAAATTCTGGGATCAACATGGTGCAAAGAGGATGCTTGCCTTGGTAATAGTAAACCTCTTGTTCAGGTTCTTGTTGCTCAATAACAGAGTCAACCACTTCAGAAGAACCAGAATCTAAAAGACAAATAAAATCCAATAAACACAAGAAAATCGACAGAGAGCAAAGTATTGAAAAAAGAATGCATGATCAAGATTGTAATGCACGATTAGCAACATGCTTAAGCTATACTAACCCAATAAAGATAATAATCCATATTAATTTCTACAGCCACTAATTGACAAAATTAGGGTTTAACACTAAGTTATAGTTTTAGATTTCAAAAAACTGAAATTAAGACAGATTGCAAAAATAAGGTTTGCTGCTTTAGTATGTTATGAACATAGTAATACTTTTGTTAAAGTTGTAGTTAAATAAGTAAAACTAAAGTCTACTTATCATTTAACATCAGTTAACACTAATTATCAAAATTGAGGTGTAATCTGGAACTACAAGTTCGGATTTCCAAAACTGAAATTAAGACAGGTTATAAAAACAAAGCTTGTTGCTAAATTATATTATGGGTAAAATAATATTTTTATTTAAGTTATAGTTAAGTGAGTAAAACTAAAAGACTAAATCAACATTTATTGTTACTAAATTGACAAGATTTAAGGTTAGATTTAGAGCTACGATTATAGATTTTGAAAGCTGAGCGAGGACAAGTTAAAAAGAATTTGTTGATTTATATACATTCTAAGCAAAATGCTTTTACTTAAGCTTAGAGTAACCTTAATTAATACTGATGACCTAACTCATCATTTTCTAGCACCAATTTAACAAGAGCTAATGATTTCAGATGCTCTTGTGTGCCTTTGTCGGTTTAGCAAACAATACCACAGAGGTGCATCCGGTGACTTAAATGCGGGTTGTGAAACATACTTAAGTGGAGATCTCAGCAAGCTACTTCTAACCCTCTGGTAAACCTAATAACCAAGATAGAGCCTAGCTAACCCTAATCGGCGGATTAACGAGAAAAGATTTGAGTGCAGTTCTTGTCGGTTTGGCCGTGAAGCAACCTGAAATGGATTTAGAACCTAAATCAATTTAGAGGCATCCTAAGCAAAAGCTACCTTTGCTTATGCTAAAGACCATTCTTTAGCAGAGATAACAACAACAACCCCTGTTAACACTAATCGGCCGGGATTAGCGAAAGGAGGGACTACGGCTTTTGTCGGTTTTGCCCGACAACAACAACAGAGAAGGATTTTGGCTAACTAGCTGATTTGAAGGCATCAAGAATCAAGGGAATGGTTGCTTATGATACTATGGTTTAGTAAGGACCTATTTAAGCTGAAAAGGTGAAAAAAGAAACCCTAGAACTTGAAAACGATATGAAAGACCGAAAAGTTATAAAAAGGAACTTTTCAGTCAAACAAGATTTGAGCAAAGAATTCCTAAATGAGTGATTCCTGTGAGTTACTGAGGTCCTTATGGAGCTCAAGATGGAAGGGAATAACAACATAACTTACCAGCCGGAGTTGGAGAAGATGAAGTTGCCAAAACCGGTCGAAACAGAAAAGGATCCACTCCAAGTGATCTGTTGACAAAAGATGAGATTAAGGATTGGTTTTAATTCTCAAGCTCACCAGATCTAAAGAGCACGAAAGTGAATGAAGAAGAACTCCACCGAAGAGGAGGATAAGCTTCACTACCACAACAATGGTGGATAAGCATGAAACTAGGGTTTTATAGTGTTTGAACTTCCTGAGAAATGGAGAGAATTCTAGAGATGATGTGGTGGCAATGTGGTGCCAGGTGGCAAAGGATCACTTGCTAGGTCACGGCGAAATGCCACCTCTCCGGCGATGAAGTCGGCGACGGTGTACAGCGAGAGGAGGAAGAGAGAGATGTCACTGACATGCGGGCTCCCCTTGTCAGCCGCAGCCAAGATCTCACCGCAAGCTCAAGAGAATGACAGCCGTCCGATCAGAAATGGGCGGTCGGGATTAAGATGGTCATTGGAAGTTCTAATCATTACTTGCATATAGGCCGTGCGATCGCAAGGGAACGGCTAGGATTGACTGAGAGGATCGGGAGGTCCGAAGATCACAATCCACAAGGACCGTTCGATCACAATCCATCGGCAACACCAAGCTGAGAGTCTTAAGTGAACACGAGTGCAGTGGCACCGCACGATTTAAATCCAACGGCCAGAGGATTACGCGCCTTTGAGTTTTGGATCCAAAAAGGAAGACACGGTTGGATCTGAAATCAACGGCAAGGATTGATGGGATGTTGAGGTGGTCCGAACGGCCCATCAATGCAGTCTGTGCGATCAAATCCAACGGTGGAGATCGATGTGGGGTTCCGACAGTCTGAACGGCCCACAAGATCTGATCCGCTCATTGAGGATCCAACGGCTCGCGTGTATCTCAGCTCCTGCCATCTAAAAAAAATGGCACAGTGTAACATCCCAAATGTATTAATGGGTGTGTGTTTCAAATGTAAGAAAATGTGTAGAAATTAAAACTTTTTCTCACATCTTGAAACTCTTGAACTCACCTATAATTCTTGTCAAAAGTGGTGGAGTTCAAAAACCTAAACCTCCTGTGGACTAAAGTCCAACCCTTATTCAACTCATCACAAATCTTGTGCCAAACTTGGGAAAACATTTTCCCTTGGTTCTAGAGTTGATGTGGGACTTCTCTGAAAAATATCATAAGTTTTAAAACTTGTTTGATAATTTTTGGAGGTAAATCAAAACCTAGAACAACCTTGATGAATTTTTGGAGAAAAATGTATTGCACAAAAATCTCTGGAAATTTTATGAAAGGTTAATCCTAAAGTCAGCAAGCTCTAGTTAAAATTTCATAAATTTTGGAGTTGGTTTGCTATCTCAATTAAACCCTCAAAGTCTCAGCTTTTAATTTTAAACTCAAATGGCTAGCACTGTTCCTTGGGCCGAGCCACTTTCCAAATTGGGTTAAACCCAACCACATCCACAGCTCGGCTGACCTCTTTTCCCCAGCGTGAGGTCGTGGCCGTTGGATTCAGATCCGGTGGCCACGACCTCCTCCTAACCAACTCGGCCCGATCCTCCCACCTCGTGAGGTCTTGCGCGTTGGATCAAAATCACTGGCCATGACCTCCTTTCTTTAGCTAGGGCTCCGGACCTCCCACCTCATCGAGGTCATAGGCATTGGATCGAGATCCAGCGGCCCCATGACCTCCCTCGTTATCAAGAGCGCAAGTCCTCCCCGCGCAATGTGTTGTGAGCCGTTGGATTAAAATCCACGGCCATGACCTCCTTGCTCATCTCGTAGCCGTTGGATAAAGATCCAACCGCTACGACCTTCCCTTCCCTTTTCTGGGTTGTGCCTAACCGCCCAAACCTCCACTCTCATTCGTCGCCGTCAGATCAACATCTCACAGTCCTGACCTCCCCATCTGTTGTGTGCTGTTGGATTAAAATCCAACCGCCACGACCTCCATGGGTGTTGTGCGCAACAGCCATGACCTCCTTTCATTGTTGTGTGCCTTTGGATTGAAATCCAAAGGCCACGACATCTCCATGGTGTGGTGTGCCCTTGGATTAAAATCCAAAGGCCACGACCTCCTCGCTCCATTGTGTGCCATTGGATGAAGATCCAAAGGCCACGACCTCCACATCACCTTAATCTGTATCGCGCGCATCGTTAAGTCCTCCCCATCTGGTCCACGCCTTTGGATTTAGATCCAACGACCAGGACCTCCTATCCCTTCAGCGCATGACCTCCCCTTATCATTTCGCACCCGTGCAATGAAAATCCTACGGTTGTGACCTCCCAGTTCCTTTGCGCCTCCGCGCGATGTCGATCTAAAGGTCGGGACCTCTCGGTCGAATCCTAAGGTCAAGACCTCCCCTTTCCTTGAGACCTTACCGCTTCAAATCAAATCGAGGGTCACGACCTCCCGAGTTCTTATCCAGCGGTGGAGGCAGCTCCTGTTCTTCTCCTAGCTCTGGCACGCGCATGCGCCATGGCAGTGAGGAGGTCAGTGGCATGTCTTGTCCCAACGGCTTTGAGCTGCGCGCATTTAATGCGTGTCAGTGCCTTTCCACCCTAGGCCATGCTCTGACCTACCCTCCCCGTCACCTCCATGTCCTGTCCAAGCCATGGACCGCACCATGGCCTAAGCACACCATGAGCTTAACCCTGGGCTCATGACCTCTATGTCCTAGGGTATAAGACCTCCTTGGTATCTCCCTTTGGCTTCCTTTACACACCATTGAGCTTTGCCTTGTCACTGTGCTTGGTGAGCTCTTCCTCCTGAACCTCCCCAAATCGCCATTGATGACCTTGGAGCTCCTCGGTGCTTTGAGTACTCGGTGGCTCCCTCTCACGACCTCTTGCTCCTTTGTGCTCCTCTAACTTCACGGAGTTAAACCCTAACTTAATCTTGGGTTGACCTCTTGAGAGCGAGCTAAAGTGGGCTGGAGCTTTGGCCGTGGAGCACATTGTCTTCCCCATCACCGGTCCTCCTCTCCTCCGACCTCCTCAGCTCCTCCACGACCTCCAGGTAACAACCTGGTAGTCTTTTAGAGCTGGGCACCCGCTTGTATGTTGTTGCGGAGCTTTATTTCCAGTTTTGCCTTTGGCCGTGTTGGTCATCGTGTTCCTCTCCGGCTCGCTGGCGTTTTAGGCTGCCACCACCGTCGAGAGTGGACCCATTAGGTGCGCAAGGCTAGTGCACACTCAGTGGTGTCCTTGGATGTCACCGACGAGGTCTGTATCGCCAGCGATGACCACTTCTTTGCGTCGGGATTTTTGTCAGACGAGTTCATCCCGCGCGTTGTCGTTAGGACATAGATTTGGTCAGTAAATGCTCAATTATTGGGGGCAATTACTGCTGTCTTAGCGCGCCCGGATCTCCTCGTTGTCCCGCGCATTAACTCCTTGCCCATGCGCGCGCGTGCACAAGCGTTGTGGCTTAGGATCTGGACCATCCAGGATCACCCCCGAGTGAATCTTGATCCTCCAGGACCTCCCCTTTTCAGATCTTGGCCGTTCAGGACCACCCCCCGAGTGGATCTGAACCGTCCAAGACCTCTTCTTTTTGTCTGGACAGTCCCGGACCTCCCTTGAGTAATCTGGGCCGTCCAGGACCTCCTCCTATAGATCTTAACCATCTAGACCTCCCCTTGGAGAGCTGAGCCGTTAAGACCTCCCCCCTTGTGAGATCTTGACCGTTAGAACCTCCTCGTGTGAGATCTTAGCCGTCGGGACCTCCTCCTGTAGATCTTAACCCTCAGGACCTCCTTGAGGTCATCTTGGCCATTTATGTCCTCCCCGTGTTGATCTTAGCCATTTAGGTCCTCCCTCGGACAATCTAGACCATTGAGGTCCTCCCTTGGAAAATCCAGACCGTCCAGGTCCTCCCTCGAGAGGTCTTGACCGTGTAGATCTTCCTTGGGGAGATCTTGATCGTTTAGATCTTCCTTTGGAAGATCTCAGCCACTCAGGTCCTCCCTCACTAGATCTGGACCGTCCCGGTCCTCCCTTGATTGTCTTGGTCCGTTGGATGCAGCATCAACGGCCACGACCTCCTTCCTCGTTAGCGCGCGCGTTGCCGGGAGGACATGGACCGTGGGATCCAAGATCAACGGCCCATGTTCTCTGGACCTACGCGAGCGCGTGTGCGCATTTTCACCTGGAGGTTTTGAGCCATCCGATCTAGGATCAACGGCTCATGTCCTCCCCCCTGTCATTTTGGTTTTAGAAATCCAGAGAGCTCTTATTTGTGAACTGAAAAAGGTAATGAACTTTGAAAATGCATATCTAATTCATTTTAAATCCAAATGAGTTGATTCAAATTTCTGCAGCTCTGGTTTGACCTAGGCTCTAATTTAAAAATGGTTGTGAGCTCAGTTCGGCTCCAGAAAAGAGTTTGCTAAAATAGTTTAGAAATAGGTTTTAATTATTATCCTTTAAATGGCATTTAACTTGTAAAATGCATAAGTAATTCTCTGTAGATCATTTTTGAGTGAATCCAACTTTGTTGGCTTCCTCTGTTAGTGAACTAAATGGTAGAATAGGATTTAGGCATGTCACTATTTTCAAAAGTTTTGTGGGAGCATTTTACTTGTGCTCTTTTGCATATCTTTGAAAAATCATAAAACATGCATAATAGCTCCAAATGAGATGAATCCTATTGGGTTGTTCATCTTATGAGGTGCTTGTTTTACTATAAAAATTTCAATTGCACCACCTTTCTAGAATTTTTTGCTAAACAATTTAATTATGTGAATAGTGGCAGATTTCATTTTTTAGAGGCTGAGCAGAATTGTTTTGCTCATATCTTTTGCATTGAGAATCGAAATCAATTGGTTCTTATTGCTAAATTCCTTAAAAATCATGCTCTAGATGTTGTAGAAATTTTGGAGCATTTGGAGCTTGTTTGCTGTGCTGTCTTTTTGGTTTTCTCCGTTCTTATCGCTTCTTTTCGCCTTTTTCGTTAGGTGCCGACAAGTGCGTTGATCTTGAGAGTGTTCCTCTGTAGTAGGTTGATTAACTCCAGCAAGGCAAGTAGTTTGATCATGTCCCTATTTTCCCATTACTTTAAAAGTCTAATATATTGTTTTACTTGTATGTATGCATTGCTATTTTGTTGTTAAATGATATCGATTAGTTGAGCCTATAGATGCATACTCTGTAGGTAAATGTTCATTCTCTACTACTAAGCCTAGGAATATCTTGCTGTGATTTAGAGTTCGTTGGATGGACTCTTATCACTTAGTAGCTACGTTGGATAGTGCTTAGAAATGCTTAGATAACGGTAGAAATGGGCGGTTATCGACATTATGTCGATGACCTTGATCACACAAATCTAATTATTATTCCGTTATGTCCAGCACTTGTGCTTTATTACTTTGTAAATAAACAAAAACGAAAACAAAAGTTGTTATTGACTTGGGCACAATGGATGTTGGTGTGAAATGTTGGGTGTGAATAGAATGGTGCCAAAGTCCCTAAGGACCGAGTTACTTGGGTCACTAAGCCAAGCGCTTATTACGTGCTAACCACACAAGGGTATTGGGAACCCCTCTTGACTAAGTACTTTGGGAGGTGTTAGTTATGGGTCGCTGCTGATGAAAACTATTTTTATATGAGGAGGAACTCCCGCAGTTGCTTCGGCTGGGCCGGTGTCTCCTACTCTTCAGGTGTGTGCGGCTCTTAACTAGCATCATTCATAGGAAATGTCTCGTAGGACTTAGCCGTGCCGGCATACCTAAGGTAGTGTGCTTTATCATGTGGCAAAAAGGCGGTCTGGCGTGTGGGTACATTGGTACACTCCTGCAGGGTTAAAACTATTCGAATAGCCTCGTCCTAGGTTATGGACATGCTTGGCAAGGTCGTTCAAGAACTAGACTCAACCATTTAATTAAAACTTGTTGGGTGGTATGAATTGGGTGATTCATGCTATTATTGTGGTGACTATTGGGTTAGTCACTTCCAGGATTGTTGTTGTCATCTATCTATTGTTATTAGTGTTACTTGTCTTATTGTTACTTGCAAATTAAAAATGAATTGCAAAACTGCTTTGAATCTATTTAAATATTGCAAAAGAAAACTTGCTTTATGCTAAAATAAGTCCAAAGCCTCATCCACTTAAATAAAGCTTGCATGTAGTTAAACTATAGTTCTGTTATACTACACGTCAGTCTTGCGAGTACATTTTTGTACTAATTTGCTTTGCTTAATAACTTTGTTGCAGAGGAAGAATGTGAGCCCCAAGGGCTTCACTAGTGTGAGTTGTGCTTCGGGTTCGACGACTAGCTTGGCGGTCCGGTTAGTTGCCTTGTGGGTAAAGGCACACTAATTGGTTTTTGCTTATCGCCATCTTATGGTTTTTGCTTCCGCTGTGTTTATCTTTCTTAGTTGTATTTGGCCGGTCGGCCCCTTTTGTAATAACTCTCTCTCTATATTATGTATGTCTTTTGTTTAGTCTTGTTCGTGCTTGGATCTATGTCTTGAATGGAATTGATGCATGATTTTGTAAAGGGGTGTGTATACTGCATTATGGGAAGTATACATATCTCGAAGACACGAATTATTATGTTTGTGATGCTAGGGTCAATGGATGACTAAGTATTACAAGCCTAATAAACCGGGGTCCTCACACACAGCCCGATAATTGTGCGCCGCACAATTTAGATCCTACAGTCATTATTGCATGGCTCATCGGGATGGTCCGAACGACCCAAAGAATCCGGTCCGTTCGTTGAGATCTGACGACCACGAATGGAAGGCGCGGTAGGATGGGGATCTAACGGTGGAAATCGCGTCGCGTGCATGGATGACCTGCACAGCGCCGCAGATCTCGTCCGTTCGCGAAGAAATCGATGGCTCACGTTCGTTGGGAGCTTGAGGGCATGCCCGAATGTGACAGACCAGGTCGATTTGTACTGGGTTGGACCTAGCCACTTGGCTCGGTTGCTACAATACAAAGGTTTAGGCCAGAAGAGTTGACCAACTCATTTTAATTCTTCGAAAGTTTGATTTGGGCTTTTAAAAATAGCAAATAAATTTGTAAAAAAAAATATGAAATTTTGTAGAAAGGCTATTCAGATGATATATTCCCCAAACAAATTTTAAAAACCACTGTTTCATGTTTTAAAATACATAAATATTTCTCTTAAACCGAATAGGTTTATTTAAAAGCAATTATTTTTCTCAAGATCAAAATAATTTCTAAAAATTTCAACAAAAATTATTTTTGGGCAAGATAATTTATCTAGTCTTTAATAAAAATACTTCTCGGCCTTAATACCAACATTGACTGGTATTTTCCTTTGAAGCTTAAACAAGTTTTGGATTTTTGGCTAGAAATTAGAGGATTTAGATTGTAACATAATGCTCAATTTGCAAAAAAAAAAAAGAACAGTGATACTATGAAAACATCTTATTACTGTTTAGTAAATTTGGGGATGTTACAAGCGGCAATGCCAAAATTGATGTATTAGGATTGCAACCATACCAAAATTTGCTAAAATTGTAAGTATGACACGTGGGTCCCACATGACATTTTTTTTGGCACCAAAATATGTCAATATGGGTCTTGTTTTGTTGATTAAATGACAAGGGACACAATGGTTCAAACAGATCACAAATCGAATACTCAGTTCAGAAATATGATCATTTCAAACTAGTCAATCAAACTATTATTGCGATTAATGCTCACGGCCAACCATCTTCCGCCACCTATTGGTGTCAGCAGATTCTAGCCGAACCAAAATTTGGCGAACGTTTCAGCCGCCCGCATGAAGCTCGGAAAATGGCAAGAAATAGTGACCAAAATCTTAGGTAACGCCAAATATTGAAATGAAATCAAACGCTAGCTAAATTTTAGGACAATGCTAAAATTTCAGTTTAGCTCATTTTAATCCTAAACCAAACCGACCCTAAGATCGCCGAGTATGTGCTTCTTTTCAAAATTCTCTCTGCCCACGCTATGCAAACAGTTCGACAAGAAAAAAGAATGGATGGGACTAACGTGCTACTGCGTCCTTCTACGCTGCCCTATCCCATTATGAGTGAACATTGACATAGGATTTCCACATAACAACATTAATTTCTACGAATAAAAAAAATATTCTGGATTCTAAAGAGTCGTTAGCATTTTTAACTTCGAGAAGTACGGATACGGATATAAGAACCAAACATCGAGTTTTCGGTTAAAATAGTGTCATTGCCATACACAATAATAAAAGTAGGTCTATCGCCCATCAAAGATAAAAATAACACTATGTACTCATCTGCCCTAAGGGCACGAATTTCCCTCATCTGACTCCAGGGATGCGGAAATACCTCATTCGGCTCTAGGAGCACGAAAATACCTCGTCTGGCTCCTAGGGGCACGAACAAAGTGTTATTTATGTGTTTGATGTGCGAGGGGACTAGTTTTGTTATTGCTCATGGCAACGGCGCTATTTTAGCCAAAAACTCCGAAACATATACTATCTTAATTTAATGAAGGAGATATGTCTAGTGTAAACCATGAGTTGGGGCGGTGCAAGCATACAAACCATTTTGGTTTGAACACCCAATCGACATTGAAAAAAATTGAAGAGACAGTTCACTCTTTATAATTTAAAATTTTGAAGATAAAACTCAAAAATAAGGTTACGATAAATGAAAAATAAGTTTGCTCAACTTTTGTCATATTCTTTGAACCTATAATTGTTCAAGGATTTTTCTCCTTTTTATTATCACAACATAAATCGAATTTGAAATTAAAATTTAGAACGGATGTGTGTTCAATTAAGAACCACCCTCACATAAAGTTGTTTGTACGATTACAACTAGCCTTTTTTATTTTTTAATCTTTTTTGAAAATCATTTTAAAAATAGACTCTTTCTAACTTTATTTTCAATTCTAACCCCTTTGGTCACGCCATAACTCATAGCGTGATCAAACTGTGCTGTCACGCCACCAATCACGACGTGATCAAACCGTGCTATTACGCCACGACCCCTTTGAACACATCTGTTTTTAGGCTAAGCCCTGTCGCGCTAAGAGGAATGACGTGATAGCACTCGTTTGCCACGCCGAGGTCTGTGATGTGATAACGTGTTTTTGCCACGCTATGTGTTGTGGCGTGACCAAATGGGTCAGAATTAAAAATAAAGTTAAGAAGATGATATCTTTAAAATAATTTTTAAAAATAGATTAAATAATAAAAAGAGTTCAGCTTATGAGCACATATATATCCGTTCTATAAAATGACGATTCCTAATAAAGTGGACACGTACTGTGACTGAATTAGAGGAGTCATCCGTATACCGTAAAACAATACGAGTATTTATTGCTGTTTTTTCAGGAGTATTTGTTGCTACTTTATATGCGATTTTTTTAAAGTAAACTATTTTTAATTGTTTTACAAAAATAACCCACACTTTATTTTTTTTACAAAAATAACCCTGAGTCGTCGTCTCACCCGCACGACTAGGCCGAGTCGCGTGGTAGGCCACCGACTAGTTGACGTGGGAGGCCGAGCAAATCGATGGAGTTGTGACTTAGGCCTTGGTCTGTCACGTGTGTCAATCGTGAGCTGGTGGCACGATTGAGGCGATGCCAAACACGATTGCCTATCGAGCGTGGTGAGGCCAATCACCGTCGGCCGTGGTCGAAAGTACAGTTGTGTTACCAACCGTCGATAGAAGGCTATTTTTAAAGAAATAATTTAAATAAATTTAGCTTTAATTTTACAAATTAAATGGTCGGAAGAGTTGTTTGTGAACAATTGTTAGTGGTAAAAAAGCTGGAGTTTGCTAACTGCAATTGTTTGTAAATAAATCATGTGTTAATCGTTTTACATGGATGAACCTCTTTTAAGTTCTTACACAAAGAACTCAAAATTGGCGAAATATTTTGTAAGCTTCGGTTCGAGCGAGACGAGAATGGAGCAACAAAGATGTGATTGCAAGTCCAACATAACACTTGACCATGGATTTCTGAATATCATGGCGCGTAGGGTCTATTTAGGTGCATATGTTTGCCTGCCTATTCCTATGGTACAAATGGCTACATGCGCAAACCATCAACTCGAAGTAAACCTATGATACAAACATGCCTATTTGAAAGGAAAATACTTGACAGATGGAAATCAACCCAGGCTTGCGGACATACGTCTTACTACCCCTTACGGGCGTCGGCCTTCGCACAAGCCTCCCAATATTTGGCTATAAGGTATTTTTTGGGCCTGTACTCGTCCAAAATAATCTTCGGTGCAGCAGGGGGATCAAGGACCATCAGTTCTTTTCCCTTGTCTTCCCCGCTCCCGGTTGAGGGAGATCTCCAACGGGTAAACACCACGAGGTCAACTATGTAGTTCAACATGCATTTCTGCTGAATGACACTACTACAAAAGAGGCAATACTTGATGCATCATCACAGATAGTTCCCCAGAAACCATTAGTGTTGTAATTATCACAGACGGTTTTATAATCACGCCCGTCTATGTTACTAGCGATGGGTACAACCGTCTGTGATACACAGATATCACAGACGGTTTTTTAATAAAACTATCTGTGATAATTCCCAAACGGTTCTTAACAAGACCGTCTGTGATTATTGCAGACTTCACAGCCGGTTTTTAATAAGAACTGTCTGTGATAATTTAATTTTGTATCACAGATGGTTTGTGGTTGGAAGTGTCTATGATATGTTCAATACCGCTTCGGATCCCGCGCGATGCGTCTCTTCATCTCGTCGCGCGATGCTTTCATATCTAGCAGTATTTAAGCAAGTTCTTGCTGTATTGATACATACACGGCGCTATAGCTAGTACCGTCACGCGCCATGGTAAGCATGTAGAGCATGATGGTGAGGACCAAGGAGAGGAGGTCGGCGATCGCCGTCGCTCTTCCTCACGATATCGTCGTCCACATCGTCGGCCTCGTGGCCACAAGCTCTACTCAGCCCATGGCTGATCTCTGCAGCCTACGAGCCACGTACGTATTTATATACCTACAAAAATACGTACTACTGTTTGTGGTGGTAACCAATCCATGCATGCATATACATGTTACTAATATGACTAAATTTGGCCTTTTAATTTTCTCTTATGGAGTTGCAAGACCATGTACAAGGCGTCCAAGGAGCGCGACGTGGGGATGCGCGTGGCGCTGGAATGGGAGGAAGCGATGAAGTGGCTGGACAATGAGCGCTAGCTCACCATCGTCAATCACCTGGCCGGCGCCGGTAACCCGGAGGCCTGCTTCATCGTCGGCCTCACGCTTGTTTTCGTGTACTAGGACATGCAGCGTGGCCTCGTGTGCCTCGACCGGGCAGCCATCGCCGACCACAAGACCACGACCTACGTGCTCGGCCTCCTCCTCTACACAGCCGACGAGGCGCACAACGTTGGGAAGCACTACATCAGCGAGGTCGAGGGCGAGCCGGCCAGTGGCGAGTGCGAGACGGCCAAGTGGACCAACCGAGAGTGCAGGCGGTGCCAGAGGCTCATTGCAGACACGGTCCGGGAAGCGACGTGGAAGAAGATGGCCAGGCCATAGGGCCGGGTGTTGGCGCTGCTGGAGGACGGCCACCGGTGCACAAACACCAGTTGCAGCATGATGAAAGGGTGGGGCGACTACGTCGTCTTCTACAACAGTTGTAGGATTAGGCATGAGTACGCCAAGTTCTTTGCACATGTGTTGAACTACTTGTAAAATTAGCGGTTTTAGCAAATATTCAGATATAATTTTTTACTAATATGTGAATGTGTCATATGTTCTAAATTTGCATTTATGTATATGAGAATGTATATTATCACAAACGGTTATTTATTGGAACCGTCTGTGATGTGTATTAATCACAAACTGTTCTACTTTAGAACCGTCAGTGATGTTCAACCCTATTTATATTCGGACTCTAGGGTTTGCCCGCACCCCCTACTCAAACGATTAATTTTGTCCTCCCCCGAGCCCGTTGTCGCTGTCCTCAACGCCGCCTCCTCATCGATCACGGCGCACCTCCTCCCCTGAGCCCGTCTCCTCCTCCCCGAGCACGAGCCGCTGCCTCCCCGAACCCGATGCCCCTCCTTCCTGAGCACGAGCCACTGCCTCCTCGAACTCAGCGCCCCTCCTCCCCTGAGCCCAGCGCCCCTCCTCCCCTCCCCGAGCGACCAACATCCTCGATCCTGCCTCCTCCCTCGAGCGCCTCCCAAGCACTACCAAGGTAAGCCGGCCACCCTCGGCCATCCTATTTTTTTTATATCACCTTGCTTATGTGTTGTGCTATTGGATATATTCAATCTGTGTGATTTGTATGTGCCTAGCACTAGGAGATATTGAAAAGTGATTTTTTGTGGGCTCAGTGAATTGCTCTATGATGAATTGATGTCACAAATGCAATTGGATGTGATATTTGTGTATAGATTGTGCCTTGAGTTGTTAGATTACCCACTGTTATCTATTGTTTCGAGCATGCAATTTATAGATTTTGATATACTTGCTCTCCTTTGAGCTTTTTCAGTCAACTAGTACTTGTTGTCCTGTAAAAGTTTCAGTCTTCCAGCCTGTGTTTTCTTTGATTATTTACAATCACTGATCTACATCACAGTTGATAGTATCTTGATAGATTTTGTTCCTGTATATAGCAAAGTTAATTTTACATGATTTGCTTGAACTAGTCTGAATAGATTAGCAAGTTTTATTTTGAGCTCAAGGCCTAATCTATGAAGTGTCATATTCAATTTGTGATTACATTTGGCCTGAGTGCTGTGATGGCGAAGTTTTAATCTTGTGCAACTAGCCTTCTGAGAGTAATAATCAATCTTCTAAATCTTAGTTTTATGCTGATTTTTATTGTGCACATATTGTGTGTGTTGAGCATATTATTCTTTTTAAATGACTTGAAGGATTCACATGCTTATATGTCAATTATATCATTTAATTGGTGCTGAAAATATACTTTATTCATAATTAATTTTGCAATACAAAAGAATATCACAAAAGGCACTTTGCTATTCCATTCCAAAACAAGACCAAATGAGTCAAAAAACTACTATAACACATCTTCACCTACCTCTCATTCATTTCACCTTTGTCTGTGTAACTGTATTCATGCTGGTCAAGTTCTCCTCTCTTGTGTCCCAAGGTCCTACCATTCCATTCTGATCTAAAATCTCCAAGCGGTGGCTACTTGTGCCTTTTAAAACCGGCTATATATATATATATATATATATATATATATATATATATATATATATATATATATATATATATATATATATATATATATATATGTGGCATGGTACTCCTCCCATCTCTCATATACCACTTAAATCATATGATGATACTGTTGGGGTACGGGTAGGCTACGATAGCAACAAATCAAAATTTTCTACCACGTAAACCAGGAAGCCAAGCAAGTAGATGATCACAGATCATTATCGCTAGACGCGTAGAGCAGCGGAAGAAGGGTTGAAGCAGCTTGGTCCAACGAAGAGCGCGTCGATGTAGTGGTCGTAGTTGATCGTCCAACGTCGAGCACATCGGTGCAGTGGTCGTGGTCGATCGTCTTCTCCAGCGACCTCTGCAGTTCCTTATGAAGATCGCGGATTATCCTCAAGCGCAACAGCAACCACAGTAGCGCCTCTATGGTATCCACACGTCTAGGGAAGGAACAACTGCGCGCCGGTGTGCTAGCACCAAGTCGCACGGGAGAGCTCTCAGGAAGATGGCGGCTAGGGTTTCGGTGGAACAACTCAACTCACGACTTTCATGTGTCTCGCCTGTTACGTTCACCCGTCCCCAATAGCCTCATGCATCTCCTTATATAGTGCTCGTGACGGATCCTATCTGAACACGTTTGACGAATCGTATCCGCACTGTATTGTTCCATCCTGTTAAGTGTGTGAACCGTTAGGTTCATGTGTAATCGGTTGTGACTCGAAAACCCTTTCCGATCACGAGTCATTAGCGGTTCCTAGTAGGACATAACGATTCTCGAATACACACAAATTATATCAGACAAATCTTAATGCAATATGATCTACGACCAAGTCCCCATCACTTACGACCAGGTCCTATCTCTATACGACCAGTTCGTATTTGGTCACGACCAGTTCGTAACTCCTTACGACCAGGTTTCGACCACTCTGTAATTACGTTCGACCAGTCTACGACCAGCTTGTATCTCCATACGACTAGTCTGTAACTAATCGAACTAAGTGACCTTCTCGTGTATTCTCCCTTTGCCTCACGATGTCTGGTTGAACTCCAGGTGAGATGTTGTGTCATCTATGGACTGTTCAATACTTTCTCGATCAAGTGTTGGATAACTTCACATGGTCGAACACTTTGACCACTAGTGGCATGGCCATGCACTTTCTTTATCCGATCACAATGAGGGGCCCAGAGACATCTCTCCTATTATGTTAGGAGGGGCAAATCCCATATCCGACCAGTCACATTCCTCCGCATGTTTCATAGTATACTCGAAAGTTACCTTATAACTACCCAGTTACGAGTAGCGATTGGCAACCCCTAAGAGTGCTATTACACATGTAGGAAACCATGCTGACCTCAGGTTTAAGGATTATACATCATCATTGCTTGAGACCAACTAACGACACATAGAACCATAGCAATCTCAATAGTGTCTCATGGTGGGTCAATCCAACCCCTTGTTCTCTAACATGTGTCCACATTATTGATTCGGTATCCCTATGCCTATGACCGGTGAAACATGGTCATCAATCAATACAATGTGCTGGTCGATAGAGTCAATAGTGTTCCGACAATTGACGTCCGACCAGGAATATATTTAGAATGACATCATATAAGTTAAGAGTTTCACAAACAAGCCACATACTTGTTAATCTTCATAACCAATGATTCATTTAAGGAACAGGATAACATATTATCCAATATTATGAACATACTGAAATATCATCATCTCTATGATTGCCTCTAGGGCATATTTCCAATAGATACCTCTTTATCAATTCGAGTATACTCCAATAATGATTATAAGATACCCGAAAGTGAGTTCCATAAAAAAAATTATGAAAATCCACTTTTTATACCAAAATCCGTGTATATACTTCTTTTATATATGAAAAAGGGTATATAGCAAAAATAAAGGGCTCTAATGAAATTTTTTGAATCAAGTCGTATTGGAGTATCTTGTAATTGATATTTAAGTATATTGAAAATGATAAAGAAGTATAATATATTTTTTAAAGTGGTATATTCAAAGTGGGAGTATGTATTCCCAAGAGTGCGAAATGGGTGTCCTACATATATATATATATATATATATATATATATATATATATATATATATATATATATATATATATATATTAAGTAGTCCTTGTTAGCTAACTTGAGGCTTGAATTCAGCTAGCTAGCTCGCTCCTTGGCGTTCATCCTAAGCGTCTTGGTGAACCATGGCCTACTTCATCGAACCTAACACACTAGAGTATGTGATTTGCTTCATGCTAATCCTCCAAGTGCTTGTAGAATCCTCCAAAACCACGGCCTCAGAAGTAATAGCAGTAGAACTGAACTTAAAGTTATTAATTACAAGCATGTAATTGTCTTTAAACCTAACAAGAACACCAAACAACTTGAGTTTTGGTTTATATGTAAAGATGGCCTCACCATAGAACTTGACATCAAGGAATGGTTGGTTGCTGATACACGATGCCACATCCCAGTCGAATGAGTTATGTGAAGAGTCCTCTCACTAAGCATATCAACCCCAAGTTCTTCTATGCTCATGAATTACAAAGATGGACGAAATTAAAGTTCTACATACTAAATCATGTAAAAATCTTGTAGATTTATTCACTAAGTCACTTCCAGCATCTAGCTTTGAAAGGTGCATACGTGGAATTGGAATGATGAAACTAAGAGAAGTGCAGAATTTAGGGGGAGAACCTTCACGAACTATTTATTAAAGCTTGATCACGAAGATCGAGTACCCAAAGAATAAATCCTGGAGATTAAATGAAACTAGGCGGTAATGTGCACGTTGCCGTGCCGGTCGCGCCGGTGAGGATAGATCGTTACGACTACAATCATATGTTCAGAATTTTACATAACGGTTGTTGTGACTGTTCAATTCTTTCTTCTGTCTATAGGATCTGTTGTGTTCTAACGCTGTGCAAGGCAAAGCAGATGGTATCAACATAAAATCCAGAAAGATGAGATCAACTAATGAAAAGTTGAACAGGATCTTTCACGATGTTATGTTATATACAGGCATAGCATAGCCTTAATTATGTACAGAACGGTTAGGCAATTCACACTATATAGAAACAAGGTCTCTTAAGCTAAGTAGTTATTATATGGGTAAGATCTTTTTTGGCATAGTGCAGTTATTATACAGATAGTAGGCCGATTTTTGTCGTATAAACAAGCACCTTTTTGCGAGTAAGACTTGAACGTTTATAGACAGCAAAAGGGCGTAGAAGCAAACAAAGTAACATAAGTGGAGCAGCATTCCTTGAAGAGCGGTCTTGGAGCAAAAGGTTTATATCACAATGGTAGCACCGACGGGATAGACATGTTAAATGATTTGCAAAATAAGGAAGGTTTTAGACATAGCAACGGTAAATATTTCATAGAGAAGTGGTAAGATAATGTGGTGTAACCTAGTGGTTTTGGTTAGTCGATACTAAATATGTACAACGTTTTGTCTATAGTTAAAAGTCTTTTTTGTGTGCATGCAATGCAGATATACAATGAAAGTAACATGCACTACTACTTTTCACAGTTTCGAAGCTGGCCTGTGCTATGAGAAATATCTTGTAAAGTGTAAGTGTTTTTTTGGGTTCTATAGAGAACTGTTTAATACATTGAGTGGGGACACTATGGTAAAGACAAAACTATAGCAGTTTGAAAAAGGAAGGTCTGCTTCGAGACGTTACAATTTGGATTCTAGAACTGCAGTCTTGTTAATATTATAAAGTTATGCTACTTTGTAAGGAACAACCAGGTTAGAGTGGTTACGGTGGTGAGCAATTTAAATGGTAAATCATATGCAGACATACATCAACTAATATGTAAAGTGGTGTAGGTTTGAAAAGAAGTAGCGCTAGAATAAGACTAAGAGCAAGAAGGGATCGTTGCCCTCCACTAAGTTCAGATAAAGATTGCTTCCAAACTGTTCCAAATGTCACCCGAACTTCAAGACGATCCAAGGAAGTACCACCTTCAGGAGGATCAAGTTTTGCCATTGTACCAGGTAAGAGTGTACTGAATATAGATCCAAAATCCTTATAGGAATAGAAAGGGCAAGTTAGCTACCAAGTTGCTTATTTATGAGTAAAAGGAAGACCATCGTACTGAGTGAGCAATATCTCATGCAGGTACGTCCTCGGCAACAATAACAAATTGATAAAGGATTCATATACTAACTTGTTTACTTTGAGCCATGTGACTTTCAAGGTATATTTTTTCTTCTCATCCAACTCTTCTATCACTTTCTTGATTTTTGCTTTGTCATTCTGCATATGACAACAAAAGGTATATGCATGCTGCTGGCAAAATCAATCCCAGGTTATCATGAACTTTATACATGGTAGGAACCTACCTAGATGATGTTTTTCTTTGACATCAAATCATTGTACTCATCCTCTACCTTCTCAAGCATTGCCATAACTTTCTTATTGACCCTCTTCTGAAGATGCATTTGACAGTTAACTGATAAGCGGTGCTTGCATTGCAAATTAACCAGTTGATAAGAGTATTGTCATTCAGAAACATCAAATGTACCTGGATTTTTGAGCTTGGATAGTTTCAAGTTCTCCCCGTGCTTTATGAGGTTCGCATGATGCCAAGTCGTAATCTGTACCACTTTTTCCAAACAACTGTTTCTCAGATGCAATCCAACTGAACTTCTCTACAAGCTTATCAATGTTTGAAGAGCAATCCTTTTGTTCTATCTCCATTCTCTTAACCTATATGTTATATTAAGAAATAAAAGCTTGCTTAAGAAGCTATCTATAAAGCAGAAATATGTAGGAGACATTACAGCCAATAAGTACCTCGTATTCTATTTTCTTCATTTCAAAATTCAAATCACCTAGTTGCTGTCGAAGTTTTTGCTGCTCCTTGGCCATGCAGTTTATCTGTGAGTCGCATTCCTTCAGTTTGGAATGGTCAATGTTGAGCTCAGATTCAGCCTGATCAAAGTCTTGCTTTACGGAAGCAACCTGCATGGGGTGAGTGAAAGAAACAACGTACTTTAATGAATGAAATGCAAAAGTCAATGATAACTCCGAGTACAAATAAATCATTAAACAACAGCTTGCATTACCTTGCTCCTATGCCTGTCCAAGGTTTCAGACAGAGTAGTTGACAAGGATTAAAACATCTATGTATTATTTTAATATATGATAAAAGACCATACGTCTTCATAGTCATAACCCCTAAGGCTAACGACCTCATTGGTCGTAAGGATTCCAGAGGTTACATAAGAGTACCCTGGTCGGACAAGGTCCTATGCCTAGTCTCCGACCAGGTAGCTGCTCGGAAAAGCTATGAACTGGCATCTGGATTTGATTCCGGGTATATCCTTTACCGTGTGATGAATGGAACACGTGCAACATGCTCCAAACCACGCGATGTTACGTAGTCCTAAGACACTGACAACAATCACCGTACAGTTGAGTGTCTCATAAACACTTAACCTCAGAGCAGTTGACACATTATCAACTGACGCCTCGCTCCGACCAGTCGCGACGCTTCACCAGGGACGCCTTCTCTAGCAGTAACTGCCACCTCTTTGGAAGTTATTTAAGGGTGAAGCGCAGAAGACAAAAGGGCGATCTGAGACAAGCAAGATAGCATCATCAGATTAGAGCATTACAATCAGCCTTAGATTTGTGCTTTAAGTCTGATTGGTTAGCATAGCAATCTTGATACTCAGTGTAATTAGGATTAGTCCCTAGTCGGGTCGTAAGCACCCCCTGTAAATCCAGTTCATATCAATAAAGAGCGGCCCCATTCTCTCCCTGGAAATATCACGTCATTTTCCTCTTTTATTTTGTAAGATTGGCGACTCGATCGTCGATAGCTGGCGCCATCCGTGGGGAAGAAGATGTAAGTTTCCTGAAGAAACTCTTCGCTCATCAAATCCTCGCTCACTCCTTGTAATCGCTCATGCGACTATGGCCGGAGTTTGGGACGAGGAGAATTGGTTCGACCTGGCGGACTACTCTAACCTCAACATGGAAGGACGCATCCGTGCCATGCAAGAGAACGGCATGTCATCCTCCTCCTCCTCCTCCGCCAGTTCACATGTCGCCGACGTTAGCGAAATCGACTAGATGGATGAGGATCCACCACTACAACAAGTGGCGCTTTCAGCCATTCCGACCAGCTCAGAATGTTCAAAGACCACATTAAGCCCGGTCCTTCCAACCAGCGAAATAGGTGACGAAAATTCAGCACCGCAACTCGAGAACCTCTATACTCTCGACGAAATCATGGTTGAAAGGTACTCACCTACGGCTTCTGGCAATTCCAAGAGCCAACCGACACCTGGAAATGGTGTCAATGAAACCTCCACTGGTCATAGGCCATGTGGGGATGATAAGACTTAGCATACGATCGGCAGTTCGCCGAATTAGGCTGAGTCCACCAAGAAGACCTCAGGAGGTGCTCATCTCCGACCGCTCTCCGTCGTGGAAACTTCTAGCAGAAGTATTGGAAAGCTCTCCATTAGTGTAACATCCCAAAATTCGTTTTCTTTAAAATTTAATTTCAAATTAATTATTTAAAATTGTCTGGATTTTATCTTGATCTTATCTGCATTTTATATGTAATACTGGAAGAAAATCTCAAATTCAAATTCCTTATTCCGCAAAATCAAAATCAAAATCAAATTCAAATCTCCAGAAAAATATTTGTCAATAGCTTGGTCCTATTTATTTATTTCCCTTCTCTCTTTTTCTGAAAAAAGAGATTAAAAAAAATTATTTTCTTCCCGATGAGTGCCAACGTGAGATTTTGTTCTCATTTGTTATTATACCCTCTCCTTTTCTTTTATACCATTATTTCTACTCTCTATTCTAGCCTTCCTCGTCCTGTGATCGTCTCTCTCTGTTGCTCATTTTCTCTAAACCGAGTTTCATGGTAGCACCTCCTCACCTCGCCGGCCGGCCGGCCGGCCACCACCGTTGGCAGCGCCTCCCCGGTCCCACACCACCGCACCACCTTCCCTTCTCCTCTCCCTTGCCCTCCCTTACTCCCAGCCGAGCCATGAGCTTCTAATGCCATTAATGGCAGCCATTTCTTCTTTCTCTCATTCATCTCCATTCAAAGCCTTAAATAAATTTCTTTTGATGAGAAACGGTTTCATTTAACTCCTCCACGTTTCAATGCTCTCAATTGAACAGCATCTATAGTGCGGAGCCCTTGTAATGCAAACTACTACGTTTCATTGTTTCCAACCGAACCGACGTCGGTGTTCTTCGTCTTCCCGTTGGTTGAGCTTCCAGTTGCAGCTATTTATGGGCATGACATCTCTTCATAAATCCTTTGCACTCTCTCCAAGTTTTAGAACTCCTCTACCAGTATCTTCTTCCATCCACCTTTGCCGACCACTGGTGCTTGGCCGGTCACCAACTAGCCGAGCACGCCATCCATACTGCCGGCCAGTCCACCATGTAATGCCAATGCTATGTGCTTCATTCGGCTGCATGCTTTGCTTCTGCTTCACTACTGCAGCATAACCATGTTGTTATGCTTGCATTCATTCGGCTGCTTGCTAGAGCTCTTGCTTTTGTTTGATTTGAAAGAAGGTTAAACAGTGCACTATTAGCTAGGTAGCTCTTGCATGGTCCTTTGTTCAGGATCGGCTGCTTGCTATCCTTGTTCGGCTAATGTTCATTTTGGCTGATGATTCCATTCGGCAGATGTGCTATTCGGTTGAAGTTTAGACAATTTGCTTTCTGTTCGTAGCATGAAGAAACATGAACAGTGCACTGCTAGTAGTTTCATGCATGCTACTTTGTACATGTCCATTTAATTCCTTTCAAAAATTCGTTCTCTCACATGTAAACTTCAAATCCAACGATTCTTTCTCCTAAATTCATTATCTACTTCCAGTATTAATTTTGTATTTTTAGATTTTATTTTATTTTCTGTTATTTATTTGTATCGTTTTGCGTGTATAGAATCCGGCGTTTCCGAAACCTTCCAGGAGCAATCTACCGAAGCATCTCAACTCTTCAACGAAGGCAAGTCATAGACCTTTGATCATTTTGTACCCAGTTTACAAAATTATATTGTTTTATATAAACATGCATTGCTAATTTTATATCAATTGATTTTGGGAATAGTTAAATGCCTATTTGACAATATACCTCCTTGAATAATTGTGAATTACATGTTGACATGTAACCTTGGACACCATAAATGGTTTATTTTAGTTGGTCATATTTTATTACCAACATGGGTATAAATATATTGCTTAGTCATGCTTTAGTTGAGCGATGGGTTCCTTCACCATGTTTATCATGAAAATCTGACTTAATGATATATGGAACTGTGGCGTGACCACTATTATTAAAATTTGTTGTGCCATGGCAAGGGTTGCCATGTGGACGGGTTTGAACCAAAAATGATTTCATACTCAGGCGATTGATCGTGCAGTAAAGGGGATGATTTGGGATGTAGTTGACTCACCTGAGTAGTCACTAAGGACTTAATTTTGTGTGCCATTGATCTAGGCCATACCGTACAACCACAAGTCCATTTATGGGGTGGACCTGGCTGACTAATTAGCAATGTTTTGGTTCGGTTCTGTCAAGGGTTGATAAGCGACGCAAGAGGGGGCCCAGAATGGCGAAACCTCGGTAGGCGAGAACCGAGTCAAAACAGAACTTTGTAAAAGCCTTGTCACGTGCTCTAGGCGCTTACCTAAGGTAGTGAGTAGTGGCATAGATATATGTCGAACAAACTAGAGAGTTCGTGTCTTGTGGGTCAAGCTGTACAACCTCTGCAGAGTGTAAAACTATTCGAATAGCTGTGTCCTCGGTTATGGACAATGCCTGGTGATTTCACACGAGGGTTAGATTTTTCTCAAAAATGTTGGAAGGGTGGAACGGTTGGGAAGTGAACAGGGTTGTTCACTATTTGTTTTAAAGAACTAGTTTACTTATGTATTTAATCTTTTAAATTGTGCTTTTCAATCTATTTACTGTATTTAACTGTGAACATTGCTTTCTGCAAAATAGCCATAAAGCTACTCTTGTTCAAGCCTTGCATAAATACTATTTGCATATATTTTCCTACGACTTGCTTAGTACATTCAAAGTACTCACGGCTTTATGCCCTCTGGTTGATCAGCAGTCATCGAGGAAGACCCAGGGAACACTGAGTTCTACGAGGAGGAGTACTTCGAAGACTATGCGAACTAGGGTGCGCTCTCCACTCGATTGCTTGTGGGCATGTCGGATGGTTACCACAAGAGTTTCTTCCGCTGTAAGTTTATTATTCTGTCTTTAAGCCTTGTGTGGCAATAATTGTAAAACCTTGACCATAAGGTCCGTTGTTACTTTTTAATAATATTTGGCTTATTCTTAGCTATCTCGATGTATGGATATGATTTCATCAATGTTGACACTGTGTGAACTAGCTACTAATCTTGGGACTAGTTCAGAATACACAGATGGTCCGGATTTGCAGATCCGGGTCCCAACAGGGATGGTATCAGAGTCATATCGACTGTAGGATGCAACCATAGTTAGCATGATCGTTTTAGCCAAAAGTTTCAAAGTTTATTTTATAAATCAAACCAACAATTGATGAATAATTATTCTCCTCTTGTCTTATTCTATTTCTTTTCTCATCTTGTTCTATTCTCTTCTCATATCAATCTTAGGTTCTTATCTCTTGTCTATTCTGAAACTTTATTTTAAAATTTAATTTGACCTCTCTCACCTCAATAATCTATATAGAAACGAGTCTTTAGTGATCAAAGCATGGATGGTTTGGAAGTCTCAAGATCTATCATTTTAGTCTTAGTAACCCTTAAAAGTTAAACTAGTTAGCCTTGCCTAGATCGTGTGTTTTAGGATTTTCGGTTGCTCTTGTTTATTGTTTCTTTTGTAACCTTTTCGGCTATGGTCTATGTTGTTTTCTGTTTCTAGGTAGCCTACTCCCCTAGATGACTTTACCACTTATCTTTTGCTTGTTCCCTCTTATCTCTTTAACCGTCAGTTTGCTCTTTAGATGGTTCAGACCCGCAACACCGCAAGCCAAGGTGGACCCATGGATCCCAACGCTAGTGCTGACCTCAATGCACCACCTCCTTCAGCCGCTGTAGCAGACCAAGGCTTGGGACAATTCATGGCAGCTCAAACGCAGCTGATGAATGCCATGATGCAAAATATGAACCAGATGATGAATCAACAGAATCAGACCGCTGCTGCTCTAATGACATTGATGAACCAGAACAATCAGGCCGCCACCATGCCACCACCACCAGCTTTTCAGCAGTCCAAGTTGTCAAAATTCATGAGGACGCGTTCGCCTACTTTCTCCAACTCATTCGAACCTTTGGACGCAGATGACTGGCTGCGTTCCATAGAGAAGAAGTTGGCTATTGCTCAATGTGATGACCGCGAGAAGGTACTGTTTGCCACACACCAGCTCGAAGGCACTGCTGCAGAATGGTGGGAGAATTATTGTGCCGCCCATGCAAATCATCAAGGTATCACTTGGGCTGAGTTTTTTGAGGTTTTCTGTCACTCTCACATTCCTGATGGAAAGGTGGAGATGAAGAAGAATGAATTTCATGAGCTGCAACAAGGGAACTCGTCGGTGAGTGAATACCTCAACAAGTTCACTCAACTCTCCCGTTATGCCCAAGAGGATGTTGCCACAGATGATGCTCGCCAAAAGTATTTCAAGCATGGACTCAACCCTAGCTTGAAGGTTCAAGTCGTCGGCAATGACTATGTGGATTTCCAACATTTGGTAGACAAGGCCATGCTTATTGAGGAGTCTCATCGTGAACTAGAAGAATCTCGCCAGAGAAAGATGATGCAACATAGTGCCCATCAAAGTCACCAGCAAAGATCCAGGATGAGTGCACAGCCTTCCGTCCGTTTCACTCCTCCTGCTACATTCAGGACTCCTGCACCAGTTCCTCGCCCAACTGCTCCAGGATTCCGCAACTTCGGCAACAACAACACCAACAACCAGCAGCCAAGAAACATCAATCTGCCATGGAATTACTGTTTCAGCTGCCGACAAATGGGACACTATACCAACAATTGCCCATGAAGCAAGCTCCTCGCTGTCGATTCAATTTGGGAGCTACTCAACCGAACACCCATGCGGGGAGGCGGGGCGTGGAGCACCTCGGACTCCAAATCAATTGCTAGGACTCCACAACCTTTTGGGCGAGGCCGTGTAAACCTTGTCACAGTGGAGGAAGCCCAGACAGCCCCAGATGTCATGCTGGGTAAGTTCCTAGTTAATTCAGCACCTGCTACTGTTTTGTTTGATTCTGGAGCTTCGCATTCGTTTGTTTCTCGGAGTTTTGCTACAAAGCAACAGTTCAAGGCTTTGACTCTTAAAACTGCTTTGTTGGTTCAATCACCCGGTTCGGAGTTGAGTACGAACCAAGGTTGCCCAAAAGTTAAAGTGGCCATAGAAGGGGTAGAATTTCTAGCCAACCTCATAATCTTAGATAACAAGTCCTTAGATGTGATTTTGGGAATGGATTGGCTTGCTAAGCACCAAGCAATTTTGGATTGTGGTGGTAGAAGCATCACTTTGGTCAGTCTGGGTGGAATCAAAGTAAAATTTGAAGCCTCCATGGAAAAACAAGATGGAGCACTAGTTTGCAGTGTCAAGACTGTAGCTTTGGAAGATGTGCCAGTGGTTAGAGATTTTCCGGATGTTTTTCCTGAAGATTTACCTGGAATGCCACCAGATAGGGACATAGAATTCGTCATCAATCTAGTTCCTGGAACTGCACCTATCTCTAAGATACCTTATCGTCTACCTGTTGATGAGTTAGTTGAGATGAAGAAGCAAATCAAGGAGTTACAAGAAAAAGGTTTTGTCAGACCAAGTTCTTCCCCGTGGGGTGCCCCAGTGATCTTTGTGGAGAAGAAGGATGGTACCCAGCGAATGTGCGTGGATTATCGCTCACTCAATGAGGTCACCATCAAGAACAAGTACCCTCTACCAAGAATTGATGATCTGTTCGATCAATTGAAAGGAGCCGAAGTGTTCTCAAAAATAGATTTGAGATCAGGTTATCACCGGTGAAGATTGACGGAGGATATTCCCAAGACGACTTTCTCAACCGGTATGGATTGTTTGAATACGGTCATGTCTTTTGGGTTGACCAATGCTCCTGCCTACTTTATGAATTTGATGAATAAAGTATTCATGGATTACTTGGATAAGTTTGTCATTGTCTTTATTGATGATATCCTAGTATATTCCAAGAGTAAGGAAGAACATGAGGAGCATCTTCGTTTGGTTCTTGAGAAGCTTAGAGATAATCAACTCTATGCCAAATTCAGTAAGTGTGAGTTTTGGATGAAGGAAGTTACCTTTTTGGGTCACGTTATGTCTGCAGAAGGAGTTGCCGTCAACCCCAGCAAAGTCAAGGATGTACTCAATTGGGAGTCACCCAAGACAGTGCCTCAAATCAGAAGTTTTCTTGGTATGGCAGGATATTATCCACAGTGCTTGAAGGGTCAGCCCAGTCGTGGTTACTTAACCTACCGGTCGGATCGATCTACACTTGGGAGCAACTCTGCGACCTTCTTATTGTGAACTTCTAGGGTACGTACGACCGCCCTGGAAAGGAGGACGACCTCCACCGAATCTGGCAAGGCTTTGATGAGACTCTTCGTCAATACATCAAGAGATTTAGCCAGGTTCGTAATTTCGTACCAGAGGTCGCAGAATCATCTGTTATCTAAGCTTTTAAAATAGGTCTAACTAATCGACGGTTTACGGAGGACATAGCAATGAACCCTCCACGAACGACTGTCGAACTTTTCAACATGGCCGACAAATACGCCACCGCTAGCAAAGCGATTGAGTGGTGTGAGGCCATTGATCGGAAGGACAAAATCCCCCAACCTGGCTTGGACAAACCAGAGAAGAAGAATAAGAAAGCTCTCAAGAAGAAGAAGAACTACAGACCCGACGAGAAGGAAGTCCTTGCGATTCCTGAAAAATTTACGAAGGGTAAGAAAGACTATACCGGTCGAGGCAAAGCAAAAGCTTCGACCGAAGGATTCTAGGAAAACAAGAAGTGGTGTCCACTTCACCAGCAAGTAGGGCATGACTTGCGCACCTGTCGACTCTGGCAAAAGAAACTGGACGACTATTATGCAGGTAAATGACCATTCCCCGCAATACAGGAGCTCGGAGAGACGAGTTCCAAAAAGGACAAAGATGGCGATGAAGAAATGGAGTACTAGGAGCCTCAACATACGGTCAACATGATCTTTGGTGGGGTCTTCTTCGTACGAGTCGAGGCGTCATCTGAAGGCCATGGAGCGGGAGGTCAACCTCGTCGAGCCTCTGACCATCATCAAGCCATCAAAGTGGTCGGACACGACAATCTCCTTCAGCAAAGAAGACTGCCCCATCCCTTCGACTCGACCAGGTAGGTTCCCTATTGTTGTTGAACCTACTATTAATAATTGTAGGGTTAATCGAGTCTTAATAGATGGAGGTAGCTCTTTGAATATATTATTTGTGGGAGCTTTAGAAGAAATGCAAGTTTCTAGGTCGAAGGTGAAACCAGTGAAATACGCCTTTCACAGCATACTTCCTGGCTCCACCGCTAAACCGATAGGACAAGATTCCCTACCGGTTACGTTCGGAAGACCTGACAACTTCCGAACAGAAAAGATTCCATTTGATATGGTGGATTTTGAGTCCACATACAATGGAATCCTTGGTCAATCAGCCTTAGCAAAATTCTTGATAGCCACGCACTACGGTTATCAAAGTTTGAAAATGCTGAGACCAAAAGGGGTCATCACGGTTCGAGGAGATCAGAAAATGGCTTACGTGTGTGATCAGAAATTCTTAGAACTGGTCGATAAACTTCCGACCAGAGAGGCTAATCCATCTACCGTGCAGGTCAAACACTCAAGGCCAAAGATGACGCCAAAGCCATCCGACCAGGCAAAAGAGGTGCCACTAGACAAAGGCGCTTCTCCGGACAGCGCCAAGTCACTACCTGGGTCAGGAAACACTGACTCATCTACCCACAAGATACTAGTCAGGGCAAGACTCGACCCTAAATAGGAAGAGTCGCTTGTCACCTTCCTCCGATCAAATCAGGATGTATTCGCCTGACAGGCGTCCAATATGCCTGGAGTCCCCCGGGAGGTGATTGAGCATAGGCTAGCTCTCCAGCCTGATAAGAAACCGATCAAGCATAAGCTGCGGTGTTTTACACCTGATTGACAAGCTCCTCAAGGCTGGATTTATTCGTGAAGTCGACCACTCTTAGTGGCTTGCCAATCCTGTAATGGTTAGGAAGAATAATGGGAAATGGCGAATGTGTATCGACTTTACAGATCTTAATAAAGCTTGTCCGAAGGATGATTTTCCCCTTCCACACATTGACCAACTTGTAGACTCTACTTCCGGGTGTGAGTTACTAAGTTTTTTAGATGCATATTGAGGTACCACAGTTAATATGTGTAAAGAAGATGAAGAAAACTTCCTTCATCACCCCATACAAACACTTCTCGCTATGTTAAGATGCCGTTTGGTCTCAAAAATGCTGGTGCCACTTTTCAACGGTTGATGCATGCATCAACCCTTTAATCCACAGATAGGTCAGAATCTAGAAGCCTACGTTGATGATCTGGTCGTAAAGAGCACCAACGCTAGCGATCATATTCCTGACCTACAAGAGACTTTCAGTAACTTGAGAAGGCATAAACTCAAGTTGAATTCGGAAAAGTGTGTGTTCGGAGTTTCTGCTGGACAATTGCTCGGTTTCCTAGTTTCGGCTAGTGGTATTGAAGCAAATCCGGTAAAAATATTGGCCATCGACCAGATGCGCCTTTCGTCCACGAAGAAAGAGGTCCATAAACTGACCGGCTGTGTGGTAGCGTTAAGTCATTTCATAGCAAGGTTAGGGGAAAAAGGATTACCTTTCTTTAAGCTTCTTCGAAAACACAGAAGTTTCGAGTGGATTAAAGAGGCAAACGATGCCTTTGAAAACCTTAAAAAGTACCTTACGAGTACCCCGGTTTTAGTTTCTTCGAGACCGGGAGAAACATTGCTAATTTACATGGCGACAACACCACAAACAGTTAGCGGTATACTGATCGTAGAACGTGACAACGTCCAATGACCAGTATATTACGTAAGTGAAGTCTTACATGGACCTAAGGAAAGATACCCACAGGTACAAACGCTGCTCTATGGTCTCCTTATGCCTTCAAGGAAACTAAGGCATTACTTTCAGGCCCACAAAGTGGTCGTACCAACCGGATATCCCCTTGGTCAAGTCCTTGGAAACAGGGAATCATCAGGATGAATAGCAAAATGGGTGGTTGAGCTAGGGGCGTTCGACCTCTATTTCATCTCACGAATAGCAATCAAGTCCCAGGCAATAGTAGAATTCATTGCCGAATGGACAAACCCTGAACCCACCCAAGGGCCCGAGTACGAACACCACAACGAGTGGACAATGTACTTTGATGGTTCCTTGATGTCCAAAGGCTCGGGGGCTGGAGTTGTCTTGATATCCCCTACTAGCGAACACATCAAGTACGCCATCCAGTTAAATTTTTTGGCCACGAACAACGTGGCAGAATATGAAGGTTTACTGGCAGGATTCTGAGCAGCTCGTTTGCTCGGGATTTGCAGATTACTAGTGAAAGGCGATTCTCAACTAGTAGAGAATCAAGTGGGGAAAGAGTATCAATTTTCGAGTACCAAGATGTCATCTTATCTGGCGGAAGTACGGAAACTCAAAAAGCACTTCTTCGGTTTCCAGATCTAGTATATTCCTAGAAAGAAAAACTTTCTGGTAGGCCAGTTGGCACGGATGGCCTCCACGAGGTCGACCATCCCGTCCGGAGTTTTTCTCGAGCAACTCGATTCACCCTCGGTGGTCGAGTCTTCCGAGAACATACATGATTCTTTATAGGTCGTACAAACCGATCGTGAGAACATGGATGCTCCACAGGTCGTTGACGGTTAGCGCTGTCACGATCAAGGTAGAGATTGGATGACATCGATCTATAATTATCTTCAGCATGACATAATTCCAGAAGATGATGTAGAGGCTGATCGTCTAGCACGAAAAGACAAATCATACACTCTGATCGAACGTATCTTGTATAAACGAGGATCTCATGGAGTGTTGATGAGATGCATATCTCAAGCGGATGGCATTAAATTGTTAACCGAAATTCATGAAGGAGTCTGTGGAGCACATCATTCCTATAGAACACTGGTCGGTAAAGCCTTCAAGCAAGGATACTATTGGCCAACTGCCCTTCATGATGCAAAAGAGCTCGTGACGAAGTGCGTACAATGTCAGTTTCATAGCCGACAAGTACATCAGTCGGCACAAGCTTTGCAAACAATTCCTCTTTCTTGGCCTTTTGCAACCTGGGGACTGGACATTCTGGGACCTTTTCCAAGAGCACCCGGGGGCTTCGAATTCCTTTTTATCATGATTGACATGTTTACAAAATGGATCAAAGCCGAGCCTGTTATTAAAATAACAACTGAGGTCGCTAAGAGATTTCTCACAAAAATGTGATCACACGATTTGGTGTACCCAGTCGTATAATCACAGACAACGGTGCTCAATTCTCAAGTGGTCAATTCCAGAAATTCTGCAATGAACTTGGTATCAAGGTTCATTTTGCTTGATTGCTCATCCAGAAACAGCAGGCGATTAAGCGAGCCAACGGTATCATTATGAGGATCAAGCGCCGAGTGTTCGACCGATTAATCAAATGGTCGAGCTTGGGTTCAAGAACTCCGTCTATATTATGGGCCGTTCGAACCACGACCAGTCATGCGACCGGTGAAACGCTATTTTTTTTAGTTTATGGTGCTGAAGCCATGCTTCCTCCAAAACTAAAACTTGGCTCTACTCGGACTGATTGTTTCAACAAAAATGATCAGAATGAACGACGACTTGACAACATCAATTTCCTTGAAGAACGACGAAACCAAGCCCTGGTACGATCAACATTCTATCAACAAGCCATGCGAAGGTACCATAGTCGTAAGGTGCAACATCGCAGCCTCGCTGTAGGTGATCTAGTTCTCAGAAAAATTCAGAATCAAGCAAATCGCAACAAACTTTCTTCCAAGTGGGAAGATCCTTACATTGTGGTCGAAGTCACCCGACCAGATTCTGTACGACTAGCTATGTCTGATGGGCAAATTTTGTCAAATTCTTGGAACATTGATCAACTGCGTAAGTTCTATGTTTAATTATTTTTTACAGTCTTTCAATTCTTTTCATTTAAATAGAGATTAGTCATTCATTTATTTATTTTGGTGAGTGATATTGCTTATATATATGTACCTATATTCTGGTCGTCTACTATTGTTATTTAAAACTAGTCGGAGCAGACAACTTTCTCTCCGATATCCTTTTTTCAAGGATCTCTGTTACTCTTTGGCAATGACTTTTGAGTCATACGCTAAATGGGTCCTAGTCCTGATTCATTCCATGAATGAGTTCCACGCGCGACCACACTCTTTTCTTAAAGAAATATACGAGTAACCAGAGCATGATAAAAATAACTTCATATAGTGACTCATATGTTTAAGATTGTGAAGACTATATTTCCTCATTTCAAAATTCTATTCTACTCTTGTTTGGCTACTGGTCGGGACACGGAAAGCCTCCTAGTTGAAGTCTCTCCTTTTTCGCACGTAGTCCTACCCACTGGAAGGAGCTTCCTAGCGACGGTTCTTTTCTTACGATCCTCGCTGCCAGTCGGACTGGAGCCTGAGCACGTTTTGCGAAGTGTGTTATATATCTTCTGTTCTTAACATTTCGTCTGATCGGTTTCAGATACTAGGTATAAACAAGTTCACTTACCATTTGTTGCATACATTCTTGCATATTTTTTTTTCTTACCAACACAAGTCTTTTTTCCGACCATATACTGCTTTGTTTGGTACTCTAATTATTACAAAATAGATCTATAACTAGTCGAAATCATACACTAGTTTTGACCAAATTGATTTCCTAGTATTATTACGATCACTTTTATCATATAATCAGTATATGCCCTCAACACAAAAAGAATGGTTGAGACTTTAAATTCTCTTTTCCTTGGCTTACTGTTTTTATAGTAACGTTCTTCTACTATAAATCAGTCGAGGGCTAGGGAATATCTGAGTACTTTAAAAGTTAAAAGGATAAATAAAAGACTTGCTGATGGCAAAAAGGTAAGTTTTATACATTTCATAATTCTTATATTACAATGTCCTACTCTCGAATATCTCCAGAACTAATTGTTGCTTGATGGAGATCCGATTTCCATTTCCTCTGCAACCTTGTTTACAAAAGGTTTCATTTCCTTGAGAAACTTGTTTGCATCTTCAAGCAAGCAGTTGAAGTCTTCTTCAATGGCTTGAAGATTGATGGAAGGGTCGGAAGCTTTCAGTGCTAACGCAAAACCAACTCCACTGGCCACGCCTTTTTTCATAGTCTGGGCATAATTCTCTCGAGTAGTCTTGAACAGGCTATTGAGATCTTCCAAAAGTTGACCTAAGTAGTTCATTTTTTCTGTTGGATCTCTTAAGTCAGGCAATCTTGATCCTGATCCTATATCAAAGATCATCTTGTTGAGTGCATGGATCTTTTCATCAAGACCTTGCACAAGAATTGCCTCCTTATCCTGCTCAAATTCCAGAGCCTTCTTTGCTCTGTTCAGCGCTTGTGTTTGCTCTACACGAGTAAAACAAGTAATAAGTACAACATGATTAGAGAAGGATAATAAGTCAAGTCTACGACCTATTACCTTCAATTTTCTTGTTAAGATTCTCATTTCTGGTCATCGCCTCCGTAATCGACCGGTCCTTAGCCTGATTTTCTTCCTCAAGCTGGGTTATTCTGGCTTTATGATCCACAACCTCTTCTTTTATTTTCTCCAAATCTATCGAATATAATAAGGGAGAATAATTAAAGAAGGACAAAGTATTGAAGAAGGAGAAAGGTTAAGAAGAAAGTTCTTACTTTTCAATTCAGAGTGTTTTTCCTCCAAGTCCTTAATTCATTGGATCAGTCCTCCGACCATAGCAAAATTCTCGACCATGTGCTACACAAATAGCATTTCCTCTTTAAGTTTCCTGTAAACTTTTAAAAGAGAAACTATGAAACTGATCGTAGATACTTACACGGGTTGCCACTTCATTATAATCGGCAAAAATAATATCAGGACCTATCTTGATTTGATGGTCCGATATTCTTCCCCATGCCTCATCAAGCTCCTTATCCTCGATAAATCGAGGGACAAAAGGAAACTTGTTAGGTCAGGAGGGATTACCAACAGGGGTCGGGACTTGTTGAGGGCCTTCAGGAGCATCTACCTTCGTCGAAGGAGTTAGGATCACCACTGGATCCTGAAGGACTACCGGCACCGACACTTGCTCGGGGGCTTCCTCAACCACCTTATCCTCAGGGACTTTGTCTTGAGAAGTGTTTTGGACGAGGACTTCCATGGGTGCCTAGTCCTTAGGAACATTCTGGTCGGAAATGACCGGAACGCCAGAAAATCTGTACAAAACGAAGAAAGGAAGCTCAAAACTCCAAATCATCAACAACTATTAAAGGTATGCACTCATTCGACCTTTTCATTTGTACATACCTAGTTGATTTCTTAGTTTTGACTTTGAAATGCGGTAGAGTAAACTCTGTACCACTAGCCTTCCTTTTCTTTTCAACCAATTTCACCGACTCTAGGCTGGTAGGGTTGGTTAAACCCCTCACATCCTCTAACATGAGGTCGGAAGCAATGTCCTCGGCCAACTGATCGAGGGTAGCATTCCTGACCATCGGGTCGGAGGGTGTGATTTCATCAACCTCTAGATCAGTTGTTTCAGTAACAACTATTAGGTCGTGAACGACCACTCTGGAGTCTACGACTTCTGCAGCCTTGCTCTGCGGGCCTTTAGTCTTTTCCACCTAAATCAAAGAACAAGTTTGGTTAGGTGATGAAAATTTCTATCTGAAGTATATGTATTCTTTCAAATGCTCTATTACCTCGGGAGATTCATCTTCTTCCAGTGCCTCTGGGCATGAATCGGTCAGAGCCACTTTGGGATTATGATCCTCACCGGATTGTATGACTCTCAGTCCGACCATCTACAAAATTAGAGCAAGATCAATAAACTGATCGAAGAATATATATACATGATAAAGGACAATTGATTATCTACCTTAAGTCTTGCCAGTCTCTCTTCAAAAGAGACTATTGCTAGGATGTCGGGGAATGCAGCCTTCTCACCAGGCTCCCCAGCGCAAATCATCCTGATCCGCTCTCTGATTTCCTCAGCAGAAAGGGCTTTAAAAAAAGAAAAGAGGGAGACAGAGCAGATTTTAAGGTTTGATGATAATCAAATAATAAGTCATACTGGTTGGAGCTTCTTTCGAAGACTTACCATCTCGTGAGTCCATGATAGCTTCATCACGACCAATGGACCAGAGCAGAGATTGAGTCCGGAGCCTCAGAGGACTAATTTGGCATTTTGTGAAATCTCTCACCACATGCCAGAAAGTCAAGCCCTTGATCCTCAGATCTTGGATGGCATCCACCCATCTTCCGACCACCCCTGCCTTCTCCACGGTCTTCCTCCATTTGGGATTCTCGTTCGCCCTAAGTCCGGCGAAGTAGAGGCCATCATCCCTTGTAACCATCATGTAAAACCAGTTCTTTTTCCATGATGATCACGAGGACTTCGAGTACATTTGGATGTACTCATCGGCCTTCCCATCGTGAAGGCACAGCGTGTATTCTCCAGGAGCCACCATGGATCTCCCTGACATCGCCATCCGATAGAAATACCTGAAGAGCTTCAAGTTTGGACGCACTCCTAGGTACACCTCACATAGGTAGATGAAGATACTAATGTTGGCGATGGAATTAGGGGCCAAATTCACCAACTCCACCCCGTAATACTCCAGAACGCGGGGGAGGAATTTGTGCACCGGTACCCTCAGCCCGCACTTGATGTGGGCGAGGAAGACTGCAATTTCCCCATCTTCGCGGCTCGGAAAGTGCTCCCTGGCTGCTGACCTCCATCCAATCAGATTCTTGTTCGGGAGCATTCCAATTTTCTCTAGCATCTCGAGCTTTTTCTCACTCAGATCCGAAGCCATCCACTTTGTGATTTGCTCCGACATGATAAAATTTCTTAAAAGGATGAGTAGTGATCGGAGGAGGCTTTGAGGTCGGAGAGAAAACAGAGGTCGGAAGTGCTTCTTGGTGAAGAACTAAAGAGGATTGAAGGAAGATCTGGAAGCATAAAAACTCTAAAGCCCAGTAATGGAGATTTTATAGCTTCGGGTCTTTAACTGCAAACGGGAGTTATCTAAAAAGTCCAACGGAAAAAACCTTTTTGTCCAACGGACAGAAAAACTCTTAGGTTCCCAAGGCAAGTTCTCAACTTTAAAGTGAACACAGACCACTTCGTATATCACGACATTAAATGGGGTATGCCCGATACGACTTCGTCGAAAGAAAAGTGTTCACACGACCTGTTCATTTAAAGTTCAGGGGCTAGTTGACGAGAATTAAAACCTCTATGTATTATTTTAATACATGATAAAAGACCATACGTCTTCATGGTCATAACCCCTAAGGCTAATGTCCTCACTGGTCATAAGGATTTCAGAGGTTACATAAGGGTACCCTAGTCGGACAAGGTCCTGTGCCTAGTCTCCGACCAAGTAGCTGCTCGAAAAAGCTATGAACTGGCATCTGGATCTGATTCCAGGTATATCCTTTACCGTGTGATGAATGGAACACGTGCTACATGCTCCAAACCACGCAATGTTACGCGGTCCTAAGACACTGACAACAACCACCATACGGTTGAGTGTCTCACAGACACTTAATCGCAGAGCAGTTGACACATTATCAACTGACGTGTCGGACCCGGATTCCGAGAATCCAAATCCTCTGTGAAAACACTGTGCTATTTCCTGGATCAGTAGATAGCACTCATAGATACATCACTGAATCAAATTATACAAGTCATAGATTAAACCATGCCATTCATTAATTAACACACAGAGTTTACATAGACTGCGTCGGGTCAAGTTTTACAATAAGGGCTGAATAGGCCAAACTGAGTACATTACAAAAGTAGCGGAAGCAACAACGGAAGCAAAAGGGGTGAGAGCACATCTCTCCACAAGCAAGTGACTGGGGAAACCCGTGTACGCTCGATATTAACCAAGGACTTGGATAATATTGGATGCACGCAAGTACCAACGGAGTCAACTAGACTGGGGCGAGATCTGGACTAAACGAACTAATCTACTCTTCACATCTTCTGAGCCTCCAGCTTCTGGATCCTCGTAGTACACGTAGTCTTCCGGATTTCCTGCTTCTGAGGATTTTGGGGGAAAGAGCAAGAATGAGCACAACTTCCGTGCTCACGAGCTAACACACAATGCAATAATATACATGCAAGGCTAAACAAGGATGGCTCAGGTTCTTTTATTTGCGAAAGCAATGTTTTCAATTATCATAATTACAAATTCCTATCACTTAGCATTTTAACAAATTGTATTTTATTAAAGAGAGTAATTGTGCAATATTTGTTTCAGTAGAGGTTCCATCCGGCGGAACCTATATCGCATGCTTCTTTTGATTGGAGCTACCTCCAATTACTACCATCGCTGAGCTTGAAGACTCAGGTAAAATCCAACACAGGGCTAGGTGAGCCCTTCCACATTTTCTGTACACCCACAAAATTTAAAATAGAACTAACTCAAGTTAAGATTCCTATGTCCACCTTTGACCGTAGGCGTGGCTGTTTAAACAGTTTAGAATCTGCAGAGGTTGTACACTGCACCCACAAGAGATAGTCATACTCATTACCCTACACGATTCCTTAGTCATGTAGTTGAGCGACCGTCATAGTAACCTTTCAAATTACCTCGCCCCTTCCATCATCTCACCCATATGGGCCGCGCTTGCGGTGGGTCCCACAAGTTGTGCGGGATGTCACCCCTACGACGTGTCGTAGCAGGCGCTTCACCATCGGTGCTCCTTCCTAGCTCACGCTTGCACGTTTCACTAGTGAGATGACTTTCAGGGTCCAATAAATTTACTAGGCCAAGTTGCACTTTGCAGACTTGTGGTTGTACTTGTTTTACACAGGAGGTCATGACAAGATTAAGTCCTTAGGGGGTTATCTGGGCGGTTTATTTCACACATCAACTCTTTGGGCTACATTAGTACCCATCCACATTATACCATTCCCAACCAACATTCTTTGGGCTACATTAGCACCCATTCAACACATCATCCGCCTAGATAGGAACAACAATTTGGGTTTTTGAGGAGTAAAATACATCAACTCAACCATCTTAGTCATTTCCCACAATGACTGCCCCAAACCATTTTCATGTTTAAGCAAGACTAGCATGTTGCTTAAGTATAACCTATAACTAGTATTACCATATAGTTACTAGGGTGACATGGAATAATGGATTCAAATAACAAGGGATGGCATATTAATTTAATTAATCTTCAAATGGGTATTTAACTAGCTTAAGCTTTAACATACATTTGATTAAAGAATTAAAGTATGCAATTTTGGTAATTTAAATGAATATAATTTGCATAAAATGTAGGCTCATAATGATCAAAGTATTGACTCACCTTGGATATAGGTAAGAGGGTCTTGATATTCTTGTGCTCGATCAACCGGGAGATTCTCCGTGTCTTCAAATCCCAATTGGACGAAAATACCGAAAAAAGGCACAACGACAAAGAGAACAAATAAATACACAAGAATACAAAGGAACTCCAAATTAAACAAGACCTATGCCATTAGCAAAATCTTGAATTAACAAATTTTTAGAAAAAAATCTTATAATTTTTGGAGTTACGACAAGGTAGAACGGAACTTCCGAAGGTTTGAATTGGAAATTAAATTGGACTAAGCTCATGCACCGGTCAAGGGGGGGTTCACTGTTTGCGGGCCCACTTGGAAAAGAGGGGGAGGGACTCAAGGCTAATGACATGTGGGGCCTCAAACCAAAATCCCTATTTGGATTTCTTCTTTGGCCAGAGAAAAGGGGAGCCAGGGGAGCGGGTGGCTCGGGACCAGCGATGGTGGCGCCTGCGGGTGGCAGCGTGGGGGAGGTGAGCAACCTAGAAAAATGGGCTCCCCCAAGGATGGGGACCTCGTGGGCGGAGGTGGCGGCACCAGGGAGGAGCGGGTGCGACGACGGTGGAGCCAAAAGCGGCGACGGACTCCACGGGCGGTGGGTGGCACGGTTGATGTGGTGGAAGAATGAGCTAGCGCAGCGCAGTCATGGTGGCCGATGGGGAGGACGCTGAGCCGGGTGGGGAGGCTAGAGGTGGCCGAAGACAGCCTGGCAGTGGCGGCCGGGAGCGGAGGAGGAGGAGCCACGGCGGCGGCGCTTCTTGGCGGCGGGGAAGGCGAAGGGAGATGGGGGACAACAAGAGGGCCACAGTAGCGTGGTAGACGTGATCGCCAGGAGAAGTCGACAGGCGGCGGCGACGGGGGGCGGCGAGGCGAAGCAATGACTTGGCTCTGGCGTTGCTTGATGGAAGAAGAAAGGGAGGTGAGGGGCTCTTGGGTCCCTTCTTATAGCCGCGTGCGAGGTGCAAGGAGACGTTGAGGGTAGGGGCCGGCATGGGGCGTGGCAAGAGCGGCATGGGCGCTGAGCGGTGACGGGACAAGGTGGAAGGGCTTGCGTCATCTGCTGGCAGCGGCGACTTCGAGGGAATAGCGGCGTCGTGGCGCGATCGGCGGCGCATGGGTGGGGGCGCGAGCGTGCGTCTTGTTGTCTGCGCCGACGATCCCGGCGCAAATGTGGACGCGGTGATGACTTCAACGGCATGCAGCAGGTGGCCAAGGTGACGCAGCAGGGGGCAGGCGTGGGCGCTCGTGGGTGCTGCCAGGAGGTGGCATCACGGCATGGCACGCGGGAGCTGCAGCGACACATGGGTGGCAGGGAGCAGCGACATGGGCAAGCGGCTGACGCGGGCACAAGGCGCTGAGTGACACGGGCGCAGGCTGTGAGGACATCCATGGCGTCACGGTTGCACACAGCAGAGAGGACAAGGCGAAGGAGAGGGCAAGAAAGTCGCAGGGGCAACGGAGTTGGTGGTGACAGGCGCGCACGAGGGAGCCGGTGCGCACGGCAAGCGAGCAGGAGGGAGAGAGGGACTTGGCTGCGGCAACCTTGACTGAAGAAGAGGACGCCCGGGTGAGGGAGATGGCGTGGGGGAGAGCCGGGCCAAGAAAAGGAGGCTGGGAAAAGCGGGCCGGGTGGAGGCAGGCCAGCCCAAAGAAAAACAAGGCTGAGCACAAAGGGAGGAAAGTGGGCCAAGCCTAGAAGGGGAGGAAGAATTCAAAAACCAAAGTTCAAATTTGAAATTTGAACTTGAAGCTTGGACGGAGAAACAAATTTAAGGAGAGGCTCAAATTTGAAAAGAGGAACTCAAATTAAAATTTTGAATTCAGGGAATGCTAAAAGGTTTGAAAGACAAACCCGAGCTTAAAGAAGCTAGATGGTTTTTCGCAAATAATTGCTAATTTGAAATACCTTTTGGAAACAAAGAACTGAAAGTAATTACTATTTGCCGTTTTCGAAAACGGGATGTTACATGACGCCTCGCTCCGACCAGTCGCGACGCTTCACTAGGGACGCCTTCTCCAGCAGTAACTGCCACCTCTTTGGAAGTTATTTAAGGGTAAAGCGCAGAAGACAAAAGGACGATCTAAGACAAGCAAGATAGCATCATCAGATTAGAGCATTACAATCAGCCTTAGATTCGTGCTTTAAGTCTGATTGGTTAGCATAGCAATCTTAACACTCAGTGTAATTAGGATTAGTCCCTAGTTGGGTCATAAGCACCCCCTGTAAATCCAGTTCATATCAATAAAGAGCGGCCCCATTCTCTCTCGAGACATATCGCGTCATTTTCCTCTTTTATTTCGTAAGATCGGCGACTCGATCGTCGACAGCAGTAATCTAAGATTTTGAAGTAATTGCTCTTCAAGCGTAGTAAGTTCATTAGCAACTGCATCTTTCTCCATAATCAGCCTCTCCCTCTCACTTTCATGAGCCTATACCAAATAAGAAGTAAGAAAACAAGAGATATGTTAAAGATTGAGCTGTCAATATTACAGTTCAACACTCAAGTAAAAGAATGAAGTGATGGACAATATCACACCAGAAATTCAATAGTATTAGAGCATTCCAAACTCTAAATGTAACTATCTAGATTCTGCACTAAAACTAAAATCTTCCACAAGAGCTTGTGGATGATTCATCGAAATAAATGAAACTCAGAATCTTCAACAATGAACAGCCTAGTGTCTTACTTATCTATATCTAAGTGAATATACACATCAAGAAACAACAAGACTATCCCTGATGAAATATAGAAATATATAGAAGACATTAAAAGAGCATGTTTACCAAAAGGACGTACTCAGTTAATGATAGCTGATGAAATGCTTTAAAACTTAAGCAACATAACATTTTGTTTTTTGCATGACAGTTTACATCAACCCAGAACCAACATTAATTAATCTCTTTAGTCCAGCTAGATTTAAACAAGAACAAATGTTTTAAGTACAGGTATTAGTAAACAAAAGCAAAAACATTAGGTCCACTAAACAGGCTGCATCCAAAATTAAATTCACTGAAACGAAATATTGGAATTTTTTGCAAGAATATGGTACCTCGATGGAAGGCATGCGCAAATAGAAGTAGATATTAACTATATTTGTGATTTCAGTCCAATTTTTCACCCCCAGATGTGGTAGAAGAATCTTTTTTCGGGTGGCGTGTTCGTCATCTCCACTGAGGGAAATCCATCTACAAAATAAACGTTAGAATAAACACTTGTTTTTATGTGGCCTCACAAATTACAATAGCTAAAAATGGGAAGAACCAGACCAACCCAAGAGAAAGGAGGAAAAAAACAAACTAAATAACAATCTATTTCAGAAGCAAACAAATGGATAAGCATGCACTCAACAAGCAAGAAACAACCGAACCCGAGATTGTTCAAAGAAACCCTAGCACGCACACCTGGCCTAGCAAACCCCAATCGATTGGAAAAGATGATTTTTTTTGCGAGGTGGGACGGAGAGATCTCACCAATTCACCCCATGAACTAGACCGATTTAATAAATCGTACACTACCTAGAGCTTCTCTCTTCTCAGGAAAAGGACCTCACCTTAGTGATTAGCAAATATTTTCAAGACTGTCTGGAGATGGGCAGAACCTAAGAGACGGAGTCCATGGGTGGGACTGGGTGAAGCGGTGGCGGGGAGGGAGTGGAGTGACGGGAAGGGACGGGAGCGACGGGAGGAGAGGAGAGGAGAGGGCAACGCGGCCAACACGGGCGCAAGGCAGCGGGGGCGGCGTGCAAAGGGGAGGAGGGGAGCTGCGAGTGCCGATGGAGAGGAAGGGACGGGAGGAAAGGAACCGAGAGTGGCGCGGGAAAAGGGGAGTAGGGGGCGTCGCAGGTGGTGGGGAGGAGGGAATGGCTCGGCTGGCGAGGAGGAAGTCTTGGCTGTGATTTCTGAAGGTCGTGTCACGAGGGCGTCGCTGACGAAAGGGGAGGAGGGCACGACGCGGGCCAAGGGGAGGAGGGGCGTGGCGGGCTCTTGGGGAGGAGGGCGCGCTGCACCGGCGGCGAAGGGAGGAGGAGGGCGTCTGCATGCATGGGCGAAGGGAAGAGTCTCGCGGGGACCGGCCACTGTAGCTTCTGGGTGGGGAGGAAGCACATGCGAGGGCGGGAGGAGGTAGGGGATGGCGGTGAAAGGCGGAGGCGGAGGATCTGGCTGGTGTGGGCTGTGAAAACAAAGTTGCGATGCGCCATGACCAAAAGAGACGCGAAGCTTCTCGCGAAGGCCCAAAGCTCAGCCGAAGGGCTTGCATGGCACGATCCAGCCGATCGAACGCTCATGCACATGCGAGGCGGAGCCGTGCGCTCAGCGACCAGGAAGGCATGTGTCGAAGCGGCAATGGAAGAAATTCCCGGGAAACGCGGGGAGGCCGCGAATTCTACCGTCCATAATAAGAGTAATATAAATATATATATTTGCAGCACTGCGCGCCATAATATTCGCCGTTGTTGGGCATAACCCAACCGGAGTGCACTGCAAACATGACGGCCATTTCGCTTGTTGCACTCCTCTTCGCAGTCCTTGTACTACCAATCTTCTCACTCATCCTCCTCTTCTCAACCAAAAAGCCGCTCCCAGGACGCAGTAATGGCCGGCAGCTACCCCCGTCGCCGCGGGGCGGCCTGCCGCTCCTCGGCCACCTCCATCTACTTGGGAGTCTTCACCACCGGACGCTCCGGTCGCTTGCCACGGCGTACGGGCCGGTCATGCTCCTTCGCCTCGGCAGCGTCCCCACCGTCGTGGTCTCCTCGGCGGCGGCCGCGGAGGAGGCCATGAAGACCCGAGACCTGGCCTTCGCGAGCCGACCCAGGGTGCGCATGGCCGACCTCATCTACGGCCGTGACTTGACCTTCGCCCCCTACGGCGAATACTGGCGCCAGGCGCGCCGCATCTGCGTGATCCACCTCCTCAGCCAGCGCCGAATCCTCTCCTTCAGCAGCGCCCGGGAAAAAGAAGTTGCCACCCTGCTCGACCGCGTTGGCCTCGCCGGGGGTTCGCATTCGGGCGTCGTGAACCTGAGCGACCTGCTCATCTCCTACACAACCACTGTCATCTCACGGGCCGCGTTCGGCGACCGGGACTACGGGCTTGACGTCGAAGACGGGGGAAGGACGCTGAGGAAGGTGCTCGCCGACTTGTCAGAGCTGCTCGGGACGGTCTCGGTGGGGGAGTTCGTGCCATGGCTGGCATGGGTGGACACGTTGATAGGGCTGAACGCCAAGGCGGCGCGCACGTCCGAGGCGCTGGACAGGTTGCTCGAGCGGGTCATCACGAACCACCGGCAGCGCCGCCGCGGCTGCCGGCTGGTGGGGGACGGCGAGGACAACCACCGGGACTTCGTGGACGTGCTATTGGACGTGATCGAGGCGGAGGAGGACGGAGGATCAGTCTTGTTCGACATGGCCGCCATCAAGGCACTTATCCTGGTACTTATCGCTCATTCATACTCGCAGTCACATAATATACATATTTGCTATTTATCCGGAAAATAAACTAAAATCCCCACCAATTGGAAGGGATTGATTCTAATCCTCACATATCCAAACAAGTCCTCAAAATATATGCACCATCAAGTTCAGTCCATATAGTTGTACTAGTGCTTCTTCTCACAAATGAATTACTCCCTTCATTTTATATTAATATAAGGCCATATTCTTGTAGATATATAGTCTCTGAAACTAAAACTTGACAACCAGTACTGTAAAATCATGTGTTCTTGATTTGATATCCTCGTATCCAAAATCGGTGAAACATGACCATCAATCAATATATGTGTTGGTCGATAAGCCATCAGTGCTCCAACCAAAGATATATTTAGAATAACATTACATAAATTAAAGAGTTTCGCCAACAAATCATATATTTGTTAATCTTTATAAATAATAAGTCATCAAGTAACATAATAACAGGATATGTTTGCTGCGGGCACCGACACCGCCTACGCGACTTTGGAATGCGCCATGGCGGAGCTCATTAACCACCCACGCGAGATGCGCAAGCTCCAGAAGGAGGTCCGCGAGGCCATCGGCGCCGCCGGACACGTCACCAATGGCCACCTCGACAAAATGCGCTACCTCAAGGCCGTGATCATGGAGACACTCCGGCTGCACATGCCGGTACCGCTCCTTGTGCCGCGCGAGACGCTCGAGGACACCGAGCTGCTCGGCTACCATGTCCCGGCGCGGACCCGCGTACTGATCAACGCCTGGGCCATCGGCCGGGACCCAGCGGCGTGGGAGCGCGCCGAGGAATTCGTGCCGGAGCGGTTTGAAGACGGCCCAGTGGACTACATGCTTGGGCAGGACTTCAGGTTCGTTCCGTTCGGCGCCGGCAGGAGGGGGTGCCCGGGGGTCGGGTTCGCCGTGCCGTCCATCGAGCTGGCGCTGGCGAGTCTGCTGTACCACTTCGACTGGGAGCTGCCGGCCGGGATGCCGGCGCAAGACATGAGCGAGATGTACGGGTTGGTGATGCGGCTCAAGGCGACGCTGCTCCTGGTTGCTAAGCCGTGGTCTCCTCGAGCTGCGTCGGTGCTGGCATTTTATTAAGATAAAGTATGCAATATATTGTGCATACATGATCTGTGCACAGACAGTTTATGTTGCATGCTGATTTAGAATTAACTGGCCGAATCAATATGCAACATAAATCAGTTTATTTCAGTAAGATAAAGTGTTGGAATTTTTCCTTGCTTCGTTACAGAGAAACACCATTCAATCCTTGCTCTGTCAGGAAAAAATCACTTGCCCTGTGAAACTCGTTAATTCTTGTGTATTTACTTTGATTTCTCTGTGGACCTGACTTGACGTGACTTTTTTTAAAGCAGCAGTGCAACACTTTCCTGCTGGTCCTGTCCCTGCTCTCCAAGCAGCACCTCGGATTCTTCAGGAGCACCTACTCCTCTTTTTTCTTTTCTATTTCTTTTCTCAACTCCACAACTCAACTCTTTTGACTTACATGGTGCTTATATACACATGCACGCACGCAACTCCAACTTGGACTTGGGACTCCATCCGGAAAACAACCTCGAAAACACTTCCTAGTACGAAATGGACATGAGAACTAAAACATAAAACTCCTAAAACAAGATTAATCCTAACAATACCCCCTTAATCTTGTTTCCTCATCTTGATCATCCCAATCTTCTCACGCATTTGAACTTCCAAGTCTTCCTTTTTTACCTACACTCCTATGCGCCGTTTTTTCTTGGACCGATACCGCCCTACCGCCTGTACTTGCTTCATCCTGGGCCATGCACAAACCAACACTTGCTGCGCCTCGCACCTAGACTGAACTCGTCCTTCCTTGCATGCCCGCCTGGGCTGGAGCACCTGCTCCCATGGCTGCCTGGGCTTTGCCATTACCTGAGCCTCTTGTTCCTCTCACTTAGACCAAGTTTGCCCACTTCTCCGCGTACATCTTAGCTGAGGCTACACCGCCTCCCCCTCCTGCATCAATTTCATGTACTCTGCGCCCTTCATATGCGTGGGATTCACTGCCCCCTGCAGCTCCCTGTGCGCCTTGCTGCGCGCCGTCTAGACCTCCTAAGGCTCTGCCTGCTGTACCTCCTGCTCCAACTGCGTGCCATGCCGGGGTTCCGCCATGTCCTGGTTTAATACTCCAGTTCCACTCTGACTCCTCCAGACTGTCCTTCACATAAACCAGTTTACAAGTTTTCAGGGAAATTTTGTACAACTGGTTTGGGGATCTTTTCACCTTCATCAACAGATCTTTGTTCTTGTCATAGACATGCAAGAACTCATCCTGCAGCTCTACCCTACACCCTCGTTCCTCCAACTGCCTAAGACTGAGTATGTTGTTACACAGACTCGATATATAATAGATTTCAGTTAGCATCCTCTGATCGTCGTTCTTACATCGTAACAGCATTGATCCTTTTCCTCTTATTTGCACCGTGGAGCCGTCGCCAAACTTGATTTTCCCCGAAATCTTCTCGTCAAGCTCATGGAACATGGAGCGATCTCCCGTCATGTGATTGCTTGTTCCATTGTTCAAGTACCACTCATCAGTATGATCATGGTTACCTCCCTCTGTGCATAGTTTAGGAACTACGTTCTTCTCGTTCAACATCATCACGACCGGCGCCTTATTGACATCTAAGGAGAAAAGCAGGGTCGGCTCGTCGTCTTCACTAGCTCGGGTGAGGTTTACCTCCTCGTTATTCTTCTTGTTTTGGCAATCCAAAGAATAGTGCCCATACTTGTCACAGTTGAAGCACTTTATATGGCTGCGGCACTCCGACGCATAGTGACCATATTTATCACATTTAAAACATTTGATATGTGACTTATCAAGGGATCTGTCACCATCATCTTGCCCAGCCTTGTCTTCACGGCCACCTCTGCCGCCTCGCCCTTGCTGGTCGCCTCGCCCACGCCCGCGCTCACACTCGCGGCTTCTTGATGAGCCACGGTCGTCCTGTTCCGACGATCCTCTATGAAAATGTCTGCCATTGCTTCTTGTATCTCCCTTTAACAGCAACACCTGCTCGTTATGGGACTGATACCTTTGCTCGTTACGAGATTGATACCCCTTCAATAGCTCCTCATGCACCTTGAGGGAACCGGTGATCTCCTCGATCTTCTTTTCCTCCAGATCTGAGGAGTAGATGAGGGTGGTGATGACAGGTACGAACTTTTCTGGTAGCATGCGAAGATATTTCTTCACTGCCACAGATTCCTCTATCTTGTCGCCGAGAGAGATAATCTGATTGTATAGTGAAGTCAGCTTTCCAGCGAACTCGTCCACCGACTGAGTTTCTCCCATCTGGAGTTCTTGAACTCGGTGTGCAAATTCTGGAGCCGCACCTCCTTCACGCGATCTACTCTCTCGTGCATCTTCTGAAGCGTCACCTATGCTTCACGTGCCGTCTCCTTGCCGATGAGCTGCCGCATCATGGAGTCTGGCACCGCCTAATAGATAATGGAGAAAGTCGTCTGCTCCACCTTGTCGTCCACCCCCTTGTCCTTCGCCTTTGGATCGACTGCACCCTAGACTTCCTGGACGCGTATGTTCGCTTTCATCTTCATTGCCCACGCCAGGTAATTGTCAGTTGTCAGGACAAGATATAGGACAGAGAACGGCCCATCCCGGGTCTTCACCTTGTCTTCCATGATCTTCAGATAGCACCAAGATCAACAGACTCTGATACCAATTGTTGGAATTTTTCCTTACTTCGTTACAGAGAAACACCATTCAATCCTTGCTCTGTCCAGAAAATCTTCAGGAAAAAATCACTAGCGCTGTGAGACTCGTTAATTCTTGTGTATTTACTTTGATTTCTCTATGGGACCTGACTTGACGTGACTTTTCTTAAAGCAGCAGTGCAACACCTTCCTGCTGGTCCCTGTCCCTGCTCTCCAAGCAGCACCTCGGTCTTTGGTTCTTCACGAGATAGCAAGCAGCAGCTTTGCCCAGCACCTACACCTACTTGTGATGCTTAGCAAAACTTGGGTATAGTAGCGCTCCGCCTGGACTTCTTCTAAGAAACAAACACGAGACAACAAACCGATTCTTTCGGAGCACCTGCTCCTCTTTTTTCTTTTCTATTTCTTTTCTCAACTTCACAACTCAACTCTCTGACTTACATGGTGCTTATATACACACGCACACACGCAACTCCAACTCGGACTTGGGACTCCATCCGGAAAACAACCTCGAAAACTTCAATGGTGAGTGTAAAGATGAAAATAGTTGAGTACGATGATCGAGGGACGGCACGACCAACCCTACCCCAACTGGGTGGATATAAGTCCAACCGGCAGACAGTTTGGGGACAAGGATAAAATGGAAAGATATGTACCTAGATACCTCTAGATTCTAGCCAATATTGACGCGTGCTTGGGGATGAGAAAGAGCGTTCCTCCATCACATACAGTACGGGGTGTGTGCAACAAGTGACCAGACGTCCATGTCTCATGTCTGTACAGCAAGTACAGCTGTACTCCACTTCCGTTTATGTCCAAGATGCTCGGCAACGGCAACCAAATCATTTTGGCTTTGGGGAACGCAAGGCGCTCGACGATTGACGTGTTGACGGAAACGGCAAATGCTTACGGCAAGAGTGCAAGTGGTAAACTGATTACTGCATAGTAGCAGTATTCTCGCTGGTGGTATATCTAATCAATACAAACTGCAGCATGCGTTGAAACAGAGCATGATCCTTCCAGAGAATTGGCAGTTTCACACCAGTAGTCCAATCTGGAAAATCGCATCCATGTAGCAAAGGATTCGATGCATAGACACGAACTATCCTTTCGGTTAAATAGGAGGCTGGAAGGGACTCAGGGAAGACAGGCCACATATGCTCTCTCTCACCGGTCACGACTAAGTACTAGCAGCAGCGATTAAACCAAGGAAACATTCATAGCATCACCGATCACGAGCGATTAAACTAAGGAAACATTCATAGCATCACCGATCACGAGCGATTAAACTATGGAAACATTCATATCATCATATCATCACCGATCACGAGCGATTAAACATTGATCATATCATGCATGTATGCCTGTCCAGGTATCCTACGCCATGTGTACCGTGACAACGCGCAGCCACACATATACTTGTCCACTCCGTAAGTGGCCGTAAGTGACAGTTCAAGACAGTTTCGGAATCAATCTTTTCTAAACAGGGTAGTGTATATATTGGACGCTTGAAGCACGTAAAGCTCACGCTTCTTCCACTCCTTCGGTCCCCTCTAGTCCCCTACTAACAGCTCCGATTTTCGAGACCATTAAATTCTTCACAACTATCTAGGATATGTAGTTACGAAGTAAGTAACATTTCAAACAAGTTTTCGATTACGATAAAAACTAACATTTTATTACGCAAAGATAAGACATAACAGCCAGTTTTAACACTGACACGGGTATCCAAGTCCAAAGTTAATGTATTACATAACAAAAGAACCTCAAACCACAGGCACGCTTAAGCGCGATCGAGACCTAATAATAGTAATCACTATCGTCTAGGGGTCCACTAAAATCTTGCTCATTAAGATCATCTGCATTTTTCAAGGTTTCTACTGTATATGATTTGCAGATATTGTAAGAATGAGTACAATAACTATACTCAACAAGCCAGATGAAAAAGCTAATTAACTGCATGTCAGGAGTTCAATGGATTGTTTAGGGTTTACCATATTTGGTATATGTGGATGCATTTTGAGTTTACAGCAATTTAACTTTAAAACAGTAAATAATATAACAATATGGGTTTCTCAACACTTGCAATTACCAACTTAACATCTCAAGATCTCTACTTATGTCTCATGTACTGGAATCATCCATTAACACGGCTTCATTAACCGGAAGCACGGCGTATTCGAATACCTTTAATTATACAATCTACAGAGTTGCTCAGTTTTACCCACAAGATATCTCAAACTCATATTGTTAGATCAATTATACACGCAACACGATAGCGTGCGACTGAGTTGAGATAACAAAGCCTTTTCACTGCTCATCCTTTTTAGCCTCTACCCAGTAGGTGATGGACCATACAGCCCTCGGGAGACCCCACCGGCCACAGTGGATCTATTGGCCCAATGCTAACGGTATCTATTGTTGTGTAGACAGCTAGTGTCCCTTTAGGCCCACTCTTGTCCCACTCTAGTTTCTGTAGATATTCAATCGGAAGAGCAGTGTACTAAGCCAGGGAGGAATGACCACACATGTGGTTGAGCGATTTTCTGTGTCTGGTACTTGGCACAAGGTTCTTGTCCTTACCTGTCTCTAGTGGCGAAAATGGACTGACAACCAACTTGTGGCTTTCCACCTTCTTGGCCCCACCTTCAACTCACTTTTAATACAAGTCTATTGGGTTGTCCAACTTCCTAGATACAACCCTCAACTCTAGTCCAAAACCATCGGCGAACAGCCAATACTCTTTTGATGATTTTATAAACACATTGTGACAAAGCTACTTATATAGCTAACATTTTATGTGAACTTGTCAAGGTGAATATGGCTTATAAGTGCTAGGTGGGTTTGTCTGTGGGGTAATAGGATTTATCTAATTATCATGGCATTCAAAAGTATCGTTTCAATATTTAAAGTACTTAGCACAAATACAATAATGAAAGTAATAAATATATGAATTATAGGCTCAAAATGATCAAGGAATGCAACTTGCCTCCTTGCACACAATCTTCTAGATATTGATCTTGTCCAGCGTCTTCCGGAGTCTGGATGTCGAGGTCGTGGCCTAGCACAAAAAGAAACAAAATAATCCAAATAAAATCCGGCTCGACAAGGAATGAGCTGGGAACAACATGCAAGTAAAGAAATTCAAAAAGAAACATAAAGAAAGGTGGTGTGGAGGGTAGGTACTTATTCGGTGTTTAATTGGACTGAACAGAGCTGAGATACGGGTTTACGGCCTCGAAACGGTCGAAACGGATATAAAGTGTCAAATTAGGGTTTTGGAGGCGAAAAGTGTCGGATAATGATTAGTGCAAATTTTACTATTCATGACTAAAAAAGCTTATGAACAGTAATTAGATCCACTATTTTTAGCTTCTGAACAGCAATCATGTTTACTGTTTTGATTATGAATAGTAATTGAATTTTACTGTTTCTTGGGAACAAACAGTAAAGGGCTGTTTTGGTCTCGGGTTTGAAACAGTAATGGGCTAAGCCCAATTACTGTGGTGGCCCATGGCCCAAAAATGCTAGGCCTTAAAGGCCCAGTGCTTGGGCCGCCTTGAACTGCGCTCAGCCAAAGGCCAGAGCGTGCTCAGCTCGCCCGAGCCGGCGGCGGCTATGATTGCGGTGGTGGTAGTCGTTGGTAACGGCGCCGGGTGGTGGAGGGAGATTCGCGGTGGCGAGGGCAACCTATTTTGGGGTTTTGCCTGGCCGAAGGTTGTTCGACGAGGTACGCGCGGCGATGGAGGCGCACGGCTGAGGCAAGGGAGCGGCGCGGCGGTGTTCCGGCCAAGCTCCGGCCAAGGTGAGTGGCGCATGAGCTTTAGAGGGGCTAGGGGAGTTCACGGGTGGTGCTGGAGGGTCTTGGGGTGGCTCGTGGCGGTTGTGGCCGTGAGAGATGCGGCGGAGGAGCTCGGTGCTAGTGAGCTCCAGTGAGGAAGGAGGGTGGGGAGGTTAGGGGAAAGTAGCGGGGTGGCGAGGGGGTGCTACTGCCGGAGGTAGAAGGGAAGGGGTGTTAAGGAGGCGTCGAATTGTACCTCAGGGCTCGTCGAGGAAGAAACACATGCGGCAGCGATTCCGGGAAATTCGGCCGGTGCTAGAGGAGATAGGGGTAGTGGTGTGCTGGAGGAGGAAGGTGAGGATGATGGCTTGCCCGGGGTGGCTTTTATAGCCTTGAGAGGTGGTGGGAGCAGGGATTGGCCGAAGGCCCGAGTGACATGTGGGCGGTGAGCTAGAGTGGTTGGCCGTGGACGGCGCCGGAAGGGGGCAAGGTGGCAGTGGAGAGGTGTGCCGCATTGATGGCGAGGCCACGACTACCACGCGAGGTGGTGGGGTGCACTGGCCGCTAACGGGAGCGGAGGAGGAGGCAGTGGCGTAGGGGTGGTAACGCACGAGTAGGAAGAAGGCGGTGGCACCTGGGAGGAGAAGGCACCTCCGGGTGGGGGAAGCGGAGAAGTCCGAGAAGGGAAAGAAGAACATGGAGGGGAAAACCAAATTGGGAAAGATTTTGAAATCCAACCAAAAATGCCAAAAAGATTTGAAATTTTCAAATTTCGGGTTGTTTCATAGAAGTTCTAGTTCGATATGGATGTGTTCAAGAACTAAATGCAATCGAGTTAACGAGATGTTGGAAGAAGAAAGACGTGTTTAGACCAGCCACGTGGTACCAATGAGCAAGTGGTGCTCGAAGGCAATACAAACATATGGCATGCAAGGCTATAGAAAAGGAGACGTGGTTAAACAAATTACCCAAGGAAAGAGCTCTCAGGTGGAGTGTTCGGGCTGCTAAGTTCGGATACCAACACACACATTGCGGTGATATGTATGAGCCTCTATGGTGGGGCACTCCCAAATATAGAAGGAATACAACAAAAAGAAAAAAAAAAGGCAGAGCTGACTTGGAGCAAGATTTTGGAAGAGCACGATGACTTCAATGGATGAGAGTAGAGATAGAGATTGTTGAGTATGGTAATTCATATCCTAATCTATTAAGACTTAGAGAGGTGTACTACATTGAAAGCTAGATGAATCCTAATAAGATTGTGAGTCCTACTTCTTTTCAGAGTAGAATTCTTACTTCTCTTTAGAAAAGGACTAGGGGACTATATAAACCCATGAAGAGTGGACATAAGAACCCAAGAAAGCCAAGCAAGAGTAACTCATCCAAAACAGAGGGCACGAGAGGATTAGAGACTAGGTTATTCTTTAGCACTAGATTCTTATATAGAGTAATGATCCAAGAGTGCTAAGAGGTTCGAGAAGGTCGTGAGAGTGAGGCAATCTCTTGTACTCTTTTAAGTTTGTGCTTAAGGAATTTGTGCAGTTTCGCCAAATCTTTTTCTCTCATTGTGGTTGCTTCGTCGTCGTTGTTTCGGTTCTCTCTATGATATTCATCTACTTTGTTTTTTATACTGTGCACGCTCGTGCTATATCTCACTATTGGACCGAAAAGACAACTAGAGGGGGTGAATAGGAGCATTGTCTTCTTTTCACCTTGATTGGATTCAACATGATTTTCACTCCAATAGCTATGAGTGCTATGAAGATCAATATAGAAGCATAACGGTAGACTTGTATTAAATCCAATCAAAACCCCGAAGAAAATAGACCAAAATCACCAAAAACTCAAATTCAAATGAGTTGGGCAGTTAGACCTCTCACCAGGGGGCGGTTTGACCTCTAGCACGATGAACAGTAAAATCAGTCCGAACTCAAAATCACAAATTAGTCTAACTTTTGATCCACAATTCACTACTACAAAAAAACTAATACTGGACACCTCATCACAGACGGTTGACCAAAACCGTCAGATAAATACAATCATAGACGGTTTTGGTTTAACGATGCGTGTTCTTCGGCTGCGCTAAAACCGCTCAGGAAGAAGTAATATCACGACGGTTCGTGTTGAAAACCGTCTATGATACCATCACGACGGTTACGAACAAGAACCGCTCAGGATATTTAGTAGTATCACGAGGCGGTTCTTGTTCGTAATCGCTCGTGATACTTCACAGACGGTTTTCAACACGAACCGTCTGTCAATTCCTGTGCTCATCACAGATGGTTCGTGTTGAAAACCGTTTGTGAAGTATCATAGACGGTTTGTATTAAAAACCGTCTATGATACATGTAGTGCTACGGGTAGGCTACACTAGCGTAAATTAATAAAAATTCTACCCGTAAACCAAGATCACTGCAGTTATAGATCACGGTCTTACCACTAGACGCGCAGGTGCGGAATTGATGTAGCACGTCGGGGCCGAGTAGTCGCACTAAGTTGATGCAAGACGTCAGGCGAGTAGTCGTACTACTTCCTCGTCCTCGTCGCGGCGTCCCACGTACATCTCCTCTCTTGCGGTTCGTCCAAACGCTACAGATCTGGCGCCCCAAAGGTATCCACACGCACGGAGGAAGCGACGACGCCGGACTACTAGATCCGCGCGAGCGACTAGGGCGTGGGAGGGTGGCGCGAGGTTTGATGGTGTCACAAAAACTCATGCTCCAACTCAGGCGCCCTTGCCCTCCTTTTATAGACGTTCTTACAATGGGCTTCTACTAATAGAGGCCCATTAGGACTCAATGCCCGATCTAATTCGGATCCAATCCGAATTAGGCTTCATTTCTTAAGTGTGTGACCCTATAGGTTCACGTATGTTTAGACATGACGCGAGTATACATACTTGGTCAATAGTTGGTAGCGCCTCTAGCAAGACGTGCCAACTCCTAAACGCACACAAAGATCATATCGACGAACCATCACAACGTTATGTACATGCCAATCCCTTTGCCTCACGATATTCGGTCGAGCTCCAAGTCGACCACTCTTTCTCGATCCCGTGATTCGAATCCCTTACTAGGTTAACTCTTAACCTTAAGTAGCATGGCCATGCATTTTCGATCCGATCACTCGAGGGCCCAGAGATATCTCTCTCGTAGAGAGGGCAAATCCCATCTCGACCGACCATGCCTCGCAAAGATGCTTCATGACAAACCCGAAGCTACCTTTATAACTACCCGCCATTTGAGTAGCGTTTGATAGCCCCTAAGTAGGTCAATTCACATCTCAAGTACATGCGACAATCTCGTGTCTAAGGACAAGGCGTACACATTGTGTAGAGAGAACCATAAGTATAATTGTTATGTCTCATGTTGGGTCGGTCCAACCCCATGTTCTAAACATGTGTCCACATTATTGGTTTGACATCTCCATGTCTATGACCTGTGAAACATGGTCATCAACCGATACATGTGCTAATCCATCATTCACGTGTGTCCTCACATGAACTCCGACTAGGGATAATTTTAGAATAACCATACAAGCGAAGAGTTTCACAAACAAGTCACATACTTGTTAATCAACACAAAGGCAATATTCAAGGAACATTTATTAAATCATGGATACAACGAAATATCATCATCTCTATGATTGCCTCTAGGGCATATTTCCAACAATACATATCTTATCACAGACGGTTTGTATTAAAAACCGTCTATGATACATATCTTATCACAGACGGTTTGTATTAAAAACCGTCTGTAACTTGGAATTTTCCTTACACTCTGATTTTACCATGGATTCAAATTACTAAATTTTACCATGGCTTGGAATCACTAACACGTCGATTTTACCATGGCTTGAAGAACACGTCGATTTTACCATGGCTTGAAGATTTTACCATGGTTTGAAATCACTAACACTCTGATTTTACCATGACATGGAATCACTAACACTCTGATTTTACCATGGCTTGGAATCACTAACACTCCGATTTTACCATGGCTTGGAATCACTAACACTCCGATTTTACCATGGCTTGGAATCACTAACACTCTGATTTTACCATGGCTTAGAATTTTACCATGGCTTGGAATCACTAGTGATTCTAAGCCATGGTAAAATCGGAGTGTTAGTGATTTCAAACCATGGTAAAATCTTCAAGCCATGGTAAAATCGACGTGTTAGTGATTTCAAGTCATGGTAAAATCGGAGTGTTAGTGATTCCAAGCCATGGTAAAATCGAAGTGTTTAGTGATTTCAAGCCATGGTAAAATTGCGCAGTAAGGAAAATTCCAAGTCACGAGCGGTTCTTAATAAAACCGTCATGATAAGATATATATCACGACGGTTTTTGATACGAACCGCTCGTGATATGATAGATATCACGACGGTTCTTAATACGAACCGCTCAGGATAAGTATCATATCACGCATAGCCAGATAAGAACCGCTCGTGATATGTCGTCACTGAATGGTTTTGTATGAAACCGCTCGTGATTCGCAGCGTGGGAGTTTGAAAATTTTGAAGCAGCTACGGAGGCAAAATATTTTGGCGCTTTCCTTATATATTAGACACACCTTTGTTTTCCATCGGTCTCTCCTCTCTCCTCCCACACCGAGCTCCAAATGACCACCCTCGATTCCCCATCGTAGTTCAATGAGGAGACACAACGGCACGACGACGATGAGGAGGGATGCGGAGGAGCTCCTGTCTACCAGAAGGTACGTGTACATCTCCATAACATACATAATTTGTTGGTTGTTTGTTGTAAAGAAAATTATCTTAATTTTGTGTTACCTAAGGTCGGAGCGCTGCTGGAGGTTTTCAGTCGTCTCTCCTTGCCGACGAGCTTGAGTCGAACTCGACGACATGCAAGAACATCTTGTGATATGTTGGTGAGGTACTGAGAGGAGTTCACAAGACCAATCCAAGAAGCCGATGAGTTCTTCAGAGCTTGGAGACATAGATGGTTTCTAGCTAGTTTAACTTTGTAACTTTATTCTTTTTCCCATTCGGAGAGGACGCTAGAAACCTTTTGGTTTCCTTTCCTATAATGTGTTTGCCATCAGAATTTTAATTGGATTTTAGTTGTCTTGCTAGAGGTTGCATATGGAAACTACTGTCTAGCACTTGATTGGTTTGGCTCAAAATCCGATTTTTTTGCAATGGAAAAAACTATTACAGACGGTTCTGAACAAGAACCGTCTGTGATAAGTAATTATCACAGACGGTTCTTGTTCAGAACCGTCTGTGATAGTCTATTTTCATAGACGGTTCTGAACAAGAACCGTCTGTGATAAGTAATTATCACAGACGGTTCTTGTTCGTAACTGCTCAGGATAGCATTTTCACGAGCGGTTCAAAAACCGCTGTGATGACTCATGTCATTACAGACCCACAAACTCAGACGGCTCACAAAACCGTCTGTGATGATGTTTTTGAACCGTCTGTAAAGGCCTTTTCTGTAGTAGTGATTCCAAACTACACAAAACTTGAAACATACCTTCTCTAGGATGTTAGTAACTTATTCCAATCAAGGATAGAGAAGATCATTGCCAAAATTTTGATATTTTTCCGTTTGAGGGAAGGTTGCTTCAAAACCGAGTCAAAACCAAAATATGATCCAAAAACTTGCTCGTGGGTAAAAGATGATCAAGATGCAGCACAGGAAGGAGAGGCAAGGGTGGTGGGTGGAGTGGGATGGCGATGGAGAAGGGAGAGGGAGGGGAACGGGAGCCGGAGAGGCCGCTGTCGCAGTGGTGTAGGGGTCCCATCCTCCGCCTAGCTGGAGAGGGAGAGCGCGGCAGCCGCGGCGGAGGACGATGTGGCGCGGAAAGGAGAGGCAAGGGCGGCGGGTGGAGAGGGATGGAGGTGGAGAAGGGAGAGGGAGGGGAACGGGAGCCAGAGAGGGAGAGCGGCGCGGCCGCTCGGCACTAGAGGGAGGACACTAGCGGTGGCATAGGAGGGAGAGGGGGGGACGGAGCGAGATGCGGGAGAGGAGCAGGATGGAGGCTCGGCTCACGACACGGCAACCCTCGAGCAACGTTGTCGGGACCCAAAAATGTAATTTTGGACCCTCTATATATAATGCACTAGTCCAGGATCACGCTAGTGCACACAATGGCAACATCGATGAAATATCATTTCCACACATAAAGATGACTAATAAATAGACAAATAACAATAAATATCAGAGTAAAGACCTTAAAGTCAAAGCTTACAATTAATGCCTCAGAAGGCGAATAGCTCAATTAAGCTACAGCGGAACGTAACGGAATAACTTTAGTGAAGCCCATCCATATGCCCACAGGCAATCGACTGGGGTAGCGCGACCTAGTTCTCTATGATCCTTGAAGTAGACCTTGTTGACTGACGATTCCTTCACTTCTATTGATTTATTATAGCAAATATAAGTACACAACCGTACTCGCAAGTCATACCATACAATGCAATTTATACATGATGGCTTATTCTAAAAGAATGGCTTCTGTGGTTCTTTTGCAGAAATGCAACATTTGCGATTTGAATATGAATAATAGATTGAAAGCATAAAGTAAAACAAATAAACAATATTAGTTTTATCATTTGTTTTCACAAAGACACACAACCTAATCAAATTATTCACACAACCATATGACTTAGATCACACAGCTGTCCCTTCCCAATTGTTTTATGAAAATCTACCCCTCGTGTGAAATCCCCGAGCATGTCCATGACTGCGGACGTGGCTATTCGAATAGATTGATTTAACACTCTGCAAAGTTTGTACACTTTACCCACAAGATGCAATCAACCGGATCAGATCCGATCACAACAAAACCTTCTAGAAACTTCATCTTGAGTATTGATACTCCCGATGTGCTTTACGCCACACCAACCTATACATAGTGATTGGTACGACACACACCGTTGGACGGGGAAATGGCGAACCGTCCCGCGATGCGACTACTTGGTGGTACACCTCCACCCAATCAACACAGTCTAACCTACTACCTGAGTAGCAATGTCAAGAATCCATAACTTACTAGGTTAGGCCCGTCCCATCAGGCATGTGGTTGTACGAAAGGCCCAGTTCAATGGCGCACAAAGTTAAGTCTTTAATTGACCAAGGCAAGACTTCCAATTTATAACTACAAATCCCTATGCACACAGATCCACCAAAAGAAGTACACAGTACCACTTACCTCCGTCTAAATCTTTTCCCACCCTGTTGGTTAAGTGCAACATATACCATCAATGAGTAACAGCACACAGTACACACAGTTTTATCATTTAGTTCCATAATCACTTAGTCAAGTTTATAATTGCAACTTACATGAAATGACGACTCGTAGCATGGCTAAGCAGACTAATGGTATCTAACCAACCCACATTGGTGCTACGATAATACCAACTAATTAAGGAACCAATCTAGGGTGATAAAAGATTATGACATAACAATAGACAAGGTGGATATAACAAATGGGATCAATAACTACACCCAAAAGCATTTAAATAAATACTTAAAGTAAATGCATTAATTTGAATCAAAGTATTTTGAAAACTGGGTTCAATATGATCAAAGGTATAACTTGCCTTGCTATAGCAATGATGATATTATTTATCTTTGATCTTCTACCTCCTTGATCTTCAGCTCCTTCGGATGATTCCGGGACTTCAACGTCTAATGAGAAAGAAGCGCAAAAACAAACTAAATTCAAAAAGACAAATCAAATAAACTCCAAATTAAAATTGAATGGTACTGAAAGATAGGTAATGAATTTAGAAACTTGAATGGGTTCAATCGAAAATCGGATGAAGAAGATATGACTATTGGAAGATTGAAATTAACATGAAATGACCGTTGAGGTCTATGGAATATTCTCAGAATATTCTATTCTGAAAATATTAGAAAAAGGCTGAGTGTATGACAAGTGGGACCGACTGATATTTATGGATTTCTAGAATTAAAATAATTTCAGAAATAAGGTAGAGAGAGCGACATGTGGGACCAATAAGATAAAAGGACTTTTCAAGAATTAAATTAATTCCCGAAAATAGTATTAGAGGTTAACATGTCAGAGATATGATAGTCCATGGTGGACCAAGCTCATGGCTAGAGTTTGACCAAGGGTTGACTGACATGCGGGATCCGCATGTAAGAGAAAGAAATAATTAGGGTTTTAATTTGGGTGAATGACATGTGGGGACAACATGGAAGTGAAAGGAGATATTTATTCTTCTGTATGACATATGGGGTCCATTTGTCGTAGAGAGCAAACAAGAAAGAGAGGGAGAATTGGATGTGTGGCTTGGATTGATTAGATGACTAAAGGAAACCACACATCAGGAAAAGAGAAAGAAAAACCAATGCAGGAGACACATGACACGGGGACATCAGAGGACAACCGAGGAACAAAGAAGCTACTGCCAACCGGTTTCGGTGCAAGGAGATGGCATCGGCTTTAGCACTAAGATGACAAGTAAATTGGGGCATGCATGCTAGAGAAGACAGAGAAGAAAACCAACAGGAGCCCACGTTGGAAATTAAGCATGCATGCACAAGGTCCAGACTCCAGAGAAGAAAGGAATCAATGTGGCTGGCAACCGAGAGCACTAAACTGATTCAACAGACGAGAAACGAAGACAAAAGCTACAGACCTGCCGATCGGTTCTGGTGCTTGATGGTGGCATGGAGATGGCAAGGATTTTGATGCTGAGAAGGCAAAACACGGAACAGATAAATATGTTTGGCTCACCCATCATAGAAGGCAAACTAGAGAAGAAACGAAGACAGCAGGAACCAGAAGCTCCTGTCAGTTTAGAGAAGAACAGGGAATAGGAGCTGCTGCCGTTGGTTCTTGCGCATGGCCGCAGGACAACAACAGAATAGAGAAAGACAGCAGAGAAGATGTTTTGGCTTGGATTGATTAACCAAGGAAACCATACATCAGAGAAGGAGGCAAAGGGATCAACCGAAGAAAACAACAGACTGCAGGACCGAAACCAGAGAGCAGCAACAAAGGAAACCACGTACTGATCTTCAGACAGGAATAGTGCACAGCCTGATTATGGCGCATGGTGTGGCCGGCGGCCGGAGGCGACGCAGCGGCGGCGAAGGGGCAAAACGGAAAAGAAACGATGAGCTGGACGCGATGGCGTAATCGAATTTTGGAAAAACTCACCGAGGAAGCGAGCAACGCGATGAACACGTTTCGGCTTTACGGCTTGATATGGCTCTGGCGATCTTCAAGCGAAGGGGATTGATGCATGACGTAGAGCACGACGACGCAAACCCAACGCCGTAGACAGCTCAGCTGGAGGACGTCGGAAGAAGGAGTAACTCGCCGGAGAAGACCTTTGGGTAGAGCTCGGTATTCTGCATAGGGCGATGAAAATAGATCGGTTTGGAGGAAACCAATTTAGGGTATTGGAAGAGGAGATCAAGACGGATGTCTGGGCGCAAACGGTTCGCCTTTATATGTACCGAGGAGAAAGATATCGATTTTGGAAGGTTTGGTTTGGTTACGAGTATGTACTGAACTCTTGTTCGGGTGGAAGCCAACGGTTCGGTACTAAAATTGGTGAAATTTTTTAGAGACCTAAACTACTCAAAAGATTTTTAAAAAGCCAAATTTTGGGACGTTACAGACGTGGCTGCGCGAGCACCGCTAGTTCCCATGAAGCGCACCGGGCGGCCGCGAGCGGAACGTGAGGCGATCGGACGAACAAAGTTTTTTCGATGACGTGGACACATTGGGAGGCTGGCAATTCTACAGGCTTTAAAGAGAGTAACTAGGCGGTAATGCGCCCATTGCCGCGCCGATGAGGATAGATCGTTACAGCTACAATCATATGTTCAGAATTTTACATAATGGTTGTTGTGACTGTTCAATTCTTTCTTCTGTTGTGTTCTAACAATGTGCAATGCAAAGCAGATGGTATCAACATAAAAGCCAGAAAGATGAGATCGACTAATGAAAAGTTGAACAAGATCTTTCACGATGTTATGTTATATACAGGCATAGCATAGCCTTAATTATGTACAGAACGGTTATGCAATTCACACTATATAAAAACATGGTCTCTTAAAAAGAAAGACGAAGCTATATAGTTATTACATGGGTAAGATCTTTTTTGGCATAGTGTAGTTATTATACAGATAGTAGGCCGAGTTTCGTCATATAAATAAGCACCTTTTTGCGAGTAAGACTTGAACGTTTATAGACAGCAAAAGGGCGTAGAAGCAAACACAGTAACGTAAGTGGAGCAGCATTCCTTGAAGAGCGGACTTAGAGAAAAAGGTTTATATCACAACGGTAGCACCGACGGGATAGACATGTTAAATGGTCTACAAAATAAGGAAGGTTTTAAACATAGCAACGGTAAGTATTTCGTAGAGCAATGGTAAGATAATGCAGTATAACCTAGTGGTTTTGGTTAGTCGATACTAGATATGTATAATGTTTTGTCTGCAATTAAAAATCTATTTTTTTGGGTGCATGCAATGCAGATATACAATGAATGTAACATGCACCACTTTTCACAATTTCGAAGCTGGCCTGTGCTATGAGAAATATCTGTAAAGTGTAAGTGTTTTTTTGGGTTCTATAGAGAACTGTTTAATACATTGAGTAGGGACACTATGGTAAAGACAAAACTATAGTAGTTTGAAAATGGAAGGTCTACTTCGAGACGTTACAATTTGGATTCTAGAAGTGTAGTCTTGTTAATATTATAAAGTTATGTCACTTTGTAATGACCAACCAGGTTAGAGTGGTTACAGTGGTGAGCAATTTAAATGGTAAATCATATGCAGACATACATCATCTAATATGTAAAGTGGTGTAGGTTTGAAAGGAAGTAGCGACAGAATAAGACTAAGAGCAAGAAGGGACCGTTGCCCTCCACTAAGTTCAGATAAAGATTGCTTCCAAATTGTTCCAAATGTCACCCGAACTTCAAGACAATCCAAGAAATTACCACCTTCAGGAGGATCAAGTTTTGCCATTGTACCAGGTAAAAGTGTACTAAATATAGATCCAAAATCCTTATAGGAATAGAAAGGGCAAGTTAGCTACCAAGTTGCTTATTTATGAGTAAAAGGAAGACCATCGTACTGAGTGAGCAATATCTCATGTAGGTACATCCTCGGGAACAATAACAAATTGATAAAGGATTCATATATTGACTTGTTTACTTTGAGCCATGTGACTTTCAAGGTATATTTTTTCTTCTCATCCAACTCTTCTATCACTTTCTTGATTTTTGCTTTGTCATTTTGCATATGACAACAAAAGGTATATGCATGCTGCTGGCAAAATCAATCCCAGGTTATCATGAACTTTATACATGGTAGGAACCAACCACGATGATGTTTTTCTTCGACATCAAATCATTGCTCATCCTCTGCCTTCTCATACATTGCCATAACTTTCTTATTGACCCTCTTCTGAAGACTGCATTTGACAGTTAACTGATAAGTGGTGCTTGCCTTGCAAATTAACCACTTGATAAGAGTACTGCCATTCAAAAACATCAAATGTACCTGGATTGTTGAGCTTGGATAGTTTCAAGTTCTTCCTGTGCTTTATGAGGTTCGCATGATGCAAAGTCGTAATATATACCACTTTTTCCAAACAACTGTTTCTCAGTTGCAATCCAACTGAACTTCTATACAAGCTTATCAACATTTGAAGAGCAATCCTTCTGTTCTATCTCCATTCTCTTAACCTATATGTTATATTAAGAAATAAAAGCGTGCTTAAGAAGCTAGCTATAAAACAGAAATATGTAGCAGAGATTACAGCCAACATGCACCTCGTTTTCTATTTTCTTCATTTCAAAATTCGAATCACCTAGTTGCTATCGAAGTTTTTGCTACTCCTTGGCCATGTAGTTTGTCTGTGAGTCGCATTCCTTCAGTTTGGAATGGCCAACGTTGAGCTCAGATTCAACCTGATCATAGTCTTGCTTTGTGGAAGCAACCTGCATGGGGTGAGTGAAAGAAACAACGTACTTTAATGAATGAAATGCAAAAGTCAATGATAACCGCGAGTACAAATAAACCATTAAACAACATCTTGCATTACCTTGCTCCTATGCCTGTCCAAACTTTTAGATAGAGCAGTAATATGAGATTTTGAAGTTGCTAATTGCTCTTCAAGCGTAGTTAGTTCACTAGCAACTGCATCTTTCTCTATAATCAGCCTCTCCCTCTCACTTTCATGAGGCTATACCAAATAAGAAGTAAGAAAAATAACAGATATGTTAAAGATTGAGCTGTCAATATTACAGTTCAAGACTCAAGTAAAAGAATAAAGTGATGAACAATATCACACCAGAATTCAATAGTATTAGAGCATTCCAAACTCTAAATGTAACTATCTAGATTTTGCACTAAAACCAAAATCTTCCACAAGAGCTTGTGGATGATTCATCGAAATCAATGAAACTCAGAATCTTCAACAATGAACAGCCTAGTGTCCCACTTATCTATATCTAAGTGAATATACACATCAAGAAACAACAAGACTATCCCTGATGAAATATAGAAATATATAGAAGACATTGAAAGAGCATATTTACCAAAAGGATGTACTTAGTTAACGATAGCTGATGAAATGCTTTAAAACTCAAGCAACATAACATTTTGTTTTTTGCGTGACAGTTTACATCAACCCAGAACCAACATTAATTAATCTCTTTAATCTAGCTAGATTTAAACAAGAACAAATGTTTTGAGTACAGATATTAGTAAACAAAAGCAAAAAACATTGGGTCCACTAAATAGGCTGCATCCAAAATTAAATTCACTGAAACAAAAGATTGGAACTTTTTGCAAGAATATGGTACCTCGATGGAAGGCATGCACAAATAGAAGTAGGTATTAACTATATTTGTGATTTTAGTCCAATTTCTGACCTCCAGATGTTGTAGAGGAATCTTGTTCCGGGTGGTGTGTTCGTCGTCTCCGCTAAGGGAAATCCATCTACAAAATAAACCTTAGAATAAACAACTATTTTTATGTGGCCTCACAAATCACAATAGCTAAAAATGGGAAGAACCAAACCAACCCAAGAGAAAGGAAAAAAACAAAGTAAATAACAATCAATTTCAGAAGCAAACAAATGGATAAGCATGCACTCAACAAGCAAGAAACAACCGAACCCGAGATTGTTCAAAGAAACCCTAGCACGCACACCCGGCCTATCAAACCCCAATCGATTGGAAAAGATGGTTTTTTTGCGAGGTGGGTCAGAGAGATCTCACCAATTCACCCCATGAACCAGACTGATTCAATAAATTGTACACTACCTGGAGCTTCTCTCTTCTCAGGAAAAGGACCTCACCTTAGTGATTAGCAAATATTTTCAAGGCTATCTGGAGATGAGCAGAACCTAAGAGACGGAGTCCACGGGTAGGACTGGGTGAAGCGGTAGTGGGGAGGGAGTGGTGTGACGGGAAGGGACGGGAGGGACGGGAGGAGAGGAGAGGGCGGCGTGCAAAGGGGAGGAGGGGAGCTGTGTGTGCCGTTGGAGAGGAAGGGATGGGAGGAAAGGAACCGAAAGTGGCGTGGGCCAAGGGGAGTAGGGGGCATCGCAAGCGGTGGGGAGGAGGGAATGGCTCGACCGGCGGGAAGGAAGTCTTGGCTGCGATTTTTGAATGTCTTGTCACGAGGGTGTCGTTGACGAAAGGGGAGGAGGGCACGACGCGGGCCAAGGGGAGGAGGCAGCGTATCAGGTAGTCGGGAGGAGGGCGCGGCGTGAGCCAAGGGGAGGAGGGGGCGTAGTGGGCGACGGGGAGGAGGGGGCATAGTGGGCGGCGGGGAGGAGGCGTCATGACGGCAGCAGCAAGGGAGGAGGAGGCGGCACGGCGCGGGTCAAGGGGAAGAGGGGGGCGGGGAGGCTGCAGCAGCTCTACAATGGGGAGGAAGAGCGCACGAGGATGGGGAGGAGGTAGGGGATGGCAGGCGAAGGCGGCGGAGCGGAGGATGCAAGTGCAACTATGGCTGCGGAAAAACTGGTTGCGATGTGCCACTACCAAAAGACGCGAAGGCCTGAAGCTCAGCCGAAGGTCCTGCGTGGCATGATCCGGCCGATCGAACAGCTCACACACACGCGAGGCGGAGCCATGCGTTCAGCAACCGGGAAGGCACGCGTCGAAGCGGCAGTGGAAGAAATTCCCGGGAAACACGGGGAGGCCGCGAATTCTACCGTCCATAATAAGAGTAATATTGGATGGATTGTACACTTTTTCCCTTGACGAGTTTTCCTGAAGTTTCTTGGCTAGGGTTTTTAATGAGGTAGTTCATGCAGCATAGCAGAACATGTTTATGTACTCTTTCTCCAAATTTTTCTCACTAGGTTTTTATGGAGTTTTGATGAGACATGAATATAACGGATGAGTGCCTAAGGGGAGTGTTAAGAAACCGGGCCCAGGCCAGCAACCCTAGGCCCACGATGGCCTCCTCATCCATGTAGTAGCCTATATAAAGAAGAGGGGACCCCAACATTGTATACAGTTTCATAGAAGAGCAATAAAGAGAAGCCTGAAGTCCCCTCATATCTCTGTGTTCAATCTACTATTCTGTTCTTGTGTTCTTGCATTGTTCTTATGATTCTGAGTTTATCTACGAGGTAATCGCTTGGACTGGACTCGCCAGCGACGGTTCCTCAACATTCAGAACAAGTACGAGTGTGTGCATGAGTTGGAGCTGGAGTTGTAATTTTGTTTCTAGTTCGTGTGGGCCAAAGGCCAAGTAGGAAGTTGAGTTAGCATTGGCCAAGGGCGTGCATGCATGGCCGTGCCTGCGTGCACTATAAAGCCTAGGGTCGATGGCCATGTAGGGGGGACGAATTTTATTTGGAATGAAATACAGAAAAGTCATGATGGTTTTGTGGTGCATATGTGTGTTCGTGTGACCAGGAAGAACACATCTAGGGTTTGTGCACCACGCAAAGGATTGGAGGGGTTGTTGCTCATCTATTCCGTGTGATTCCTTGAGAATCTTCGACACGATTCTTTCTTATAGATTGGTCTGTGTGTTGTTGTGTCCACGGTTTGCATTAGATCAATTTTGATCTTGTAAATTGTGTGCTTGTTGCTGCTTCAGCCGAAGAATAAGAAGGCGGGTGTGCTTGTGATTGCTTCGGCCAAGGAAGGGCAGAGCTTGCTGTTCGGCTTGGATGGGATTTGTGCAAGGAATCAAGGAGAAACTAAGTTGTTCTTGTTGTACCATGAAAGATCGGGCCACTTGCGCATCAACTACAGGTTGATCCGTGTCATAATGTGAACTATTGATGTATGACATTGACTTACACGACAATCCCGACACATGTAGTAAGCGCTTGTTGTGGTACTAGGCTGTGTAGAATAAATGATCCATGCGGGGTTACCACAGTCACACACTAGCTTCCTCCACATGAACCAGTTCACCTGGTCCCTCATACAAAGGCTAGATAGCACACCTGGTGCGCGGGCGTTCAACTCCTCCTACGCATACAGCTCCCACCACACCTAGCTGTTTGTTATATGGTCGAAGGCCTCCATGATGTACTCGTACACACTGCACACCTAGAGACCCGCCCACTGAGGCTGCAAAGGAGAAAGAACGGTGTGAAAACACAATGAGGAAGGTGGATGTACCGAAGCTTGCATTGCATTATTAAGAACCACTTACCGCCCAATGGCTACAAAGGGATCTGATGGTCGGCTGGTCAACATCGTCCCCACCGTAGACTCTGTCCTCTACCCATGGTCATCCAATCTAGAAATGCTCGAATGACCACAACTGGAGTAGTAGAGGGCAACTGGCCAATATGGACATCGGCTCTCTCCTGCATCAAGTGTCGTAGAGGGCATTGTATGTACCACACAGCATAGTGGAACCCCAACTGAACTATGGTACCACCTCGAAGTCTTCATCGGTGATCGCCCGAGCAAACTGGATGAATTGGGCGTCGACTTTGTTGCCGTGGGTACTCGTGCACATTATCCAACTAAGCAGCCATAGCACGTATGCCTCTAGGTGACACAACACATGCATGGTAGTCATGCGTGTTGGGTTCCATCCTGTCAACTTGCAAGAAGAATAATGCATTAGATTGATACAAAGGTGGACAAAACTATTACAAAATTGTAAAAGCACTAACTACTAAACTATTGTAGCCACCTCTACATTAGCCCATGCTTTTGACACTACACAAAGACCTGGTATGGTGCCTCCCCCTTCTGTGGCGGTGGAAGAACTCTATGGAACCTTTGTAGCAAAACGGCTCACCAGTCATCCCCAGACTCCTCTGGCACGGCTGGGAGACCGTGGATTGGTAATCCAGTGAGCATGCCCACATCCTACACAGTAGACACAATCTCACCGCACAACAGGTGGAAAGTGTGTGTCTTCGGCCGCCAACGGTCCATGAGAGTGGTGAGGAGTGAGCGGTTGAAAGGGAAGTGATGGGACCGCTCAACATCCCCCCCTAGGGGCAACATCCTACTCGGGGTCATCCTCCTGAGAAGCTTGTAACATCCAAGCAAGATGAAGGAGTTCGACGGCTCGCAACCTGTAGTGCAACATTGGAGATAAAGATGCAAGTAAGTGAAAATTAGTAAATGTTGGATGGAACAATTAACAAGTGTCGTACCTAGAGAACCAATGCCAATCCAACCTCCAAGACTTTGACGAAGTGCGAGTCGACAACTTCTAGCTCATCAGGAGCCTGTCCCTCTGGCAGAAATGAAATACATAGCCGATTGCGGTGCTGACCATCTAGCCCATGTTGACCCATCATGCCTAAACCCTAAATACTATTAAATGTAAAAATGTAAATAACTGGTATGTTAGGACCCAAATATGCAAATCTGGACCCTTTGCGTATACTACACTAGTCCAATGTGAGGACCCCCGGGTTAGATTCGTAAGACCTGGACCTTCCCAGCCTTACGAATATAACTCTAGGCCTCGGAGAACTGAAATCCAATTTAATTTTATTTAAGTAAGAGAACCCGGCTGATCTAGAGCCACGATGACCATGCATACCGCACCTCTGCGAGTGCTACATGGTGACCGGTTCCCCAACAGCCCAAATCCCCACTTAAATGAAACAAAGAGCATTTCAATTACATCGGATATATGTCTCATGTTAGCTCCCAAGATCAGCTACTAATACGCACATATCCTCATCAACGTCATACAAAGCCATTCCAAACGACATACAACAATATACTAAAGTGGCACACAACATAGGACTTATGTCCACAACTTTTTACAAAAGTGACCGACCAGCCAAATTCAAAAGATTAACATTAATACGCAGTGAAAACAAGTAAAATAAACCAAAAGACCAGCTAGGTGTGCCCAATCTGAAAGGCAACTGAGTGGGGGTTAGAAACAACATTATTCGTTAGTGTCACCGAAATCGACGCTAACGAATTGATCAAGCGTAATAGCTTCCTCACCTAAAACAAGTGAACAATCGAGTTGAGTACAAAAAGGTACTCGCAAGTCTTACACAAAATAAAAATTATACATGCTAGTGGCTGTCCAAAAGAGAGGCTTTAGTGGCTTAGTTTTTGTATAAAACGCACAAGTTTTCATCCCTACACGTGCTAGCTTGAAATTTCCATTTAGCAAACAGATTTTTAACAAAAGAAAAATAAGTAACAGTGATACATATATAGCTCAAACAATAGCAAAGTGGCAGCCCACTTTGATAAACTAAAACACATGAATAACCATTCATACCGATACCAAGAGGTAACTCACATCAATTTTAATTGAGAGTCTAACAATGACGTCTCCCGAATCCAAGTGGTCGTCTGTAACCGTGGGCACGGCTATTCGAATAGATTAATCCCTATAGGGGAGTACAACATTACCCACATGACTCGATCAGCCCAAAAGCCTTCGGATAATGACACACTTCCTAAGGTATGTCATCAGGGGAAATCGAGATTCGGTACTTTTCAGCAAGATGACCCTATTAAGTTGAATCACCCTTGCGAGATGAAACCCTGAACTCAGTACAAGCTATTTATAGAACTTGCTAAGTGGGCATGCAAGTTGTGTTGGAGATGCTGATACAATGTACAGAAATAAAGATAGTGCTCCCATGCACATTATAGAAAATTGCATCGAATCCTATGAACACATGATCACACACATGATGTCCTCACACCACATGTGTTTCAACCCAATAAGAACACCCCCTTGCTTGACCAAACCGGCGCCCATACGCCAGTGTGTGGAAGTACGAGTTTTACTTGGATTAATGATGGCACAAAGTTCGGTCCTTAACGATCCGGACAAGACTACCACAATACCCGAGTCTCATGCACGAAGGCACCCACACTACTAGCCACTTGTCCATATCAAAATCAGTTTATATACACAAGTTTTAAACTCAAACAACCAGATTCGAAGATATGGACATAAAGCATAGAAATAAAGTGAGTGGTGTTTCCCCCGATCGACGGACTAACCCCGTCAACCAAACTACCGTAACTACTAGACTTGCATGGCTAAGCATCAACATACATAATAGATACATCATCACAAACATCTAACCTAAGCATATTTGTAATGGTAATATCAAGGATAACCTGCAAGAGTTAAGACATAGCTAACTACACTCACAAAATATCGATACTTCAAAAATAGCATGCAAGCAAGTATATTTCCAATTCAAAATAACTAAAGTGGAAAATCTGGGATCACCATGTATGCAAAAATAAATGCAAGATGATGCTTGCCTTGCTGGTAGTCCACTTTCTCACTCTCGGGCACGTACTCGCTCACTTCCGGCAATTCGGGATCTAATCGAAAGAACGATATCGAATAAACACCAAGAAAGCCGAAAAATTCAAAATTCTCAAAAATGCATGAAATTTATACAGTAGTGATATTACGATTTTAGATGAATTTAGGTGAAATAATTAGTTCAATTGGAGTGCATATTTGAAAGTTATAGCTTTTCAAAAATCAGCCAGGAAGAAAATCCTAAAAAATCTAGGTTCTGTTGCTTTCTGCCCGAATTAAATATTTTCATGAAATTTTCCAAAATAGTGGTGGAGACAAAAAAAACTACATGGTCAGCTAGAGAATCAAATTTTAGGAACAACCCAATTGGATTCATCTCATTTGGAGTTCATATGAATTTTCAAAGTTAATTGAATTTTCAGTGTAAAAATAATTCTTTTCTAAATTTTCTATTGCATTAAATACTTTTTATACTCAGGCTAACCTAGCCTCTGTCATGATGGATGGGGCCGACATATTTTATTTTCTTTTTCATTTATTTTCTAAAGGAAAACTTCTACTGACAAATCTAATCCCCTCATAATCATTTACTTAACCGATTCTCTGGTGTTGAATCCAATCACACGCACAACCCTCTTCAATCATATCCTCATATCTCACTCTAACATCCATTAAGGCATAATGAAGGTAGTCAACCCAACAAATAATGCACAGACTCACTATCCTCCATCCATACAATCAATCCGGTGATTGCACCAAATCCACCAAGTTATGGGCAAATGGCCATGACTAAATCCCTCAATTATTCTTTACTAGACTATTTAAGGTAATACTAACTATCTAACTCTACTAGTTTCCCTGGAGTCGTTGACATCTACGCGTGAAAACAAAGAAAATTCAAATAAAATTCAAATGAAAATACAAATGAACTCCAAATTAAATAATTTTAGTATAGAAAGCTAGATCTTGATTTTAGATGAATTTAGAAATTTGAATCTATCGAATTGGAGCTCAGACGAAGGAGAACGGGTTCTCGGAAGTTTGAAATCACATGGTCGGAAAGAGGTTCGACTGGTCAGAATGAGGTTTGACTACCTAGTCGAAAGACGTTCGATTGGTCAGAAGGAGATCTGGACTACCTGGTCAAAAGAGGTTCGACTGGCCGAGAGAAGGATGAGGGAGAACAGGGCACAGGGAGCTCACCAAGACCGAGAGAGAGGCCGAAGGAGGTCGGCGAATGGCGGAGTGGCGATGGTGGCGGCGACGCTCAGGCGGGCTTTCGGGGGCTCCGGTGAACTCCTAGCGAAGACAAGGGGAGCCTCGGGTAGAAGGCGGTCTTGCAAAGCTAGAGGTGAAGACAACGTCGACAGAGAGGCTTTGATGGCGGCACTAGTGGCGGTGGCGCAAGCTCCGGACAGCAGTGGCGAAACCTGAAGCACGTCAGAACAAGGGCAAGAGAGAGAGAGAGAGAGAGAGAGAGAGAGAGTTGGGGAAAAACAAAAGGAGGGCAAAAGGGCTCCCTAGTGCTCCATTTATAGAGGAAGGAGGGGGATCGGGCAACAAGATGGAGTGGTGGAATTCGTGGCGGCGCGGTGGAGACGACGGCATTTAATGCGCACGTCGCGTTGGAGACAATGTGTAACACCCCGATTATTAGAATCGGGATGTTAATGTTTAATTTGGCGATCTATTAAATTTTTGACCGTGTTTTAAAAATTTTCCCGTGTTTAAGTAAAAAAGATTACTTTTAAAATCAAATTTAACAAATAAAAGGTTACATTTAAAGGTTAAATTGAATTGTTTGAGAAACTGCATTTAAATTAAATTATGTTGAATTCTTGCTTTCGCATGCTTTTGAAAAATCATGTCATCCTGCATGCTTTAGTATCATCGCTCTTTTCCAGATCGACCGACCGCAGGAGAAATGCCTGCATATCCATTTCTTTTCCCTAACTTCTCTCCTCACAATCACCACCAAAAATCAAGAATCCGACAATGCATGTTTTACCGTTGCAATCGTCGTCACTGGAGTGTTCCATTTTAGCGGTTAGTTCGCGCTTGTGAGGTCGTTTGGGCGAGTTGGAGAAAAGGAGGAAGAAATGCTCTGTGATTTATTTCACTGTCATTTTCTTTCCCATCAACCAAAGCCACATGCATTGTCCATTTCCTTTGTCCCAGCCAAAAGACACACTCACCATTGCCATCTTTCTTTTCTTTATTCATTTCCACTGCCAACTCCAACCTCTATTTGTTTAATCATCCAACAAGCAAAGCACATCCATTCTTTTTCTCTTCACGAGCTCAAGCAAACCATTTTCTCTCCTCAGTCCTCACAATCCAAGCAGGAAACCAAAAAGAGCACCCACTGCCCATCCATTTTTGCTCCCAGCCGACTCACTCCACTCACACACACTGCCAACTTTCTTTGTTTATTCATCTCCCATTGCTATCCCCACATCACAAGCCACTGCCCATTTGTTCCCAGCCGGGCCCTTCTCTAATCACAACCCTTCTCACGCCAGCTCCTTTCCCCAACATGCAATAGAACACAGCCACTCATTTCCTTCTTCCCCACTACCTTTCTTCTTTCCAAAACAAGAACAGCAAGCATGAACTCCTTCCATCTCCACCTTCTCTCCTTCCAATCCCTTCCAAGAACCACAGATCATCCAATGCATGCTACTCCATTGCGATCAACACAGCAAGAGGAACTCGTTTTGGTTATTTGTTTCCACATGCATGGCCATTTGAGCGGGTTTGAGAGAAAGGGGAAGGAGAAGTAGTCGACTGTGAGCGTTGTAGGAAAAGCGGCACTGGAGGGCAAAGACGGCTTGGAGACAAGAAGAAGGAAAGGGGAGCTCCTGTGGAGACTCTCTGGAGAAGAGGAAGGGGAAGAGTAGAGGTGCTGCATGCGGCAACCTGGGAGGGCAGCACGACTTGGAGACAAGAAGAAGGAAAGGGGAGCTCCTGTGGAGACTCTCTGGAGAAGAGGAAGGGGAAGAGTAGAGGCGCCGATGCAAGAGCCCCTGCGACAACGGCGACCTTGCGGCGACTGCATGCACTGGTGGCGCGATGGCTAATAGTGCTGTCGCGGCACGGTGACTCGGGCAGCGACCTCCGTGGGCGCAAGCATAGGAGCTAGCTCAGGCACATGACTTGCTGGCTAGCAGTAGCCGCACCATGGGGGTGAGGTCGAGCCAGCAGCATGCAAGCAGCCAAGAGGGAGAGAAGAAGGATGGAAGCATGCGTGGCGGCGAGCAGTAAGGCCGGACGCAAGACGGGCAAGATCTTGTGGCAAGACGCTTGAGGCATGCGGCGGCAAAGACAAGCTAGCAAAGAATGTGCAGCAAAAGATGCATGCATGCAAAGATAGGAACGGTGGCGGCCCAGTGGCACGCAGCTGAGGCGAGGTGGCCGGCGCCCAGCACGCGGCATCGACAGACGCAGCAGAAGCAGCTGCGCAGCACGGCAGCCCGGAGGAGCGCACTATGGAGACTGAGGTCAACAACGGCATCGAGGAGGCCGTGGCAGCACACGCATGCATGCATGTAATGATGCTGGCCATGCACGACTGACGGCGGCACAAGCTCAGTGGTGCGTGCGGCACCAAGGCGAGGAGGCACAGCGGTGCTACAGCCCGGTGCAAAGATGAGGGCACCGATGGCGCTATCCAGTGGGGCTTGTGGAGCAGGCGACAGCCCATGACGTCGAGGGAGGAGCCGAGGACGCGAGGCATGGCGGCATGGCCAGCGGCGCGAAGACGGCAGTGTGAAGGAGTCGGCCGAGAGCACGGCGTGGCACATAATGGTGTTGTCCAGCGGTAGCGGCTTGGCTTGCTACGACTACGACGGCGACCGAAGGCGCGGCCAAGGGCGCGACGGCAACAAGGCGAGGAAGACCGCGGATGAGTTGAGCACCGAAGACGACGGCGTCAAGAGTGAGCGAGGCGAGGCGGTGTCGACGCGATGGTGTGGCACATGCGGGGGTACCGAGATGATGGACATGGACGAGGAGCTGGATGTGGACGAGGACGAGTTTGGCGATGACTACAGCGAACGCGAATGAGTTCGGCGATGACTACGGCGGACACGGATGGGGAGCCGAGAAGACGACGCCCGGTGACGATTCGCACACCTAGCGTTGTGGTAAAATCTTTAGTATTATTTTTGTTACCGCGTTTCGACTTTAGTTGTGCATGATTCATAATAGTCATAAGCATAGCATTTTTTTATGCATGTTTAAGTATAAAAATTGTTTGATAGCTTAGACCGGTGTGACTCTCCAGTTAAGTCTTAATTATGAGTAGGCATGATCTTGTATTGATATTTTGGTGAATGCAAATAATTGGATTATTGTGGCGAAACGTGTGTATTGTTGATCGGTGGATGCTAGATTAAATATATATCGGATTGTTTGATCGGATGATATTATTTTGGAGTCGTATGGAAATTTGTGGTGATCTTTGGAGGAGAAATTAATTGGAGGTTTTTCCTCACATTGGATTAGTAATTTTTGGAGTTAGGACTCATAAAGATTTTATAATTTATTACTTGATGGATAGCTCTTGTGATGATGATTAAGGAAAAATGGATGTTGAATCAGATGATTTATTTAATCGTGAGTAGATTAATCGGATGTCTTAAGTAATAGTTATGTGAGTCATTTGTGCTAGAATTTGGAGAAGGTAGGAAGGGATTATTTGATTACAGATAAATAATTGGATTGCCATGTAATTAGTAGGTAAGTCCAATGTGCCAAGTCGATGGAATCGTACTTTCTTTTTGATTAGGAGCTAAATGATTATTAGTCAATCGTAGAGGCGCATATGTGATTGGATTAGTAGTTGTCGTACACGACTAGTCCAGTGAAATGGATGTAAGTTGATTTATTAGTGAACTATTAGATGTTGGATGTGTTATTAGAATTGTTAAGCTCATTAGGTGTCGGTTGGTCAAATAAACCTCGATCAATGGAAATTTTGGTGTATACGAATGTGATTTGCTAAGGCAAGACTAGTAGAGCTAGATAGTTAGTATTTGCTTAAATAGTATATCGGAGAATGATTGATGGATTTAGTCATGGTCATATGCCCATAAGTCGGTAGATTTCGTATAATTATTGGATAATATAGTTGGACGATCGTGAGTTCGGGCATCACTCGATGGATTGACTATCTTGATAATGCCTTAGTGGAGGTTAGTATGTGATTTAGATCAAGATTTCAGAATATGATCAGAGAGTGTTATGCATGTGAGTGGATTCAACGCTGGAGAATCGGTTAAGTCAATGATTATGAGGAGATTACATTTGTCGGTATATGTTTTCCTTTAGGAATTAAATGGATAAGAAAATAAAATATGTAGGCCCCATTTGTCATGGAAAAGGCTAGGTTAAGTTGAGTGTAAAAGTATTAAGTGCAATAGAAGGTTTAGAAATGTATTATTTTTACACTATAAATGCTTTTAACTTGGAAAATCCATAAGAAATTCATATGAACTCCAAATGAATTGAACCAAGTTATTTTGGTCTTATAATTTTATTCTCTATTTATCTATGTAATCCTTTTCTCTACCACTACTCTACAAATTTTCACCAAATAATTAATTTTAGATGAATAGTAACCGAAAATACTGTTTTCAGCATGTTGTGAAAAACTGATTTTCAAATTGCTATAACTTTCACATACTAACTCCAAATGAAATAATTATTTCACCTAAATTCATCTAAAATCATCATCTAGCTACTGTAGAAAATTCATGCATTTTTTAGTACGTAACCGAGAGTGACCAAGTGAACTCCTAGCACGGCAAGCATCATTTGAACTTTCTTTTGCATCATATTGATCCCAGATTTTGATTAGATAAGTGCAATGATAATTGCTTGCACGCTATTTTTACTATATTGCTATTTTTGTGATGAGTAGTTAGTTGTATCCTATTCTTGAGGTTATCATTGAATTATTTCAGTACCTACATGCTTAAGTTAGGTTGTGTGAAATATATTGTACGTGATTGCTTAGACATGCAAGTCTAGATACGGTAGTTTGATTGTCAGGAATAACCCGACAATTATGGGAAACACATATTTTTCTTATCTTCTTTTTATTCCAGATCTTCATATCTATTTCTTAAGTTAAAATTTGTCATTTTAAAAGAGTTTTAAGATCTGGACAAGTGGTTGCTAGTGAGGGTGCCTTCGTGCACGAGATCGGCTATGTGGTTGACTTGTCCGGACCAACAAGGACCGAATTTTGGCGACATCGTTGATTCAAGTAAAACTCGTGCTACCACACGCAGGATATGGGTACTGTACGGTTAAGTAAGGGAAAGGTTTTATTGTGTTCAGTTCCAAGGTGGTGTAAGGGCACTTTTGTTGATCAATTGTCCGTAGGAGCCGATGTAATTTTCTATAGTGTGCATAGGAGCACCATTTTTCATTTATTTACATTACATCGGTATTTCCAATATAACTTGTGAGCCGCTTAGCAAGTGCTATCCGCTGCTTGTACTAAGTAAGGGACCATCTTGCAAGGGGGACTTATCCCAATAGAATTTTTTTTGCTAACAACGAATGTATCTCGATTCTCCCCGGCCAACACACCATAGGAAGTGTGTTAATTCCGGTGGCTTATGGGCTAGTTGAGTCGTGTGGGTAAAGTAGTACACCTTCGCAGAGATAAATCTATTCAAATAGCCGTGTCCGCGGTTATGGACTATCGCTTGAGTTCGAGAGTCACTATTGTTAGACTTTGAACTATTATTTGTGTGTACAACTTGGTGTTCGGTATGGACGGGTGTTCATGCATTTTAGTGTATCAAAGTGGGCTGCCACTTTGGTGTTTGTTTGGTTCATTTTTTTATCAATGTATTACTTTATCACATGATTTACTTCTACTTCAAATCTATTTTTGAAATGGCATTTGAAATACTAGTATGTGTAGGTTGAAACTTGTTGCGTTTTTCGCAAAACTAAAGCCACTAATGCTGTCCTTTGAAGGTCCTTTATGCAAAACTAATTTACCTTTGTGTAAGACTTGCGAGTACAATTCGTACTTAACCTGGCTGCAACCATTCAGGTGAAGAAGGCTTTAAGCCCAATGAGCCCGTGAGTATCGATTTAGGCGACACTAATGAGTAGTGCTATTATTTGACTCCTAGTCGATTGCCGATGGGTTATGGGCATACCTTCTAGACTTTTGGTTTATTTATATCATTTTCGCTGCCACACTAAGTTTTTAATCGAATTTGGCCGATCGGCCCTTTTGTAATCGATGTAGACTTGAACTATTATGATGTATGTCTTTCTTTATATCAATGTATGAATGTTGTATGGATGTAATCAATGTTGAATAAGAGTATGAGCGTGTCGGTCGCTGATCTTGGGAGCCAACATGATCTCATACTCGTTGTCTTTGGATTCCCATTTAACTCACTAAGTGTGGGCTTGGACGGTTGGAGAATCGATCATCATGTAGTGCTCGCAGAAGAGCAACGCGCATGATCACCAAGGCTCTAGTTCAGGCAAGACCTCTCACTTGGATGGAGTTAAGTTAGAATCCATTTACCTGGAAGCCCAGAGTTCTCTCCTTAAGGCCGGGTAGGCCTCGGTCTTACGGAAATAATCCGGGGGTTCCCACAGCGTTGGTATCAGAGCCATACTGACTGTAGGTTAGAAATAGCACTAGCGTTAGTGTTAGCAAGTCTTCAATTAAATTATTTTCAAATTAACAAAATAATTTCAGAAAGTTAGTTATGAAAATCTTTTATTCCTTACCCATCCTAGCATCTAATTCTTACCTCACTATTCATTTGAATTGTGCAAAATATTTTTTTTTCCATTTCTCATCTCTCTTTTCCAACAATAGAAACGCTAAGTGGTCACCGGTGAAGAGCATCGGTGAAAGGATGAGAAGATGATGCCTTGCTGCGATATTAGGGTTAAGTTAGGGATTATTCTTAGATTATATACCTGCTAATTATATTCATTAGCTTGTAAACGTTGGATTTTGCAATATGATTGTTTGCTCTCTTTTGTTCCAAGTGGCTGCTATTTATGTATGATGTGTTTGCTAGTTTGCCTTAGGTGCTGTATTTCGCAAACATACTAAAACCTAGCCTTATGTTAAAAATAAATTGTGTATTGTCCCTACTGCATTCTTTTTTATTTATTTTGAATTGGTTCTTGTGTTTTTAAAGCTTAAAATCCCCAAATTGAATTAAGGACCTTACCCCTGTTGTTTCCCCAACCTTATGTTTTTCCCTCTCATCTCTTTAATGGAAGTCACATGTTGATTAAGAGATTGATAGCGGAATCGCTAAAGAGAAGGATATGATTGAATAATTGCTATTTTATCTTTAATTAGATCTTTTATGTTTGGTTGATGTTTGTGGTTTTGCATTGTCAGAAGGATAGTTGATAATTGAGAAATTAAATTGAATTATTACTCATGATCCCCGAATATGATCTTAGAAGAATTAATTAGATTTTCGAATCGTGAGACATTAACCTTTGTGAGATCAATTGTGGATTATGGTAGGCATTACCATCAGAGGTTACGATATGAGTATAAATAGAACTATTATAGTGATGTGTAAGCTTGCCTGTGGATGATGTTGGATTTATATAGAAGAAATATGTACGTAGAACTCATAGAACACATGTAGTAGGCTTGAATAATTAATTTATGGGTTCACTTGGAGATTTAGATTAAAGATATGTCTTAGTCAATATGGCAATAAGATTGTTAGTCATATTTTGGTTTAGTGTGATAAAGTTAGAATTTGAAATTGTGATGATATTATAAATTTTGATGGATGCTTATGATGATCATTTGAGATTTGTGAAGTTGTATTTGAGTATATGATCGGATCGTAACAGTTCTAGAGATGGAGAATGACTAGGTGATTGAATGGTCATATAGTGGATGGCAATGAGGATTGAATATGGGATTTATCTTTAAGGGAATAGTTGTCCCCAGGATGATATAGTTAGCTTAATTAGGGATGATTAAAGGTGGCGGTTGAATTTAGATAATACTTGAGGATAAGTAGACTCTGGAAGACATCGAGTTAGTATCGTTGAATTGAACTAAGATAATTATCGTGGATAACTTGATTTAGACAAAATTGTTGATTCGGATTATTTCGATTATAGACGAATTACAAATTCACCTTGGGTGGATGGTCTTTCTGATAATTTGATTTACTTAGGTCAGAGTTGACTGTGGATAAAGGAGGTATATCTATAACCTAGGATAATTGTGTTGATTTTGGGTGTTAATTTGATCCCATAGTAGGGATGAGTGGATTAGATCTTAAGAGACTAATTGGGGTAATTGGTGGATTGATTATTACAAGTGGATTGATCATGCCAACAAAAAGATTGAGAAACAGAAATATAGAGATATTGCTTGAAGATACAGTTGATCTTGCATAGATGTACCCTCTTTTATGAAATTGAAATCGTAGTGAGAAAAATTGCTGGAAATCAACAAATAATTTATGGATGGTTATAGGCATTGAAATACGGTTCTTTAGTGATCATGATTTGAGAGTTATACTAGAGATACCCTATGATAAAAATTTATAAAGCAAGTGTACTGTAATATGTGAGCAATATGGTTGTTTCACTTAGGATTATTATTGTTCCCAAGAATGTGATCGAAATTTGGAGTTAAACCATGATTTATACTGTGAGAAGGTAGTGATAGATGTTTGTGCTCACTTATGCATTATTAAAATTTAGAAGTCAGTGTCCTTATTGGAAATCAAACCAAACCTAGGAATTTATGGTGGCTTGGAAGAATACATCAAAGCAAGCAATTTTGGAGGTTAATGTATAAATTGTGGAACAATAGATTGGAATATGCTTGCTATAGATTGAATATGATCGATGGATTTTAATTGGATGAACAACGATTAGAAGTTGCCAAACCGAAAGTGTTGAGATAGTAGTGGTATTGGCTCGAGATCGAGTCGTTCAGTCCTTGAAAAGAAGATCAGATTTTAACAAAGCGACTAAGTCTTTTTGCCCCTATTCTTTTTTGTCCGAATCTCGGGGACGAGATTCTTTCTAGGGGGGAGGTTTGTAACACCCCGATTTTCAGATCATGATCTTAATGTTTAATTTGGTGATCTATTAAATTTTTGACTGTGTTTTAAATTTTTTCCCGTGTTTAAGTAAAAAGATTACTTTTAAAATCAAATCGAACAAATTAAAAGGTTACATTTAAAGGTTAAATCGAATTGTTTGAAAAACTGCATTTAAATTAAATTATGTTGAATTCTTGCTTTCGCTTGCTTTTGAAAAATCATGTCATCCTGCATGCTTTAGTATCATCGCTCTTTTAGGATCGATCGATCGCAGCGTAAACGCTTTGATATCCATTTCTTTTCCCTAACTTCTCTCCTCGCAATCACCACCAAAAATCAAGAATCCGACAATACATATTTTACCGTTGCAATCGTCGTCGCGAGAGTGTTCCATTTTAGCGGTTAGTTCACGCTTGTGAGGTCGTTTGGGCGAGTTGGAGAAAAGGAGGAAGAAATGCTCTGCGATTTATTTCACTGTCATTTTCTTTCCCATCAACCAAAGCCACATGCATTGTCCATTTCCTTTGTCCCAGCCAAAAGACACACTCACCACTGCCATCTTTCTTTTCTTTATTCATTTCCACTACCAACTCTAACCTCTATTTGTTTAATCATCCAACAAGCAAAGCACATCTATTCTTTTTCTCTTCACGAGCTCAAGCAAACCATTTTCTCTCCTCAGTCCCCACAATCCAAGCAGGAAACCAAAAAGCTCACCCACTGCCCATCCATTTTTGCTCCTAGCCGACTCACACACACTGCCAACTTTCTTTGTTTATTCATCTCCCACTGCCATCCCCACATCACAAGCCACTGCCTATTTGTTCCCAGCCGAGCCCTTCTCTACTCACACTCACAGCCCTTCTCACGCCAGCTCCTTTCCCCAACATGCAACAGACCACAGCCACTCATTTCCTTCTTCCTCACTGCCTTTCTTCTTTCCAAAACAAGAATAGCAAGCATGAACTCCTTCCATCTCCACATTCTCTCCTTCAAATCCCTTCCAAGAACCATAGATCGTCTAATGCATGCTACTCCGTTGCGATAAAAACAGCAAGAGGAACTCATTTTGGTTATTTGTTTCCACATGCATGGCCATTTGAGCGGGTTTGAGAGAAAGGGGAAGGAGAAGCAGTACGTGCATTAGCGCTGCAGGTGCGACAGCCTGGGAGGGCAGCACGGCTTGGAGATAAGAAGAAGGAAAGGGGAGCTCCTATGGAGACTCTCTGGAGAAGAGGAAGGGGGAGAGTAGAGGCGTTGCATGCAAGAGTCTCATGACAGAGGCCGGCCTTGCCAAGACCTTACCAAGACTTTTGGTGGTAGTGACGACTAGCAGCAGAGTCGCGGCCGCGGGCGTAGGCACAGGAGCTGGCTCGGGCACACGGCTTGCTGGCCAGCAGCAGCAGCGCCATGGGGGTGAGGCCGAGCCAGCAGCATGCAAGTAGCCAAGAGGGACAGAAGAAGGATGGAAGCATGCAGCGGGAGTAGGCAAGGCTGGACGGCATGGGCGCATGCTATGGCCAGCACGCTTGGAGGCATGCTGCGGCAGCACAAGCTAGCAGCAGCGTGTGCGCAACATGCATGCATGCATCACAGGAACAGTGGTAGCCCAGTGGCGCACAGCCGAGGTGAGGTGGCCGATGCCTAGCACGTGGCATCGACGAAGGCAACAAAAGCAGCTGCACGGCATGGTAGCCCGGAGGAGTGCACTGTGGAGACTAAGGTCGACAATGGTGTCGAGGCGGCCGTGGCAGCACACGCACGCATGCATGCAGTGATGCTGGCCATGCGCGGTCGACGGAGGCACAAGTTCAGTGGTGCGTGTGGCACCAAGGTGAGGAGGCACGGTGGCGCTGCAGCCCGGTGTGAAGATGAGGGCGCCGATGGCGCTACCCAGCGACGCATGCAGAGCAGGCAGAAGCCCATGGTGTTGAGGGAGGAGCCGAGGATGCGAGGCATGGCGGCGTGGCCAGCGGCACGAAGACGGCAGTGTGGAGGAGTCAGCCGAGAGCACGACGTGGCGCAGAGTGGTGCTGTCCAGCAACAGCGGCTTGGCTCGCTACGACTATGATGGCGACCGAAGGCGCGGCGGCAACAAGGCGAGGAAGACCGTGGGTGAGTTGAACACCGAAGACGATGGTGTTAAGAGTGAGCGAGGCGAGGCAGTGTCGACATGATGGTGTGGCACATGCGGCGGTACCGAGATGACAGACATGGACGAGGAGCCAGACATGGACGAGGATGAGTTCGGCGACGACTACGGCAGACGCGAACGAGTTCGATGATGACTATGGCGGACACGGATGGGGAGCCGAGAAGACGACGCCCGGTGACGATTTGCACACCTAGCGTTGTGGTAAAATCTTTAGTATTATTTTTGTTACCGTGTTACGACTTTAGTTGTGCATGTTTCATAATAGTCATAAGCATAGCATTTTTTTATGCATGTTTAAGTATAAAAATTGTTTGATAGCTTAGACCGGTGCGACTCTCCAATTAAGTCTTATTATGCGTAGGCATGATCTTGTATTGATATTTTGGTGAATGCGAATAATTGGATTATTGTGGCGAAACGTATGTATTGTTGATCAGTGGATGCTAGATTAAATATATATCGAATTGTTTGACCGGATGATTTTATTTTGGAGTTGTATGGAAATTTGTGGTGATCTTTGGAGGATAAATTAATTGAAGGTTTTTCCTCACGTTGGATTAGTAATTTTAGGAGTTAGGACGCATAAAGATTTTATAATTTATTACTTGATGGATAGCTCTTGTAATGATGATTAAGGAAAATGGATGTTGAATCGGATGATTTATTTAATCGTGAGTAGATTGATCGGATGTCTTAAGTAATAGCTATGTGAGTCATTTGTGCTAGAATTTGGAGAAGGTAGGAAGGGATTATTTGATTACGGATAAATAATTGGATTGCCATGTAATTAGTAGGTAAGTCCAATGTGCTGAGTCGATGGAATCGTACTCTCTTTCTGATTAGGAGCTAAATGATTATTAGTCGATCGTAGAGGCACATATGTGATTGGATTAGTAGTTGTTGTACATGACTAGTCTGGTGAAATGGATGTAAGTTGATTTATTAGTGAACTATTAGATGTTGGATGTGTTATTAGAATTGTTAAGCTCATTAGGTGTCGGTTGGTCAAATAAACCTTGATCGGTGGAAATTTTGGTGTATACGAATGTGATTTGCTGAGGCAAGATTAATAGAGCTAGATAGTTAGTATTAGCTTACATAGTATATCGGAGAATGATTGATGGATTTAGTCATGGTCATATGCCCATAAGTCGGTGGATTTCATATAATTATTGGATATGTTGTATAGTTGGAAGATCGTGAGTTCGGGATCACTCGATGGATTGACTATCTTAATAATGCCTTAGTGGAGGTTAGTACAGGATTTAGATCAAGATTTGAAAATATGATCAGAGTGTGTTATGCATGTGAGTGGATTCAACACCGGAGAATCGGTCAAGTCGATGATTATGTGGAGATTACTTTTGTCGGTAGATGTTTTCCTTTAGGAATTAAATGGAAAAGAAAATAAAATGCGTAGGCCCCATTTGTCATAGCAAAGGCTAGGTTAAGTTGAGTGTAAAAGTATTAAGTGCAATAGAAAGTTCTGGAACATATTATTTTTACACTAGATATGCTTTTAACTTTGAAAATCCATAAGAAATTAATATGAACTCCAAATGAGTTGAACCAAGTTATTTTGGTCTTATAATTTTATTCTGTATTTATCTATGTAATCCTTTTCTCTACCACTACTCTACAAAGTTTCACCAAATAATTAATTTCAGATGAATAGTAACCGAAAACACTGTTTTTAGCATTTTCTAAAAAAAACTGATTTTCAAATTGCTATAACTTTCACATACTAACTCCAAATGAAATAATTATTTCACTTGAATTCATATAAAATTATCATATAGCTACTGTAGAAAATTCATGCATTTTTTAATAGATTGACTTTTTCGACTTTTCTCGATGTTTATTCGATATCGTCTTTCTATAGATTCGGAGTTGCCGGAAGTAAGCGAGTACGTAACCGAGAGTGAGAAAGTGAACTATAAGCAAGGAAATCATCATTTGAACTTTCTTTTGCATCATATTGATCCCAGATTTTGATTAGATAAGTGCAATGATAATTGCTTACGTGCTATTTTTACTATGTCGCTATTTTTGTGGTGAGTAGTTAGTTGTATTCTATTCTTGAGGTTATCCTTGAATTATTCCAGTATATACATGCTTAAGTTAGGTTGTGTATAATATATTGTACGAGATTGCTTAGCCATGCAAGTCTAGATACGATAGTTTGATTGTCGAGAATAACCCAACAGTTATGGGAAACACATATTTTCTTATCTTCTTTTTATTCCAGATCTTCGTATCTATTTCGTAAGTTAAAATTTGCCATTTTAAAAGATTTTTAGGATCTGGACAAATGGTTGCTAGTGTGGGTGCCTTCGTGCACGAGATCAGGTACGTGGTTGACTTGTCCGGACCAACAAGGACCGAACTTTGGTGACGTCGTTGATTCAAGTAAAACTCGTGCTACTACACACGGGATATAGGTACTGTACGGTTAAGTAAGGGGACGGTTTTATTGTGTTAAGTCCCAAGGTGGTGTAAGGGCACTTGTGTTGATCATTTGTCCTTAGGAGCCGATGTAATTTTCTATAGTGTGCATGGGAGCACTATTTTTCATTTATTTAGATTACATTGGTATTTCCAATATAACTTGTGAGCCGCTTAGCAAGTGTTATCCGCCGCTTGTACTAAGTAAGGGACTATCTTGCAAGGGGGACTTATCCCAATAGAATTTTTTTGCTAAAAACGAATGTATCTCGATTCTCCCCGGCCAACACACCATAGGAAGTGTGTTAATTCCGGTGGCTTATGGGCTAGTCAAGTCATGTGGGTAAAGTAGTACACCTCCACAGAGATAAATCTATTCAAATAGCCATGTCCGCGGTTATGGACTAGCGCTTGAGTTCGAGAGTCACTATTGTTAGACTTTGAACTATTATTTGTGTGTACAACTTGGTGTTCGAGTTCGATAAGAATGGGTGTTCATGCATTTTAGTGTATCAAAGTGGGCTGCCACTTTGGTGTTTGTTTGGTTCATTTTTTATCAATGTATTACTTTATCACATGATTTACTTCTACTTCAAATCTATTTTTGAAATGGCATTTGAAATACTAGAATGTGTAGGTTGAAACTTGTTGCGTTTTTCGCAAAACTAAAGCCACTAATGCTATCCTTTGATGGTCCTTTATGTATAACTAAATTTATCTTTGTGTAAGACTTGTGAGTACAATTTGTACTTAACCTGGCTGCAACGATTCAGGTGAAGAAGGCTTTGAGCCTGATGAGCTCGTGAGTGTCGATTTAGGCAACACTGACGAGTAGTGCTATTATTTGACTCCCAGTCAGTTGCCGATGGTTTATGGGCATACCTTGCTGGACTTTTGGTTTATTTATATCATTTTCGCTGCTACTCTAAGTGTTTAATCGAATTTGGCCGGTCGGCTCTTTTGTAATCGATGTAGACTTGAACTATTATGATGTATGTCTTTCTTTATGTCAATGTATGAATGTTGTATGGATGTAATCAATGTTGAATGAGAGTATGAGCGTGTTGGTCGCTGATATTGGGAGCTAACATGATCTCATACTCGCTGTCTTTGGATTCCCATTTAACTCACTAAGTGTGGGCTTGGACGGTTGGAGAACCGATCATCATGTAACGCTCACAGAGGAGCAGTGTGCATGATCACCAGGGCTCTAGTTTGGGCAAGATCTCTCACTTGGATGGAGTTAAGTTGAAATCCATTTACCTAGAAGCCCAGAGTTATCTCCTTAAGGCCAGGTAGGACTCGGTCTTACGGAAATAACCCGGGGGTTCCCACACAACGACATTTAATGCGCACGTCAAGGAGGAAAAAGAGGGTGGAAACACGTGCTATGGCGAGGGTGATCGAAAGAAGGATTCAACTACTCAACGTGGTCGAAACTGAGAGGGTGGTGCAGGTCGGCACATGGGGAGAGAAAAAGGGATGGGCTGAGGGGAAATCGGAACAACAGAGAAAAAGGATTTTAAATACCAAAGAACTCCAATAAACTCAGAATAATCCAAAATTTTGAATTAGTTGAAGTTCGATTAATTCATATGAAATTGATTTTGGTTTCAAAGATTTCCAAGTTAAGCTTTAGCAATTCAACAAAACCAAATGGTTATTTTTATTTTGCAAATTTTCAAAAAGCCCTGAAAACTGGGATGTTACAAACCTACCCCCTTAAGGGAATCTCAACCCTGAGATTTAGACTTGATCAGCAAAAAGGTGGGGATCCTCGACCTTCAGATCTTCTTCTCGCTCCCAAGTGGCTTCTTCTTCTAAGTGATTGCTCCGTTAGACTTTACACGAACAGATGATCTTGCTTCTGGTAATGCGCTCTACAACATCAAGAATCTTGATTGGCTGCTCCACATCGGCGAGGTACTGCTGAAGATCAATGCTCTCTAGCGGTGTTTGCTCTAATGGAACTCGAAGACACTTCTTTAGTTTTGACATGTGGAAAACGTTATGAACTGCGGATAGAGATGCCGGTAGCTCTAATTGATAGGCGACTCCACCTCTTCTTCCCAAAATCTTGTATGGTCCAACAAATCTTGGTGTGAGTTTTCCTTTGGTCTGGAATCTTCTTAGTCCTCTGAGTAGAGTTACTCTGAGATAGACAAAATCTCCTATTTCAAAGGATAATTCTCTACAACGATTGTCATCTTAACTTTTCTGTCGGGATTGAGCCACTCTCAATCGTTCCCTTATCGTTCTTACTTTACTCTCAGCATCCTTAATCAATTCTGTTCCAAAGAACTGATGTTCTCCGAGTTGATCCCAAAGGAGAGGGGTCCTACACTGTCTGCCGTACAACGCTTCAAATGGAGACATTTGCAGGCTGGCTTGATAGTTGTTGTTGTACGAGAATTCTGCATGAGGAAGATTTTGATCCCAACTCTTCCCATAGTCTATAGCATAGGCTCGAAGCATATCTTCCAAAATTTGGTTTACACATTCAGTTTGTCCATCTGTTTGTGGATGATATGCTATACTGAAGTTGAGTCTGGTCCCCAAGGCTTCATACAGGCTCTTCCAAAATCTAGAGGTGAACTGTGAACCTCTGTCGGACACTATCCTTTTGGGCACTCCATGCAGACAAACGATCCTGGCCATATACAACTCTGCTAATTTGCTTCTTCTGTAAGTAGTCTTGATAGAAATAAAGTGTGCAACTTTTGTCAAATGGTCAATCACAACCCAGATAGAATCATATCCCGATTGGGTCCTAGGCAATCCGGTGATAAAGTCCATGCCAATTTGTTCCCACTTCCACTCGAGAACTAGTAATGGCTGCAACAATCTAGCGGGTCTCTGATGTTTTGCTTTGACTCTTTGGCATACATCACATTGTGCAACAAATTCAGCAATCTCTCGCTTCATATTGACCCACCAATACTTTTTCTTTAGGTCTTGGTACATCTTGGTACTTCCGGAGTGAATGGAGTAAGGTGATTTATGAGCTTCCTTCAGAATCAACTGCTTTGTTTCTTGGTGATTAGGCACACAGATGCGGTTACCAAACCAAACTGTACCATGCTCATCTTCTGAGAATCCTGGGGCTTTGTCTCTTCTCATGTTCTTCAAGATTTCTTTAATATCTTCATCTACTTTCTGATTTTCTCTGATTTGACTCTGAACAGTCGGTTGAACTTCTAAGGTGTTTGCACAACCCTGGTTAACAATCTCTAAATTCAAATGCCTCAATTCTTCATACAATCCTGGCTTACTCTTCTGAATCAGCACTGTGTTGCAATACCCTTTTCGACTCTACCACTACATTTTCTTTGCCTAGATGATAATGGATTACAAGGTCATAATCCTTTATCAGCTCCAACCATCTCCTTTGCCTAAGATTGAGTTATGACTGAGTGAAGATCTACTTCAAGCTTTTGTGATCTGTGAAAATCTCACGGCGATTACCGATAAGGTAATGCTGCCAAATTTTCAAGGCATACACAATTGCGGCTAACTCCAAATCATGCCTCAGGTAATTTCATTCATTAGGCTTTAATTGACGAGATGCATACGCCACGACCTTTTCTTCCTGCATCAGCACATATCCAAGGCCCTGACGGGAGGTGTCACAGAAAACATCAAAGTCCTTATGGATGTCAGGTAAGACTAATACAGGTGCGGAAACTAGTCTTTTCTTCAACTCCTAGAAACCTTGCTCACAAGCATCTGTCCATTCAAACTTCTTTTCTGTCTTCAAAAGCTGAGTCATAGGTCTAGCAGTTTTAGAGAAACCTTTGATGAATCTTCGGTAATAACCAGCTAACCCAAGGAAACTCTTTACTTCGATGACAAACTTGGTGACGAGGATTAAAACCTCTATGTATTAATTTAATACATAAAAGACCATACGTCTTCATGGTCGTAACCCCTAAGGCTAACAACCTCACTGATCGTGAGGATTTCAGAGGTTACACGATGGGTACCCTGATCGGACAAGGCCTTGTGCCTAGGCTCCGACCAGGTAGCTGCTCGGAAAAGCTATGAACTGGCATTTCTTACCGTATGATGAATGGAACACGTCTTATATGTTCCAAACCGTGCGATGATATAATCTTGAGACACTAACAATTAACTACCCTACGGTTAAGCATTTCACAGACAACTGCAAGGAAGTTGACACACTGTTAACTGTCTTACCGTTCCGACCAGTCGTAACGTTTCACCAGGGACACCTTCTCTAGGAGTAACTGCCACCTCTTCAGGAGTTATTTAAGGGTGGAGCGTAGAAGACGAAGGAACGAGAACAAGAGACGAAGAATAGGAGCAAGATAGTCAGTCTTAGACTTAGAGTCTAAGCCTAAGCGGTGGAATTAGAAGCAAGATAGTCAGTCTTAGACTTAGAGTCTAAGCCTGATTACTTAGTTAAACATTCCTCCCATTCAGTGTATTTAGGGTAGTTCCTAGTCAGGTCTTGTAAATCCAGTTCATATCAATAAAGAGCGGCCCCCATTCCATCCCAGGAGATTTCACGTCATTTTTCTCTTTCATTTTCATAAGATCGGCGATTTGATCGTCGACAGCTGGCGCCGTCCGTGGGGAAGAAGACGTAGTTTCCTGAAGAAACTCTTCGCTCATAAAAACCCTCGCCCAAATTCCTGCAATCGCTCATGCGACTATACCCGGAGTTTGGAATGAGGAAAATTGGTTCGACTTGGCGGACTACGCTGACCTCGACTTGAAAGGATGCATCCGTGCCATGGAAGAAAATGGCATGTCATCCTCCTCTTCCTCCTCCGCCGGCTCGCACATCGCCAACGTTAGCAAGGTCGACCGGATGGACGAGGATGCGCCACCACTACCAGTGGCGCAATTAGAGGAACCAGCCATTCCGATCAGCTCGGAATGTCAGGGGACCTCTTCAAGCCCGGTCTTTCCGACCGGCAAAACAGGTGAAGAAATTTCAGCGCCACCACTCGAAAATCTCTATACCCTCGATGAAATCATGGCTGAAAGATACTCTCCTACGGCTTCTGGCAATTCCAGGAGTCAACCGACACCTGGTAATGGTGTCGATGAAGCCTCCACTGGTCGTAGGCCATGTGGGGATGATCACGCTTAGCATACGATCGGTAGTTCATCGGATCAGGCCGAGGAGACCTCAGGAGGTGCTCATTTCCGACCGCTCTTCGTTGTGGAAACTTCTGGCAGAAGCACTGAGAAGCTCTCCATTAGTTACGATGGAAGCTCATCGGAAGATCGATGTTGGAGGCATGAAGTCAATGCGATCAGAGATGAAAATCAAGATGCCTTGCACAGTCCTACATTCTCTACCACGCCATCACGTGTTGTTAGAGATGATCCAGGCCATCAGGCACCAACTTCCGGAGGCAACGGAGCTGATCGACGTCAATCAGTTAACTCGCCTGGCATTGCCCCACTTAGAGTAACTGATAGGACAGAACAAATCCAAAGGTCGGGGGAAGGTTCAGGCCTGCGTACACCTACGACCAGTATGAACCCCCTGAGGCCTTCGGTAACTGTATAAAACTTATGACGCGTTCAAGGTATGTTAAATAATTCTGATCCTACTTTAGCAGAAACTCCAAGTTTTGTATAGCTTGTAGGTCAAGTATCTGAAATTCTCCAACAGACCATGCAACGCACGGAAGCGTACTGGGAACAAAGGGTTTCAGGGAGTCAAACTATGACTTCGTCACAACGTTCCTCCCTCAGTAGGGGGCAACATGGTCATGCTAGGGAACAATCGATACCAAGACCCCCTCGACGCTTCCGACAAAGGAGTCATGAGGGGAGAAGGCTATTTCAGGAAGCCACTCCCCCATCACGTCGAGAAGAACCACTACTTGGACTCAACGATCTCCGACATCGTGTAAATCAAGTGAGCGGTCGGAGGCATCACATCAATGTCCACGACCGGATCGGCACACCGGAGTTCCAGCGTTCCAATCTTACGAACCGGTCTCCGACCGATTACAATCCGTCACCTTCCCAGAGAAGGCACCATGAATCAATCACAGGTTGTTGAGCCTTCTCTGCAGGGCTCCAAGCTGTGCGTTGGCCTAACCGGTTCCGATCGGCCAACTTGGACAAGTTCAATGGTACTCAAAACCCATTAGAATTTCTCCAAATATATACCACCGCCATCAGAGCTACTGGTGGCGATGAGAATGTGATGGCCAACTATCTACCTACCGTGCTCGAAGGGTCTGCCCGGTCGTGGTTATTAAACCTACGGTCGAATCAATCTATACTTGGGAGCAACTCGTGATCTTCTAATTGCAAACTTCGTGGAATGCGTCTGACGCCTTTGGGAAGGAAGATGATCTCCACCGAATCCGGTAGGGTTCTGGTGAGACTTTACGGCAATACATCAAGAGGTTCAGCTAGGTTCACAATTCTATACCCAAAGTTGCAGAGTCATCTGTTATTCAGGCTTTTAAAACAGGTCTGAGAAGTCGGCGGTTTACGGAGGATATAGCAATGAACCCTCCAAGAACAACCGTTGAGCTTTTTGACATGGCCGACAAGTATGCCACCGCTAGTGAAGCTATCGAGTGGTGCGAAGCCATTGATCGGAAATACAAGATTCCCCAGCCCGGCCTGGACAAACCAGAGAAAAAGAATAAGAAGTCTCTCAAGAAGAAAAAGAACCGCAGACCCGACGACATAGAGGTCCTAGCCATTCCTGATAAGTTCATAAAGGGTAAGAAGGACTACACCGGTCGAGGCAAGACGAAAGCTCCGACCGAGGGGTTCTAGAAAAACAAGAAGTGGTGTCCACTTCACTAGCAGGCAGGGCATGATCTGCGCACCTGTCAAGTCTAGCAAAAGAAACTGGAGGATTATTATGCAGGTAAAGGACCATTTCCCGCAATACAGGAACCCGGAGAAACGAGCTCCAAAAAGGACAAGGATGGTGACGAAGAGATGGAGTACTAGGATCCCCAACACACAATCAACATGATTTTTGGAGGATCTTCTTCATACGAATCCAAACGTCATCTGAAGGCCATGGAGCGGGAGGTCAACCTCGTCGAATCTCCGACCATTATCAAGCAATCGAAGTGGTCGGACACGGCAATTTCCTTCAGCAAAGAAGACTGCCCCATCCCTTCGACTCGACCAGGTAGGTTCCCTATTGTTGTTGAACCAACTATTAATAATTGTAGGGTTAATCGAGTCTTAGTAGATGGAGGTAGTTCTTTGACTATATTATTTATGGAGCTTTAGAAGAAATCAGTCCCCATGTCAAAGGTGAAACCGTGAAATATGCTTTTCATGGCATAGTTCCTGGCTCCACCGCTAAACCGATAGGACAAGTTTTCCTACCGGTTACGTTCGGAAGGCCTGATAACTTTCGAACAGAAAAAATTCCATTTGATGTGGTAAACTTTGAATCCGCATACAACGGAATTCTTGGTCGACCGGCATTAGCAAAGTTCTTGATAGCCACACATTACGGTTATCAGAGTCTGAAAATGCTGGGGCCAAAGGGGGACATCACTATTCGGGGAGATCGGAAAATGGCTTACGTATGTGATTGAAAATCCTTTGAACTGGTTGATGAACTTCCGACCAGAGAGGCTAATCCATCTACCATGCAGGCCAAACACTCGAGACCGAAGATGACACCCAAGCCCTCCGACCAGACAAAGGAAGTACCACTCGACAAAGGCGCTTCTCCGGACAGCGTCAAGTCGCCACATGGGTCAGAAAATACTGACTCATTTACCCGTAAGATTCTGGTTGGGGCAAGACTCGACCCCAAATAGGAAGAGTCGCTCGTCTCCTTCCTCCGGGCGAATCAGGACGTGTTTGCCTAGCAAGCGTCCGATATGCCTGGAGTCCCCCGAGAGGTGATCGAGCACAGGCTAGCTCTCCAGCCTAACAAAAGACCGATCAAGCAGAAGCTGCGACGTTTTGCACCCGATCGGAAGGAAGCAATCCAGTCGGAGATCGACAAACTCCTTAAGGCTGGGTTTATTCGTGAAGTCGACCACCCTCAGTGGCTTGCCAATCCTGTAATGGTTAGAAAAAATAATGGGAAATGGCGAATGTGTATCGACTTTACAGACCTTAATAAAGCTTGTCCGAAGGATGATTTTCCCCCTCCACGCATTGACCAACTCGTAGACTCTACCTCTGGGTGTGAGTTACTAAGTTTTCTAGATGCGTATTCAGGGTACCACCAAATTAGTATGTGTAAAGAGGATGAGGAGAAAACTTCCTTCATCACCCTATATGGCACTTACTGTTATGTCAAGATGCCATTTGGTCTCAAAAATGCTGGTGCAACTTTTCAAAGGTTGATGCAAAAAACCTTTAGTCCACAAATAGGTCAGAATCTAGAAGCTTACGTTGACGATCTAGTCGTAATGACCACCAACGCTAGCAATTACATCCCTGACTTACAAGAAACTTTCAACAACTTGAGAAGGCATAACCTCAAGTTGAATCCAGAAAAGTGTGTGTTTGGAGTTTCTGCTGGAAAACTGCTTGGTTTCCTAGTCTCGGCTAGTGGTATTGAAGCAAACCTAGTAAAAATAGCGGCTATCGACCAGATGCGCCCTCCGACCACAAAGAAGGAAGTCCAAAAACTAACCGGCTGTATGGCACCACTAAGTCATTTCATAGCAAGGTTAGGGGAAAAAGGATTACCTTTCTTTAAACTTCTTCGGAAGCATGGGAGTTTCGTGTGGACTAAAGAAGCAAACGATGCCTTTGAAGAACTTAAAAAGTACCTTACGAGTACCCCGGTCTTAGTCTCTCCAAGACTGGGAGAAGCATTACTAATTTACGTGGCAGCAACACCAGAAATAGTAAGCGGTGTACTGGTTGTAGAAAGGGATAACATCCAACGACCAGTTTATTACATAAGTGAAGTCTTACATAGACCAAAGGAAAGATACCCACAGGTACAAAAGTTGCTCTATGGTCTCCTTATGTCTTCAAGGAAGCTAAGGCACTACTTTCAGGCCCACAAAGTGGTTGTACCAACCGGATATCCCCTTGGTCAAGTCCTTGGAAACAGGGAATCATCAGGACGAATAGAAAAATGGGCGGTTGAGCTAGGGGCGTTTGACCTCTATTTTATTTCACGAACAGCAATAAAGTCCCAGACAATAGCAAAATTCATTGTCGAATGGACAAACCCTGAACCCACCCAAGGGCCCGAGTACGAACACCACGAAGAGTGGACAATGTACTTTGATGGTTCCTTGATGTTAAAAGGATCGGGGGCTGGAGTGGTCTTGATATCCCCTACTAGCGAACATATCAAGTACGCCATCCAGTTAAATTTTCCTGCCACAAATAATGTGGCAGAATATGAAGGTTTACTAGCGGGACTTGAGCAACTCGCTCGCTTCGGATTCCTGAGACTAGTGAAAGGCGATTCTCAACTAGTAGCTAATCAAGTAGGGAAAGAGTATCAATGCTCGAGTACCAAGATGTCATCTTATCTGGCGGAATCACGAAACTCGAAAAGCACTTCTTGGTTTCGGATCCAACATATTCCTAGAAAGGAAAACTTTCTGACAGACCAGTTGGCATGGATGGCCTCCACGAGGTCGACCGTCCCGCCTGGAGTTTTTCTCGAGCAACTCGATTCACCCTCGGTAGTCGAGCCTTCCGAGAACATAAATGATTCTTTACAGGTCGTACAAACCAATCAAAGGAACATGGATGCTCCACAGGTCGTTGACGGTTGGCGTTGTCACGATCAAGGTAGAGACTGGATGACATCGATCTACAATTTTCTTCAGCATGACATAATTCTAGAAGATGATGTAGAGGCTAATCGTATTGCACGAAAAGCCAAATCATACACTCTAATCGAACATACCTTGTATAAACGAGGATCTCATGGAGTGTTGATGAGATGCATATCTCAAACGGATGGCATTAAGTTGCTAACCGAAATCCATGAAGCAGTCTGTAGAGCACATCATTCCTACAGAACTCCGGTTGGTAAAGCCTTCAGGCAAGGATATTACTGGCCAACTGCCCTTCATGATGCAAAAGAACTTGTGACGAAGTGTGTACAGTGTCAGTTTCATAGCCGACAAGTACATCAGCCAGCACAAGCCTTACAAACAATTCCTCTTTCTTGGCCTTTTGCAACCTGGGGACTGGACATTATGGGACCTTTCCCAAGAGCACCCGGGGGCTTTAAATTCCTTTTCGTCATGATTGACATGTTTACAAAATGGATCAAGGCCGAGCCAGTTATAAAAACAACAACTGAGGTCGCTAAGAGATTCCTCATGAAAAATGTGATCACACGATTTGGTGTACCCAGTCGTATAATCACAGATAATGGTGCCTAATTCTCTAGCAGTCAATTCCAAGAATTCTGCGATGAACTTGGTGTCAAAGTTCATTTTGCTTCTATTGCTCATCCGTAGAGCAATGGAGCAGTTCAGCGGGCTAATGGTATCATTATGCAAGGGATCAAACGCCGAGTATTCGACCAGTTAATCAAACAGTCAAGAGCTTGGGTTCAAGAACTCCCATCTGTATTATGGGCCGTCCGAACCACGACCAGTCGTGCGACCGGTGAAACACCATTCTTTTTGGTTTATGGTGCTGAAGCCATGCTTCCTCCAGAACTCAAAATTGGCTCTACTTGAACTGATCGTTTTAACGAAAACGATTAGAATGAACGAAGACTCGATGACGTCAATTTCCTTGAAGAACGACGAAACCAAGCCCTTGTACGATCAGCAGTCTATCAACAAGCCATGCGAAGGTACCATAGTCGTAAGGTGCAACCTCGCAGCCTTGCTGTAGGTGATCTGGTTCTCAGAAAAATTCAAAACCAAGCAAATCACAATAAACTATCTCCCAAGTGGGAAGGTCCTTACACTGTGGTCGAAATTATCCTACCAGGTTCCGTACAACTAGCTATGTCTGATGGGCAAATTTTGTCAAATTCTTGGAACATTGATCAATTGCATAAGTTCTATGTTTAATTATTTTTACATTCTTTCAAATTTCAATAAATTCATTTATTTATTAGGAAAAATAACCTTTCTTATATATATATATATACCTATACTCTGGTCGTTCTTTATTGTTAATTTAAACTGGTCGGAGAAGACAATCTTCTCTCCGACATCCTTACCAAGGATCTCTGTTACTCTATGGCAACGACTTCTATGTCAGACGCTATATTGGTTCTAGTCATGAGCATTCTCTAAATGATTCCCACGCACGACAACATTATTTTCTTAAAGAAATATATGAGTAATCAGAGCATCATACAAAATAACTTTATATACTGAATGATATGCTCAAGATTATGAAGATTATATTTCATTATTTCAAGATTCTGCTCTGCTCTTGTCTGGCTACTGGTCGGGACACAGAAAGCCTCCTAGTCGAAGTCTCTCCTTTTTCGTATGTGGTTCTGCCCACTGGAAGGAGCTTCCTAGCGACGGTTCTTTTCTTACGATCCTCGCTACCAGTCAGATAGAGAGCTTGAACACGTTTCACGAAATATGTCATATGACTTCAGGTCTAAGCATTCCTTCCGACCAGACTTTGGGATAACAGATATAAACAAAGTTCACTTATAATTTGTTGCATACATTTTTGCATTTCTTCTTATGTCAGATACAACAAGGTCTTTTTTCCGACCATATACAATTTTTGATTGGTATTTCAATTATGACAAGCAAGGATCTATAACTAGTCGAAATCATACGCTGGTTCTGACTACAATGATTTCCTAGTATTACAACGATCAGTTTTGTCTTAACATACCTTCAAAAAAAATGGTTTCGACTTTCATTCTCTTTCTTAGCTACCTACTTTTATAGTAAAGTTCTTCTACTATAAACCAGTTAGGGGCTAGGAAGTACATGAGAATTTTAAAAGTCAACAGGATAAACAAAAGCATTGTTAATGACATAAAAGGTAAGTTTTATACATATTCAAATATTTTTACATTTGCAGGGGCCTACTCTAGAAATATTTCCAGACTAGTTACTGTTTGATGGAGATCCAACTTCCATATCCTCTACAACTTTATCTCCGAGTGGCCTAAGTTCTTCCATGAATTTGGTCGCCTCGTCAGGTAGGCAGTTGAAGTCATCCTCAACAGCTTGGAGATTAATGGAGGCGTCGGAAGCCTTTAGTTTTGCCAAAGCAAAACTAACTCCACTAGCAACGCCTGCTTTCATGGATTGGGCATAGTTCTTCCAAGTAGTCTTGAGCAGATTTTTAAGATCCTCTAGAAGTTGACCCAAGTAGTTCATTTTCTCTATTGGATCTCTTAAAGTAGGCCGACTTGATCCTGATCCCATATCAAAGATCATCTTGTTCAAAAATAGAATCTTTTCATCAATACTTTGCACAAGAGCCGCCTCCTTATCCTGCTCAAATTTCAGAGTCTTCTCTTCTCTGTCCAGCGTTTTCGTTTTCTCTACAAGAGTAAAATGATTGATAAACACAAACATAATTGAAGGAAAATAATAAGTCAAGTTTACGACATATTACCTTCGATCCTTTTGTTAAGTGTTTCATTGTTGGTCGTCGCTTCGGCGATCGACCGGTCCTTAGCTTTAATTTCTTCTTCAAGCAGAGTTGTTCTGGCTTTCTCAGCCATGATCTCTTCTTTTATTTTCTCCAAATCTATCGAATACGATAAGGGAGAATAATTAGCGAAGGGCAAAGTATTGAAGAAAGAAAAAGGTTAAGTGGAAAGTTCTTACTTTCCAATTCGGAGTGTTTTTGCTCCAAATCTTTAATCATTTGGGTCGATCCTCAGAGCCATAGCAAAGTTCTCGACCAGATGCTACACAAATAATATTTTTCCTGTTTAAGTTGCATGTAAACTTTTAAGAAAGACTATGAAACTGGTCGTAGATACTTACCCGGATCGCCAAATCATTATAACCGCCAAATATTGAATCAGGATGCATTTTGATTTGATGATCCGATATTTTTCCCCATGCCTCGTCAAGCTCCTTATCCTCGATAAATCGGGGGTAAAAAGGGAACTTATCAGGTTGAGAAGGATTACCAACATTGGTCGGAACCTATTGAGGGCCTTTAGGGGCATTTACCTCCGCAGAAGGAGTTAGAACCACCACTGGATCCAACTCGACCGTTGGCCTTGACACCTGCTCGGGGGCTTTTTCGACCACCTTATCCTTAGGAATTCTGTCCTGGGAAGTGGTTTGGTCATGAATCTCCATGAGTGCCTGGTCCTCAGGAGGAGTCTAGTCGGAAACAACCGGAACACCAAAAGACCTATGCAAAGCAAAGAAGGGAAGTCCAAAACATCAAATCATCAAGAAATTATTAGAGGTATGCGCTTATACGACCACTTTCATTTGTACATACCTAGTTAGTTTCTGAGATTTGACTTTAAAGCGCGGAAGAGTAAACTCTATGTCGTCACCCTTCCTTTTCTTTTCTTCCGATTTTGCCGGTTCCGAACCGGCAGGGTTGGTCAAATCCGTTGCATCCTCCAGCAAGATGTCAGAAGCGATGCCCTCAATCAGCTAGTCAAAGATTGTGTCCTTGACCATCTGGTCAGACGGAGTGGTTTCACCAACCTCCAGACCAGTTGTTTCAATAACAACTGTCCAGTCGTGAACGACCGGTGCAGGTTCTCGGCCTCTCTGATCACGCATCTTTGGCCTTGACCTTCTCCACCTAAATCACAAAACGAATTTGGTTAGGTGATGAAATCTTTTATCTAAACTGCATATATATATCCATCTGAAATGTTCTATTACCTCGAGAGATTCATCTTCTTCCAGTGCATCCGGGCACGAGTTAGTCGGAACCACGGTGGGATGTTGATCCTCACCAGTTTGTGTGATTCGCAGTTCGACCGACTACAAAAATAGAGCATGATCAAAAATTTGATCGGAGAATATATAAACATGATAAAAGGAATTTTTGATTATCTACCTTAAGCCTTGCCAGTTTCTCTTCAGCAGGAGCTATGCCCAAGATCTCAGGGAATCCAGCCTTCTCTCCAGGCTCCTGCTGCAGATCAACTTCGACCGTTCTCTAATTTCCTCAAGGGAAAGACCTTTAAAAGAAAAGGAGAGAAAACAAAACATGGACAGGTTTTAAGGTAGTACATTAATCAAATAAAAAAATACTGGTCGGAGTTTATCTCAAAGACTTACCACCTCCTGAGATAGCTTCATCACGACCAATGGACCAAAGCAGGGAATAAGTCCGAAGCTTCAGAGGGCTAATCTGACGCTTGGTGAAATCCCTCACCACATGCCAGGAGGTTAAGCCCCTGACTCGCAGGTCGTGGATGGCATCCACCCATCTTCCGACCACCCCTGCCTTCTCCACGATTTTCCTCCACTTGGGGTTTTCATTTGCTCTAATTCCGGCGAAGTAGAGGCCATCATCTCTCGTAATCGTCATGTAGAACCAGTTCTTCTTCCATGACGACCACGAGGATTTCCAGTACATATGAATGTACTCATCGACCTTCCCGTTGTGAAGGCGCAATGTACATTCTCCAGGAGTCGTCGTGGATCTCCCCATCACCATTAGGTAGAAATACCTGAAGAGCCTCAAATTCGGTGGCACTCTCAGGTATGCCTCACACAAATAGGTGAAAATACTGATATTGGCGATGGAATTCGGAGCCAAATTTACCAGTTCCACCCCGTAATACTCAAGAATGCGGAGGAGGAATTTGTGTACTAGCAACCTCAGCCCACATTCGATGTAGGTGAGGAAAACGGGGATTTCCCAATCTTCACGGCTCGAAAAATGCTCTCCGATCGCCGATCTCCATTTGATCAGATTCTTGTTTGGAAGCATCCCGATTTTCTCCAATGCCTCAAGTTTTTTCTTGCTCAATTCCGAAGGCAACCACTTCATGATTTGCTCTGACATGATGAAAATCCTTAAGGATGAGTATGGTCGTAGGAGGCTTTGTGGTCGGAAGAACAAGAAAGAGATCTAAAGGATTTCCCTTGGCAAGAAGCTAAAGGGGATCAAAAGGGGATCTGGAAGCATAAAAATTCTAAAAGCTTAGCGATGGGGATTTTATAGCTTCTAATCTTTTAATTACGATCGGAAGTTTCCCACAAAAGTTCAACGGGCAAAAGCTTCTTTTGTTCAAACGGACAGAAAAACTCTTCGGTTCCCAAGGCAAGTTCTCAACTTTAAAGTGAACATAGACTACCTCGTATATGACGACATTAAAAGAGAGTCTGCTCGATACGACTTCATCGGAAAAAGGTATACATACGACCTGTTCATTTAAAGTTCGGGGGCTAGCTAACGAGGTTTAAAACCTCTATGTATTAATTTAATACATAAAAGACCATATGTCTTCATGGTCGTAACCCCTATGGCTAACGACCTCACTGATCGTGAGGATTCCAGAGGTTACACGATAGGTACCCTGGTCAGACAAGGCCTTGTGCCTAGGCTCCGACCAGGTAGCTACTCAGAAAAGCTATGAACTGGCATTTCTTACCGTATGATGAATGGAACATGTGTTATATGTTCCAAACCGTGCGATGATATAATCTTGAGACACTGACAATTAACTACCCTAAGGTTAAGCATTTCACAGACAACTACAAGGAAGTTGACACACTGTTAACTGCCTTACCGTTCCGACCAGTCGTAACGTTTCACCAGGGACACCTTCTCTAGGAGTAACTGCCACCTCTTCAGGAGTTATTTAAGGGTGGAGCGCAAAAGACGAAGGAACGAGAACAAGCGACGAAGAATAGGAGAAGACAAACACAGAAGCCTAAGCGGTGGAATTAGAAGCAAGATAGTCAGTCTTAGACTTAGAGTCTAAGCCTGATTACTTAGTTAAACATTCCTCCCATTTAGTGTATTTAGGGTAGTTCCTAGTCAGGTCTTGTAAATCCAGTTCATATCAATAAAGAGCGGCCCCCATTCTATCCCAGGAGATTTCACGCCATTTTCCTCTTTCATTTTCATAAGATCGGCGATTCGATCGTCGACACTTGGGTAGCTTCCAATCCATTACGGCTTCAACCTTGGCAGGATCTACTGCAACTCCACCTGCTGACACGATATGTTCGAGAAAAGCTACTTGGCTTAGGCAAAATTCACTTTTACTGAGTTTGGCATAGAGCTGTTGCTCCCTGAGTTTTTCCAAAACTGCCCTGAGATGCTTCTTATGTTCTTCTTCATCCTTCGAGTAGATGAGAATGTCGTCAATGAATACAACCACAAACTTATCCAAGAATTCTATGAATACTTTATTCATCATATTCATGAAATACGGTGGTGCATTCGTCAAACCGAATGACATTACTATGAACTCGTACAGTCCATATTTTGTGGTGAAAATAGTCTTTGGTATGTCTTCTGGTCTGATCTTCAACTGATGATAGCTGGATCTTAAGTCAATCTTGGAGAAAACACTTGCTCCTTTCAACTGATCAAAGAGATCATTGATCCTGGGCAAATGATACTTGTCCTTGATTGTGACTTCATTGAGTGATCTGTAATCCACACATATCCTTATACTATTGTCTTTCTTTTTTGACAAATAGTACCAGTGCTCCCCAAGGAGATAAACTTGGCTGAATATAAACCTTGTCCTGTAATTCTTCGATTTGTTTCTTCCATTCTGCCAACTCATTTGTGGGCATTCTGTAGGGTCTCTTCAAAATTGGAGCAGTCCTTAGGACTAAGTCAATTAGGAACATGATGTCCATATCCGGTGGCATACGAGGTAATTCTTCAGGAAATACGTCTGGATATTCTTTTACCACTGGAATGTCTTCTAACCTCACTTCCTTCAAACTGGTCAGGACAGAACTTTATCTAACGGAGGTCTCGGGTCTGAATTCTACTTTAATTCTTTGCTCATTGGTGAGGGTGATAGACCTACTGGCACAGTCTATCTGGTCTTGATTCTTGGCTAGCCAATCCATTCCCAGAATCACATCCAATCTTTGGGATTGCAAGACTATTAAGTCTGCCAAGAAAGGTACTCCTGATATTTTCAAGGTAAGGTTTGGGCATAGGGAACTAGTCCTTATTTCCGAGCCCGGAGAATAGATTAACATAGGGTTAACTAAAGGAGAGACAGATAACTCAGATTTTCCCACAAACTTATTTGAAACAAAAGAATGCGAAGCTCCTGAATCAAATAAAACTAACACTGGTACTGAATTGACAAGGAACGTACCAAGGACCACATCTGGTGCAGTATGAGATTCTTTTGTTGTGACGTGATTCACACATCCTTTCATGAACTGAACTAATGGCTTTACAACTGGAGTGCTGCCAGGTGCTGGAACTCCTTGATTTGGTCGAGTTGGGGGTTGTTGGTTGCTGTTTCTTCGGGCACTTATTGACATAGTGCCCCAATTCATTGCAATAGAAGCAATTAACTCCTGCAACTGAGATAGGTACCTTCTTCAAAAGCTGGCCTCCGGGAGAAGGTTTGTGGAAACTAGAGTTGATTAGGCACTGAGCTAGCATAGGTGCTTTGGTTGAAGAGAATCGGAATCTCCCTTACTGAGGTGGCTGAGGTTGAGTAGTGCGGGGTTTGGAAATACCCCCGGAGTTAAACTTCTGAGATGCCATTCTTCTCTTGCGTTCTCCGTCTCTAAGTGCTTGCCCTCCTGATGGATAGCTTTGTTCACCAACTGTTGGAAGTCGATGTAGTCTTGAGCAATGAGGCGGCCGGAGAGGTTATCATTGAGCCCGACCAAGATACGTTCTTGCTTAGCCTCATCAGTTACAACATCTTCAGGTGCATAGTGAGCTAACTGGTTGAACTTGTGTAAGTACTCATTGATAGAGCGGTTACCCTAACGCAAGGAGCAAAATTCTTTCTTTTTCAAGGTCACCATGCCTGAGGGGATGTGTGCACGGCGGAAAGCCTGCACAAACTCGTCCCAAGTAATAGTCTGAGCATCAACGTGAGATTGGGTGAAATTGTCCCACCACTCTGACATTGGTCTATTCAGCTGGTGAAAGACGAACAGAACCCTCTCACGATCAGTGCACTAGACCATATCCAGATTCTTGCCGACTGCCCTAAGCCAATCATTAGCCTCCATCAGGTCGGTGCTACTGGAAAAGGTCGGAGGACGCATACTCATGAACCCTGATATGTTGGCCCTTGGAGGAGGTGGAGCGTGAGCTCGAGGTTGAGCTACTGCTGCTGCTTGCAAGTTCTGCGCGTTGCTGATCGATTGCGCGAGTAGATTAATCAGTTGGGCCTAGTTGGCCATCATTTGGTGCCAATCGGGTCGTTCAGCTGGAGGGGGTGGTGGTGGTGGAATTGGGTTCTCTTGATCAGCCACATTCTCTCTGTCCTGACTGCTGTTGCTACCACTGCCGTTGCGAGTAGTCACCATTTACTAGGTCTCCAAAGACTTAGGAAAGAGAGAAGAGACTAAGGGGGATAGAGCGAAATAGACCACCCAGACAAAACGACTAGAGACTAGTCGTAGAAAATCTTACGACTAGAGAGGGGTGGTCGAAACAAGACTTACAACCAACTCGAAAAGCTTTTCCAGAAACTTTAATAGCTTTATACAACGTTCTACTCGTTGCTCGCAGTCTTCGATGACTCTTATACGACGATGTTCTCTTGACAACTCCAGGTCTTGTGGTCTCGGACACAATGGTTAGTAATCGTGAGACCATCTATAGAAATTTTCAAGGGAAAGAGGATCCATTTAACGTTGTAAAATGGTGAGAGAGAATTAGGTAAGGAATGATTGCTAAAAGAAGCTAAAGATAGATAGATGACCAAGATGAGGAGAGAACAAATTATTTTTCTTGTTATAAAAAAATAATAAGTTTTGAAGTGTTCTAACTATCGGCCTTTCTAACTAGGTTATGACCTATAGTCGATATGGCTCTGATATCACTTCTTGTCAAACTCGGGAGCGAATGATCCCAGATTCTCTATGTCTCATACACTAGTCCAGGAACAGCTAATGTACACAGTCAAACAAAAGTGGATAGCATAACCATAAAACACCATTCATTCAAAATAATTTAAGTTTGTTACAAAAGGGGGCATAAAGCCAATAACCAAAATACGGTGGAAGCCAAGCAGTAAGGTAAACCACACGATTTGCCACAGGCAATCGCCTAGAGGAGCAGCCTAGTCACCCAAGGTCTCGATCTCCTTGTAGAACTCTTCTCCTGATCAACAATTTATTAAGCATGGTGAGTACAAATAAATGTACTCTGCAAGTTACACCCAATTAACAAAATAATGCATGCAAGGATCTATCAAGGGAGGGCTATATGGCTCAATTTGCATAAAGCGACATTTTCATTTAAATATTCATACTCAGTTCTAAAGCAGTTTACTCTATAACTAAAATTCATTTTCTAAATCTCAAGTTTTATAGTCAGATAACATTCATCAACAAGTGGTGAACGATACTCTCCTATCACATGGCTATCTACCCAAATTCCCATTTGGATAAACCATTTGATAAAGTCTTTTAAAAATAAAATCAAAATCTAACTTTGAGTGGCTTTGCTTAGCATGTCCATGATTGTGGATACGACTATTCGAATAGTTCTTAACACTCTGCAGAGGTTGTACAGCTTTACCCACATGACATGACTTCTCTAGTTTGTTTGGCATCCGTCGATACCACCGCTCACTACCTTAGGTAAGCAATCTAGAGCACGTGTCAAGGCCTTTACAAAGTACCATCCCACTATAGTCCCGCCTTGCTAAGGTTTCGCTTCCTTTGGATTGAACCATTCGCCGGATTTAAACCCCTTCTTGCGTTAGGTGAGAATACATAAGAGTAGGTCGCAAAAGACACCCATGCAACCAGATGTCACGACCATGGTGGACTATTGCAAATTAGTTAGCCAAGTCCCGTCCATTCAGGACATGTGGTTGTATGATGGGGCTTAGCAAGATGCGGCTCGAAGATCGGTCCTTAACTGACTTAGACGACTATCCATGAAACCCAAGGGCATCGATCATAGAAATGACTCGATCCCGTTCATAAACTTGCACCATCCAAACATCCATTTCGCCGAAGTCTAAACCAATTTTTATTTTGTTAACAAGTCAAATCATTTTATAAATTTCTATGGTAAAGACAATACCATAGGATCATTTTCAAATCATAGTTGATTTTTTGGCTAAAGTTCCCAAAATCAAGATTTTTGGTTTAAGCTTTGACTAAGCATAATTTTCCAACATGTTCTAGACATGCTAGTGTATCGACTAGATTTTCCACTAAGGTGACAAGGAAATAACAACTTCAATTTCAACATAGGCTGTACAATGGTAACGGGATTAACTAGTAATTTAAAATAGGAATTTAAATTACTAGAATATAAATAAGCATGCAATAATAGTTTAAAACAGAATTTAAATAATTTTAAATACTGAGCTCAAATATGATCAAAGGATTTAACTTGCCTTGCTCAAAAGCTTGAGGATCTACTTCAAAAAGATTAGTTTCCCCAGAGTCGTCGAAATCTGCATGTGAAAACGAAGCAAATTCAAATAAAATACAAATGAACTCCAAACTAAATAATTTTAGTACAGAAAGCTAGATCCTGATTTTAGATGAATTTAGAAATTTGAATCTCTCTAATCGGAGCTCGAACAAAGGAGAAACAGGCTCTCAGAAGTTTGAAATCACATGGTCGGAAAGAGGTTCTACTGGGAAAGAGGTTCGACTGGTCGGAAGGAGGTCTGGACTATGTGGTCGAAAGAGGTTCGACTGGTCGGAAGGAGGATGAGGGAGAACAGGGCATGGGGAGCTCACCAAGACCGAGAGAGAGGCCGGAGGAGGTTGGTGGACAACAAACGGCGGAGTGGCGACGGCGGTGGGTGAAGGCAACGACGACGCTCAGGCGGTCTTTCGGGGGCTTTGGTGAACTCCCGGTGAAGACAAGGGGAGCCTCGGGTAGAACGTGGTCTTGCAAAGCCGGAGGTGAAGACAACGTCGATGGAGAGGCTTCGATGGCGGCACTAGAAACAGTGGCGCAAGCTCTGGACAATGGTGGTGAAACCTGAAGCACGGCGAAACGAGGGTGAGAGAGAGAGAGAGAGAGAGAGAGAGAGAGAGAGAGTTGAGGGGAAAATAAAAGGAGGGCAAAAGGGCTCCCTGGTGCTCCATTTATAGAGGAAGAAGGGGGACCAGGTGATAAGATGGAGCGGTGGAATTCATGGCAGCGCGGCGGAGACGATGGCATTTAATGCGCACGTTGCGGCGGAGACAACGACATTTAATGAGCACATCGTGGAGGAAAAAGAGGGAGGAAACACGCACCGAGGTGAGGGTGCTCAAAAGAAGGATTCGACTACTCAACGTGGTCGAAAGAAGCATTCGACTACTCAATGTGGTCGAAACCGAGAGGATGGTGCGGGTTGACGCGCGGGGAGAGAAAAAGATATGGGCCGAGGGGAAATCGGAACAACAGAGAAAAAAGATTTTAAATACCAGAGAACTCGAGTAAACTCAGAATAAACCAAAATTTTGAATTAGTTGAAGTTCGATTAATTCATATTAAATTGCTTTTGGTTTCAAAGATTTCCAAGTTAAACTTTAGCAATTCAACAAAACCAAATGGTTATTTTTATTTTGCAAATTTTCAAAAAGCCCTGAAAACTGGGATGTTACATGAGCTTAACAATTTAATTTCATATCCAACATTTAGTAGCTCACTAATCGATCAACTCATATCCATACCACCGTACTGGTCAGGTACAACATCTACTAATCCAATCACATATGTGCATCTACGATCATCTAATAATCCTTTATCTACTAATCCAATAGCGGGCACAATTCCATCAACTCGACACATATGACTTATCTACTAATTACATGACAATCCAAATATTCATCCGCAACTGAATAATCCATTCTACCTTCTCCCAATTCTAGCATATATGACTCACATAGCTATTACTTAAAACATCCGATCAATTTACTCATGCTCAAATCAATCATCCGATTATATAATCCCATACTATATTTAATCTAGCATCCACCGATCAACAATTCACATAATCCGCTACAACAATCTAATTATTCGCATTCACCAATATATCAACACATGATTATGCTTACACACAATTAAGACCTAACCGGAGAGTTACGCCGGTCTAAGCTATCAAACAACTTTCACACTTAACATGCATGAATAGTGAAATGGCATGCTTATGATGATTATGCAACATGCACAACTAATATCATAATGCGGTAACTAAATTTAACACTAAAGATTTTACCGCAGCGCTAGGTGTGCGAATCATCACCGGATGACGTCTTCTCAGCTCCGTGTCCGCGTCCGTCGTAGTCAATGCCGTTTTCGCGTCCGCTTGGCCTCTCGTCGGCTCCGCCCTCGACGCCACATCCCCGAGTCGCTAGCCACCTCCGGGCCGCAGCACCTCACCTTCGCTCGGCTCCACGCCATGCTGCGTCGTCGCACTCGGTGCCTCACGGCAGCACGCATGCGCTTCATGCATGTCTGCTGAGCCACCTTCTCGTCGGCGTCATGCCATGTCGGCCGTGCTTTCAGCCATCGCATGCATGCAAGCGTCACTGCACCACGCCGCACCTCGGGCTCCCGTGGCCGTGCCGTCGTGTGTTGGGCTGCGCTCACTGCCACTCGGCCATTGCGCCCTCGCTTGGGTGCCACGCCGCGTCTTCACACTTAGCTCAGCCTCGAAGCCGAGTCACCGAGCCGTCGCTGGCAACGCGTGAAGCCACGCTGTGCCGTGTGCCGCGCCGCTCACTGGGCCACCGTACAACCACTCCTCCTCTCTTCCTCCTGTTTGCCAGCCACCGGCGAGCCACTGCCGCCGCTACCACTACATGCATGCAGCACCTCAGCCTCGCATCGCCAAGCTGCAGTGTCGTCCGGACGCCCGAGCCCCTGGCCATGCTGCTGGCGCACATGTGCATGCTGCCATGGCGCCGTAGGCTCTTTGGCTGGCTGCTCCACGCCGCCGGCCACCTGCCAATGTAGCCCCTTCTCTACGCTACCTCCCTGGTGCAGGCTCCTGCTCCCTCGCACAAGCCACTGTTGGAATTAATATGGGCTAGGCCCAAATATTATATTCTAATTAATTCCTAGTAAATCTCAAAGGCCCATGTGCATGTGCTAAACTGTTTAGTCCCACATGGACAGATGAAGGGGAGTTACACCAGTTTATAAGGTGGAACGTGGTAGCCCCTCTTGTGGAATTGGAAAGAGACAACACACGCGCGCGCTCGCTCGCCTTGCCGTGTCGTGTGCGTGTGTGCGCAGGCGTGTCGGGTGCGGGCGTGATTTTCTTTATCTATTCGAAAATCGAAACACACTAACATTGAGGGTGACTGTTGGTCTCTAGTCTTTTTGTTTTTGGCCATTAAAAAGAACAGAGTGCTGGTCCTTGATGGTGACTGTTGGCCTTTGGTCTTCTGGCAACTGTCCTTGATGATGACTGTTGGTCTTTGGTCTTCTGGCGACCTTTGAGCTCTCTGTCTTTTGGCTATATAAGGAGACTGAGAGGACTGGCTCTGGTCCGAGTTTTTTTTTCCACTTTCACAGTTCAGAAATTCCACAGTGCTTGTTGCTGTCTTTGGCGATCTCCATCCCGGCGAGGCGCGTGTACGGTCGTACCAAGAGAGCAGACCTCCGGAACCTCGTCCTTGAAGGCTTGCACGAGCGAGGATGAATAAGGTTTTTGGGGAGCGTTCGCGCGACTGCTCGCTGCTACGTCTACATCAAGTGCACGACTACGACTCTCTGCTATGTTCTACATCGACTACACGACTTTCTGCTACGTTCTACATCAACTGTACAACTACGCGACGTCCACTACATCATGACGAACAACGACATTATCAAGAATTCTGGTGCTACTTCTTCTTCTACTGAATCTAGGTATGTTACTTGGTTTGCTTTACTATTTGTTGTTGTGATGAACGCTGAGATAGATATGTTAGTTTCTGTCTTTCTAGAAATTAGTATGCCTATAGTGTTCATACATACCTGCTTTGTATTTGTGAAAGTAGCTAGAGTATTTTCCATGTTTTATCTAGCTTATTTCTGGATTAAAGTAATTCGAAAAATGCTTATATTCTCAACAGCCACAGCATGCAATGCATCTACATGCATGTCTGATGAGCCATTGCATGCATGCACAGCTCCTTCTAGCCAAGCCACTATTCTTTCCCTTCCTCTTCTCCAAATCAATCAAAAGTTCATGCATGCGAAAACGAATTGCAGAAATGGGTTGCTCATGCGATGAGGATTGCGGTGGTGTGACATGCATTGGGTGATTCTGGGTTTTTGATTGGGATTGGAAGGAGAGAAGTGATGAACTTGCTTGTGTTCATGAAGAGAAGAAAGGAAGTGCTGGCTCTGGAAAGAAGGAAAGTGGGGAAAGATGGCTCTCGGCTGGGCATAAAGAAATGGCATGCATGTGACTTTGGTTCGGCTGGGGGCAAATGATGGGAAAATGGCAGTGGGAGATAGTGAAAATGGCAATGGCATGTGGTGGGATCGTGCTGGAGAGAGAAATGGATAGGTAGTGGGGGTAGGAGGCTATGTAGTGCTCTGTTGGAGGAAGGAAAATGACACGAGGGGAGAAAGTTCGGCAGGGACAGGAAATGGCAGTGAGTGTATTGGGCAGGGGTGGATAGTGCCAGAAATAAATAGAAGTGCCATGGGGTTAAAAGGGTAGGGCTGCAAAAAAATGTTTTTGTTAGATGTTGGGGGATGATAGGGGAAATAATGGACATGCAGGCGTTTTTCCTATGATCGTTCGAAACAGAAAAGAGAGCGATACTAATGCATGCATCATGATTTTTGAAATGCATGCGAAAACATAGAAATCAATATGAATTTTTAAATGCAGTCATTCCAACAATTTGACTTAATATTGTTTATTACTATTACTATTATTTTTATGCAACCTTTTAAACAACTCGATTTAACTTCAAATGCAACCTTTTAATTAATTCCATTTGATTTTAAAAACAATCTTTTTACTTAAACACAGGAAATTTTTTAAAACACAGTCAAATATTTATTAGATCACCAAATTAAATATTAACATCCCGATTCTAAAAATCGGGGTGTTACATCCAGGGTCACGCTAGTACACACAGTGGCAACATAGATGAAATAATATTTGTCGAGGATATAACAATCCTCATTTAATTATTTATCTGTAATTCATATTATGGATAATAATGACGTCATATGGTTCTTGAGTATACCCCTTATTCATAAGGGAGAAGCTGGAGGTCGTAAGTTCTTCTACGACCACCCCATGGTCGTAAGTCCATCTACGACCACCCCACACTCGTTAGTCTTGCTACGAGTAAGCTCATGGTCGTAAGTTATTCTACGGCTAGCCCCTGATCGTAAGCCCTTCTACGATCAGCAAGTGGTCGTAAGCTCTACTACGACCGCCACTTGGTCGTAAGTTCTTCTACGACCAGTCCCTAGTCGATAGGGCTCGCAGACATGTGGGTCTAGTTGATCAGGGAATCTTCTATACCATATTTAAGAATATGAGCCATCAATTACGCTGTTATTCTTTGGAATAATAGCACGAATTAGCTCCCTGTCATGGTGATAACTGCCTAGCGACATGGGAACGTTACTACTCCCACAATAATCTCCAGTAACGGCTCCATGATCTGAAGAATTAAGGTGACCTTTAGACTGAAGATACAGTAGAACACTCCGAGTACTGTATAAAAGGCAGGATATCAGGGCAATAGGGGAGGGCAATTAGAAACACAATCAGGAGCACAAGACGCAATACTCGAGTCTTTAGCCTGATCTTGTAATCTAGTATACTCAATACATACACACAGGAGTAGGGTTGTTATTCTCTCCGGAGAAGGCCCGAACCTGTATAAAAATCCCTATGTCTCCCTCTCTACGTGATTTGAGCCTAGGGGAACCCCCGAATCAAACAATCTTTACGTAAGTTCGGTTCTAAAACACCGACAGTTAGCGCCGACCGTGGGGATCTCCAAGTCATGAGCCTTCCAGAACTGGTTCGACTTGGCCTATTACGCAGATATCGACATAGATGCCGGTTTCGACTACGAGCTAAGTATCGCATCATCTGACGGTGATGTTGCTTCCGGAGATCATTCTCTAGGAGATCGTACCACCGATGGAGTTGAGGAGGGATCCTTATCCCCACAACGATACGTCCAAATGAGGAACCAGCTTCCTCAGAGGGCAAGGGTCCATCCGACCACAACAAGGGCTGTCCCAAGATAGGCTTAGAACATGGTGAGGGTTCCCCCTCCAAATGTTCAAGTCCATCTGAGGCAGTCTGACCTGGCACGGCAGGTCTTGGAAGTCATAATTTCGGACCTCCATCAGCATCTAGTGGTCCTCTCTCTCCTGTTAGCCCAGCCAAGGACACGATCGAACACACTTTTCCAGCGAGTTCGACCATCCCAACGTAGGGCTCACCTGCGGACGGAGACGGTTATAACCCAGAATTCCCCTTCCTGGAGGGGCGTGCTCTAACTCACCAGATGGTGTCTTTCGACTACTCCTCAAGTGAGGAGGTCTCGAGCACAAGTGGAGATCATCAACAGGAGGTCTTCATCCTTCCCTCAGATAGCAATAACTCTCCTAGAGGCAGGATTGAGGATGCTCCCCGATGATCACACCCTGCGACCTCTCGTGGCAATGGCGAGGGCATCTCCGGCGATGAACAGGGTCAATACTCTGATGAGTGTGCGGGAAATCCTCGAGATCATCGCATTGCACTAAGGTAAGCTCAAGGATCAGGTATGGACGATCCTGAAACAAACCGATGAAAACGAATTGCAACCTAGAGAAATCTGCCTGGGCGCACTCAATACCAGTCGGAAGAAGCTCAAGAACTCCAACATATCAACAATCTGCTCGAGAACCCATCTCGAGAACTTGCCTGAGCACCTGGCTACAATCTATTCGCTGAAGAGAACACACGAAGGCTACGAAGCACGATGAGCAAGCTCGAACGCCCCCGCCAACATCATTCTGGAAGTCGTAGCAGCACGACTCTATCAGCTTCCAGTCGTTCAAATAACTCACCGCATGAAGATCACCGCAAGTTGCATCTCTCCCCAAACCGGAAAAGAGTTCCTCGAACGACTAATGACTAACAAGCTCCCAAGAGAGGTGATCATTCGCCACTCTGACCTAGAGGTCTGCAGCAGTAGACAAAATACGAGGAGTATTACCCTTGTAGGATCGAGACTTATCATATGTCGGATCCACCCACTACCGGGTATCATCGTATACGATCACCTGGCGACATCAACCCTTCTTTCTTGCGAAGGAGGCATTATGATGTGATTACCGGATGTCGGGCTTTCTCAACCGACCTCCGAGCAGTTCCCTAGCCGCCTCGGTTTCGACTAGTGAACATGGAAAAGTCGATGGATCTCAAAACCCCATTGAATTCCTCCAGATCTATACAACTGCTGTCCGAGCAGTAGGAGGAGGAGAGCTCGTAGTGGTAAATTACCTTCCTACTGTGCTCGAGGGATCTGCTCGGTCATGGTTGTTAAATTAGCCACTCGAGTCGATTTATTCATGGCAGCATCTCTGCGACCTCCTACTGGCTAATTTCCAGGGCACCTACCATCGCCCTGGGAAGGAGGATGACCTGCACAGGATGAGACAGAACGACCATGAAACTCTGTGCCAATTCATTCGACGCTTATTCAGGTTCAGAATTCCATTCCTAAGGTTTCTGATTCTTCTGTCATCAGAGCTTTCAAGCAGAGAGACCGTAGTAGAAGGATTACGGAGGATATCACCTTAAATCCACCCGCCACTGTCGCTGAACTCTTCGAGATGGTCGATCAATATGCCACCGCTGCTGAAGCAGTCAAGTGGAACGACACTATTGATCGAGATGACAAAGTTCCTCAAGAGGTAGGCGAAAGTGGTAAGACAAAGGATAAGAAGGCCAAGAAATCCAAGAACAAGGCAAAGAGCCAAAAGTTTCAAGCCAACGGTTCCAAGGAGGTCTTGGCCGTGAGCGATAAAAATCATCAAGCTCCAAGCCATACTCTGATCGAGGCAAAGGTAAGTGCCCCGATCAGAAGAATGACAAGCTAAGGTGGTGCCCTTTCCATAAAAAGGAAGGACGTGACCTTCGCAACTGCCGAGTTTTCTAATGAAAACTTGAGGACTACTACAACGGTAAAGGACCACTTCCTACTCTCGAAGAGGTATGGCAAGCAAGTGGTCGTACACAGTCGAACGACAACGAGGAGTTGCCATTTCAAGATCCTGAGCATACCATCGAGCACATCTTTGGGGGATCATCGGCGTATGAGTCAAAATGATAGCTTAAGGCTGTCAAACGCGAGGTAAACTCCATTGACCCTCCTCTTGTCAATAAGCTACCGAAGTGGTCGGAAGTCACCATCTCCTTCGAGAAGAATGACTACTCGATCCCTTCGACTCGACTAGGTCGGTATCCGATCGTGGTCGAACCCACCATCAACAACTGCCAAGTAAATCGGGTATTGGTTGATGGTGGCAGCTCGTTAAACATTTTGTTTACGGGTACCCTAGACGAGATGCAAGTACCCAGGACTAAGGTAAGACCGGTAAGATACTCTTTTCATGGTATTGTACTGGGGTCTTCGGCCAAACCCATTGGCCAAGTTTATCTTCCTTTAACATTTGGTTCACCAAGTAATTTCAGGACAGAGAAGATCTTCTTTGATGTGGTCGATTTTGATATGGCATATAATGCCATACTCGGACGACCAGCTTTGGCAAAATTCTTAATGGCAACTCATTATGGGTATCAATGTCTTAAGATGATAAGTTCCAAAGGAGTAATCACAATCCACTGTGATAAGAAGATGGCGCACACGTGTGACCGTCGATCCCTTGAGATGGTTGGTCAGATACCAGCTCGAGAAGAAAACAAAGTGCAGCCTCCGACCAAGCAGTCGAAGTCTAAAGCTGTACCTAAGCCGAACGACCAAGTCAAAGAGGTTCCCCTGGATCCAGAGGAGCCCCCAAGACTGTTTGCATCGGGGATACTTTTGACCCCAAATAGGAAGACGCCCTCATTGCTTTCCTCCGGGCAAACGCAGATGCCTTCGCGTGGCAAGCATCCGACATGCCTGGAGTCTCCAGGGAAGTGATCGAGCACAGTCTAGCTCTACAGCTTGACAAAGTACCCGTAAAACAAAAGTTACAGAGATTTGCCCCTAATCGATGAGATGCTATAAGGTCAGAATTGGACAAGCTACTTAAAGCAGGCTTTATAAGAGAAGTCGACCATCCAGAGTGGTTAGCCAATCCTGTAATGGTTAGGAAGTCTAATGGCAAGTGGCGAATGTGTGTAGACTTCACTAACCTTAATAAAGCTTGTCCAAAAGATGATTTCCCTTTACCTCGTATCAATCAGCTGGTTGATTCTACTACTGGTTGCGAAACATTAAGTTTTCTAGATGCATATTCTGGCTACCATCAGATTAATATGTGTCTAGAAGATGAAGAAAAGACCGCGTTTATTACTCCATTTGGTACATTTTGTTATGTCAAAATGCCATTTGGTCTAAAAAAATACTGGCGCTTCTTTTCAACGCTTGATGAAATCGACTTTTTCACCTCAACTAGGCCAAAATCTGGAAGCCTATGTTGACGATCTCGTCGTAAAAAGCATCAAACGGCTTAATCATGTTTCAGACTTGTAGGAGACGTTCGACAACATCAAAAAACACCGCCTGAAACTCAATCCTAAGAAGTGTGTGTTTGGAGCCTCTTCGGGAAAGTTGCTTGGATTTCTAGTCTCTATAGGAGGAATCGAAGCAAATCCCGATAAGATAAAAGCCATCATGCAAATACGCCATCCAACCACGAAGAAAGAAGTCCAGAAACTCACAGGGTGCATGGTGGCTTTAAGTTGTTTCATCGCACGACTGGGAGAAAAAGGACTACCTTTCTTCAAACTTTTAAGGAAGCATGAGCGTTTCGAGTGGTCGGAAGAGGCTAACGCAGCCTTTGAGGATGTCAAGAGGTATCTTACGAGTGCTCCTGTTTTGGTTTCTCCAAAACCAGAAGAGACACTCTTAATTTATCTAACTGCCACATCACAGGCAGTGAGCGCAGTACTGGTTGTAGAGCGTGAAAACGTCCAACGACCAATTTACTACATAAGTGAAGTTTTGCACGGACCTAATGAGCATTACTCTCAGGTCCAAAAGCTTCTCTATGCCCTCCTCATGTCTTTGAGGAAACTGTGGTATTATTTTCAGGTGCACAAGATAATTGTGTCGTCTGAGTTTTCTTTAGGAGTGATCCTCTAGAATAGGAAAGCAGCGGGACGCATGTCAAAATGGTCAATAAAACTTGGGGAGTTCGACCTCCATTTCGTGTCCCGAACGGCCATTAAATCCCAGATCTTGGCAGGCTTTGTTGCCGAATGGACAAATCCTAAACCTGTTCAAGATCCCCAGTACGATACCCACGACCAGTGGTCGATGTACTTTGATGGGTCACTTATTTTAAGTGGCTTAGGGGCTGGGGTGGTCATCAAATCTCTTAACGGAGAGATCTTAAAGTATGCCATACAATTAAACTTTTAGACCACTAACAACGTGGCAGAGTATGAAGGTTTATTAGCTGGCATACGAGCTACAAAAGCGCTCGCGATTCGACGACTACTTATGAGAGCAGACTCTCAACTAGTCGTGAATCAAGTTGGAAAAGAGTACCAGTGCTCTAATCCGACTATGTCTCGGTACTTATCGGATGTTCGAAAGCTTGAAAAGTATTTTTTCGGTTTTGAGGTACAATTCATCCCTCGGAAGGATAATTTTCTCGTAGACCAGCTTGCTCGAATGGCTTCTTCCCGATCACAAATACCAAAAGGAGTTTTCCTGGAACAACTTGTGAGGACTCTCTCGAGAAATACTAGGAAAGGTCTTCCAAGACCTCTTAGGGAGGTCCGGCAGGACCGCCCAGAGGTCTGGGAGGTCCTCCAAGTATGTCCTGAGAGGAGGTCCACTAGGACCTCCCAAAGGATCTCAAAGGCCTCCTGGAGGTCTGGCCTTTGTGCACTGAGCTAGTCCTAGGAACAAAAGCTAGCTCGCACAGAACTCCTAAGGTGTAATCACAACCACACGGTACAGGACAAAAGATGAAGCAAACAAATTAACATATATTAAATAAAGACCTTATTGTCAAGGTTGCTTACAAAGGATTGCCAACTAGGGCTTACAAAAATCGACAAAAGGAAACCTTTACAGCAGAAACACATCACGCAAGGAGCCATCCGACAAGCCCACAGGTTGTCAAGTGGAGGACATCCTAGCACACTGGGTCATCAAAGAACTCCTCCTCGAAGAGGTCGGTGCTTCCCTGGAATTGATCATCTTCAGCCACTACTCAAACAGAGGGCTTAAAGCCATGAGTACGTTTGAATGTACTCGAGAACTCATGAGGAACAATTATGCACATAATATTCATGCAATGGCTTGGCCAAGGAGAGCTGTAAGGTTAGTTTGCAGAAAGCAAGATTTAATAGTAAATAGCATAAGTAGATTGAAAAGCTCAAGTTAAAAGCATAATACATAGATACATTTGTTTGAAAAACAAAGAGTGAGCACCAACTCACCCCCAAGACCACTTGTGGGAGGTCTGGTTGTACCCACGGCCAAGACCTCTCCCATGTCCACTCTGGAGCACCAACTCCTAAGCTCCCAAACACCTCCCTAGGGCTCCAAGACCTCATCTGAGCACCCACTCAGGAGCATCTTAGACCACCCTAGGGTTCAAAAAACCACCACGACCAACCATGGACACCACGAGCATTCGGAGCTACCCAGAACATTCGCAGATATCCACGGCCAACCGTGGACCACAAATTTTACAAAAGTCTACCCCTTGCGCAATTTCACCAAGCAATGTCCATGACCAAGGACTTGGCTATTCGAATAGATTTTTCACTCTACAGAGGTGTACAACTTTACCCACAATCCACGACCTCTCTAGCGGGTTGGGTTCCCGTCGAAAACCTTACTCACTTCCAAAGGTGAGCAGTCTAGAGAGCATGACAAGGCCTTTACAAAGCTTTGAACTGGCTCGGAGTTTCCTGCTAAGGTTTCGCAGATCCCCCCTGCCGAGTTAATGGGTGCCCCCTCTTGCGCCAAGTGTGAATCAGCACACACTTCCACCACAACAGAACCAAGCCAGCTCATTGCTAATTATTTGGCCCAGACCACCCCCATAAAATGGTCTTGTGGTTGCACGGTAATACCCGGATCAACAGAATACAAAGTTAAGTCCTTAATTACTACTCAAGCAATACTTCCACATCCCAGTGTGCACATAGCACCCCCTTTACTGCACGATCAATTGCCCGAGCAAGAAAACATTTTGGGTTTTACCCCGGCCAAAAGACCACCCTGGTCTTGGCACACAAATTTTAACAAGAGCGACATCGCACCACGATCAATACAGCTGCGGCATCAGCACCACAGCTACTCAATAGTGGCACCAACCACAGTTCCATAGTTAAATTAGTCAGGATTATTAATGATGAAGCATGATTCTCAAGACCCATGGTTCTAAAGCAAAGCTAAGCACAAACATACGGTCCCATGTTGGCAATATCAAGTAATACCAAGTAAAATTATCCATTCTAAGTTGTCTAAGGGGATCATGTCAACCTGATGAGTACAAATATCCAAAGAGGCACAATTGTCAAGTGGGATATAGCTACTGCCCAAAACATTTCTTATAAAAGTAGCCATGCATGATAATGTAAAACAACAAATTTTTGAAATGCTAGGTTCAACATGATCAAAGGTCTGCAACTTGCCTTCGTTGAGCAGGGGCGAGCCTTCAGTAGAGACTGCTAGGTCCAAGTACTCCTCCTCGAACGCGAGATCTACATGTACGCAAAGAACCAAATAAACAAGACAACTCTCGACAAAAGAACTTAAAAGACTAAAAGAACTCAAGCAAAACTTAACCAAAAACTAGAAAAGTAAGAGGTCTCAGCGAGAGGGGAGGTCCAACCCGAAAGAGGGTAGTCTTTGCAAAAAGAGCAGCGAGGACCACCAAGGTGGTCTTTGCAAAAGAGCCGACAAAGACCATGAAGGTGGTCTTTGCCAAAGGAGATCCTGAGGGGATCCCGAGGGGGAGGTCCTGAGGAAAGACATGACTATTCCACGTGGTCGTAAAAAGAACGCGACCATGTAACGTAGTCGTGAGAAGAATATGATCACACAAAGTGGTCGTATGAACAAGAAAAGAATAGGCACAAGGAAACTCACCAAAACTAAGAAAGAGACGGAAAAAGGAGGAGATCAGAGGGACAACTGTGGTGGATGAGGATGGCACGGGCACTCTGGTGAACTCCTAGGGCAGCAGAACGGTGGCGCCAGCTCCAATGATCTTCTTGGTGATGAAGAGGTGGTGGCGCAGCTTCCTCGGGCACTTCTTGGAGAAGCTTCAAGCACAAGCTCGGAGAAAACTAGGCAAGAACAGGGAAGTTAGGAAATGAGGAAAAAGGTGATGAAGGGAGGCATACATGGGCTATATATATAGCTAGACAAGGAGGAGAAAAAGAGAGAGCCACAGGAAAGCTTAGAGACACATTGGTGACAATGTATGCCATCAAAAGGATAAACGTAGTACCTCAGAAGTGACTGCATTTAATGTGATGCAACAAGCATTAAATGCGCTCAAGACATTAGAGGCGGAGGAATTGAGAAAGTGAGCTGGACTGACAAATGGGGCCAGTCAAACTTGGGTGGACAGATCAGTCAAAGAGGTGGTCTCAGCCGCAAGGGTGGTCATCTGCAAAAAGACCAGAGGTCTTGACCTCAAAGGGGGAGGGGAGGTCTTAACCCGCAAGGGAGGTCATCACAGAAGACCATAGGGAGGTCCCGACCAAGGGGTGGTCACGGCAAAACAACAAAAGGAGGAGGTCGCGACTCCAAGGGGAGGTCACGGCTAAACGACAAAAGAGGGGAGGTCGTAGCTAAACGATAAAAGAGGGGAGGTCGCGGCCTCAAGGGGAGGTCGTGGCTAAACGACAAAAGAGGGGAGGTCGCGGCCTCAAGGGGAGGTCGCGGCTAAACGACAAAAGAGGGGAGGTCGCAGCCTCAAGGGGACGTCGTCTTTGCAAAAAGACCAAAAGAGTGAGGTGGTCCCACCGTGGGGAGGTCTAGACCCTTAGATCCAAACGAGGGGAGGTCTGGACGGTCAGGATAAACCCGAAGGTGATCCTGACGGCCAAGATGCATCAAAGGGAGGTCTTTGATGGCTAGGATGAACCTGAAGGTGATCCTGACAGCCAAGATGCAATGATGCATCAAAGGGAGGTCTTTGACGGCCAAGATGAACCTGAGGGTGATCCTAACGACCAAGATGCATCAAAGGGAGGTCTTTGACGGCCAGGATGAACCCGAAGGTGATCCTGACAGCCAAGATGCATCAAAGGGGGGTCTTTGATGGCCAGGATGAACCCGAAGGTGATCCTAACGGCCAAGATGCATCAAAGGGAGGACTTTGACGGCCAGGATGAACCCGAAGGTGATCCTAATGGCCAAGATGGAGCCAAAGGAGATATGGTCAAGACCAACACAGGAAAGGTCTCAATGGTCAAGATGGAGTCAAAGGAGATCTCGACAGTCAAGACCAACACAAGAGAGGTCTCAATGGTCAGGATGGAGCCAAAGGAGATCTCGACGGTCAAGACCAACACAGGGGAGGTCTCAACGGTCAAGATGGAGCCAAAGGAGATCTCGATGGTCAAGACCAACACAGGGGAGGCCTCAACGGTCAAGATGGAGCCAAAGGAGATCTCGACGGTCAAGACTAACACAGGGGAGGTCTCAACGGTCACAAAGAGATTCAAAGAGGTTTGAAACACAAACCCGAGCTGGTCTAAACCCAAAAGATGAGGTCTTAGACCTACAAAGGGGTCTGGTCAAGGGGAGGTCCAACACAAGGGAGGTCTAGACCGAGAGAGGGAGGTCCAGACACAGAAGAGGTCTTGGAAAAGAGAAGCTAAGCATAAAGGCACACAAAGGAAACAAAGAAAGGAAAACAAAAGCCAAGGAACACCAAAGAACTTCAACCAACAGAGAGCAACAACCAACTGGACTTAGTTGAAGTTTGGTTAAGTCAAGTTAAACCTCCAATATTTCCAAAGTTTCCAAGTTAAGCTTGAGCAAGCAAATAAACCGAATGGTTCCTTTTTAGTTTTGAAATCTGGCAAAAACTCTAGGACAAACGGGACGTTACACAACTCCAGAAGCCGTCTCTAGTGGAGACACGAGAGATAACTCCTATTGAGATAGGCTCTCTAAAATACGAGAATACCTGGATGAATCCCATCTATGCGTATCTTCAGGCGGGTACCATACCCGACGATGATCTCGAAGCAGATCGCTTATCCCGCAAGGCCAAAATGTATACTTTGGTCGAAGGAGTCCTCTATAAAAGAGGCACTCAAGGGGTACTCATGCGATGCATATCGCAGAGAGGAGGAGTAAAACTCAATCACGACATACACGGGGGCATCTGTGGAACTCATGCTTCCTACAGAACGTTGGTCGGAAAGGCCTTTCGACAAGGTTTCTACTGGCCAATAATCCTCTATGATGCTAAAGAGCTGGTTAAGAAGTGTATACAATACCAGATTCATAGCAGACAAATACATCAACCGGCTCAGGCATTGCAGACAATTCCTCTATCTTGGCCTTTTGCGACCTGGGGTCTCAATATCCTAGGACCATTCCCAAAAGCTCCAAGTGGCTTCAAGTTCCTCTTGTGGCTATTGATATGTTCACAAAATGGATCGAAACTGAACCTGTGACTGTGATAACAACGAAAGCAGCAAAATAGTTCATGATAAGAAGCATGAATACTTGTTTTGGGGTCCCAAGTTGAATAATCACAGATAATGGTAAGCAATTTTCGAGCGCAAAATTCCAATAATTTTGCAACGAGTTGGGTACCAAATTATGCTACACCTCGGTTGCCCATCCCCAAAGCAATGGGGCAGTCGAAAGAGCGAATGGCCAAATAATGTAGGGAATCAAGACCCGAGTCTTCGACCAGCTTATCAAGCGCTTGGGGGCTTGGGTATAAGAATTACCCTCAGTATTATGGGCAGTTCGTACGACTGCTAGTCGGGCCACAAGCGAAACACCCTTTTTCCTAGTTTTCGATGCCGAAGCTATGCTTCCACCAGAACTAAAGATCAGGTCTACAAGGGTCAAGAGTATCAACGACTCAGTCCAAGAACAACTTCGAGCGGATGACATCAACCTGCTCGAAGAGAAGAGAAATCAAGCCTTAATCCGTTCGTAGGTCTACCAAAGAAGTCTCGCAAATACTACGATCGTAAGGTCCAACCTCGCAGCCTTGCTGTAGGTGACTTAGTATTGAGGAAAATTCAATCCCAGTCTAATTGGAACAAGCTTTCCTCCCAAGTGGGAAGGTCCTTACATAGTGGTCGAAGTTATGCGACCAGGTTCGGTATGACTGGCAATGGAAGATGGCCAAATTCTCTCTAATTCTTGGAACATCGACCAGTTACGCAAATTCTACGTGTAATTGACCAACCCTACAAAAAAGCATTAGGTTCTTTATATCTTTATTGTCATACTTTGAGTAGCGCTTTGACAATTTTTCAACCATACCCTGGTCGTAGGTCCATCTACGACCAGTTCCTAGTTGTAAGTTTTTCCACGACAATACACTGGTCGTTAGACATTCTACAACCAGTACCCAGTTTATCTTTACACTGGTCGAAAGGATGCTAACATCACCTAGTTGAAGCCTTTCCTCTCTGCACGCGGTCCCGCCCACTAGAAGGAACTTCCTAGTGTCGACTCGTTCATCCCTTTTTGCTGCCAACACAAAGAGCTTGGGTTTAAAATATGGTCGAAATAATGTCAAGCCGACTCTTAGTACCTTAGTTTATTTCATCATTCATTTTTGAAAAATAAATTAAGTCGAGTACACTTTCCAAATTTGCTCAACTACTTTTGGTAAACCCGTTTCGTTTTAACTGGTTGGAGGAAGTTGCAACACCTAGTCGAAGACTTTCCTCTCTGCACGTGGTCCTACCGACTAGAAGGAACTTCCTAGCGTCATCCTGTTTCTAACTCTTGCTACCAGAGCAAACATACCGAGTGCACTAAAACATGTCGAATGAATATTTAAGGTACTCCAGGCGTTTGTCTAACTCAAGTTGACCGTTCTTGATTTGATTAATCTGGTCGGAGATGGTAACATCACCTAGTCGAAGCCTTTCCTCTCTACACGTGGTCCTGCCCACTAGAAGGAACTTCCTAGTGTCGACTCGTTCCTAATCTTTCGACCAGTGCATGATAATCGTGATCGAAAAACTACAAGTTAGATAAACCTCTCTCTTTTTAAGAAAACTCATTTCACACTATTTACTTAGTTTATCTAAATAAACTAAGCAAATAGTCGGAGGCTAGGATAAAGTTATTAACTTGACTTCAATTTTTAGTCTTATTCTCTTTTTCCATTCGTTATCTTATGAGTTACTAACTACTTGACAAGATGATTTTCAGAAAGAAGGAAGGATTATATTTATCACCAACAAAAAGCTTGTCTCTATAGGACTCAAGTACAAACTACTCTAATGAAGGAGATCCTATTTGCATCTCCTCCGTGACTTCCTCGCTAATCGACTGCATCTCCTTCATCAACCGCTCTACTTCTGCTTCAGAGCAGTCGAAGTCGGCCTTGATGGGTTGCAGATTAAGACTAGGGTCGTGAGCTTTAAGTTTTGCCAAAACAAAACTTATTCCCTCTTTGACCGCCACTTTTATCTACTCGGCTTGGTTCGTCTTCAGAGTGGTCACTAACTCTTGCAAAGTTCTGACTTGATCTGCAATGGTACTCGAGTGGGCAATCATCGTGTCTTCATGAGGAGTGATCCTCTCAGCATGAAGCCCACCGAGTACATTGTTCAGAAGATAAATGTTGTCTTGAAAGTTGATCTCCAAAAGCTTCATCTCCTCCTGAATACGAGTCGAAGCCTCACGGAGTTGCTTTATTTCGACTGCTTGCTCTGAAAGGAATAAGACCAGTCAGATAAAATGACCTCGAAAGGAAAACAAAACCGATCACAGGTAAAGATTTGCTTACCAACTAGTCAAGAATCCAACTTCTTGACTTCATCATGGTGAGAGGCAGTGCTCTTTATATAGCGCTCCTCCCACGATTGGATCTCCTGATCTTTTTCTTTGGCGATGCGGGTAATCTCGTGAAGAACCAAGATCTTTTCTTGGATCTCGATTGCGAGCTTCCCCACTTTGACCTCTTTTTCTGAAAAAGGAATAAGAGTTAGAAAAAGAAAAGAAGGTCGTAAGCGGTCCTAAGTTCAGCACTTACTGTTTATTAGTCCCTGTAATTTTTGAATTGTAGAGTTTTCCTCCTGAACCTTGTCTAGGAGGTCTTTATTCTCCTCTCTTAGCTTCTTCGTCTCGGCTTTCTCAAAGTCGAGCGAATCAGCTAAGGTCTTTTTGTCGCTCGAGAACCTACGGAGGAAAAGAGTAGACATCAGCATAAAACAAGCGGTCGTAAGCTCTTCTACGACCGGAACCTAGTCGTAAGTTTTTCTACGACAATAACCTGGTCATAAGTCCTCCTAAGACCAGTACCTAGTTGTAAGTTTTTCTGCTACAATACCCTGGTCGTAAGTCTTCCTACGACTAGTATCTAGTTGTAAGATCTTCTACGACAATCCTCATAAGTACTGTGTAAGTGGTCGAAACATAAAACAACTACGTATAGTAGTTACTTACCACCTCTCTACCTGCTCACAGAGTATAGCTTTCTCCTATCGTAGCTGGGAAAGTTGCCTATTGAATTCAACAATAGTGACAATTTGCTCCAACCCTTTCTGCATAAAGATAGACAGTAAGAAGCGAGAAAAGACATGTATGTGAATACCAAATGATCGGTACTTACATTCATAGCTGTTCGAGCAAACGAAGATACTACCCTCGTGGGGTTCTTCAGTTCATCAATCTCTCGTACTCGGTCCCACCATACCTTTTCAAGACACATGTCGTCAAAAACATCCCCTCCATCAGGAATATCCTTTGGGGTGAGGAATGCGAGCATGAGATCCGAAGGCAAAAGATCCCACAATGGGAGACGGGCCGAAAAACTCAGAGGAGAAGTTGGCATATTCTTCATCTTCTGACTCGGTAACACCAGCTCCTCCTTGAGGACCAGGAGGAACATCTACGACTTCCTTCCTAGCGCAATGGCCTGACAATCCATCACCTTGGCCTGATGCCTCTGCAGTATCATACGCCGTCTTCGCCTCCACCTCTATGACCACTCTAGTGGTCGCAGTTGCTTCGGCACCAACAACACTTTCCACCACTCGGACGGTGGAAGACCCTTCGACTACCGCCACTGTCATTTCTCCGGCTGCTGGAGAAACAGCAGTGGGTTCCTTAACAAGAACATCCTTGATGGCTAAAGGAGTCGGGCTAAGATCATAAAAAGGGAAAACACGTCAGGTGGTAAAGAAGCAAAAGGTAAATGTTGTTCTTACACTTTTGTCTTTCTACATACCTTCGCGTGCCAAACTTGATCTTGAATTTGGAAGAGACCTTCCCTAAGGAAGATTTCTTCGACTTCTTCTCAACCACGTCTGGTCGAGACTCGAGTTAAGGAACAGCCACGACCACGTCTAGTCGTGGGTCTTAAGCGAGCACCACTGCTCCTTAAGCCTCTTGGCTCTCCGGATGGTCGAAACCTGTCTCGACCACCTCGAGGGCAGCACTGCTCTTGACCACAGGCACTGCTGGTGCAGCGGTTTCCTTCAAAAAAGACATGAAACTCTTCCTGTTCTCCTTTTCTAGTTGCTTGATAAAGGCACAGGAGGCAGAAACTGCGAAAGTTTTGTTGTCGTAGTAGAAGGGTACCTTGGTCTTGGGGGCTTTATGCTTGAGAGGTACAATCGCTTTGGCCGCAATCTCTGCTGCAGCAGCCAGATCCACAGCAAATTTTACGAAAGGCCTAGTCGGGTCAAAAGAACTCGAGCTTGAGCCTCCCTTATCGGCGACTTGCACGACCCGACACTTTTTGGCCGTGGGAGAATCAAACTGCTCTACCGTCACACCAACAACCATCAGTACGACTTCTTCGTCGTCCCGACAGTTTTCCATGCCTACTTTCTGCAGAAACCAGAAACAGAGACATTACAAAGTGGTCATAAGTTTTTCTATGACTATCACCTTGTCGTAAGCTTTTCTACGACAACCCCCTGGTCGTAAGCTTCTCTACGACCAGTACCTGGTCGTAAGCTTTTCTACAACCAGTACCTAGTCATAAGTCTTTCTACGACCACAAAAGTCCTAAAGATGAAATCAATTCTTGGTTACCTTTAGGCGCTCCGTCTTGTCCTCTACGGACAGGTCAGCCAGGATTGGAGGCGCCACCACATTGGATGGCAGTTTCTCACAGATGAGCTTGACCCGAGCGTCAATCTCCTCTTGTGAGAGGTCTGCAGGAATAAGATAACTTTCAATAAGCCAAGTTCGAAATCAACATAAAGAAGGCTAAAATTGGAAGTTTACTTACCCTCCTCGTAATCTCTGGTTGGGTCTTGCGACCCCAAGTACATCCACATCGGATGAGCCCTCTTCTTCAGAGGGCTAATGCGGCGCGTGATGAAATCTTTCACCACGTGCCATCCGGTAAGACCCTCTTCATTCAAGTCTTTGATAGCTTGAATGAAGGGGGTGATCCGACCGAGATCCTTGGAAGTCGAATCCTAAGAAGAGATCTTCTCGGTCGGCTTCCCAGCGAAGGAGAGGTTGTCCTCACTGGTTATCTCTCAGTAGAACCACCTCTTCTTCTATCCCGACCACGACGACCGGGTGAACATCTGAATGTACTCCTTCGACATCCCGTCATGGAGCTTGAGACTGCAGCTACCAGCGACTTCACCTAGCCTGGTCATTCCGTAGAAGTACTGGAACAACTCCAAGTCAGCCGGAATTCCCAGGTAGGCCTCGCACAAGTAGACGAACACGCCCAATATCATGATGGAATTGGGAACAAGGTTCACCAACTCCACACCGAAGTGTTCGAGTACAAGAGTAAGGAAAGGGTGAGCAGGCAATCGAAGGCCACACTCACAGAACGCCTGGAAGACAGGGATTTGCCCAATCTCACCCGACGGCCAATGCTGCGCCGTAGCCTCAATCCACTTCACAAACTTCCTCTTGGGGATCTTCTTGGCGGCGACCAAAGCTTTGATCTTGGTCACGTCCATCTCCGATTATGCCCATTGGGAAGCGGCTCTGGCCATCTCTCTCAAGGGTCAGGGATTTGAATTTGGGAAGATTTCAGGAGAATGCTCGATTTGGTCGGCGGCGGAGAGCGCAAGAACTCGAACAGTGGGAGCGATTTGGGGGAAGGTAAAAAACCTAAGTCTAACCCACGGTAAATATTTATAACCACACGCCTGAGTTAAAGATGTAGCAACCCAACGGTTGCCATCACTTCGAGAACCACTCCAACAGACAGGTCTGTGAGAGTCGATTAAGATTCTTAAATTTGTCTGCTCGAGAAAATCAGGTTAGTCTTCACACCTCAAGCGAAATTACCTTCTTGACCAAGTCTTTTTCTAATCAAATGCAACAATGATTGGAAAGGTTTTGCTTCCGACCACAGTACTGCGACCACTCGGTGATCGTAAGATATCGTACGGCCACCTTACAAGTCGTAAGATTTTCCACAACCTTCTTAACCAAGTTAATTTCTGGTCAAATGAAACACCAGTCGAAGAGTTTTTCCTTCGACCACCATTCTACGACCACCTACTGGTCATAAGATCATCTACAGCTCCTTTCCCAAGTAAGTTATTTTCACTTGAAGCTGGGGGGCTAGATGACGAGGATATAACAATCCTCATTTAATTATTTATCTGTAATTAATATTATGGATAATAATGACGTCATATGGTTCTTGAGTATACCCCTTATTCATAAGGGAGAAGCTGGGGGTCGTAAGTTCTTCTACGACCACCCCATGGTCGTAAGTCCTTCTACGACCACCCCACACTCGTAAGTCTTGCTACGAGTAAGCTCATGGTCGTAAGTTATTCTACGACTAGCCCCTGATCGTAAGCCCTTCTATGATCAGCAAGTGGTCGTAAGCTCTACTACGACTGCCACCTGGTCGTAATTTCTTCTACGACCAGTCCCTGGTCGATAGGGCTCGCAAACAAGTGGGTCTAGTCGATCAGGGAATCTTCTGTACCATATTTAAGAATATGAGCCATCAATTACGTTGTTATTCTCTAGAATAATAGCACGAATTAACTCCCTGTCATGGTGATAATTGCCTAGCGACGTGGGAACGTTACTACTCCCACAATAACCTCCAGTAACGGCTCTATAATCTGAAGAATTAAGGTGACCTTTAGATTGGAGATACAGCAAAACACTCTGAGTATTGTATAAAAGGCAGGATCATTAGGGTAATAGGGGAGGGCAATTAGAAACACAATCAGGAGCACAAGACGCAATACTCGAGTCTTTAGCCTGATCTTGTAATCCAGTATACTCAATACATATACACAGGAGTAGGGTTGTTATTCTCTCCGGAGAAGGCCCGAACCTGTATAAAAATCCCCGTGTCTCCCTCTCTGCGTGATTTGAGCCTAGGGGAACCCCTGAATCAAACAATCTTTACGTAAGTTCGGTTCTAAAACGCCGACAACATTCAATATGCAAAGATAACTAAGAAATATGCAATTAACAATAATTATCAAAATAGGTTGTACAACTTTACCCACAAAGACATGATCATCTCATATTGCCACGCAATAAACACACTTCCTTTGGTGTGCGCCAAAGAGATCTTGACAAAGCCTTTCCGAAACTTTATCTCAACAATTAACCCTCCCGGTGAGCATAAAGCTATTAACCAAACATCACTAAGCTCGTTGGCTCAGAGCGTAGCATTGGACCTGGACATGTCGAACTACCCATATATGTGACCCATCACACAGAAGTCCGCACCTCCACCCTATCACAAAGCCTAACCTACCTCCTGAGGTAGCCAATGTTGAGACTCCATAACTTACTAAGCTAGGTCCGTCCCATACGAGACATGTGGTGGTACGATATGGCTTAGTTCAATGGTGCACAAAGTTAAGTTCTTAACTGACCAGGGCGAGACTATCAAATTACTACACTAATTCACAAAGATTCATAGAGTGCCCTCACACAGTCCACCAATTCACACAACTTCTGACTCACCCGAGTTTAAATCTTTTTCTACCCTGTTGATTAAGTGCAACATATGCCATCAACAGGTGACAACATACAACACACAACTTTTCACAAAGATATTTTTTCACAAAGACATTTCATAATCACTTAGTCAAGTATGAGTTTACCATTTCATAATGATATCAATAACCCGTTGCAAGGCTAAGCATACTAATCATGTCTAACCAACCCATGTTGGTGCTATGATAATTATCAACTAGTAGTTAACCAGACTGGGGTGATAAATGTTCATGGCAATACAATTCACAAGGTAGACATAATCAAATAGGTTGCATAGCTAATACCAAAATAGTAAAACTATTCATAATTGAATTAGCTTGCAATAATTAGAATCAAAGTAATTTTTGTCAAACTAGGTGCAATATGATCAAAGCACAACTTTCCTTGCTACAAACAATGTTGTTGTTCTTTTATCTTCAGTCTTCGACGTCCTTGGCCTTTAGCTCCTTTGGACAATTATGGAACATCAACATCTAATGGGAGAGAAAGTGCAAATACAAATAAAATTAAAAATATAAATAAAACAATCTCAAAATTGAAATTAAAAATGTTGGAAGGTAGGGCTTGATTTTAGATGAATTTACAAACTTGAATGGGTTTAATCGGAGTTCGTGTGAGGAAGAACATGCTCTCGGAAGTTTGATTAGGAAAGAAAATCAAGAAATTAACAGAGGAGAGATAGTGTGAGTCACTGATAGGAGGGGCCAAAGGAATATGCTTAGAATCTTTATTATCTAGAATTTTGGAAAATGCCGAGAGGATGACATGTGGGACCAACTAGATAAAAAGGATTTTTGGGAATTAAAATAATTCCAGAAAAGAATGAGGGACTGACATGTTGGTCACTGGTCTATGGACTAGGTCCACGATCTAGGGATGTGGTTCACGGTGAATCGGGTCTACGACATAGTGCACTGTCAGGTGGGATCCACATGTAAGTGGCTTGTTCACGGTGGACTAGGTCCACAGAGGTTTGGATCTAGGGTTTGGGTTAGGTGTGCCACGCGGGTGATGGCGAGGTGGACAAGTCATGTAGTGGAGGTGAGGTGGTTGCAACGTGGCAGCGATGTGGCAGCAATATGCCATCGGCGGCTGCCGCGGTGCTCGGGGCCCAACGATCATCGACGGTAGCGACCACGAGGGAGGCGACAGAGGGGTGCAACGCGGAGATGGTGATCTTGATGATGCGCGTGCGAGGTCCGAAGGTTGTCGGAGTTGGGCGACAGTGAGCACAAGGCGGCAGCTCGTGCTCGGCTACAGCGGCGATGGTGCTACGGTCATGGACTGGTGATAATGACACACACACGAGGTAGAATGTGGTGTGAGGAAGGTTATGGCGGTGAAGATGGACGGCGAAGTCATCGGCGCAGCGAAAGTTGGCGGCCAGAGATGGAGGAGAGGGACTCGATCTCTGCGCACAGTGGACAAAACTTGAAATCAAGAATTGGGGATTGTAGATCGAGAGGTGGAAGGCAGGATGACGTGAATGGATTCGAAGGGAATCACCAAATCAAAGGGGAACACGACGAGAATGTTTTGGCTATCGCGGAGCGTGGTTGAACTTGAAGAAGAAGAAGATGGCGTCAGCGATTCAATGCTCGGGAGCTCCAACCGGTAGATAGAATCGGCGGAGGGCGTCGAGGCGATGCCAATGGCTGAAGGACTCAGCCCGAGGAGTTGCAACGATGGAGATCGGGCGCGGCACGGGACGGCACCGGACTTGAAGAGGATGAATGGGGCGGCGGCTAGGGCAATGGAGGCGGCGGGTCACAAGGCACACGAAACGAGGATCCCCAGGGCTTTAAATAGCCTCGGGAGGCATGGATAGCATGAAAGCCGAGGGCGGCAACGACAGAGTGTGCAACACGCCGATGCGATGGGTCGCCAAAGGGCTGTGCCAAGGTGGCGATGGTGTGGGCCGTCTAGGGTTTGGTTGTGTTGGGCCGGCCTGGTAAGGGAGGTTGGCTAGGTGAGATAGCGGGGAGATGGAGTGGGTGGCGGGCTGTGGAGCGGGGACGGGCTGAGGGTGAAACGGGGATGGCGACCCAAGAGAGAGAAAAGAGAAATGGGCCGAGCCAATTCGGCTCGCGAAGAAAAAGGAATTAGATATTGATTTTCGAATTTAAGAAAAGGTTGGAAATTCAAATGAGCTAAAATAAATACCAAAATGAGCCAAAACAAATACCACACAAACTCACAAAATTCCAAGAAAATACCTTGGCACATAAGGAACACAAATAAAACTTTTTTGGATTTAATTGAAGTTTGAATTATTCATATTAAATTGTTTTAGTTTCAAAAATTCCTAATTAAACTTTATTAACTCAAGGAACATTTTCGGGACCTAACTTACACAAAAAGATTTTTGAAAGCTCAAAAATTAGGATGTTAAATGGTATCCCTAGGTCTTGCATATCTAAACCTAATCATCCTAAATCTTCCAATAATCGATATACTAATGGAGGCATCCTAACATTTTTATGCTATAATAAATACATAAATATCCTACATTGTAACACTATACATGACATTAACCCTAATCTAACATTGTCGATCTACAACTACAAACCCTAGTGCTACCACTAAGCTATGTGTATTGTTGCTAACCAAAAATGTTTTTTTTACCGAAGTGAACAACAAATTACATGAGTAGGACGAACTCACCTAAAAAAGATCAGTACACAGAGACACGCCGAGCCGAGGGCAGGGTCTCCTCCCCTCCCCTCTCCTCTCTTCTTGTCTGCCACTGGTGCTCTCCTTCCCTCTCTTCTTCTCCCGCCATCGCTTCTTCTCCTTCCTTCGATCTTTCTGTCGCACAAGTTGGAAGCTATATTGGCCCTTAGTGGCGACAGCGTGCCGTGACTGATGTCACGCGTCTACTAGTCATATGAAAGAAGAGCGACTAGGTGTCAGCCGCCTGCTAATCGCGCTTCCCTTGCACGACTGAATGATGTGGCTCAATGTTGTCCGCTCGTCGCGTGACTGAGTGTCAACAGACCTCAAATCATTGGCCTACTGCGCGACTCGGCCATGTTGCTGGATGGGCTGGCGACTAAGGGTTATTTTTGTAAAAAAATAAATCATGGGTTATTTTTGTAAAACGATTAAAAAATGATTTATTTAGAAAAAAATTCCTTTGTATGCTGTCAGTGCCAGACCTGGCCAAATGGGCGGTCTAGCTTGGCCCAGCACGGGCACGACCGAGCACGGCCTATCTAGGCACGACCCGTCTATTAGATGGGTCGTGTCGTGCCGGCCCATGTGCCGAGGAGGCGGCCCAAGCACGACCCATTGGAGTTTCATGCCGTGCCGGGCTGGGACGAGCCCGTTTGGCCCATCGGGCCAAGTCTGGCCCGTTTAGCCCATTTGGCCCGACAGAACAGAAAAATCCAAACAAATAGAAAAATGTGTAGAATTCAGAAGTAGACATCAAAATTGAAAAAAATGAGACAATCATATTGAAAATATAATAAATAGCTTTATTAATGTCCAACTGACTGCCTCGTTAAAACATTTGCCAAGTAAAAACTCAAAATGAGAAAACTTTGGCAAAGGAAAAAGAATATAGCCTATAGCTCTACAATTCTACATACATAATACATCCTTATTCTATGTGTCGGTGTCATTATCTAAGTATAGATTTTCGAACACCCCCGATAACTCTGGATTTTCCACAGAGTGTTGTGTTCGTGAATCAGCTTGTTCCTAGTCCTTCACAGATAGAAGTATCTACACCATCCCACTTGTGAGACTCTTCTTATCTCCTCCAATATTCTTCCAGAGAGACTGAAAGCAGACTTAGAGGAAACCGTCGAGATAGGAACAGTTAACACATCACGTGCAAGTAGGAGAGCACGGGATATGTTAACTTATGTGCTTGCCACCATTGTAAGATTTCGAAGCCTTCTTAGTTGAAATCCACCATATCGCTGTTCAGATAGGTGGATAGTTCCCTACTCCTTGTGGGTCTTGGTCGAAAGGTGTGCAAGCGAGAAGAAGAAGACCTCGACCTGGAGGAAGAGGCACCGAAGATCTTACCTCACATATTTGTCTTGCTACTTGAGACGGGGGCTACTGGAGGTCGTTGCGAGCGGACTCCCCGAAACTTATTTTCATACATTTGGTAAACCTCGTATAATCGAGAACGAACTTCTGCAAAATAGTCAGTATAGTATAGCCTTGTAGCATATCACTAAGAAGTTTAAGTACACTTCCAAATGCATCGAGTTTACCCCTAGGATCTAAAAGAAATGCAAATGCATATAAGTAAGGGATTTCTCTCCAATATTTAAGGTATTTAGATTTCATGGAAACAATAGCATCGCATAAAACTATGTCATTTTCATACATTTTCAATTGAGTAGCAATCTGTAAAATAGTATGCATGATTATAGGAGATGTTGGATAGTACACAGCGGACAAAGCAACAGTGGCCTCGTAAAAAATTTCTAAAAACCCTAGTATCTTTTCAGCAACGAATCAATGTTGCTCAGTCAATAGTATACTACCGTCAGCGCTCTAATAGTGTGTTTGAATAAAAACATAAAAAGTGCTCTTGTATGGTAAAAGACTCTTAAGCATGAGGTAAGTAGAGTTCCACCTTACCTCCATGTCTAAACTAAACTTTCTTGGACGTACACCCATCGCCCTACAGAAGTTCTTATATTGTGTTATTCTTATGTTAGAATTATTCAAGAAAGAAATCGCATCACGAAAAGCTTTAATATACAGACTCAACCTCTTCAAACCACATTTGACTATAAGGTTGATAATATGACAAACGCATCATTGATGTAGCAAGAAGGAATTGGCGTATGTACTCAACACTGGAGTAAGAATATCCATGGCCCTAGAGTTTGAAGCAGCGTTGTCTAAAGTAATTGATAATATTTTGTCTGTAAGACCAAAGTCTTCCAATATTCTCACCTGTATATGCTACATCAATTAATTTCAAACATATAATCATTTTCTCCATTACCTAGTCGTCATTAACATAATGTGCAACCACACTAAGGTAATCCTCCCTAGCCCGACCACTCCATATGTCCGAGGTCAGGGCCATCGAAAATGTGCATGTAGTAAATAGTTCCTTTATTTTATTACGTCATTTATTATAGTATTTTATTAGATCCCTAGTTGTTGTCTGTATAGAAACAGAAGAAAATCTAGGATTATGCGCAGTCCTAATATAATTTTGGAAAGAAGCAGACTCGCTAAAGCCTAGCAGTAAATCCTTAAAAGCAATTAAACGACAGAAAGATTGGCGGGCTACCTGAGGATCGTAGCCCCATCTACATACCATACCGTCGGGGTTGTATTGTAGCTGCGTCTGCCTCATCATGAATCCTTGCTTGGCTTGACATCTTGTAGCATGTCTAAGCAAGTACCCCGTTCCACCTGTAGACTTTGCAGATAATTCATGGTGACAAATTTTACAAATAGCATATGGTACCTCATTTCCCACTGCGTCTTGCTCGGTTGTCCTCTCGAAATTCTCCCACACTCCCGGTGTAGACAGTCTCAACCTCTTTGCTCCGGTTGCCGTGGAGCCTGATACTGCTATGGAGCCTGATGACGGAACTCCGTCTTGCTCTTCCAGTGAAACCTCCGGTTGGTTTGAGACAGCCGCAACTGCCTCCATGGATGCAATTTCCTCCGGTGAAAATCCGTAATCATCAAGAGCAAAGGTGTCATAAGGACTGTCCATAACGAAAACTGCAAAATCGAAACTAACACTATTACTACTTTCATCTTAGCATAACAAGAACTAACAATAAAAGTATTACAAAAATAGTATTGTACCTCTTTCGTTGACTTGTAGTCGAAAATTGAATTTTCCAAATTTTGGCATAATTTTTTTGAATTTTGCCAAATTAGCTCAACACGGATTTGAATTTACACAACACAATTTCAAAGAGAGAATGGAGAATGAAAGAGTGATGAATGAGGGGGGTATGGTGGCTATTTGTAGAAAATATTTTAGGATTTTAGGATTTTTTTGATTTTTTTTTGCTATTTTTATGACTCAAACGGTCAAAAATGGTTAAAAAAAGGGTAAAAAAAAGTCGAGCCGTGCCGTGCCAGGCACGGCCCATGAGGGTTATGGCCGCGTGTTCCCGCCCCACCGCCCCCCCCCGCCTAGCCCGCCTCCCCTTCTTCTTCCCCAACCCCCAACTGTGCGTCTTGGACGAAGATTGCCTCTCGCCAAGAAGACTGCCTCGCCTCCTCGCCTCCTCGTCCTCCTCATTGCCCCCACCCAAAGCACTCCATGCCTCTTCGTTCAGCCTGGCTGAGCCGCCTCCTCATCGCTTCTCGCCTCGCGCCACCTCCTCGCCAGACGCTGCAGACGTCCCGACTGTCTCCTCGCCTCCTCGGCTCCTCGTCTCACCACTGAGCCGCCTCACAGACATGCATGGCCCGACCGCCTCCTCCTGACCTCATCCTCACCGCCGAGCCGCCTCGCCGTTACACGCACGCCCGCGACCGCCTCATTTCAGCGCGCGGCATACGGCCGTTCTTCATCTACTCCTCCTCCTGGACGTCCCGCATTGCCCTTCTTCCTCCGCGCGCACAATACCCCACGCGGTCTCCCGGCCGATTACCGTGGCGATGGCTCTCCTCGGTCGATGGGCCGTGCAGTGCTTATCGTGCTAGTGCCGTGCTGGGCTGGCTCATCATGCCGGGATGACGGCCTAGGCACGGTCTAGACCATCGTGCCGTGCCTTGCCGTGCCTATCCGGCCAGCTCTAGTCAGTGCCATCCAGACCGTCGATCGCCAAATAAAGGGCATGCACGTTAGTTCCTGGAACGGTGCCATCCAATCCATCTCTGGGCCCTCCCCCAAATCGCTGATATTCAGATCGGATTGTGGGTCACCGCCGCCGCCGCGCAGAGCGGCCGCCTACCGGAGTCGATGGCGGCTCCGGCGAGCCACCGCGGCCGCTCCCGACGCCGCGCGTGGTCGCTGCTGTTCTTCGCGATCCTTGTGCTGCACTCGCTGGCCATCTACCTCTTCACCCGCGGCTTCCTCCTCACCCGCACCGAGCTCGACTTACACAGCCACCGAGACGACCGCACCGGCGTCTCCCCTGGATGCTCGTCCTGGCCCCCGCCCGCCGTTGACCGCCTCGTCATCGTCGTCCTCGACGCCCTCAGGTCACCTCGTCTCGCTTTCTCAGTTCCCAGAATCCCCGCCCCTCCTCCGGGTGTCGAATCCTTTCTTGATTGCTTCTACTCTTGGTCCTGGTTGGTCCACTCTTCAAGGAATTTCTTGATGGCCATTGGGATCATGCTCTGCAATGGCGTCATTCTTGGGGTAAAAATTAGAACACGTTTATTGCTTACACAATTGATCTTGCAGGTTCGATTTCGTGGCACCGAGTACATTCTTCCAAGGTGATTACTCCTTTTTTGTACTTCTATGCAGCGCAAAAAATAAGAACATTGTGACCGAGATTTGCTGCAGAGAAGCAACCATGGATGGACAAGTTGCAGGTCCTGCAGAAGCTGTCTGCCGATGAGAAGACCTCTGCTAGGATCTTCAAAGCGCTTGCTGATCCACCAACCACTAGCCTTCAACGCCTTAAGGTGATCAACTCTGTTTATGTTCAATTGTTCATATTGATCCCATGATATACATTCAGCTATGGAGTTACTCTGAAAAACCGTTATCTTGTACACAACTCAATGCAATACAAAATGGTCATATTTTTGTGTATTCTGTTTCATGGGCTCAACTTCATTGCTGCAAATACTTAGGCTCTCACGACTGGTGGTCTCCCTACCTTTATCGATGTTGGCAATAGCTTTGGAGCTCCCGCAATTGTAGAAGACAATATAATGCATCAGGTTCTTCTCATCTTGCACTCAACTTTAGTCAAATATGGTGTCAGGCCAATTACTCAGTTTATTGCTCATGCTGTATAGTTAACCATGTCGTTGTGTGTTGCCTTTTGTTTCTTTGCACTCAATCAGTTGGTCAGAAATGGAAAGAGGGTAGTCATGATGGGGGATGACACATGGATACAGTTATACCCTGAACACTTCAACAAGTCATTTCCATACCCTTCTTTTAATGTTAAAGATCTTGACACAGTATGTCATCTCTTCTGTATCATTCTTGTCCTTGTTCTGTGCTGAGCTGTTTCTGCTTTCCATTTAATTTCCATGGAATCACCAATTGAATTGCATGTATCAGGTAGACAGTGGTGTTATTGAGCACTTGCTTCCATCATTGCACAAAAATGATTGGGATGTTCTTATTGCACATTTCCTTGGTGTGGTAAGTTATTATGCAATCACTTTGGTATTAGCTTACACATTTCAGCCTTTTCTTTTCTTTTTTTGTACTGGAAACATGTGAGATCAACTTTCTTTAGGACCATGCAGGGCATATATTCGGTGTTGACTCTATCCCAATGATCCAGAAGTTGGAGCAGTACAATCAGATCCTAGAGGTCAGTTGCCTGATGCTGTGATGCATAATACATGATCTGTTTTTTTTACGCTAATTATTAATAAGAGACATTTAACTTTCACCTCATTTATGTTCTCCACTTCCATTTTATTGGGCCCCTCTATTTTACTCATATAGGATGTAATTGACACGTTGAAAAGTCTTTCCACACGTGGTGGTCCCCATGAGAATACTTTACTTCTTGTAATGGGGGATCATGGCCAAACCCTAAATGGTGACCATGGAGGAGGAACTGCTGAAGAGGTGATCTGTCTTATGTTTTGTTGCTAACTGCACAACTGTCAGAACTAATGCTATGTCAATTGCAGGTTGAAACATCGCTATTTGCATGGAGTCCAAAGAGCCCACCAAATGCTGTCTTATCTGTTCTTGGTGAAAATTCATGCAATATTGATCTGGTACATTTATTTATCTCATTTGTTGTGTCTAATTAATGATAAGTTGAGTGCTCTTCTGATCTATGCCAATAAGCATGATTTTCGTGTTGGCATCTACTCCGTTTTTTTATTTATTTATAGTTTTGACCAGGACTAGGATTCCAAATAATTATAAGCAACATTCCTTGGGTCATATTATCATCTGAGTTATGATTTTAATATAAAATATTTTGAAACAAAATTGCACTCAGAACATGTACTTCTACTTCTATATTTAGTTCTTTATTATTGCATTTTGGGTTTGGCATCTAAAATTCTATAGGACGTGGCATGTGCAACATGGCGTGCTCAACAGCAGCAACCAGCAAGGGTCACGGCCGGCCAGCCAGCCTGACTTGCACAGGGATCCAGGAGGAATAGAAGGGGGATTTGTATTTGATTAGATTGTCCAGGAAGTAGAACTGTAGAATAGAAGGTTTATTTCAGAATAAGTTAGGAGATAGATTCCATGTAAATTAGAAATTCTGTTCGTATTCAATTAGGAAAGTGTTAGGATAGAGTTTGTGAGTCCATTGCAGGACGTCAAGCATCCTCTATATAAGGATGTTGTGTATCTCTGTTGAAGGCAAGCAAAGATGAATAAACAAGTCTACTAGTCCATAAATCCTGCTGTGGTCTTTCCCTTGACTGGCTATTCTAGATCTATTCCTCCCCCAATCGGTGCCCTCCTTAACCTAGCACCGTTCTACCTTAAGTCATCGCTGTCCGACCTCCCTCCCGATGTACTAGCGTACATCACAACATGGAGTGACTTGACTATTTTTAAACTCTATCCTAACTGGGTTATGCATGGATGGGAGGTATTACACAAAACATGCTTGCAGCTTTGTAGAACCGAGAGGAGGGATGTAGGGAGGGAGGGGGTTTATAATTTCTACATAGTTAACTTCTTTCCTTATACATTTGATGGAATGTAAGTTTGCAAGAAGCAGTGCTGGATGTTGATATTTAGCTCCTGACCTTAATTTATCAGTTAATTGCATTGCATTTTGTATTAGTCAGTCTTTGCTTGCCTTTATTTGTGTCACTGGCAATATGAATACTAATCACATGATTTATTTTCTTTTTCTCTGATGGGTTGCCATTCTAGCGTGGGAAAGAGGTGTGCGTCAGCACTATGCAGCAGGTCAGTGCTAATTGCACTCTCTCATGTGGTTGTTCCGTTTTATCGATATTGGTTAATTTTCCTCTTGGTTGTAGCTTGATTTTGCAGTAACCGTTGCAGCACTACTTGGTATACCTTTTCCTTTTGGAAGGTGTGTAAGCTTAACTTGGTGCTTATTACATGGCTCTCAGTTGTGTTACTGCTCTGGTTTGACCAGAGACCACCATTTAATTGTTGCTTTTCTTACAAGATATTCTTGTTTGATTTCTTTTTCTTTTTTAATTGCTGTTGTTCCTACATCCTTTCATGATTGTTGAGTTCAATTCAGTAGTTGCTAAATGAGTTTGTTGTGTCATTTCTAGCATTGGACGTGTAAACCCGGAATTGTATGCTCTGAGTGCTGGGACATGGGAAAATCAAAAGATGGGTGCCGATGCTTGTACACCGCAGAATGATCTAGAAGCATGGATGAGGAGATATGCTGAAGTGCTCTGTGTGAATTGTTGGCAGGTAGTATGAACTGCATTTGTATTTTTTTTTTCTGAGGAGAGGGGTTCTTATGTGGTCCTAGTCCTATCTTTGATCTTCAGCTGTCTCTCATAGGTCAAGAGATACATCGATCTATATTCTGCTACTTCTGTTTTTGGATTTCCAGCAGAAGACCTGCACCATGTTGCGGACATGTATTCAAAAGCTCAGGCAAACTGGTCAGCTGCCCTGAGGTCTACTTGTCCATCAGGAATGGGTAGTCAACAGGAATTTAAGAAGAGTGCAAATTCAGCTCTGCAGTTGCAAATTAATGCATACTCTGACTTCTTGGAGAGCTTTGCAAAGCTTGCTCGCTCTGCATGGACAGAGTTTGATTTATGGTTCATGGGTGTCGGTCTTTTACTTATGGTACTGTCAGTCATTACTCAGGCATGTGTGCTGCTGAAGCTGAATACTATTTGTCAACATTCAGATCAGGAAAGAGCCTGTTTAAGGGCCATTCCCAAATTTTCCTTTGCTTTTACATTGGTCGCAATTCGAGCAGCGAGTTTCCTATCCAATAGCTATATATGTGAGTTCGTCAAATATACCAGTCTCACAGTACATTTTGAAATTATTTTGGTATATCTACTCATTTGTCATTTTGTTTCTTGTCATGCAGTGGCAGAAGGTAGAGTTGCAAACTTCCTTTTGGCCACGAGTTGCATTGCCAGTGTGTGGCACTCAACCACGAAAGGGAAATTCAGCATAGAAGTTAATATTCCTGTCACACTGAATCTGTTCAAATTTTCCCACGTTCATTTGAATTCTTCATTTTATTATTGGTGTTATAATTATCTGCTGACGTATCCTTTACTCTATTGATTCACAGGAGTTTGTTTTTCTTCTTCTAAATATTTTCACACGATTTGGAATTGAGTTTGGGATGTCCAAACAAATTGCTGGGCCAACAATTTCAAAGGATCACCCAGTGAGCATTATTTGTGACATTTTTGGTTCCAGTTTCTGCAATGCCCTCATGGAGATATTCCCCATCATTTCTCTTGCCTTGGTGGCATACATTGTATTAAAGTGCGTATCTTATGCAATCTATCAGAGGTTCTTGAAGTACTTTGTTATGTCTGGAACCATCTTGAGTTATGTATTTATAGCAAATCATTGGGCTTCTGAAAGTACTTTGTTCTCTCATACTAAAGCTATTCGTGAGATTGGAATAAGTTTAGCTCCTCGCTTAGTTTATGCTATTGGAGGTTTATCACTGGCAATGTCTGCACTTTATCGGTTGTTTGGCCCAATTGATGGTTTGAAGATGAATGAAAGGGTAACTAGTTTATCAGCTGCCATGCTGTGTTCATGGAGCCCGACTATCTTAATCTTATTGGGAAGGCAAGGTCCTTTTGTGGCTTTAATTTGCATGATAGGAGGTACAGTACAACTCATTCTATTCTTGACAAGTGGTCACTCAGAACTTGGAAACTACTACTTTGGGAAAAATTTGAGTGTTTAACCCTTTTATATCCTCATTAGGAAGCATGGTATCTGAAATTTAATTAACTGTTTTGCAGCTTGGTGTATAATAAAGTTACAGCAGAAGCATCAGAGAGACTTGAAACTTGACATACTTGGGATTTATGTTGCTGACCCCGTTTCGGTAACACAATGGAGCCTTCTTGCAGTTTGTCTATTTTATCTGACTGGTCACTGGTAAGTTCGTTGCTGTTTGGATGTCCAATTGTCTTTACCGTTATACGCTGTGGGATGTGGGGATGGGTGAAAATGCTTTGTTGCTAATAAAGAGTATATTTCAGGTGTACCTTTGATGGCCTCCGTTATGGTGCTGCATTCATTGGGTGAGTGTAATTATGTTCCAGATAACATACTGTTGAGACTGCACGAAAAACCATTCCTTGCAGTCCATGTAATGATGTTTGTCACAATACTTCATTTCACAGGTTTGATCATTTCCATATCATTCGGCAAGGCCTTCTTCTTTCCATTGATACCTTTGGTGTTTCTCACATCCTGCCAGTTCTTAGTCTTCCATTTATTGCCATACTCTGGTCTGCATCCAAGAATAGTGAGGTGAAGGTGAAGGATGTCATTATCAACAGTCTAATACAGGTATTGAAGAAGACATTTCTTTCCTATTTTTCTGGGAGTTGTTTAACGACACAAATTCAGTAGCTAAATGTTCACTTTTACAGACATGCATATCTATGCAAAATTCACATACACTACCAGTATTTAGGCACTACTGTGTTGAATGAAAATATTAATTTGGAGCTCTCTAATGCTAACCATATACTGAAATAGAGTAATCATGCTAACCAAATTCTAAATTTCAAATTTTGACTGGTTTTTAATCAAATTCAAGCGAATTTTATCCGGATTTTTCTTGGGAAAACCGGTAACCGGCTGGTTACTGTTCCCGGCCAGCAACCGGGAAAGTGCATGCCTTCGGTTCTTTTATCCCTGATCATGCATGAGCTGCTTTTAATTTTTATTTATCTAGATATATTTTCTGTTTCTTTCCTTATTGATCCACATGGCATCTAATCTGTATGTGGCAAACTTAGGTGCATTTGATATATGGTCTAATTACAGCTATCACAACGACACTTACAATCATATGTGTCACTATTCAAAGGCGTCACTTGATGGTAATTTGTTCCCCTGTCCTACGCAACAATAGCTTTTGAGTATTTCTGCTTTGTGGTTGTTATGGCTGATTTGATGTGACACTATTTATCTGTCAAACTTTGCAGGTTTGGGGTTTGTTTGCCCCAAAATACGTATTTGACGCAATCGGGCTTCTCCTGTCAGACTTATTAATTTGTCTGGCATCTCTCTACTACAGCTGATGTTGCTTTTACTTCTCCGGATACACTTGCAGTACCGACTTTTGCCAGTTCATTGCAACTAGTGCTGATTTTTTAAATGTTCCAGTCACTGATTCAAAATCATTTACATTAAATTAAATTTATGGATAGAGCATCCTTGGTTTTTTATTGGTTTTTGGTTGTATCTGGCATCTCTCTACTACAGCATCATGTACATTAAATAAAAGAAAAAAAAATCTGTTTGACCTACTATTGGATCTACTCCACGCCTAAACTACAAAACTGTCTAAACAACCCCTGAACAATGCAAAACCATCTAAATAACCCATTAGAGCGGTTTCGAAGGTGGTTTTGCCACTGTGGCTGTGACGTGGTGATGGCTGTTTAAAAATTATTTTAAGTAGTGGGAAAGTCTATTTTCTTTCTTCTCATTTTCTTTTCTTCCCCTTCCTACTTATATCTCTCCTCCATTTCACCTGATGCTGCTGCTTCCCTCTCCGTGCGTGACCGCCGTTGCCTTGGCTGGTGGCGAGCACCTCCGTATGTGCCGCCCTTCCCCTCTCTATGCCCCCTCTCTCTCTCTCTCTCTCTCTCTCTCTCTCTCCCTTGTGCGCTACAACGTCGCCGTCACCACGGGCCATTGCTGCCGCTTGTGGTCGCCGACATATGGAACATTGATGCCTTCTAGTATTGAAAAAAAAAAGACAAACACTAATTGAACATAAATGCAAAATTATGCGCGAATGTTTGATCATCCCTATAATCCTACCTACAACCCCTAGTCCTTAGGGAACTATTCAAGCATCATCATGGTGACAACGATATGAAAATAACAAGGATATATTAAATAAGATGTTGCTGATGTTCCAGTACACTGATGAATGAATCATTACAAGTGAGGATGGAAAATGGATGAAGAGTAGTGGTAATAATGGTGGTGATGGTGTTCTGGATGTGGTGGCTGTCTCTTGATGTTTCTCTTCGTGTCCTTCTATAGATCTAATCTGGATCCTTTAAATATTGTTATCCTAGAGGTCCAGCACAACGAAGGGTTTTGCACCGCTAGGAGGTCGAATACCGCCTTAGTCCCTTCACAAACCTTATTCTGTCTGATGTGGTGAAGCTATCCATGCAGGGTATGGTGGGTGGGTGGGTGGGGGGTGTTGTATTGTTAGGCACGATAATATCCCAACCAGGGATAAAAAAACCGGCCGGTAACCGCCGGTTACCGGATCCCGGGGGGGATCGGGAAAAATTTCCCGACCGAAAATTTTGAATTTGGTTTTGGTTTTTTTGAATTTGAATTTGGGAACATATCAGCTGTAGGATATTTTCATGAGTACTAGCCAGTCTGGCTGCACCTCCCCTTGGCCCCCTATTGCTATTTGCTTGTCCTAGAGACCTAGACATAGATGCTCACATGGGATGCTTCTCCCCCATGGCCCCCTTTGCTGTTTTCTTGTCCTCAATGTCCAGGATAGATGCTCACCATGTGTGCATGTCCCCCTCTTGTCTCCCTCCCTCTTGTGCCTCTTCTTGCCTCCTCCTCCTCCAATAGCATTCCAAGCAGTGAAGAAGCGCGACCAAGGGTTGAAAACCCGTTCTGGGTTATTTTCGCTCGGGGCGATAGATAACGATAATCGGTAGGCGATTCGCCAAACCGCAAAAACCGGATAAAATTATTTGAAGCGATTTGGATTCAAAACGCCCAGCCATGGCGGTCCGATTCACGGCGAGAATCGTAAAAGCCGTGAAACCGGTAAAACCAGAAATGGAAGGGAATTCGATAATCAGTAAATAACAATGCTAATTAGTTAAGCCTGATTAAAGAAGGTATATAGTATGCAACTTCAAGCGCTAATTGAGTAAATCCAAGTTAAATTCCTTTCAACCAAGCAATCCTCCAAGAGTCTAATGAAGTAGCAATCCTCCAAGAGTCTATTGAAGTAGCAATTGCAAAAATAGAGAATACCTTGCTAGCTTCACTCTCTGGCGCGGCCCTCTCCCCCTCAACAGCATCTAAAATAATAAAAACATGAGTTAATGGTAATGAAAATTAACTTGACTAACATACTCTAAACAATAATGGTGACAATTCATACCAATACATTGTCGAGAAACGCGAAGGTTGTGCAATATACTCATTATTATCAAAGAGTACTAGACCTTCATATTGAGCAAGGTAGGCTTTGTATTGATCCCAAGTGTATGTTTGATGGATATGTCATAGCCAATGATTATAAATTTGTTGGTAATACTCTGGTTCCACCATCGATAAACCATTCTTGAATTGTTGTTGAATGGTACAAGACCGTAATGGTGAGTAGGATAAGAAGTGTCGGCGAATGAGAATCATCACCGAAGGTAATAGGTTGGCATCTCGGCGTCCATAAGTCCTTGAGCTAGCATGGGATTCATGGGAAGAAGAGTCATGTGGCGAGATTGATCTTTTTGCGACTCTTACCCTCTCGTAGATCTTACGAATTGGTCTTGAAGTATGACAACCATGGTCTTCATCTTAGGTAGCATGTGTGAAATTTTGCTCGCAGGTAAATTCCAATGGTTGGTCTTGTCTTTGCATCTCGAGTTGTCCCACCATCGGCACCATCATCGGACTGACGGAGAGCTCTGTCGTGCCAGACTCTTGTCTTGCACTTCATCAGATGGCGGACTTTCTGTTTCTTCATCGCTTCCCACAATGTCCTCCTCAATGTTCTTTTTCTTCTTCTTATGAGCCACTCGTTTCTTGTTTTGTGTAAGAGAGGCAAAGTCTGCAACCAATTTTGCAGTCGATTTGCTATAATATTTCCTTTTACCAATATGACTCTTCCCAATAGTTGCCTTTGTCCATTCCTTCAACGGTTGATCATCTAGTGCTTTTTCCAGTTCCTCCTCAGGGATGGCATCAACTACAATCTTGGATGGAATGGGGGGGCTCACCTTCCTCGTCTAGTACAGGCTCTGATTCTATCATGGAGCTATCAAGCCACTCATGGATTGGGTTATTCCTGTCGTACATATTGGCATTAATTATATCGCCAAAAGGATCTATATCTCTATCCTCATTTCTAGTCTCATGCTCTTGCAATCGTAGCCTTAGATTGTAGTGGACATATACGAGCTTATGTAGTTTCTTGTACCCAAGACGGTTCCTCAATTGTGTATGCACCAAAGCGAATGTGCTCCAATTACGTTCACATCCACTGGAGGAAACACATTGTGAGATAATCTGCAAGGCATATTTTTGTAGTTTTGGTGTCTCCGCTCTATAAGTCATCCGCCATGTAGCTACAAGTAACATGAAAATTACATTAAACTCATAATGTCGGTTGATTTTCTATGTATATATAAGTTGATAAAAACATACCTGCAGTTTTCATCAAGATATAGCCCATCGATTTCATGGCCTCTTGGTGACGCCACGCCTTCACCAAGTTTTTGTGTCTCTTTGATGGCAGCACGAAAATAAGGACACTCTGCCTTTACTCCTAGAATGTCATTACTATGGAACCACTTAGACCACAGTTTCCCAAGTTTTGACCTTGACCCTCCACGTAGTGCTGTATCAATGCGGGTTTGGCGGGATGCCTGAGCTGCCAAAATATCTGAATCAACTCTCATGGACTGTGACCTAGAAATGCCACCACTTCCCCTGCCACTTCCACTTCCCCTACCACTTCCACTTCCACTTCCCCTACCAGTTCCACTGCCACCACCATGTTCAAATGTTCCACCCCTGGCTGCTGCCCTTTGTTGGAGTTGGTTTACCTCCAACGACTCTCGGCGAGCCCATTCCATCTGCATTTCCTCGTCATCATCGAAGACATCTTGAGATGATGGCCCACGAGCTATAGGCTCTCCTGCAGCTTGCTCCATTCGCGATCGTTGATCTTTAATAGCTTTCTTTCTTGCCTTCACTTCTTGAAGACTTGCGGCATGAGCCTTGAACTTCCATGGAACCCCATCGCAAGCAACAACATCTTCATGTCTCCAAGCAAGATGTTCTTTTAGGCGGGTGACACCTCCGCCTGATTTCGTTATATTACAATATCTACACTTCCAGCCAGCACCTCCTGGTCTCTCTCCATGGTCCCAAATATTGATAGAATTAGGAGCCATCACCTACATTAATCCATACAGGATGAAAAATGGGTCAATTCAAAAGCAATATAGGAGTACAGGGCATAGTTTGTTAATAACGGCTTCAAAAACTCAGTGAGTTCATTTTAGTTTCTTAATTGTTATTTTTTTGTTATGTATCCTATCTAGGGACTGCTGGTATTATGTAGCCTTTGAACGAGCTCGGTAAGTTCTCTTGAATGTGCCTTTGGTTGTTGGTGTCCATTTACTAACTAGCTTCCTCTTATCCTGAGCTTCTTTGTCACCTGAACAACAAGAACAAGCAGCACTACTTCCCATGTAAACTGATTTACTCATACTACTTGGGTTATGTACTGGCTCTTTTCTCCTAGATAAAATATATATGGAAATCTAACACTAAAGGCAGCACAAATGTAGCTTGAAGTCTCTATTATATTTATATTGAAAAGAGAAACATTCTGATCCTCCACATCATTTCACAGATGCTTAGAAAATGATAGTTTTGTCAAAGTGAGAAGTAACAAAGAAAGACAATCAAGGCTTGCATTGTAAATGTGTTAGCATCTTAGAAATTTGTGCATACACTTGCTTAGCAAAACAGTGGTGTTACCATAATTAATACCAAAATAATTTTGAGTCATTTGCTGATTATGTTATTGTAACAAAAATGTTGAACGATCTTTATATGTCATATTTAGTTATTCAACTATTGGAGGTTATGTAAGACTGTAAGAGTATTATGAAATGGAGGGAGTAGAAACTAGAAAGGTGTGCTTCTGCCATCCATTAGCTATCATGGGGTGTGTGTGTGTGTTTGTGTGATATTAGCAACACCAGCAATCCCTAGATAGGATACATAACAAAAAATAACAATTAAGAAACTAAAATGAACTCACTGAGTTTTTGAAGCCGTTGTTAACAAACTATGCCCTGTACTCCTATATTGCTTTTGAATTGACCCATTTTTCATCTTGTATGGATTAATGTAGGTAATGGCTCCTAATTCTATCAATGTTTGGGACCATGGAGAGAGACTAGGAGGTGCTGGCTGGAAGTGTAGATATTGTAATATAACGAAATCAGGCGGAGGTGTCACCGCCTAAAAGAACATCTTGTTGGGAGACATGGAGATGTTGTTGCTTGCGATGGGGTTCCCATGAAGTTCAAGGCTCATGCTGGCAAGTCTTCAAGAAGCGAAGGCAAGAAAGAAAGCTATTAAAGATCAACGACTGCGAATGGAGCAAGCTACAGGAGAGCCAATAGCTCGTGGGCCATCATCTCAAGATGTCTTCGATGATGACGAGGAAATGCAGATGGAATGGGCTCGCCGAGAGTCGTTGGAGGTAAACCAACTCCAACAAAGGGCGTGACCAGGTGGAACATTTGAACATGGTGGTGGCAGTGGAACTGGTAGGGGAAGTGGAAGTGGAAGTGGTAGGGGAAGTGAAAGTGGCAGGGGAAGTGGTGGCATTTCTAGGTCACAGTCCATGAGAGTTGATTCAGATATTTTGGCAGCTCAGGCATGCTGCCAAACCCGCATTGATATAGCACTACGTGGAGGGTCAAGGTCAAAACTTGGGAAACTGTGGTCTAAGTGGTTCCATAGTAATGACATTCCAGGAGTAAAGGCAGAGTGTCCTTATTTTCGTGCTGCCATCAAAGAGACACAAAAACTTGGTGAAGGCGTGGCGTCACCAAGAGGCCATAAAATTGATGGGCTATATCTTGATGAAAACTGCAGGTATGTTTTTATCAACTTATATATACATAGAAAATCAACCGTCATTATGAGTTTAATGTAATTTTCATGTTACTTTTAGCTACATGGTGGATGACTTATAGAGCGGAGACACCAAAACTACAAAAATATGCCTTGCGGATTATCTCATAATGTGTTTCCTCCAGTGGATGTGAACGTAATTGGAGCACATTCGCTTTGGTGCATACACAATTGAGGAACCGTCTTGGGTACAAGAAACTACATAAGCTCGTATATGTCCACTACAATCTAAGGCTACGATTGCAAGACTATGAGACTAGAAATGAGGATAGAGATGTAGATCCTTTTGGCGATATAATTAATGCCAATATGTACGACAGGAATAACCCAATCCATGAGTGGCTTGATAGCTCTATGATAGAATCAGAGCCCGTACTAGACGAGGAAGGTGAGCCTCCCATTCCATCCAAGATTGTAGTTGATGCCATCCCTAAGGAGGAACTGGAAAAAGCACTAGATGATCAACCGTTGAAGGAATGGATAAAGATAACTATTGGGAAGAGTCATATTGGTAAAAGGAAATATTGTAGCAAATCGACTGCAAAATTGGCTGCAGACTTTGCCTCTCTTACACAAAACAAGAAACGAGTGGCTCATAAGAAGAAGAATGATAAGAAGAAGAAAAAGAACATTGAGGAGGACATTGTGGGAAGCGATGAAGAAATAGAAAGTCCGCCATCTGATGAAGTGCAGTACCAAGAGTCTGCTGACAGTAGCTCTCCGTCGTCCGATGATGGTGCTGATGGTGGGACAACTCGAGATGCAAAGACAAGACCAACCATTGGAATTTACTCATGAGCAAAATTTCACGATGCTACCCAAGATGAAGACCATGGTTGTCATGCTTCAAGACCAATTTGTAAGATCTACGAGAGGGTAAGAGTCGCAAAAAGATCAATCTCGCCACATGACTCTTCTTCCTATGAATCCCATGCTAGCTCAAGGACTTATGGACGCCGAGATGCCAACCTATTACCTTCGGTGATGATTCTCATAAATCGACACTTCTTATCCCATCGACCATTACGGTCTTGTACCATTCAACAACAATTCAAGAATGGTTTATCAGTGGGTGGAACAAGAGTATTACCAACAAATTTATAATAATTGGCTACGACATATCCATCAAACATACACTTGGGATCAATACAAAGCCTACCTTGCTCAATATGAAGGTCTAGTACTCTTTGATAATAATGAGTATATTGCACAACCTTCGCGTTTCTCGACAATGTATTGGTATGAATTGTCACCATTATTGTTTAGAGTATGTTAGTCAAGTTAATTTTCATTACCATTAACTCATGTTTTTATTATTTTAGATGCTGTTGAGGGGGAGAGGGACGCGCCAGAGAGTGAAGCTAGCAAGGTTTTCTCTATTTTTTGCAATTGCTACTTCATTAAACTCTTGGAGGATTGCTACTTCATTAGACTCTTGGAGGATTGCTTGGTTGAAAGGAATTTAACTTGGATTTACTCAATTAACGCTTGAAGTTGCATACTATATACCTTCTTGAATCAGGCTTAACTAGTTAGCATTGTTATTTACTGATTATCGAATTCCCTTCCATTTCCGATTTTACTGGGTTTTCCACCGGTTTTTACCGGTTACCGTCCGGTTACCGGTTGGGCCGTTTTCGAATCCAAATCTGCTTCGGCGAATTTTATCCGGTTTTTTGCCGGTTTGGCCGGTAACCAGCCGGTTACCATTACCGGGCCCCGAACGGGAAATAACCCGGTAACGGGTTTTCAACCCTTGATCCCAACCCGTATTCCTCTTCTAGAGAGTCGGTTTGCAGTGACAATATCTTTCCATTACAGCCCCTTAAAGTGCACGATTCCCTTTGGATCTTGTAGATAACAACTACACATATCTGGTACTTTTGGCAATTAATTATTGATTATCTGAGCAACTAAAGATGGAATCAGTGAAATTTATTTAATAAACAGTGGGAAAATGACGTGTCATTTTGGGTGCAACAATAGTCCCACAAGGTCTTGGATGATCCTGTAAAACTCATGGTGCAAAAAGGAGAAAAAAAAACTAGGAAGGAGGGTTAGGATAAAGAAGGTTAGTAACAATAAAACCTAATCTGCAAAACTAATCTATTCTCGGCAATAGGCGCCCCATAAAAGATAGTTGGCACTAAATGCGCGGAATGAATATTTACCGCAAGCGCATGAGTCAATTGTAGCTTTTTACCTGAGAGTATTCCAAGGTATCGAATCCACAAGGAATAGATGAGATCAGAACTAAGGTCGGCTATCGCTACTAACAATTCGAAAAGCTAGTTGAAGTGTTGAAAATAAGATTGATCACTGTAAAACAAGGATTATTGAAAGATTATCCAGAGACGATGAATTCCTCCACTAGGTTAGGTTCACTTGCATGCAAATAACGGATTGATCTACACACTTATGCTATGTTTGCTCTCACCCTACATACATGATTGGCCTTTTGTCCTCACGGTCACGGCTCCTATCACGAGGGGGTAATCACCACCAAACAAGCAATGCATTATTTGATATAGGTCGGCTTACTAGATCTAAACACCATTTTTTCACATCTAGGGCTAAACAATTGATATGATCATTACCAATTTGAAAACATAAGCATCATATCAAATAGACAAGTCAAGCATAGGCAGGTATAAACAGAGATCAAATCATTGTTTACATAGCAAAATCCCCACAACCCGAGGGAAGAACTGATGATTACCCCCTACTAAACATCATGAACGCGCAGGAGATCAATGGGGAAGAAATGGTAGAGCAGAGTTCGGCGCTAGAGGGGGCATCCATGGGCGTCGAGGTCAGCGCTGATCCCTGCCTTCGCGTGGCAACTTCTCCTCGGCTTCCACTTCTTGTCGGCGACTTGATTTTTCGCTGGTTTTGGCTTTCTTCTCTGGAATCTGTAGTTTTCAGCAAAATCCGGCGTCTTTTGGTGCGTGGAACCCCGATTGGAATATATAGGCGTGGAAGAGGTGTCCTGGTCTGTTTTGGAAAAGCAAAAGTTGACGCCACGGTAGGACACCACGGTAGGGGTGTCTGTGGATAGGGGTGAAAACGGATCGGATACGGACGGATAATAGCTCTGTCATATTTGTTTTTATATCTTTTTTCGGATCCGGATACAAATACGAATACAAATATGGATACAACTAATATCGAATACAAATACGGAGTGAATACGAATCGAAACGAATACGGTCACATATATTTTTCGGGACATAAAAACCCCTTAAATTGTATACCAGAAATTAACGAAAACATATAACTAGTTTATTTGATACAAACATTCATGAATTATTCATATTTTCAGCAACCACACATAACATTGACACTAGCAAGTTGCATTAACTAGTTCATCACAAACATAACACTTAGTTTACCATATTTAGCTCATAAGTCATAACTCACAAAGTCACAAGTCATCACGTATTCACACTTAGTTCATCACATACATAAAACTTAGTTCACACTAACATCGATCAGTGGATGGTTAATCTATCGCATAAATGACTATAATATCCCAAAGTATGTTACGAAAATAAAATTAATAAAGTTATTATTTTATTAGATTTTACGAGATTTAAAAGAGTTTTCTTGGTTAAAAAGAAAATAATAATAAAATAAAGTCAATTATTTAATTTCCTAGTTTTTAATGTCAAAAATAAAATTTATTGAGTTTTCTGGGATTTTATTGGATTTAAAGTGGAAATGAAAATTTTAATTAATTTCTTGAATTTTATGGATTTTTAAAATGTTTTTCCTATTTTTCAGAAATTTAAAATAATTTATGTGCAAAACTAAAAACCAACTTTAAGTTGGAATTAATTTTATTAAGTTCAAAATAATTCAAAGAGTTTCTGTGATTTTTTCTAGAATTTTTGAACTCTATTTGCTATTTTCTAAAAGGCTATTTGATTTGTTGTATTTTCTGAAATTCGGAAATCAACTAAAATCTCCTTTTCTCTTTTGGGCCAAAATCTGGATATCCGGCCTTCGTATTATCCGGATAATTCGTATTCGACGCAAGGCTACCGTATTCGTATTCGTTTTTGACAAAAAAAAAATCTGTATTCGTTACCGATCCGAGAAAAATCCGATCCGAGACAATCCGAATCCGTTTCCGTCCGGATCGATTGGAAACTATCCGATCTGTTTTCACCTCTACCTGTGGGTACCGCCAAAAAGAGCTAATCCTGGCTTGTGGGCCTAGGGTCTTCGTGTTGTACGCTTCCCAAATATGTAATGTTTGGTAATTTTGGCTTGCGTTTCTTTTTTTTTTTCTTCTCTTTCTCTTCCTTCCGAAAACTTTCAATTCTGTCATTTCTAGCTCTTTTTGCATGTTTTCCATGGTTTCCTTCACGACACGTGAAATACAAGACATCTCAAATATTTGTTAGGATTAGCCGCAAATGACACAATTATTCATGGTTTGCACATAAAATATAATAATGTTGACTCGTGAAGTGAGCACCAACGCGCGCATGCGTAGGCGTGCAGCTAGTCGCTTGGCGGTGATGGCGTGCGGCCGGCCTGTTAGGGGAAATAGTGTGGTGGCAGGCATGCAGAGACGTGTGTTCATCGGTCGGCCACGGTGAGGAGAGAGAGTAGCGGCGATAGAATACACCAACTTATCAAACCATGTCAGTTACACCAGGAGGCGGTCTAGGGTGGTTTTGCTGATGTGAATGTGGTTTTGCCACATTGACCGCTCATGTTACCAAATTTTGCTATAGTGGCATCAAATTCAATTTGGAAAGTCAAATCAAAATCAAAATCAAAATCTCAATCCCCTCAGCTTTTGAATCCGGCGGGTAGAGGAGGAGCCGGGTGGTGCCATCGTAGTCCCCGACATCAGCAATAGAGGCAAAGGTGGTGCCATGGGAGACACCAGCGAGGTGGCTGGGCGATGGCACGTTGGGTGTCGGTGGCTTGGGGTGGGACTGAGGCGAGGCGCACGGCTATGCTGTTTGGACAACACGACCAGTAGGCTTTTTATTGTAGTTGGGGAGGGGCTGGTCGTTGATCTCCATCCAACGGTCAAAAAAATTTGACCGATTTCACTCGGAAAAATAGTTGAGTGTTATATAGTTACTCCCTATAAAAAAAATAATCATTACAAAGCTACCACCTATTAAGTCGAATTTTTTTAAAATAATCTATTTTTTAATCGAAATTACAAAAATATTCCAGCGATATTTTTTTTACGGAAATATACGCCCGTCGCCAATGGTTGGGCGATTGAAGTGGAATCGCCGAACAGTTGGGCGACTGGTTCCTGTCGCCGAACCGTGGGGCGATTGAAACCAGTCGCCCACATCCTTAGGCTTTTCTGCTTGCAGTCGCCTAACAGCCGGGCGACAAGTCCAGTCGCCCAACCCTGAGGTGATAGGAGGTCCAGTCGCCCAACCCTAAGGCGATAGGAGCCCCCCCCCCTCGGCTTTTTACTTTTTAATTATTTTTTAATTGAGTTGTAATGAATATTACATTTTGTAGGTTAATTAAATTTAGTAAATCGGATTGTATCATGTTATTTATTTTGAAAATAATAGTGTTGTGACGATGTTGGTTGGTCTGCATTTGTTATTTTCGTAGAATATCATGGGTACTGAAATTTGTCGACTCATAATAACATTTTGTGATCGTTGTATATTGTTGTAGTCGGTAAATTTCATTGAATTTTGTGAGGACGATTGAGACAGTAATGATATGTAAGTACAAAGGTAAGTGATATTACGATGCGCGAGGGAGTCTCTCCTCGATGAAGTCGTCTGAACGTATATGCATATGTAGGCACGTAGTCGATGTCGTACTTTATAGACCTTATACAGAATATGAGTGAAGGGGCTGAGAACGCTCATTGTGATTATGAAGATGGCCTAAAACATGGAGGATTCAATATCGGTGCGAATGGTTCTTTCTGGGATTCCACTAGAAGAGGCATACTTGCAATATAGTCTTGCTTTGATGGGTCTCCGGAACCAGAACTACATTACTGATCCGCGTCTGAAGCCGCTACACGTAGTCACATGGCACGATGGTTCGCTAATTGCTTTAGTCATCCTCGCTACTACTATGGTACATTGTGACACAAGCATCCGGACCATGTAAGTATACATGCCTTTAGGGATAGTAAAAACATGGGGGTAGGACGGGGACTACTACGTAATGACGACCTCTGCGTGGACCGAGGCCATTTTCCTTCCTTGCTAGCTCGGCGTTGAACTCCTCGCTGGCCTTCCCCTTCCCCTTGTCGCGGGAGTGTCCACGTTGGGCTGGTATATCGAAGTCGTCCATATCCTGCGATTCTATGATGTAAGTGCACCGTATATTTAAAATTGTAAGAATGATTTACATTCTTCATAACTCACGTCGTCGATACGGATTACGCCTGGGCGACCGGATACGCTGTGGCGGCCGGGCTCAGCCGCATGAGCCTTTCCTTTGCCCTTATCGTAGGACTGTCCACGTCGGGCTGGTATGTCGAAGTCGTCCATGTCCTGCGATTCCGTGATGTAAGGGCACCGTATAGTGAAAATCGTAAGAATGATGTAAATTCTTCGTAACTCACGTCGTCCATACGGATTACGCCCGGGCGACCGGATACGCTGTGGCGGCCGGGGTCAACCGCATGAGCCTTTCCCTTGCCTTTGTCGCGGGACTGTGCACGTCGGGCTGGTATGTCGAAGTTGTCCATGTCCTGCGATTGTATGATGGATGTAAGTACACCGTACATGGAAACCTTACGTAATAAGGATGTAAACTCTTCATAACTGACGTCATCGATATGGATTACGCCGGCGAAATCTTGGGCTCTTCGGTGCCTCCTCAACAGGTCCGATGCGTAAGGTTTCCACCGCGACGAAGTTCTCGCCCGCACCGAGTAGTTCAAAGATGTACCTGGCGGATGAATGCCCTGTCGTACATCTCCGGGCCGTCGATCCACTGGAAGAAGTGGCAGCGCATCTCGGGCTGCCATTACGTGGGGATGAAGTTAAAAATTTAAGGAATTGAGCGTTGGGAGAGGAAAATCGATCTGTGAAAGAAACACTTACGAGGTGATGCCCGCATGTGTAGTACGCCCGAGCGCCGTGTGCGGTGTGTGGATGAATGATCTCTACGGTTCGCCACACACACACCGCGGGATCGGAAAACGTGGTGGTACTGGAGCATCTTTCATTGATTTATCTGGGTATTGTAGCTGTTTCCTCTTCTGCTTAAGCCACTTTTGCTTCTTCAACAACCTCACGTAGAAGTTTGCCGAAGAGTCCATAGCTGGGTATGTGTTGTGTAGTGTTGTGTAGAGTTGGGTTTGGTTCAACCCTCTTTTATAAGCTCCATGGTTGGCATTGTGTGGTTAATTTCATGCAGAGTAGAAAGTCTTGTTTTTTAATTCTGAAAAGCTGAGGAGGTAGAGTGTTGTCAAGTCGGTCTGAAAAGCTGGCGAGGCATAGTGTTGTCACGTCTTACTTTGCAGTGAGAAGTCATGGCTTCCTTTGCGGAGTGCTGTCTTATCGGTCTGAAAAGCTGGCGAGGCAGAGTGTTTTCACGTCTTTCTTTGCAGGTGGTCAGGGTTGTCAAGTCGATCTGAAAAGCCTAACCCTAAACCTAAACCCTAAAGCGCGCAGTCTGTCTCCTTTGGTCTTATCACTGCGCAAAGCTGCCTCGTGTGGTCTTGTCACTGCGCAAAGCTAGCCCGTGTAGTCTTGTCACTGCAGAAAGCTGTCTCCTTTGGTCTTATCACTGCGCAAAGCTACCCCGTGTGGTCTTGTCAGGTTGCAAAGCTACCCCGTGTGGTCTTGTCACTGCAGAAAGCTGTTTCCTTTGGTCTTATCATCGCGCATAAAGCTGCCCGTGTGGTCTGTCATCGTGCAAAGCTGCCCGTGTCGTCTTGTCACCGCAGAAAGTGTCTCCTTTGGTCTTATCATCGCGCAAAGCTGCCCGTGTGGTCTTGTCCTTCGCGCAAAGCTGCCCGTGTCGTCTTATCATCGCGCAAAGGCGCCCGTGTCGTCTTATCCTTTGTGCAAACCCGCTTTGTTAGTCTCCCCCCGTGGGCCTATAAAATGCACGCCCCACGTTCGGAAATTAGGACCACTCGACCCTTGAAACCGTAGGAGGAAGAACCTTCTCCATTTTCTGATAACATACGATGGCGAGACGCCGAGGACCCGCCCAACCGGTCACCGGCCGGACCTTCTCCCCGAAAGGATGGAGGACTTCGGCCCTAACCACCGGTTAATGCCGAACAAGCGTGCTCAACCTAAGTGGCCGAAATACAGACACGAGGAGGACGCTATCGTGCAGGTCATAGATGGCCCTTTCGATGGTGGACGGCGTTTCTTCCGATGCCCATACTCTGGGGTAAATAGTTTTGTTTATGTTACTGGTAATACATCGTCCATACTAATCGTGCCTTGTAGTAGATGGCGAAATGCAACTTCACCCGCTGGATCGATCCTCCCCATGAACGACCTGTTGTGCGGTACGTGGATGTATTGTGGAACCGAATCTTTGATTTGGAAGCGCAAATTGATGATCTGAACGTGCAAAATGATGACCTCCGCCAACAGATGTAGCGCGAGAGGGGCAATGAGGAGGTCGTGAACATAGGAAGTTCCTATGATCCCGCATCTGTCTTTGTGCCAACCCTAGTCGCATATGTGCGTGCCACTACAACGATGACCGACCACGTCCGAGGCGCCCAACTGGAGAACACTCTATGTGGGTTGTGAGAGGCACCTTCTACAATTAGGGAGGGGCGGAGAAGCTCGTACGTCGCTAGTGTCCCCTTCTGTATGCACTTATGTTGAATCTCATGAAGCATGTAACTAAATGGTGAACACGTTATTGCGGTTGCCTTTTATCGAGTTGACATGTTGTATCGATGTGTCACAATTACGTTCAATCTCGTAACGTATGTAAGTAAATGGTGGACGCATCATTGCAGTTGCCATTTATCGAGTTGACTTTTGCATCGAGGTGTCATGTGCATTAAGCTATAGGCGTTGATATGCATTGAACTAACATGCATTATATGAAAGAGTATACACAAGAACGCAAAAGTAATCCAGGCATCATATATGAAGTGCAAAATTTAAGTATCACATAAAGAAGAAATGTACAACCAAAGATCGCCGCCCCTACTAGCCCCCCAACCGCACCCTTTTGACATCCCTCCCGTCGCCACCGCCCAGTCCACCTCCGTGTCCTCCCCTACGGGCTCGCTTCGGCGCCTTCCTCTGCGCTGGGTGTCGGGGCCTCGGCCCCGAGAGGGAAAAACGGTCTCGAGCCCCGATCGACGAGCACCGAGAGGCAAGGGGTGGGCAAGATCGTTCTGTGTGTGGTCTTGGGCGCACCGAGAAGCTATGAGCAGACGAGAACCTCGGCGGGTGTGGGGTGAGGTGCGGGTCCTCGTCCACCAAGAAGTCCTGCGCGTCCTCGTCCAGCGCGTCCACGTCCTGCGTGTCCACGTGATGCGCGTCCACGTCGTCATAGGGCAATGTACCTGCACAACAAAATATTGTTAGTTAATAAAAAAAACGCGAAGCGTGCTGACCAACAGAGACGTCACGTACCCTCGGCTAGCACCATGGCGCGTAGAAAGCTGTCCACACGGAAGTGTGTACGCACGAATCGCGATCTTTGCGGTGTATGGGGTTGTCCGCAGGCGGACCCTCCGGCATCCTCAGGCCTCGGCGGTGTCGGACGTGGTCTGCTCGAGCCAGCCTCGTCAGGGCGTGTCGATGTCGGGCGTGGTGCTGCTTTCGAGCGATCTGTCGAGGCGTGTCGATGTCGGACGTGGTGCGGTGACCCTCCCTTTCTTTGTGGTGCTGCCGGACGCCGGTGGGTGGACGGACGGTGAAACAGTGGGCGTGCCAACCTCCGGAGCTGGTGCACCTGGCAGCCGAAAATCGTGTGACCTCATCACAAAATGACAGATAACCTGGGCCGTGTCCTCGCGTGTGCCCTCCACACCGTCCGTGAACCTCTGCAGCCAGGAGCCCATGTCCGTCGCAAGCTCAGCAGCCATGCCCGCCTACATCGAAAAGAAGACACGGTGAAAACTGTAATGGCGAATACCACAAGCAAAATTTTCGGAGTTAGATGTAACGTATCGTGTTGTGCACGTCCTGCGCTAAATGCACAGGGTACGTGTCGGTCGGTGCCAGGACACGTGGTGCGGGCTCGTCTGCAGCAAGCACGAGCCTAGTACGTGTCTGAGGAGCGTACCAGCGAATGTACTCGTCATAGCTCGTGTGGTCGTAGGGGATGTCCTCCTGCACACGGTCCTGTAGTGCGTCCTCCCACTGCGCTACCCACGGGTCCATCCTACTCCCCCAGTTCGTGCCGCGGCGGACTCCCTTCCTATTGAAGCTGCAAGACGTAACATGTAGTTAGCAGTCGTGCGTAAGAGACGACAACAAAAACAACTCATGTATGCCGATTACTCACGAGTGCACGTTCTCGGGCACTGCACGCCTAACTGGTACTGGAACCTCCTGCCGTAGGCCGAACTGGCGCATCACACGATGCGCCCCGTAGTCCTCCACGAAGACGTCGAAGACAAGCACCCTGCGGGTCAGCCAGTACTCTCGGTCTCGCAAGCACAGCGAGGACAGGCCGTGGGGAGCGCGAAAGTAACTCTGGCGAGTATGGCTCCGACAAGCGTCGCCGCCCGCCGTGAGGCGATCAAAGCGCTCCACGAGCGGCTCGACGCCGTGTCACACTGCGTCTTGTGGCGAATCGTACTGCAACGAACTGACATATTAGGTGCGACGATCGGTATCTGAAGAAATTAGTCACAGGAAAGAATACGCACCGTCGCCGCACGGAGAAGAGCCCATCGTCGGCCGGTCCACCTTGTCTGCGTTGTACATCTCAAGCCCGTACGGTGCCCTGTCGTCCAACAGGGGCTGTCCGAGGCTAAAGCGCTCAAACGACCACAACTGCAGTAGGAGAGGACACCCCGTGAGGATGGAGTTCGGTCTCGACCTGAAGCACGCGTCGCACAAGCCGCGATAGGTGGCGCAAATACGGCGAACCCGGTGATCTGGGGCCCTCCCTGTCGGCGATGGCCCTGGCGTACGCGATGAGCCTTGCGTCGACGGTGTCGCCGTGACTGCTGGTGAACAACACCCAACCAAACAGCCACAACAAGTACGCCTCCAGGTGGCGTGACACCGCTTGGTCGTCGCGTGAGGTCCATCCGCTCGACCTGTGCACAACGAAAAATATAGTAAGACCCCTATACGGAAAGGACAACACGACACTACCAACGAGCACGGTGTGGAACACGTACCCGGAACTGCGACAACCACCGCAAGGGCGGGCCGTGCCTCTGTGCCTCCGGAAAGACGTAGTACCCGGCCGCCAGCACAGGTGGGAGGACACCCTGAAACCTGCCCAGAAGGTCCTCGCGCCAGTTGTCCGGAGGCTCCTGCGGGAAGGCGGCACCTCCCGCGATAGGGAGGCCAAGAAGCAGGGAGACGTCCTGCAGGGTAGGGGCCATCTCCCCGAATGGGAGATGGAAAGTGTGAGTCTCTGGTCGCCACCGGTCCACAAGAGCTGTCGGCGAGGAAGCGGTCGAGCGGAAGCGTCGTGGCGCTCTGCCCGGCATGGGCGTCTCGTCGTCGCCGCCAACCGAGTCGGTGCCGGCTCGTCCTTGTCCGGCTTTGCACCATCCGGCGATAGGTAGTAGACCCGGCCTTCGGCTGTGAAGGAACAAAAGGTCGATCTGAAGATGCGTTTAGCGAGAAGATAGTGTGGGCGTATACTAACTCTGCTGCACACCGTGTGCGATCGCCCTTCGTGTCTTCGCTTTGCATGTATGCCGTAATCTTGGAAAGCAAAGACGGTGTTTGAGGGTTCGTGGCATGAAGTGCGGCATTTGCATGCCTCTCCTGAAATACCCGATTGTCTTGTCGAGAACACCTTCCACGATGGCGGCGAGGGGTGAGAACGAAGGCCCCTAAGAACCCGGGTTGTACACCTCCGTAAGGTTAGTGGTCATTATGCCGTACCTTGCCCGTCCGTGTCATGCGGCGAGACCACTTGTCCAATGGTGGGCCTCGATCCGATGGGAGAAGCACTCGATGTTCCTCGAGGTCCTCTGCCTCGGACAGCAGAGTTCGAGACTACGCTCCTGGTTCCTCGCGTCCACGTGTTTCTGTTGTGTTAATCGGCAGCGCCCATAAGGCGTCAAATTTATACCGCTTTGGTTACGCATAGCCGACCTCTTGAATAGCTTCACCAAGGGTTGCTTCGAACTTCTTGAAGAAGTTGGCCCCAAATGGCGAATACACCATCTACTCCTCATATCACCAAGGGAGCGGCTCCTCGGGTCTTCTGAAGTGTTTTATGGCCTTGACATCCGGCGTGGCGATCATGGATCACGCACACACCAGGACGAGCTCCAACAACTCCCACCCTCAGATGTCGAAGGAACCACAACCAGCTGTCGACATTCTCACCTTCGACAAATGCGATGGCCAATGGCAGAATTTGATTGTTCCCGTCAACGCCTATGGCGGTAAGGATCTGCCCCTTGTATTTTCCGGTCAAAAAGGTCCCGTCAACTGAGATCACGGGCAGCATATGCCTAAAAGCCTCGATGCAGGGACCGAAGGCTACGAAGGCCCTATGCATTATGGAAAAACCTCGCGGATTTTTAGATGGCATGTCCTTCATAGCAATGTACGTGCCCGGGTTTCTCTCCTGCAGCACCTCAAGCATACGAGGAAGGTTATCGTACGCCGCCTCAAAAGATCCAAACCGTCTTTCCATAGCCTTCTGCTTCACACGCCACGCCTTCCCATAGCTGATCTTGTACTTGAATTTCTTCTCAATAGCCACCATAATGTGCTTGGCCTCCATATCCTTCTTCTCCACTATCTCTCCATACATCAAATTAGCTATGAATGTCGGCGTTATGTTACGATGTACGCACAAAAACACCGCTGAGCATGCGAGTGCGGCTCCACATTCGAGACAATCCAGTGAGTCTCATACTTCGGTCTATGCGCGTGCACTTGCCAAGGACAACCGGCCTGCTCGCATTTGACGGTGTACTACTCTTGGCTAGATTTGACGACCCAAAACGTCCGCTGCATAGACATAGCCCATAGCATAATGGCATCCTGCAAGGATGTCTTATCAGCAAACATTGAGTGCAACCGAACCTCCGTGGCATGGTACTCCCACGGCGATTCGTGCTCGTCGTGCATACATAGACCCTCAGCGTCAAATCTGTTCCATTCCCGGGAGATGGGAGCTCCGTCCTCATCGGAACTGCCCTCGTCGTCTTCTTGTAAAGCTTCCTCTTCAGCCAAGGCCATCCGGTCATCGCTTTCCATTTGATGCAATATGTAATCCCTATGCTCTCCTTCATCAGCCTGTCCTGTAGGCTCACCATGCGGTGCCCGATCTTCCTCTCCTGTATGTACCGCGTCGGGCTCATCACAAGCAACATTCTCTGAACTCTTCGTAACACAGCTATCCGGGTCCTCTTCTTCACCAACATGTTTGGCCACCATTTGCTCGCTTCGCAACACCGAGGATGATATCCGTGGGGTCTGCCTGACTTCTTTTGGCATGGTTGCACAAGTATCACACACTCATATCCACGACGCCGACATCCTTCTATAAAGCCCTTCCACACTGCCGTGCGCATCAGTCTTCTCAACTCCCAGCTGATGTTCGTGGGAGACCGGCTCCAAAGCCCTTGTATGTCGACGCTCCACACCTCAGGGTTCAAAGAGAAGCTGCGGGTCAGCCAGTGCTTCACATTTTCGATTCGTGCATTCTCGCCGTCCGGGTGTACCAGAGTGGCTTGCCGAAAACTGCTCAAGTCAACACCGCACGGACCTTCACGAACGGTGCCAACACCGTAATGCACTTTCAATGTAGTGGGTACAGGCATGACTTATTGTATGGCTGCAAATATTTCCAACATTGCAATTAGTCATTTCAACGCATACGACATGCAAAATCTTGCTACATTGTAATTTACATTTGTAAGGCCTTTCGCCTATCGTCCACAACTACACGACAGGATGATCAAGACGTCATTCATTCCCTAAGGCAGAGGCCACAATGAACGTGTAGTACGATATTCAGATTCAACTTACAAACCGAGCTATTCCATAGTAGGCATTATTCGATTCGGACGCTAACTTGCAATCCGAAATGCTACAAGTGGCGTTCCGGTCTTCTACCAATTACGTAAGTTAGTTAGTTCATACTAATTTACTTGTACTAATTAGTTTATACAAATAATTCATCCTCCTTATGCGCTCGGTCACGCATTGTTCACCCAATAATAGTCGGCCACGCACATACCGACACTACTACAATACATCTCACAAACAACACTAATAATACTGCCTCACAGACTATTTTTTCTGTAACTAAAGTTTTTATCGCTACTACGTACATACAAATCAACAACATTTCGATTTTCTATTTTTTTTCTCTAACCACAATTTCCTACAGGTGCTACTATACTACTCATTTAACTAAATAAACTATTTACCTACCCAAAAAAATACACTACAAAATACACTTACTTACAAATCAACAACATTTCGATTTTCTACTTTTTTTTTTCCCTAACTACAGTTTCCTACGAGCGCTACTTATACCTACTATTTTAACTAACTAAATACCTACTTAAAAAAATACAATACAAAATAAGTCAAACTTACCTCGCAATCTAAGTTTTCCTCCTCTTCTCCCTCTCCCTCCATCTTCTCTTTTTTCCTCCCCTTTTTTCTCTCCTCTCCCTTCTCTTTTTTCCTCTCCTCTCCCTCTCTTTCTTCTCCCGTAGCTTGATTGTTTATGCTCTGAAATGATAAATTTGGGGACCATGTCAAGATATATAGGCAATCCAGTCGCCGCACCGTTGGGCGACTGGAACATGATCGTCATTGACGGTTAGGATCGATCCTATCGCCCAACGGTGCGGCGACTGTAATCATGTCGCCAACGGTCCGGCTTCTGTGCAGTTTTAAAGCCGAACGGTTGGGCGATAGGCTTGCAGTCGCCCAACCGTTGGGCGATAGGCTCGAGTCGCTCAATCATTAGGCGACAGACGTATATTTCCGTAAAAAAAATATATCGTCGGAATATTTTTGAAATTTCGAATAAAAAATAGATTATTTTTAAAAAAAATTCTATTAAGTCTCGTACACATGGACGTACAGATCAACACATCAGTCTCCCAGACGACTTCAATGAGCATCTAGTTCTTTGCTTGTTGCCTGCTGCATCCTCACCATGATAATTTTGCATTAGTCCGTCCATAAGCAAAACAAGCGTTCCGTGCCTCACTCCAGAACATTCATTTTCCCCAACCTAAGCAAAGAATTGAGTATGAGATTGGCAATCCTGAAAGTCCTAGGGCGCATGCCTTTATATATCATCAACTGCAAATTACTAACCAAACTATCTGCATCTCATTCCTGGGAAAAATAAATAAAACTGTACGTTTGCGGGAAATGAGGATGACAAGAAATTCTGGAAGTGGCGTCAGGGGCAACCTACAGATGGATCAATACAGGTAAAAATTCCAGCTATTTAATCTCAAACACGGGAATTGTATGCCTTAAAAGATCCTCTTATCTTGAATTTTTGAATTGTTACATGAGCTAATGTGTTAACACAAATTAGTGAAACATTATCTTAGTTAGAAATGGGAAATCATCTGGAAAATTCATTTTTGAACTCTCTACTGCTGGCCAGGTTGACGGCCCATGTCCAACAGCTCTTGAATGAATGGGAGATACAGTTCTTGGTTCTTGTGAGCTTTGCCTTGCAAGCCTTCCTTCTCTTTTTCTCGAGTATTAGGAAGCGTACCATCTCCGGTGCTCTGAGAGTGCTCTTATGGCTCGCCTACGTGTCGGCCGACTCCCTTGCAATCTTTGTCCTTGGACATCTCACGCTCCACATCAATGGCCTGCGCCATGAACTCGTCCTCTTCTGGGCGCCATTCATGCTGCTGCACCTTGGCGGGCAGGAGACGATCACAGCCTTCTCCATGGAGGACAATATGCTGTGGAAGCGGCACCTGCTGAGCCTCTCGACGCAGGTGGCGATGGCCATCTACGTCGTCAGCAAGCAGTGGCAGGGAGGCAAGCAGCTCGTGGCTCCCGTAGTGCTCATGTTCATCTCCGGTACCGTCAGGTACGCCGAGAGAACATTTGCACTCATGACTGCTGCCAAGTCAGCAACACCTGCAAGTAGTTTTGATGTGTCCGACGTGCACAAGATTAACACAAATGCCTATCTTTTTCAAATACACAAATCGTTGGAGAAAGAACCAACTTACGCAAAATTTGTGTGGCTAGCTGGTCGCGGCCTCAACAGATGGATGACATTTCTAATGGAGACGATGCCGTCCTTGCAACGTGGTAAAAAAATAATTTTTTCTGAAGAGTTCCTGAGCAATAAAAACCGAGTCCACAGTGCTTATAAGTTGGTTGAGGTCCAGCTCTCTCTTATCTACGACTACTATTATACCAAGCTTGGAACACGTCACTGCCATCTCAGCCCAGTAGTCAGCTGGATTCCCCGGCTCATTACGCTGGGCTCAGCTTCTGCAGCCCTGACGCTGTTCGTGAGGGCTGATATAAAGGGTTTTCTTGCCAAGTCTAGTAGGCCTGATATTGCTGTGTCGTACGTATTGCTGATCGGAGCTATCGCATTGGAGATAATCTCCAACATTATAGTCATCTCATCATACTGGGCATACCTTACAGCAGTAGAACATTTTCCACGTGGAAGGGCAGTCTTCAGCATAGTGAAGTGTGCCCATCCGGAGAGTAGATGTCAGTGGTCTGATAAGCTGGCGCAATATAACATCATCGATGGGTGCATACTGGAAAAGCAAGCCGGTCTATTGGGGCGGATCATGCAATGGGTCGGCATCGACCGCGACACCACACATGTTGATGTCTCTTCTGAGCTGAAGGAGCTCCTCCTTGATAAGCTTTTACACATGGCGAACAGCCCACATGCAGATGAGTGGGACTTTACCAAGTTCCGCGGCCAGTGGGCGAAGTGGGAGCTCCAGAACAAATGCCAAGGAAGCACAGCTCAGGCTCTGTTCGCTAACACCATTGAGCGTGTGGATTTTCTATCCAGCATCCTGATTTGGCACATAGCAACGGACATATGCTTCTTTGATGACGAGGTATGCAACTCTCGATGCCGAGGCCCAAGCAGAAAGCTATCCAACTATATCATGTACCTCGCTTCGAACCATGGCATCTTGATCGGCAATGATGGGCACTTTGTGCTAAAGATGGCTCGACGCGAAGTTGTAAAATTTCTTGAAGAAGAAATTGGTGGTGACCAGCAAGCCCTGGAGCAATGCAATGTCGTCAAAAGTATACGTGACAAGGCTGGCAAGGAAGACGATCTAGCCGAAGAACACATAAGAGAATTCCCTCATCTTGAGGTATTCTCTGATGTGCCAATCTTACCTCGCGCTCAACGGCTTGCCACCAGGCTTCTAAAGTTGAAAGAAGCAATTGATCCATGGGAGCTAATCATAAATGTATGGATGGAGATGCTTTGCTACATGGCACCTCACTGTGGGGCTGGGTTCCACTTTAAGCATCTAAGCACCGGCGGGGAGTTCGTCACTCATGTCAGAATTCTACTGCTCAATCTCGGCCTAACGGCCTTTTTGCCTCAAACTAAAGAACCAAGCTAATCTCTGAAAGTTCCCAGTTCTGCCAATAAGAGCTCTGAACCATGACATTATACATCTTATCAAGGAGTGTCCATAATTACATTAATGTCGTGTTACAAAGAAACATGGGGTTTATTTGTTACATAGGTGTACTTCCATTTTCTATTGTCCTGCCACCAGAATGAGCACAACTTTTGTGCCCGTGAGCCAACACACAATGCAATAATATACATACAAGATTTAACAAGGATGGCTCAGGTTCTTTTATTTGCTAAAGAAATGTTTTGAATTATCATAATTACAAATTCCTATCACTTAGCATTTTAACAAATTGCATTTTATTAAAGAGAGTAATTGTGCAATATTTATTTTAGTAGAGGTTCCCTCCGGCGGAAACTCTACCTTATGCATCTTTTTGATTGGAGCGGCCTCCAATTACTACCATCGCTGAGCTCGACGACTCAGGTAAAATCCAACACAGGGCTAGGTGAGCCCTTCCACCATTTTCCATACCTCCCACAAAGTTTAAAAAATAGAACTAACTCAAGTTATGATTCCCATATCCGCCTTTGACCGTAGGCGCGACTGTTTAAACAGTTTAAACTCTGCAGAGGTTGTACACTGTACCCACAAGAGATAGTCATACCCGTTACCCCACATGATTCCGTAGTCATGTAGTTGGGCGACCGTCACAGTAACCTTTCTAGATATCTCACCTTTTCTGTCATTTCACCCATACGGGGTTACACCCATATTTTGTATGGGATGTTCACCACAACGACTAGCGCAGCTGGCCCCGGCCACAACGACTAGCGCAGCTGGTAACTTCACCTTTTTGGTGTCCCTTTCAAGCTAGAGTATCTCCTCCACTTGTACATCTTCGACCCCCTTCAATGAGATGACTTTCAGGGTTCAATAACTTTACTAAGCCAAGTTGCACTTTGCAGACTTGTGGTTGTACTTGTTTAACACGGGAAGTCATGACAAGATTAAGTCCTTAGGGTTATCTTGGCGGTTCATTCCACATACCATGTGCTTCGTTAGCACCCACCGTCTCACCATCCGCCCAGATAGTATTAGCAATTAAGGTTTTTGAGGAGTAAAATCCACCAATTCCACCATCTCAGTCATTTCCTCGCAATGACTGCCCAAATCCATTTTCATGTTTAAAGGATGATGTTTGGGGTATTTTAATACCCCGGTACTTAAGCAAGACTAGCATGTCGCTTAAGTACAACCTATAGCTAGTATTACCATATATTTACTAAGGTGACAAGGAATAATGGATTCAATAACAAGGGATGGCATATTAATTAATTAATCAACAAATGGGTGTTTAACTACCTTAAGCTTTAACATACATTTGATTAAATAATTAAAGCATGCACTTTTGATTAATTTAAATGAATATAATTTGCATAAAGTGTAGGATCAATATGATCAAAGCATTGACTCGCCTTGGATATAGGTAAGAGGATCTTGATATTCTTGTGCTTGATCAACCGGGAGATTCTCCGCGTCTTAAAATCCCAATCAGACGAAAATACCAGAAAAATGCACAATGGCAAAGAGAGTAAATAAATACACAAGAATACACAAATGAACTTCAGATTAATCAAGTCCTATGCCATTAGCAAGATCTTGATTTAACAAATTTTTAGAAATTTATTTTATAATTTTTGGAGTTATAACGGAGGAGAACGAAATTTACGAAGGTTAAATCGAATTGAAATGAGAGAGAGAGAGAGAGAAGTGGTGCACACAATCAATGTCAGGCTAGGTTCATGCACACAGGGGAGCTGGTCCATGGCCTGATGGCGCAGAGGGGCCCTTGGCGATGAGAGCAAGGGGAGCTGGCGGTTTATCATAAGCAGGCCTGGTCGGCGAGAGTGGGGGGTTTAGGACACAAATAACCGGCTAATGATTAGCTTAGGGCTTTAATCACCGACCATTAAGGATTAATGATGCAAGAATGAGGCTTGGTCGAGCAGAAACGACGGTGCTCACAGGTAGTCTTGTATGGCCTGGCGGCCAGCGCAACGCCGTGGGCTAGGCACGGCGGGCGACTTGAGCTTCGAGAGCGGGAGCTGGTGAGGTGGCGGAGCCGGTGACGGGGTGGCGGCACCGGGAGGAGGAGCATTGCCGGCGGCGGGTGGTGAAAAGCGGCGGTGACAGCTCAGTGATAGTGGCGGGGAGGTTCCGGTGGCGGATTGAGCCGGGGGAGGTGAGCACTGAGTGGCCCTCGATGGCGCGGCCAACGGCTTGACGGGAGGCGAAGAAATTTGTGGCGGCGGCGCAAGGTGGGGAAGGCGGCGGCCGGAGGCAGGGAAGGAGCTCGATTGCGGCGACTGTGGTGGCGGATCCTCGAGGGGGTTTGAGGGGAAAGGTTCCTGGTGGCTGGGGGCTCACGGTGATGGGGTCGGCGGTGGCGGGAGATGGCCGGAGCGGCGAGACGACGGTGGAGGCGGAGCAAGGAGGTGGCGGCGGCCATGGATGGAGGAGAAGGAGGCATGGTGGCGGCACGTCTCGGCGACGGGGAAGGCGAATGGTGGTGGGGGAAGGCTTGAGGACCACAGGAGGCACGCCGCGACGCGGTGGGCTGGGTGAGGAGTTCACCGGGGCGGCGTCTCAGCAGCGGCGGCGGCAAGCGAAGCAGAAGCCGGCTCGCTGGCTTGCTGTGTGGAAGGAGGAGGCAAGGACACAAGGTGGGAGCACTACTACAAAACAGGCTATAGTAGGCGCCCCATCACGGCGGTTCCTTTGGAACCGTCGTGTTAAACATTGCCGACTGCGGGTGGCGCGAAGCCTATCACGAGCGGTATTTTTAGAACCGTGCAGTGATAGTCATCTATCACAGAGCGGTTTGTAAATAGAATGCAGTGAATTATCTGAGCGGTTCTATTCACAAACCGTGCGTGATAATCACCAATCACGAGCGGTTCTATTTAATAACCGTGCATGTAATATCCTGAGCGGTTCTAAATAAGGACCGTGCAGCGATTGAGATATCACGAGCGGTTCGTGAATAGAACCGTCTGTGATAATCCTGAGCAGTTCTATTTACAAACCGTCTGTGATAGATGATATCCTGAGCGGTTTTATTAAGAACCGCTCGTGATATGCCCATCGCAGATAAATTGAGCGCGACAGATCCCTCGCCGCCGCCGTGTGTCCCTTGCCGCCTTGCCCGCCTGTGCCTCTCGCCTCTCTCTGCCTGCTGTTTGGATAATATATAATCAACTTGCCCCTGCTGCTGGGCTCCAATAGATCTGCTAGCTAGCTTCTCCTCCCCCAAGTGCCAGGCCACTTCCCTCCCCTAGCTCCTCCAACTGCTTTGCTCCTCCCTAATTAAGCAGATGAAGTAATACTGATTATCCTTTTTCCACTCTATTGATTAGTGAATTTTCCTGATTTTGCTACTCTGTACATAGACCCTAATGTTTTGTTTTCTTTGTTGTATTCCTTAATCGAAAGCATAGGGTTTAGGTTTCAATTAATACTACTTGATGGGAAAAGGCAAAGCGTCACGTACATCTAGCTCTCAAATTGATGGACCCTATTTCTAGAAAATGAAAAGCAAAACATGTAGCCTTTAATTAATCTGGTGTAATTCCTTTGTGCAGCGATGAGACAAAAGCGAGTAAATGCGTGCAAAGAAGTGAAAGTCTTAATCGAGAACTAATTTCATGAGTAGTTTTCTAGAACAGTTAAAAAGAAGAATTTATGACACACCAAGATAAGTCACATGTGCAATGATCTATTTTATATTTCCTCCATTTATATCCATGAAGAAACGTCATCACAGTGGTTTATTGTTTCAATTATATGAAAACGGATACCCGTGTAATCGCGCGGACCAACTTGCTAGTTATTAGGATCTTCCTCTTGTCTTTTGTCTCGTATCTAATCAACAATCATGCAGATAATCAATAATTATCCGTTCGCTTGACTTAGAGAGGAGAAGGTTGGACCCTTGCCCTAAGCGCCTCCAACACCGCCACCTCCTCCCCATTGCGCCACCTTAGAGAGGAGAAGGAAAGGAGAGGAATCGTATTTTCTTCGTGAGCTCCGAGGGTAACGATCTATAACCCTTTATGTTTGCTATAAATTAACCGCTAATCAATTTTGACACTAATTTGTTACATGCGTAGTGTAGATGGATCGGCTGGATGTACAGTGTGAACCGTGTGAGTCAAGAGTACATTAATGGCGTGGTTGCTTTTAGAAGAGCCACGAAAGGGGATATGTTGAAGAAGGAGATAAATTTTATGTCTTGTCCATGTATTGATTGCGGTAATTTGAAGATGTTTAACAACGCGCAAATAGAAGCGCACTTGATTGAAGGGGTTTCACAAAAGGGTATACATGTTGGACCACCACGGTGAAAAGCGATTATTACACATGAAGTTAGTAATGCGGCATCGCCGAGGAAGTCAACGATATGCGGATGTGGACTATCTTGCTTTTGATGAGGATATGTCACACGATGACAATCTGGATCGGATGCTACGTGATGCGTAAGAGAACTACTGATGAGAGAGAGTTTTGTAAATTCGAGGGCTTAAGGGAGGACTCGGTGAGACCTTTGTTCCTGGTTGCAAGCCGGAATATACAAGGTTGTCAACCGTGCTTGAAGCGCTGAAATTGAAGGCAAGCAATGGTTGGTCCGATAAGAGTTTCACGGCGTTGTTAGGTCTCCTAGCGGACATCCTTAGGAGAAAGCGTGTTGCCCGGCACCACCTATCAAGCAAAGAAGGTTATTTGTCCATTGGGAATGGAAGTAGAAAGAATACATGCATGTCCAGAATGATTGTATCCTCTACCGTAAAGAGTATGCAGACATGCATGTATGTCCGTGTGCAAAGCATCCCGATACAAGCGTCGAGAATCTTGCTAAGGTGAAGCAAGGACCTCCTGCTAAGATGTTGTGGTATCTGCACTGTAATCCCACGTTTGAAGCGTTTATTTGCGAAGCAAAGGGCGCAAGATTGCTGATTGGCACTCGAGAGGCGTAAGAGAGATGGAAAGCTAAGACATCCTGCCGATTACGCCGATGGAGAAACTTTGATCGGAGCTTCAAGAGTTCGGTGCGGGAACCGAGGAACATAAGGTTAGGGTTGAGTCTGAGATGGAATGAATCCTTTCGGTAACATGAGCAACCGACATAGCTTTTGGCCCGTGAATCTATGTATGTACAACCTTCCTCCTTGGCTATGTATGAAGCGGAAGTACATTTTGATGTCACTACTTATCCAAGGGCGAAGCAACACCGGGAATGATATTGATGTGTACCTAGCACCATTCTTTGGAAGATCTTGTGACCTTTGTGGAGCGAAGGGTGCAGTATGGGATGCGTACAAGCGAGAGAACTTCACTTTACGCGCCATGTTGTTACGCACCATCAATGATTTTTCTGCCCTTGGTAACTGTCGGAGCCAATACAAAAGGAGCCAAAGCTTTGTCAAGACCGCTTAGATGCTACAGAGAGTGTATGGGTGAACAACTCAAGCAAAAGCGTGTATATCGTCACCGTAGGTTCCTTCGAGTCACCCATACCGCAAGATGAAAAAACAATTAACGGAAATAAGGAGAACGATTCAGCTCAAGGGCTTTTAGAGGAAAGAGGTCTATGATATGGTTAAGGATATCGATGTTGTGCTTGGGAAGGGACGCAAATTAAGAACCCGTGAGAAGAACATCTGGAAGAAGCGGTCAATTTTTTGGGACTTGCCTTATTGGGAGCACTTAGAAGTTCGCCACTGCATCGACGTCATGCACGTAGAGAAGAATGTATGTGATAGCTTGATTGGTCTCTTCTTTGAACATTAGTGGCAAAACAAAGGATGGTGTTAACGCATGCGGCGTGACTTGGTTGATATGAACATAAGGTGAGTTAGCACGGTAGAGACCGTCTGAGATTTAACGTACCTTCCCCGACTTGCTACACTCTATCCAAGGCGAGAGAAATGAAGCGTGCGAGCTTGCATGGAGTGAAAGTCCCATCTGGTTACTCCGCTAACATTAAGAACATTGTTTCTATGCAAGATTTGAAATTAATTGGTATGAAGTCTCATGATTGTCATGTCTTGATGACACAAATGCTTCTGTTGCAATTAGAAGTATCTTGCGAACAAGGTCGAGTGGCAATCTTGAGGCTGTGTTATTTTTTCAACTCAATTGCTCAGAAGATCATTGATCCCCAAGGACTAGATGCTCTACAGGCCGACGTGGTGACCACTCTATGTCATCTTGAGATGTATTTCCCTCCGTCATTTTTCGATATCATGGTCCATCTCATTGTTCACCTTGTGAGAGAGATAAAGATATGCGGCCCTGTGTTCTTCGTCATATGTACCCGTTCGAGAGGTACATGGGAATTCTCAAGTCCTCGTCGGAATCGATCTCGGCGGAGGGCAGCATCATCGAAGGTTATGCAACCGAAGAGGTCATTGAGTTCTGCGTCGACTACATGTCTCAGGTGGAACCGATAGGTGTGCCTCTATCTCGCCATGAGGGGAGACTGGATGGTATCGGGACCATCGGAAGGAAATCAATAACTCTCGATCTGGATACATACGCTCAAGCCCATTTCATGGTCTTGCAACACATGACCCAAATGTCCCCATATATCGACGAGCACAAAGACATGGTGCGCCAACAGAATCCAGACCGGTCAGAGGTTTGGATCACGAGAGAGCACAACCGTCGGTTCAACGAATGGTTAAAGGTGCAAATCACTGGGAGGTCATCAAGTGATGATACGCTGCTATGGTTGGCACAAGGGCCACAATTTACAATTGTCACATGGCAAGGATCGACATCAATGGGTACACATTTTATCGGCAACTCGGGATAGGAAGAGCCAAGGCGTAGCAGCGTGTCCGCATAGATGCATTCAAGACCGATGGGATGAGGAGCTCCTACTATGGGCAAATAGGCGAGATATGGGAGCTCGACTCGTGCTTTTCAAGATCCCCTATTTGGTGCCGTTGGGTCCATCTCGCACGGTGAAGGTCGACAAATGCGGTGTCACTACCGTGGACCTCGAGCGTGTCGGATATAAAGACGAACCATTCGTCTTGGCTAACCAAGTTGTTCAAGTCTTTTATGTAACCGACCGGCAAATAAGAAGCGCCACGTAGTTCTTCATGGAAAAAGGAGGATTGTCGGAGTTGAGAATGTAGTGGGCGAGGAAGAATACAATCAATTTGACGAGTTGCCTCCTTTCGGAAGCGGCATTAGGCTCGAGGAAGAACCCGGTGAGGAAGCTAGCTATATCTTGCGTCGATCATCATGAAGGTCTATATCTTAATTAAGAATTTACTCTAATGTAATTAATTTATTCCATAACATCATGTGTTATGGACTTGTAATCTCTCATATATTTTGATGTCAGCGTGAAATTGTCATGTGTTGATGTGTTATGGACTTGTCATATTTGATATTGATGTCAATGTGGGCGTACATTGTAATGTGGAGTATCAAAATTGTCATCATACTTGATTTGGAGTTGAGTTGAATTAGATATGAAATTTTGAAGTCAAATGTGTTATGAACTTGTCATCATACTTGTCACGAGTTAGAATTCATATGGACGTGTCATAATTGTCATCATACTTGTCTCAAAGAGTTCACTATGTTTTCTCGGGATATTTATGTCTCACGGAGTTCGATATGTTTTGTCGAGGATATCATAAATTGGCCTCGGTATTGGCTATCACGAGCGGTTTTATTATACAACCGTGCGTGGTATATATCACGAGCGGTTCGTAATGAGAACCGCTCGATAATATATCGCTGACGGTTCCATAATAGAACCGTCGTGATATGAATATCCTGAGCGGTTCTATTATGGAACCGTCTGTGATAATATTATCCTGAGCAGTTCTCATTACGAACCGTCGTGATATATTTTATAAAGCGGAAGCGCTAGAGTTTTCCTCTCACTTCTCACTTCCTCTCCGCGCCCTTACGCTCTCGCGCTCGTTCGCCTCCTCTAGGGTTTAGGGCTCACCTTCACCGCCGACTACAACCTCGGCGCCGCCGCCCCCGACATTGGTGCCCCGACCTCTGCGCCGCCGCCCGACCTCGGCGCCTTGACCTCGGTCTTTGCCGCCCCGACCTCGGCGCCCCGTTCACCTCCCAGCCGTAAGCCCGACGCCGCCGCCGCCGACCTCGATCGCCGCCCCCGACATTGGCGCCTCCGACCTCGCGCCGCCGTCCTCCTCCTGTGTCGGCCTCCTCCCCTCTGACCGGCCTTCTCCCTCTGACCGGCCTTCTCCTGCGCCGTCCTCCTCCCCATGTCGACCTCCCGCCCAGCCTCCTCCTCCCAAGATCGGCCTCCTCCCCCTGGCCTCCTCCTTGCACCGTGAGTTCTTGTGCGGCATCCTCTCTGTGAGTATTGCTCCTCTGTGGCGATTCGGTTGATCTTTGCATATATATATATATATATATATATATATATATATATATATATATATATATATATATATATATATATATATATATATATATATATATATATTGCGATGCTAGTTGCAAATTGATTAGTGGGCTTTGTTGACATGCTCTGTGATGAACTCTGTCTTATCTTGAGATTGAATGTGATAGTTAGTTCATACTTGAGCTCTATTGTATTACTTACTCTTGTCAATATGTTGTATCTTTGTTAATTGGTTACTTCGGTTCAGCTCATAGTTCTATTGCAAATTGATCAGTTGTATTGACTAGTTTGTGATTCTTCTAGTAGTATGTATGAGCTCATTCAACTTTTCATTTGCCATCTTGATCTCTGTAGTCAACCTCTGTTTATTTGGAAGTTTAATCTGTTTTAGATTAACAGATTGAGATCATTTGTGATTAAGCAAAGTATTGTTTAGAGCTCATAGTTTGAATTTATATTATCATATTCATTTCATGAAGAGTATAGACAATAGGATTGAGATGGCAAAGACTTGTTCTTTAGCTACTCTCCTACGAGAGCACATAATATCATCAATTAATATGTTGGAATAGTGTCTGTGCACCGTGAGTTCTTGTGCGGCATCCTCTCTGTGAGTATTGCTCCTCTGTGGCGATTCGGTTGATCTTTATATATATATATATATATATATATATATATATATATATATATATATATATATATATATGTAGTGCTAGTTGATACCTTCATACGTATTAGTTACGATTTACGAGTCTAATCTTGAAGATATTGCAAATTGATCGATGGGCTTTGTTGACATGCTCGTGATGAACTACATCTTATCTTGAGATTGAATGTGATAGTTAGTTCATACTTGAGCTCTATTGTATTACTTACTCTTGTCAATATGTTGTCTTCGTTAATTGGTTACTTTCGGTTGAGCTCATAGTTCTATTGCAAATTGATCATTTGTATTGACTAGTTTGTGATTCTTCTAGTAGTATGTATGAGCTCATTCAACTTTTCATTTGCCATCTTGATCTCTGTAGTCAACCTCTGTTTGTTGGAAGTTTAATATGTTTTAGATTAGCAGTTGAGATCATTTGTGAGTTAAGCAAAGTATTGTTTAGAGCTCATAGTTTGAATTTATATTATCATATTCATTTCATGAAGAGTATAGACAATAGGATTGAGATGGCAAAGACTTGTTCTTTAGCTACTCTCCTTACGAGAGCACATAATATCATCAATCGCATTTCCTTAGAAATTTGGTGGATTAAGGAGTGTTAAATTCTTTAGGAATTATGCTTTAATGCTAATTAATTTTGTTGGGATTAATTCTGAAATTTTTCTAAAAGCTGCAGTTTTTTACAACAATCCAAAAAGAAAGTTTTACTTGATTCTATTTTGTTTCTATGTTGGGATTAAACCTTTGCTTAGCATTTCCTTAAATCGATCATTTTACTTGATTCTAGTTCTATGTCTTCATTAAAGGCTAGTCTTACGTACATGAAGCATTAAACCTTTGCTTAGCATTTTCTTCGTCGATCGACATACTTGAGTGTACCTCTGCTTCATGCCAATCCTCCACGGCACGAAGCAGATGGTACACTCCAGTGTGTCGGGCTCGATGAAGTAACTTCGAGCAAAGATAGGCTCGGGCAAAAGATTTGTATCACTAGTTTCTATCTATACAAAGATCACAAGAGAAGCTGGTGGATTAAGGAGTGTTAGAATAGAAGCTCGTGGATTAAGGAGTGTTAGGAATGTTAGTAGTCTGTATGAGCTCATTCAACTTTTCATTTGCCATCTTGATCTCTATAGTCAACCTCTGTACTTCTTCCTGAGATTAATTGTTTCATATTTATGCTGGAATGTTAGTAGTCAGTATGAGCTCATTCAACTTTTCATTTGCCATCTTGATCTCTATAGTCAACCTTTGTACTTCTTCCTGAGAGCAAGTAAGCGAGATGGCAGAGGCACCGTCTTCGCCGCCGTCACCGACGCCGCAGATGGAAGAGGCGCCGACGAGGCCGCCAACACCGACCCCGCAGATGGAAGAGGCGCCGACGAGGCCGCCAACACCGACCCCGCAGATGGAAGAGGCGCCGACGAGGCCACCGTCACCATCGACAATAATGTCACGGAAGCGAGATGGCAGAGGACAATCGAAAATGCCTACGGGCCGGCTGGTCATCACGGAGGTCAGTGACTTTGGGGTCCCTCTGAGTCCCAAGAGATCAGCGGCGAGATTCCGGACCATCTGCGGGATACTTGGAAGAGCGGTCCTCATCACCACACCAAGGTGGAAGGACTGTGAAACAAGCGAAAGGCGTGGCGTGGACAGAACTTTCAGAGAAGTTCACTATTCCGAAGCACATGTAGCACGCGGCGACGGACGGCGATGCTCACGATGGGTAAATCGTGGAGGACCTTCAAGAGCATTCTTGTCACGGCACGTGAACACGGGTCGAGGCGCCCGCCAGCGATATAGATTCTTGACGCGGGAAGCATGGGACACCTTTGTGGCTATGAAAAGCGTCGGCGAATTTAAGGAGCAAAGTGCGGCGCACAAAGCTCTCGGACACTGAAACACTCACCGACAGACTCGGCACGGCTGGTGCAGCGGGTAAATCTGAGGAATGGGCGGCGGAGAAGGAGAACCCATTTCGATGTCACAGACCAGCGTTCCCTAAAATTTGGTTAAGCGAGGGCACAAGTCTCGCCGGGCAAACATCTCCTTCACAAACCCGCAGACCGGAAGTGTCCCAGCGTGTGGTAAATATATCGAACTACTAAGTTGTTAATAAGTCCATAACTTCATAGTGCCTATAATAGCGTGATGACCTCTTGCGGCGTGACTTGATCGCCCAAGCTTCCCAAGGCTCCTTCCGTGCGAGCGAGGAGAAGGATATACTATCTACGGCCTTGGGAAACAAGGAGCACCCGGTCGCACGCGAGGCCTTGGGGTTAACGTGCCTTAGAGTCATGGATTCATGGACGACTACTACGTATAGGACTAGGAAGAGATCCAAGGCGAGCACGACAACCTGTTGGTACAGATAATTACTAACCAATTTCAAGTAGAGATGGCGACATTGCGAGTCAAATGGATATACTCATGAGCAGTGATGCATAAGCCGCCCCGCTAATTTGGGAGACAGTCCTCCTCGACGTCGGAGTAGCGTCGCGTCGCGCATAATTTTGAACATTACGACCTCCGGATTACCGATAAGCGAAATCAAGGTAGCGTACATCTATGGAATGCACCAAAGATAGACCCTAATGGCGCCTTAGCTAATTGCGTGTCGTTTTGTAGGAGCCGGCGCCTGTAAGCTCCAAGTGAGGATGGATGGGTCCCTTTGTATTGAGGCTGCGCAAGGGATGGTGTATCCATACGAGGAAGGGCGGTCTGAGACGGTGCCCGGTGGTGCAGTTACGCCAAGGTCAGTGGATATGGTACATGTCAATTTCCAAGCCATCATTGGACATTTGCCCGAACGAAGAGATCACAACACTAGGGATGCCGTCCTCTCTTTTATCCGATGGCCCAAGAAGAACATCGCCTACAGGCCCGATGGTCCGCGATCTGGACACGACCATTCCTCTCCAGCGGGACCCTCGATGACTCCACCTCATGTTTAGCCTCAAAGGCCACCTCTTGATTCCGTGGAGAAGGCGCCGAAGGAACGAGGAAAAGCGTGCGGCGTGTCGGTTCGAGTCGTCTCACAAAAAGCGCCAATCGCTAAGGCCAAATCGAAATCAACGAACGTTAAGGCGCCTCCCAAGTCCGGAAGTCCGGAAGTCCGCGATACCGGAAGTCCGCGATACCGGAAATACATCATCGAAAACCGTTGTGCTCGTAGCGATATTAATGCATTTGGATATGCTTGTCGCTTTGCATACGGTACTTGGACAAGACCCAAAAGAAGGGTGCGATCATGGAATCACCGTCGAATCGAGGACAAGCATTTCTTCAGCGGGACGAGGTACTTCGTCGTGGGCTTCAATGATTTATTTGAACTATTCAACCTCGTTGGCCTCGGCGTCTCGCTTCTACGATGTTGGACCTTCGTAAGTGCGTACAATCAAGTTCTACATTCATCTAATACCGATAAATATCACAACTCATTGCTTATGTATAGATACATCTTTGCAAAATGTCCGGAATGGAAAGAACACGTGGGTTTCCTCGACCCACACGTGGTATCGTTGCAAACCATCCAAGAAGACTAAGCCCTTAAATAGAAATACATAACGAGGTCATTACTTCTCAGAGGAACATGAAGTACATAGTGGTGCCCTACAACCGAGGGTAAGTGTCACTACTTGCTATACAAATTTCATTTGTACTTTATATGCAAACACGAACTTAGGTTTAATGACTATAGCGACATACTTAGGTACCATTGGATTCTTTTAGTTATTATACCCAAGAGGAACCATGTGATATACCTTGATTCCCTAAACCGCAACAAGCATGACTTCAGCACTCTAAGAGGAATACTCGAGAGATATGCTCATTTCCTCCTTACATAACTCTATTGTAGTCTTCATTCGTTTGAAATGGCCGAGGATAATTTTTTCGAATCATGTAGGTCGTTCATCAATTATGTTGCCAACAAAGGAATATACGATGGAAAGAGCGCCCAACTAACACACAGGATGGATTTTCCAGTACGCGCTACAACACAATAATCCTATATCATACTTCATAATAACGCGTCTCGAATTGACTATACCTATATATGTAATTCTATTTTTGTAGTGCCGCCAGCAAAAAGATGATGAGTTATGTGCAATCTCGTCTGCTATCATATGCGCTAATCCTTCTGACTAGGAAGAAGGATCACGAGGTTTGTCAATATCGAAATAATTATTTCCTAATTATAAATTTAAATATATATAGCTTACCACTTTACTCTTAATTGGTAGCGACAGGTCTTGGATTTACAATGTGATTCACTCGTTGCGGAAGAGATCAAGGACATTCGAGGGAAGCTCTGCACCTTTATCAACTTAGAAATCATTAACAACAACGGAGAGTTTCACTCCGTCGCCAACCCAGAGCATCACCCCACTAAAACCTCTCAACGCAAACAATTGTAATCTAGTTGTAACTACTATAGCGACAATACTTGAACAAATGCGATCTTTTGTAATTTATTTTGAGTAATGATCACTTTGAGTTGTCATGGTGCTTGAATCTGTTTTTGTGAATGCTTGAATCTTTTTGTGAATGCTTGTTTTCAGAGGGCATGGCTAGCAATTCCGAGGCTAGCCAGAAAACAAACAAATTGTGGGAGGGTATGAGCTATCACGAGACGGTTTTTGTTAAAACCGCTCAGGAAGGCAAGTATCCTGAGCGGTTTCGATCGCAAACCGTCTATGATAGGAGAATATCACAGAGCGGTTCTATACAAAAGCCATGCGTGATATTCACAAATCCTGAGCGGTTTTATTTAGAACCGTCGTGATATTTTCTATCACGCACGGTTTTCTTTAGAACCGTCGTGATATTCTCCTATCACGAGCGGTTTGCGATGAAACCGTGCGTGATACTTGCCTTCCTGAGCGGTTTTTAATAAAACCGTCGTGATATTTCTTATCACAGACGGTTTTGTACCGTCTGTGATAATATCCTGTTATCACAGACCAACAAACATAGACGGTTCGGAAACCGTCTATGATGACGGTTCCGAACCGTCTGTGATGTCGGTTCCTGTAGTAGTGGAGGGGAATGGCAAAGAGGCTAGGGTAGCCTTATAGCTGGGGAGGGATGGAGCCGTTGGGGGAGGGGAGCTTGGTCCCGAGGTGGCCGGCATGGGCATGCGCAGAGGGCAGGTGAGCTGAGGCGTGGGCGTGTGTGGGGATAGAGACGGGAGCGGGGCGTTCTGACGAAGGCAACACGGGTGCGGCATGGGTGCTCTATGCGTGCACAACAGGCAATGGGAGCGCTGGCATCATGGGAAGCTGGTGGGCTGCAGCGGGCATAGGCGCACATGTGCGTGATGCAACGCGCGGCCAAGGTGCTGACCGAGTGACGCGCGGGCATGGACCGGCAAGGTAGAGCGCAAGGCAGGACACAGGCGGAGCAGGTGGCGCAGAGGGAGGCGTGCGCATGGCAGGGGCGGTGAGGACCAGTACATCACGATTCGCGCACGGCCAAAGGTGGCAGAGAAGGCGAAGCGGTGGCGCTTGGTGATGTCCGGCGGCGACTTCACGAGCCAAGGAGCGCGATGGCATGACCACCGGCAGCGTGTGCGGCGTGAGGAGGCGGTGGTGACATGCGGCTGCTGGCGCCGAGAAGACAGGCGAAGCGGCTCGGGAAGTCGTCGATGGCGCAGAGGGAGTGGGTGTGGCGAGCTCTCATCGCCGCGATGAGGGAAGCGGTGACTCATGCGGCCAATCTTGGTGTGATGGGCGGCTTGACAAGTTGCTTTGGTGCGACGAGGACGGCGTGACGCCATGGCTGCTTGCAGCGGAGAGGATAGGGCAAAGACGAGGGCGAGGAAGTCACGGCTGCCAGCGAGGGTGGCTGGCGGCAGGCGCGCACGTGAGAGCTGCAGAGGGCAGAGGGAGCCGGTGGCTTGGCAGAGGTGCACGAGCGCGAGAGAGAGAAGGGAGACGCTCGGTGCGGCTTTGACCGAGGAAGGGGACGACGGGGAATGGAGCTAGGCCAGTGGCGCCGAAGAAAAGGGAGGGCCAAGGCTAGTGGGCCAAGGGTGGCCAGGCCAAGAAAAGGGAGTAGGCCAGGGCAAGGGCTTGGGCCAAAGGGAAAATGGGTCGGGTGGGCCGAGGGGAGATGGGCTTGGCCCGAGAGGAGGAATGGGCTGAGCCCGAAAGAAAAGGAGGTCCAACTTGAAATGGCCCAGAAATCCAAAAGAGAGGGGAAACTCCAACCCGGAATTTGAATTTCAAATGTTAAGGACATTACATTTGAAACACACACCGGAGAGAAAAGAAAGGAAATTTTCGAAATTAGAATGGTAATTTGAAATAAGGCGAAGAACTGAATGGAAGATACTACGTGCCGTCCGAAAACGGGACGCTACAGCTGATTGGTTCAATGGCAAGAACTTAAAACTACCTCTAGTTCAACTAACATTTTGTTTTGAATCGGAAGGCAGAATGTCTTCAAAGACCTCCCGAGAGATCCTAGAGGACGTCCTGAGCGGTTCTAGAGAACATCCACAAAAACCTCCTAAGAAGACCTGGAGGGTGGTCTTTGCAAAATGGCCAAAAAGGTGATCTGCGCAAAACAAGGGGTCTTGGCTCAAAAGGGTGATCCTTGCAAAACGTCCAAGAGATGGTTTTTGCGAAACAGCAAGCTATGAAAACGAGGAAAAACACGACCAAGACCTCCCCGGGGACATTTGCGCGCCTTCATCAGAGCCGCTCGGGACCTTTTCAAGGGCGCTCACGTGGCTTTATCAGGACCACCCAAGACCTCCCAGAGAGCACCCACGCGCCTTCATCAGAGCCGCCCAGGACATCCTCAAGGGCACTCACGTGGTTGGATCAAAGCCGCCCAAGACCTCCCCGGAGGCACTTACGCTCCTCCATCAGGACCGCTTAGGACATCCTCGACAGTGCTATGCAGCTTAATCAAGGCTGTCCAAGACTTCTTCAGGAACGCTTGCTCGCCTTCATCAGAGCCGCCCAGGACCTCCTCAAGGGCGCTCACGTGGATTTATCAGGACCGCCCAAGACCTCCCTAGGAGCACCCGCGCGTCTTCATTAGAGCTGCCCAGGACCTCCTCAAGGGCGCTCACGTGGCTGCATCAAAGCCGCCCAAGACCTCCTCGGGAGCACCCGCGCGTTCTTCATCGGAGCTGCCCAGGACCTTCTCAAGGGCGCTCACGTGGCTACATCAAAGCCGCCCAAGACCTCCCCGAAGGCACTTGCGTGCCTCCGTCAAAACCGCTCAGGACCTCCTCGAGAGTGCTACGCGGCTTCATCAAGGACGTCCAAGACTTCTTCAGGAACGATTGCGCGCCTTCAACAAAGCCGCCCAGGACCTCCTCAGGGGCACTCACGTGGATTTATCAGGACCGTCCAAGACCTCCCCAGGAGCACCCGTGCGCCTTCATTAGAGCCGCCCAGGACCTCCTCAAAGGCGCTCACGTAGCTGTATCAAAGCCGCCCAAGACCTCCCCGGAGGCACTCACGTGCCTTCATCAGAGCTGCCCAGGACCTCCTCCAGGGCGCTCATGTGGCTTTATCAGGACCGCCCAAGACCTCCCCAGGAACACCCACGCGCCTTCATCAGAGTCGCCTAGGACCTCCTCAAGAGTGCTCACGTGGCTGCATCAAAGCCGCCCAAGTCCTCCCCGGGGACACTTGCGCGCCTCCATTAGGACCGCTCAGGACCTCCTCGAGAGTGCTACGTGGCTTCATCAAGGCCGTCCAAGACTTCTTCAGGAACGCTTGCGCGCCTTCATCAGGACCGCTCAAGACCTCTTTAGGGGCATTACGTGGCTTCATCACGGTCGTCCAAGACCTCCTCAGGAGCAATTGCGCGCCTACATCAAGACCGCTCAGGAACTCCTCGGGAGCGCTACGCGGCTTCATCAAGGACGTCCAAGACTTCTTCAGGAACGCTTACGCGCCTTCATCAGGGTCACTCAAAACCTCCTCTGGAGTGCTATGCGGCTTCATCATGGCCGTTCAGGACCTCCCCAGAAGCACTCGAGCGCATTCATCGGAATCGTTAAGGACCTCCTCAGGAGCGCTACGTGGCTTCATCAGGGCTGTCTAAGATCTCCCCGGGACGCTCGCGCGCCTTCATCAGGGCCGCTCAAAACCTCCTCGGGAGTGCTATGCGGCTTCATCATGGCCGTTCAGGACCTCCCCAGGAGCACTCGCGCGCCTTCATCAGAGCCGCCCAGGACCTCCTCAAAGGCGCTCACGTGGTTTCATCAAGGCCGTTCAAAACTTCCTCAGGAGCGTTCGTGGTCTCATCAGGGCTGCCCAGGACTTCCTCAAGAGCGTTATGCGGTTTCATTAGGACCGTTCAAGATCTCCTCAAGAGCGCTACGTGGCTTCATCAGAGCTGTCCAAGACCTCCTCAGGAGTGTTCACGTACTTTCGTCGGAGCCGTCCAAGATCTCTTCAGGAGCACTACGCGGTTTCATCAGAGCCGTTCAAAACCTCTTCTAGAGAACCCGTGCGGTTTTCGTCAGGACTTTCCACAAAGGCCTCAGGACCTTCCATGAAGACTTCATCAAGGAAACTTGCGTGTTTAAATAGGAAATATGTATCAGTTATAGAAGGTTTGGAGATCATAACCGAATCATATCTGTAAAATTGGTTTGGTTTAGGAATCCTGAGCTCTCACGGCTAAGACCTGCCGCCCTTTAAATAGAAGAGGGTCATGGCCGATTGTGTCATCACCAATCGATCAATACAATTTGCATCTACTATTTTTTCTACCATAGCTTCCCTATAATCCCGTCCTTTTTTCCACCTTTTTCTACTTTCCCGGCCAGGTCCAAGGACCTTGTCAGGACATCGCCGCTGCTCCAACACCACAACTAACTCCGCCTAGGTGTTGTACGCTGTGGTTCTTGGCCAAGTTGAATCCTAACGCCGTCTGGATTCAATTTTGCTGCTATCCATCAGATCGTGTGTTGGTGCTTTCTCGTGTCATATTTTTGCACCAACATAATTGGCGACTCCACTGGGGACACGATCTATTCCCTGGCCATGACGAACGGATCCGAAGTCGACTCCGACAACGTCATCGCGCCTGCCATCAAGGAGCTAGATGAAGAAGCGCAACGAGAGTATGAGAAGCACAAGGTGGAGTTCGACAGGGCGTTTGCTTCACGTTACCAAAAGATGAAACAGGGCGTCATCCGGAAAGGAGGAGAGTTCGCACCTGTCTACATCAAGCCTGAGGTAACTCCCACTATGGGTAATGCATCTCTTACTAAAGAGCAAGTTGCTTTGATGATTGATCAACAATTAGGTGCTTCTGTATCTAATACCGTAGATAGGTTGCTGTCTAATCGTCTTAAGGCTATGGGTCTTGAAGTGTAAAGTGGAAAAGATCTAAAGCAACCCGTTTTGCCTCATGCTAATGCTTACAACATTAGCAATGATAGCAGCGTTCAGTATAGCTCCTTGTTGGGTAACACATCGGCAGCAGGTATACCATCTCAAGTTATACCGCAGGGTATGCCGATGCAACATATACATAGCCGAACTAACGCGTTAAGTTCGGTTGGTCACGGTGCATCATCACATGCCATTCCAAATATTGTTATGACCGAATCTACAGCCCTTGTGCCTTTGTCATATGCAAATGCTAATATGGTCAATCCGGGTGCACCTAATATTGGCAATTACACTAGCATGGGAGAAAGTTCAGCAAACTTACAGACACCTTTATACCGCACTGTAGCGTATAGTATACCTCTCGTGCCACCTTAGGGTTCCGGCATTCTATGTGGTCCATTACCTGCTAGTAGTTTCAATGATGTTCCGCAACATACAACATATGCACAGCCGAACCATACTATGTATGCCTATGATACGCCACAACCCAATGTTTATAGGCCGCCACAACCAGCTGATGTAATACCCACTCGGCCCACGGCCGAGCCACATGCGGGAACTGAAAACGTTAGGGAACAAGTGGCCAATGTTTTGAGAGAACAATTTGGGGTTGAGCCCAAAGGTAGAGCACGTGCATATTGAAAACCATATCCCGATTTTTATGATAATGTTCAGTATCCCAGAGGGTTTAGAGCACCTGAATTTATTAAGTTCACTGGGGGTGATGGTAGGACCAGTTTAGAACATGTTGGTCAACTCATCTTGCAGTGTGGTGAAGCTGGTGCTAGCGACGCATTAAAACTGAGGTTATTTCCCTTATCATTGTCTGGCCCTGCATTTACTTGGTTTACTTCTCTAGCACTTAATTCTATTTATACGTGGCCTCAATTAGAGCAAAAATTCCATGAATATTTTTATATTGAGGACACTGAACTTAGATTGTCACATCTAACATCGGTTAAACAGAAACGCGATGAGGCTGTTACTGATTACATCCGAAGGTTTAGAGATACAAGGAACCGATGTTTTAATTTAACAATTTCTGACGAAGACTTGGCTGATCTAGCTTATTCGGATTTGTTGTCCCAGTTAAAAGAAAAGCTAAATAATCATGATTTCCTGGATGTTAGTCAAGTATTACAAAAAAGCTCTGGCACAAGAGAACCGAGCTAAAGAGTCTAGGAATTTTCAGAAACCAAGTGATAGAGTAAAGGTCGATCGTCCTAGTATTCATGTGCTTGAGTATGAATCTGAAAATTCGGATGATGATGATATTGATGTGTGTGTGGCCGAGTGGGATTGGTCCTCAAAATCTAAACCATTCGTTTGCTCAGCTTTAAAGCCGATTCCACAAAAGAATCGGCAAGAAGAAATTAAGTATACTTTTGATATTGCTAAATGCGATAGAATCTTTGATTATTTGCTACAAGAGAAGCAAATTAGATTGCCTGAAAAACATGTTATACCAGCACCTGAAGATTTAAGGAGATGTGCATATTGTACATGGCATAAATCTTATTCTCATGTTACTAATGATTGCAATGTATTTCGTCGACAGGTTCAATCGGCCATTAATGAAGGACGATTAAAGTTTGCTGAAAGTCCCAAAATGCAGCTAGACCACAATCCCTTTCCTGTCAATGTGATAGATTTTGAGAACAAGAAAGTTCTTGTTCGGCCATCTCAGATCGAGTCTACAAAAGGAAAGAACGTGATGACAGGAGAGAGAGGCACAGGGACATCGAATCCTAGGGCTATGCAAACTGTTAAGCCAAAAATGATCAAACCGAGAAGCCCGGAAGTTAATCATTGGAAGGTTAATGAAAAAAAGGAGCAAGACCAGCAAAAGAGTTGAAAAGCCGAAGCCTACATTTGAGGAGCTTCTGGCCAAATATGAGAATGGCAAGGTCGGCAGAAACAATACTAGTCGGCCCAATAATTTTAAGCGACCAAGATCACCTACGAAGCAAAAGTTTGATGGCCAGTTTCGGCGTCAAGAAGACTTCCATGCAGCGGTGTCGTATCATCCTTTTGAGCAGCCAATGCCCATCCCATGGGGACCTCCTCCTGCTGGTTTTCCTCCTTGTCCACAGTGGGGCTGGTGTGGTCCATGGATGCCACCTCCAATGCTCTTTAGAACATTCCATCCGGGGTGGACAGCACTAAGAAGGCCTGTGTTTGACAGGTTATCACTTCCTAATAATGACCATTTTAATCAAAGAAATCGGTCTCATGATAGGAGAGATAATAAAGTGATGAGGAAGGTGTATCGTGTCAAGAATAATGGTAACAAGGATCTCCTCCAGGACCTTCCTCGAGGACCTTCTCAGGGGCACTCACGTGAACTCATCGAGACCACTCAAGACCTCCTTAGGAGTACCCACGTGGACTCATCAGGACCACTCGCGACCTCTTTAGGAGCACTTAAAGAAATAGAGAAGTCAGACTTGAATCCAAATGAAAAAGAGCCGGTCATCGAGGAGGAGGTATTTATGGATGTTTTCCGGGATCACTCAGGACGTCCTCTAGAACCTCCCAGGAGGTCTTTGAAGAAGTTGACCAGGACCTCTTAGGAGTAGAAACGGTCGGCTATCGTTGTTTTGAATATTAGCAGTGGGAATTACACATGACAATAATTGCATGGTTCGGATCGGCGGCGGCGTGTCTCTGATGGCCACTAAGCAAAGCACCGTAGCCACGATCCCGTGAACATCGGATCGACTCTGATGAGTAGCTGCTGTGATAACCAAGCAGACCACATCGCATGTCGATTTTGAAGCACCAGAAATAGTGAGGAAGCTTAAAGGAAACACATCTTTGTTGTTCGGGACAAAGCCACTGCCCCGTTGGTGTCCTCTCGATCTTTCTCATTCACAAAAGAGAAGGCTGCAGCGGCTGCGCACGCAAGAACTTAGAGAGGCTCAGGCAGAGAAAATGAGAGATGAATTATTTAATGAAATAAAGCCTATGTGGCCTGTCCGAAAAGAGTGGAGGGTAAAGTCAGTTGAAACACCAGTTCGGATGCCTAGTGATGACGAGGATGATTTGCTGGATTATGGATCTCCAATGATTAAAAATGATACTCTGCCTCGTGAAGGTATGGATATTAACATGGTATTTACATTGCCTTCAGAGTTTCGGATTGCTAGTGAGGAGGTCGCCCAGTTATGTCTTGGCCCTCAAGAAGCCATTTTTGAGAAGCCCGAGGAATCGAGCCAACATTTGAAACCATTATATGTTAGGGGACATATCAATGGTAAGCCGATTTCTAGGATGTTAGTTGATGGTGGGGCTTCCGTAAACTTGATGCCGTATTCAGTTTTCAAGAAATTGGGGAGAGAAGACAACGAGCTTTTGAAAACTAATTTGATGCTTAATGGTTTCACGGGTGAACCCACAGAGGCTAAGGGTGTCATCTCCATGGAGCTTACTGTTGGGAGCAAGACCTTACCTACGGCCTTCTTCGTCGTTGACGTGCAAGGTAATTATAATGTTTTATTGGGTCGTGATTGGATACATGCAAATCATTGCGTTCCTTCTACTTTGCATCAAACGTTAGTACAATGGATCGATGATGATGTAGAAGTGGTTCAAGCAGACACATCGGCTTATGTTGCTTTGGCCGACGCTTCAGCTGATTAGCAACATGGTGATGTCCAATGTTTGATAGGTCTAGATCTTTCTAGTTATGATTATCTTAGTGTTACCAAGGATGGTTTTGTATCCGTGTCTGTACAGCCGGCCTCTGTAGCTCGGCTTAGTAATATGATGTTATAAATGAATAAAGGAAATAGTTTAGAATGGTTGCAACAACATACAGAGCAATATCGGTCAAACAAGAACGATATTTGTGAAGCTATTGATGATTTTGATGAAGTGGAAAAGTTGGGGCAAGGTTTCTCGTCGGCTGACCCATTAGAGGAGGTTGATATAGGTGATGGGGCTATTCCTAGGCCAACGTTTGTAAACAAATATATGCGTGCTGAATACAAGAGCAAAGTGATAGAATTGCTTAGAGAGTATGTTGATTGCTTTGCTTGGGAGTATCATGAGATGCTGGGACTCAGCCGAGAATTAGTGGAGCATCAATTGTGGGTTAAGTCTGGTTTTAGGCCTCACAAGCAGCCACCTAGGAGATTTAATTCTAATATATATGATCGGATCAAAGAAGAAATAGACCGATTGTTGAAGGCTGGTTTTATTAGGCCATGTCGGTATGCTGAATGGACTTCTAACATTGTCCCGGTTGAGAAGAAGAATACTGGTAAGTTGAGGGTGTGCATTGATTTTAGAGATTTAAATAAAGCTACTCCTAAAGATGAATATCCTATGCCTATAGCCGACATGTTGATTAATGATGCTTCAGGGCAGAGAGTAATTAGTTTCTTAGATGGTAATACTGGTTATAATCAAATTTTTATGGCCAAAGAGGATATGTCTAAAACGGCCTTTCGATGTCCTGGTTTCGTTGGTTTGTTTGAATGGGTGGTTATGACTTTTGGTCTAAAGAATGCCGGTGCTACTTATTAAAGGGCTATGAATTTGATTTTTCATGATCTACTTGGCGTTATCATAGAGGTATACATTGATGATATAGTGGTCAAATCGGATGGTATGGGTCACAATTAGCCGATTTACGTTTGGCTTTTGAACGAATGCGTCGGTATGGTTTGAAAATGAACCCACTCAAGTGTGCTTTTGGTGTGTCAGCTGGTAAATTCTTAGGATGTATAATACACGAGAGAGGCATAGAAATAGATCCTAACAAAATAGAGTCTGTTAAGAAAGTAAAGGCGCCACAGTGTAAAAGGATATGCAAAAGTTTCTAGGAAAAGTGAATTACCTGAGGAGGTTCATATCCAATTTGTCTGGCAAAGTTAGTGCTTTCACTCCTATACTTCGGTTAAAGAAAGAGACCGAATTTACTTGGGGAGCAGAACAGCAACAAGCTTTTGAGGAAATTAAGAGATATTTGTCTACACCTCCTGTGTTGAGAGCGCCTCAAGCTGGGACACCGTTTCGGCTATATATTGCTGCAGAAGAAGGTGTTATTGGCACTGTTTTGACATAAATTTTAAATGGCAAGGAGTATGTGATTACTTACTTGAGTTGGCGTCTCTTGGGAGCTGAGACGAGGTATGTTTTTATAGAAAGATTATGTTTATCTTTGTATTATGCTTGTACCAAGTTGAGACATTACCTGCTATCTAGTACTTGTGTTGTTGCATGTCAAACCGATGTTATTAGATATATGTTGCAACAGCCGATTTTAAGTGGTAGAATTGGAAAGTGGGTTTATGCATTAATAGAGTATGATTTGGCTTATGAATCTTTGAAATCTATGAAAGGCCAAGTCGTAGCTAATTTCATTGTTGATCATAGGATTGATAGTGAGGTAGAGTTGATTGACTATCTATCTGTTCATCCATGGAATTTGTATTTTGATGGCTCGACTTGTAGAGAAGGACAAGATGTTGGCATTGTTTTAATTTCCCCTAGAGGTGTTGTTTCTGAAACATCGGTTCGCCTAGAATATTTTTGTACCAATAATCAGGCTGAGTACGAAGCTCTTTTGTTAGGATTACAAATTTTAGAGTCCATGGGTGTAAAGAACATAGAGGCATTTGGTGATTCATTATTAGTTGTGCAGCAAGTTTCTAAGAATTATCAATGCTTTGACGGGTCATTGAATATTTATTTGAAAAAGTGCTTGGAAATCATAGCAATTTTGGATGATTTTACTATTAGCCATGTCGCTAGTAAAGAGAATAGTAGGGCAAATGGTTTAGCACAACAAGCATCTGGTTATCAAGTTAAAAGAGATAAATTGTTCATGATAGAAAAACCGATGCTGGAAAGTGCTGCAATTTGTATAGCCGAACAACATAATGGCAGTTTGGGTACTTTGAAAACATCGAGTTCTGCCGAACCTAATGATTGGAGAAAGCCTATATTTAGTTATTTGGAAATCAATCTGTTGATAGGAAGCTTCGGCGACAAGCATTGAAGTATACATTGCTTGATGGAGAATTGTATCGCCGAACTATAGATGGGTTGATTTTAAAATGCTTGGGTTCGGATCACTCTAAAGTCGCTATGGGCGAGGTACATGAAGGTATATGTGGTACACATCAGTCGGCTCATAACATGAAATGGTTATTAAGAAGTGCTGGTTTCTATTGGCCGACTATGTTGGAGGATTGTTTTAGATATTACAAAGGGTGTGAGCCATGTCAAAAGTTTGGTGATGTGCAATTGGCACCCGCTGCTATGTTGCATCCCATTGTTAAACCATGGCCATTCCGTGGTTGGGGTTTAGATTTCATCGGCCAAATACACCCTGCATCATCTAAAGGTCATCGTTTTGTTTTAGTAGCCACTGATTATTTTACAAAATGGACAGAAGCTGTTCCTCTTAAAAAAACATGACACATAAGGAGGTAATTGATTTTATTTTGGAACATATTGTTCATAGATTCGGCATACCACACACTTTAACTACTGATCAAGGTTTATTTTTTATGTCTCATCAAGTACGAGAGTTCGCCAAATCATTTAGAATCAAGCTCTTTAATTCCTCACCTTATTATGCTCAGGTCAACAGTCAGGCCGAGTCAAGTAATAAGACCTTGATTAAGCTCATTAAGAAAAAGATAGAGGAGCATCCTAAGAGGTGGCATGAAGTGTTATCTGAGGCATTATGGGCTCATCGTATATCTAAGCATAGTGCTATAAAGATAGCACCGTTTGAGTTAGTGTATGGGCAAGAGGCCATTTTACCTATTGAGGTGAATCTAGGTGCCCTTAGATTGGCCACGCAAAATGATTTGTCGACCGTAGATTATCATAACTTGATGATAGATAAGATAGATGAAGTTGCAAATGAGAGATTAAAAGCTTTGAGGGAGATTGAAAAGGATAAGGTAAGGGTAGCCAAGGCCTACAATAAGAAAGTGAAGGAGAAATCGTTTCAAATAGGGGACTTAGTTTGGAAGACAATTTTACCTGTTGGATCTAAAGATAATAAGTTTGGGAAGTGGTCTCCGAATTGGGAAGGTCCATATAAGGTGGTAGAGATCGTTCCTGGAAATTCTTATATAATGCAATGTTTACAGGGAGGTAGGCTGCCTAAAGCTCTTAATGGCAAGTATTTGAAAAAATACTATCCGAGTGTTTGGCAAGATGCTTAAGAAACACACATGACCGATGAGTTGTTTATCATCGTCCTAAGAAACATATTTATGGCCGGTGTTTAATCATCATCCTAAAGTACAATTGAAGATATTATTGCTTTGTGGCAAACACGCTCGTTTACCAAAAAACAGGGGGGCATGTGTTGATGACAAGATTTGGCATCTATGATGATCATTACACAGCTGATTGGTTTAATGGTAAGAACTTAAAACTACCGCTAGTTCAACTAACATTTTGTTTTGAATCGGAAGGCAGAATGCCTTCAAAGACCTCCTGGGAGATCCTAGAGGACGTCCTGAGCGGTTCTGGAGAACATCCACAAAAACCTCCTAAGAAGATCTGGAGGGTGGTCTTTGCAAAATGGCCAAAAAGGTGATTTGCGCAAAACAAGGGGTCTTGGCTCAAAAGGGTGATCCTTGCAAAACGTCCAAGAGGTGGTTTTTGCGAAACAGCAAGCTATGAAAACGAGGAAAAACACGACCAAGACCTCCCCGGGGACATTTGCGCGCCTTCATCAGAGCTGCCCGAGACCTCCTCAAGGGCGCTCACGTGGCTTTATCAGGACCGCCCAAGACCTCCCTGGGAGCACCCGCGCGCCTTCATCAAAGCCGCCCAGGACCTCCTCAAGGGCGCTCACGTGGCTGCATCAAAGCTGCCCAAGACCTCCCCGGAGGCACTTGCGCGCCTCCATTAGGACCGCTCAGGACATCCTCGAGAGTGCTACGCGGCTTCATCAAGGCCGTCCAAGAATTCTTCAGGAACGCTTGCGCGCCTTCATCAGAGCCGCCCAGGACCTCCTCAAGGGCGCTCACGTGGCTGCATCAAAGCCGCCCAAGACCTCGCCGGAGGCACTTGCGCGCCTCCATCAGGACTGCTCAGGACCTCCTCGAGAGTGCTACGCGGCTTCATCAAGGCCATCCAAGACTTCTTCAGGAACGCTTGCGCGCCTTCATCAGAGCCGCCCAGGATCTCCTCAAGGGCGCTCACGTGGCTTTATCAGGACCGCACAAGACCTCCCCGGGAGCACCCGCGCACCTTCATCAGAGCCGCCCAGGACCTCCTCAAAGGCGCTCATGTAGCTCAATCAAAGCCGCCCAAGACCTCCCCGAAGGCACTCACGCGCCTTCATCAGAGCTGCCCAGGACCTCCTCCAGGACGCTCACGTGGCTTTATCAGGACCGTCCAAGACCTCCCCAGGAACACCCGCGTGCCTTCATCAGAGTCGCCCAGGACCTCCTCAAGGGCGCTCATGTGGCTGCATCAAAGCCGCCCAAGACCTCCCCGGGGACACTTGCGCGCCTCCATCAGGACCGCTCAGGACCTCCTCGAGAGTGCTACACGGCTTCATCAAGGCCGTCCAAGACTTCTTCAGGAACGCTTGCGCGCCTTCATCAGGACCACTCAAGACCTCTTCAGGAGTGTTACGCGGCTTTATCACGGTCGTCCAAGACCTCCTCAGGAGCACTTGCGCGCCTCCATCAAGACCGCTCATGAACTCCACGAGAGCGCTACGCGGCTTCATCAAGACCGTCCAAGACTTCTTCAGGAACACTTACGCGCCTTCATCAGGGTCGCTAAAAACCTCCTTTGGAGTGCTACGCGGCATCATCATGGCCGTTCAGGACCTACCCAGGAGCACTCGAGCGCCTTCATCAAAATCACTCAGGACCTCCTCAGGAGCGCTGCGTGGTTTCATCAGGGCCGTCCAAGATCTCCTCGGGATGCTCACGCGCCTTCATTAGGGCCGCTTAAAACCTCCTCGGGAGTGCTATGCGGCTTCATCATGGCCGTTCAAGACCTCCCCAAAAGCACTCGCGCGCCTTCATCAGAGCCGCCCAGGACCTCCTCAAAGGCGCTGACGTGGCTTCATCAAGGCCATTCAAAACTTCCTCAGGAGCGTTCGTGGTTTCATCAGGGCTGCCCAGGACTTCCTCAAGAGCGTTACGCGGTTTCATCAGGACTATTCAAGATCTCCTCAAGAGCGCTACGTGGCTTCATCAGAGCCGTCCAAGACCTCCTCAAGAGTGTTCGCATACTTTCATTGGAGCCGTCCAAGATCTCTTCAGAGCACTACACGGTTTCGTCAGAGCCGTTGAAAACCTCTTCTAGAGATCCCATGCGATTTTCATCAGGACTTTCCACAAAGGCCTCAGGACCTTCCACGAAGACTTCATCAAGGAAACTTGCGTGTTTAAATAGGAAATATGTATCAGTTATAGAAGGTTTGGAGATCATAACCGAATCATATCTGTAAAATTGGTTCGGTTTAGGAATCCTGAGCTCTCATGGCTAAGTCCTACCGCCCTTTAAATAGAAGAGGGTCATGGCCGATTGTGTCATCACCAATCGATCAATACAATTTGCATCTACTATTTTTTCTACCATAGTTTCCCTATAATCCCGTCCTTTTTTCCACCTTTTTCTGCTTTCCCGGCCAGGTCCAAGGACCTTGTCAGGACATCGCCGCTGCTCCAACACCACAACTAACTCCGCCTAGGTGTTGTACGCTGTGGTTCTTGGCCAAGTTGAATCCTAACGTCGTCTGGATTCAATTTTGCTGCTATCCATCAGATCGTGTGTTGGTGCTTTCTCGTGTCATATTTTTGCACCAACAGACTCCCATGTCCTTTTACCCCTTATATACCTCTTGTAAGCCGTACGGGGAGAATTGATGTCTCGTTGTAATTTCCCTGCATTTTGTAAACACTCCTCATATAGTGATCATTGCCGGTTGGCGCCCATGGTTTTTTTCCCGCAAGGGCTTTTCACGTAAAAATTTGTGTCTCTTTTGTCTCTATTTATCTAATAAGTGGTATCAGAGCATAGGAAATTAGGATTTTAGAGATATGAAAAAAAATATTAGATTGAATCTAGTGCCGCCGTCTCGCGCAAAGCGTCTACGAAGCAACGTCGTCCATCGTCGCCTCGCTTCCGCCTCGATCGGTGTTGTCCCGAGGCCCCGTCACGCGTCGGCTTTGGGCCTCGCTTCCGCCTCGATCGGTGTCGTCCCGAGTCCCCGTCACGCGTTGGCTTCGGGCCTTTCGTCTAGCGCGTGGGATCAACAGCAGCCCGCGCGCCTCCTCGCCTTGATCTGCAAGATAGCTTGCGCGGAAGCAGCAGCTTGCGTTGCGCATGAAGAGGGTAGTGTGCGTGCACGCATCGGCTTCGGTCCTACGGCGCTAGCTCCTCAGTCTGTGTGTCGAACGTCGCCATCAGCTGAACCAGCGCCGAGCGATCAAACACATCAGAACAAACCAAAGCAGCACAGGTCCCAAGGATTTTTATTAAATCTCAGAGTGTTTGTAGATTTCGCATCCAATGTTGCCGAGCTCTATCCCAACTACAAAGTTCCAAAGCTACATCCACACAATAAGCGTACCAGGAGTTTCGAAGATCTTTGATTCGCGTACACAGAAGGTGTACCAAAGAGGTCGTGATTTTTGCTAGGTTTTCATAGATTAGTACCAGCAGTTTCAGGATTTATTCCACATGGTGATTTTGAAGTATGATCTTCCACCTTAGGTCGAGATACAAGATTTTCGCTATGGCAAGTCAAGATGAGGGTTGTGATGGCACAGATGGATTTGGATGATGCGTTGGAAGGATTTGAGAAACAACCTACCACATGGGCTGCAGATGAGAAGCGTAAAGACTGTAAGGTTTTATCTCATATTCACCTTCATCTATCAAATAATATTTTGCAGGAGGTTTTGAAGGAGAAGACAGGTGTTGCATTATGGCTGAAGCTGGAACAAATTTGCATGAAAAAGGATCTCGCCAGCAAGATGCATCTTAAGTAGAAGTTGTACTCTCACAAATTGCAAGAAGGGGGATTCGTGCTTGATAATCTTTCAGTGTTTAAGGAGATCGTTGCCGACCTAGAGTCGATGGAGGTACAATATGATGATGAGGATTTGGGTCTTATTCTTTTGTGTTCCATGCCTAGTTCTTTTTCAAATTTCAGAGATACCATATTATATAGTAGAGATACTCTCACTCTTAATGAAGTTTATGAAGCTTTGCATGCTAAGGAGAAGATGAAGCAGATGGTACCTTACGAAAATTCAAGTTCAAAAGGAGAATGTTTGTTTGTTCATGGCAAGCAAAAGGAGAAGAACTCAAACAATAGTTCTCAAGGCAAAAGTTCGAACGGCTACAAGAACCAGTCGAAATCCAGAGGCAAGTACAAGTCATGCAAATATTGCAAGAAAAGTGGGCACGACATCTCTGATGAAGGTAAAGCCTCCCTTACTGCTGATGATAGTTCTGATGGAGAAGTTCTTGTTGCCTTTGCTGGATATGCTAAGACCAATGATGAATGGATTCTTGATTCTGCCTGTACCTTTCATATGTGTCCTAATAGGAATTGGTTTGCCACCTATGAATCTATTGAAGGTGGTACTGTGTTGATGGGTGATAACTCATCTTGTGAGGTTGTAGGAATTGGTTCAGTTCAGATCAAGATGTTTGATGGTATTGTCAGAACTTTGACAGATGTGAGGCACATTCCAGATTTGAAAAGGAACCTCATCTCTTTGAGTACTCTTGATGCTAAAGGGTACAAGTATTCTAGTGAAGGTGGAGTTTTGAATGTATCAAAAGGCTCTCTTGTTGTGATAAAAGCTGATATTAAATCTGCTAATCTGTACCATCTGCGAGGTACTACAATATTAGGTAATGTTGCTGTAATTTCAAGTTCATTATCTGATTCTGATGCTACTAATCTTTGGCATATGCGTCTTGGGTATATGAGTGAAATTGGCTTGGCATAATTGAGTAAGAGAGGACTTCTTGATGGACATAGCATCAGCAAGCTGAATTTTTGTGAGCATTGTGTGTTTGGCAAACACAAGAGGGTGAAGTTCAATACTTCAGTTCATACTACAGAAGGTAATTTGGATTATGTGCATTTTGATTTATGGGGACCATCTCGCAAGCTATCGCTAGGAGGTGCTCGTTATATATATGTTAACAATTATTGATGATTACTCTAAAAGAGTGTGGCCTTATTTCTTGAAGCATAAATCAGAAGCATTTTTAGCATTTAAAGAGTGGAAGACTATGGTTGAAAGGCAAACTGAAAAGAAGGTAAAGAAACTTTGCACTGATAATAGGATGGAATTCTGTTCTAATGAATTTGAATCATATTGCAAGACTAAAAGCATTGTTAGGCACTACACCGTTCCCCATACTCCTCAACAAAATGGTGTAGCTGAGCGTATGAACAGGATCATCATTTCCAAGGCTCGTTGCATATTGTCAAATGCTGGTTTGCATAGGCGTTTTTGGGCTGAAGCCACTTCCACTACTTGCTACCTTATTAATCGGTCACCCTCTATTGGAATTGAAAAGAAGACTCCAATTGAGGTATGGTCTGGTTCCCCAGCAAATTATTCAGAATTGAGAGTTTTTGGTTGTACTACTTATGCTCATCTTGATAATGGAAAATTAGAGCCTAGAGCTGTTACGTGCTTGTTTCTTGGTTATAAATCTGGTGTTAAAGGATATAAGTTGTGGAATCCTGAAACAAATAAGGTTGAGATTAGCAAAAACATTGTCTTTAATGAATCTGCTATGCTTCATGATAAACTGCCTACTAATATTCCTGTTGAGATTGAGCAGAATTCAAGTGTTCAGGTGGATCATTTTGTTGGTTCAAATGACACATCAGATAAGGAAAATGTTGTTGTTCATGATGCACCTATTGTTGATGTTGGACCGAAAAGGCGACTAGAGAGGGGGTGAATAGGAGCACGAACTCTTTTTCACTTTGATCGGATTCAACACGATTATCACTCCAATAGCTATAAGAGCTATGAAGATCGATATACAAGTACAGCGGAAGACTTGTATTGAATCCAATCCAAAACCCCAAAGCAAAGAGACCAAAGATGCAAAAGCTCAAACCTTAATTCACTATCTGGCGGTCGACCGACGGACCATCAGTCGGTGATCGACCACTCGGGCCATCGACCGATGGCGACATAAGGCGATCGACCGTGACCCAAAGTCTTGACCGACCATCAAGACGATGAACAAAAGGCGATGTACTGAAAACCAAAACACAAATTGGTCTAACTTTTGATCCGTGACTCCAAACCTTACCAAAATTGAGACAAACCTTCTCTAGGATATTAGAAACCTATTCCAATCAAGGATCGTGAAGATCCATGCCAAAGTTCCTATCTTTTTTAGTTTGAACGAAGGTTGCTCTAAAACCGAGTCAAAATCGAAATATGATCTAAGGACTTGCTCGTGAGTGATTGATGATCAAGATTATCCTAGATGTATTCCCACATATCACAGCAAGCTAGATCAAGGCAAGAAACCAAGAGAAAACTCGCGGATCAAAGAAAGACCAAAAATCACGAAATAGAGAGCAAGAACACAAAGAGACACATCTTTGAGAAATTTTTCCTTGGATTGATTTGATATGATGTTGCTTTACAGCCACTCCATCAAGGAGGACAAAGACTCAACACATGAGCACGAAATCAAATCCAACTCTCTAGAACCCTAACCTCCCACTAATCTCTCCAAACCCTAAGAACACAAAACTAGAGTTTCACAAATGAAGGGTTGAGAGGTTCTGGCCAGCACCCTCTCCTATTTATAGTGGAGGCTAAACCTTCTAGAAGAGTATTCCTACTGGGCACCCGTTAAGCCCACACACAAATGGGTTTAACTCACGCACGTATTTTAAAGCGCTGTCTTCATCTCCTCTTGACCTAATCCGCTTCTCCTTGCGCCGTCTTGCGCTGCGGGTTGGCAAAAGGTCACCAAGGTGATATTTAGGTAAAATTACCAAAATACCCCTTCTCGATCTTTTTCCAAAGACCAAGTCCAATCTGCGTGAAGCACTTCCATTCTTTGCCACGTGTAGGTTGATTCAGCGGCTCTCATCATGTCGGCAAGTCTCTCCCATCCGGCTCCCATCGAAACCACCATGACACTTACACCGACCTCGCTACCGCTTGATCCAACCCGTTGTAATCAATCGCCTGATTCGGTCATCCTTGTTCAATTTGCGCCATGTTTGACTCCATTGACTTCACCCGGCATCCCCGATCATTCTGGACCTCAGCTCTCCAAGCCTAGTCTTGATCATCCTCGTCGTTGGTCGTCGTTGACCTCCAAGCAACCTGCACAACAATAGACAAAGAAATCGATTCCGGAAACAAGTTCTTTGCAACTTGACCCACGTTAGTCAAAACATGCATCATGCAACACATACGCACTAAAACCCATGAACTTGACCTAACCCAACAATCATCTCCACCAGTTGGCCGATGAACAGGACACACATGGTCAGACCGCCACTCAATGGCTGGTTTGACCGCTCTGGCCGGTCTGACCGCCCCTGATTGACAGTAATTAAACTTTGACGAAAACGCATGTTTCGACAAACCTTCAACGTCATTGCCAATTGTAACATCATCCTAAGATCGTACATATATCCCCATGATATCCACAGTTGAGGATCCTCCTATTGTTGAGCAGCCACCACAATAGTTCATTGCAGTTGACAGGCCTAGGAGGGAGATTAATCCACCCAAGAGGTTGATTGAAGAAGCTAATATTGTTGCTTATGCTTTGAGTGTGGCAGAAGATATTGAAGGTAATACAGAACCTTCATCATACTCTGATGCTATTAGCTCCACTGATTGTAATAAGTGGATAACTGCTATGCATGATGAGATGGAGTCACTTGAAAAGAATGGCACTTGGGAACTAGTGAAATTGCCAAAGAAGAAAAAGCATATTCATTGCAAGTGGATTTTCAAAAGAAAGGAAGGTATTTCTCCTACTGAACCAGCATGGTATAAAGCAAGGTTGGTTGCTAAAGGTTATATTTAGATTTCAGGTATTGATTTCAATGATGTCTTTTCCCAAGTTGTGAACCATAGTTCTATTCACAGTTTACTCAGTATTGTTGCTATGCATGATTATGAACTTGAGCAATTAGATGTTAAAACTGCATTCTTACATGGTGAGTTAGAAGAAGACATTTATATGGACCAACATGAGGGTTTTGTTATTCCTGGAAAAGAACACCTTGTTTGTAAATTAAAAAAATCTCTTTATGGTTTGAAGCAATCTCCTAGGCAATGGTACAAGAGATTTGACTGCTTTATGCTCTCTCATGATTTCAAGCGGTCTGATTATGATAGTTGCGTTTATTTAAAGATTGTTAATGGTTCAGCTATTTATTTGCTTCTTTATGTTGATGATATGTTGATTGCTGCGAAAGATAAGTCAGAAATAGCAAAACTGAAAGCACAATTGAGTAATGAATTTGAGATGAAGGACCTAGGTGCAGCAAAGAAAATTCTTGGCATGGAGATTATTAGAAAGAGACAATCTGACAATTTATACCTTAGTCAACAAGGTTATATTGAGAAGGTCCTTCGTCGTTTTAATATACATAATGCAAAAACCAGTGAGTACTCCATTAGCTTGGCATTTCAGATTGTCTTTAGCCTTATGTCCTGAGTTAGATTATGATATTGAGTACATGTCTAGAGTTCCATATTCCAGTGCAGTTGGTTCTCTTATGTATGTCATGGTTTGTTCTCGTCCTGATTTATCTCATGCATTGAGTGTTGTTAGTAGATACATGGCTAATCTTGGAAAAGAGCATTGGAAAGCAGTTCAGTGGATTTTCAGATATTTGCGTGGCACTTCTAATGCTTGTTTGCAGTTTGAGAATTCTAGAGATGAACTTTTTGGTTATGCTGACTCTGATTATGCTGGTGATTTGGACAAGAGGAGGTCTCTCACATGTTATGTTTTCACTATTGGTGGTTGTGCTGTTAGTTGAAAGGAAAGTTTACAAGCTACTGTTGCCTTATCTACCACGAAAGTAGAATATATGGCTATTTTTGAAGCTTGTAAAGAAGCTATTTGGTTTAGAGGTTTGTACACTGAGCTTTGTGGAGATAATTCTTACACTGCTATATTTTGTGATAGTCAGAGTGCTATATGACTTACAAAGGATCAGATGTTCTATGAGAGAACAAAGCACATTGATGTGAGATATCACTTTATTCGAGGTGTTATTGCTCAAGGTGATGTCAAAGTGTGTAGGATAAGTACTCATGATAATCCAGCTGATATGATGACAAAGCCAGTTCCTGTTACTAAGTTTGAGCTTTGCTCAAGCTTAGTTGGTGTTAAAGTTTAGTCCTAGAAACTAGTTGGTGCACGGTGACTTTTATCTTATTGTGGAGTTATTTGGTTGATTGATGATTCTTTATTATTCTACAAGAGGAAATTCGTCTCAAGGTGGAGATTGTTGATATTTGTGATCCGTATGTGACCCGAATTTCTAATATAGTCGAATCCAAACATACCATATTAGCGGATCGCTTGCCATATTAACGGATTAGTTTCTTACTTTGACTCCAAGTCCTTTTACCCCTTATATATGAAGGGCTACGGGTAGGCTACACTAGCGCAAATTAATAAAAATTCTACCCAGTAAACCAAGATCACTGCGATTATAGATCACGGTCTTACCACTAGACGCCAAGAAAAGCGGAATTGATGCAAGACGTCGGGCGAAGAGTAGTCGATACTAAGTTGATGCAAAGACGCGTCGGGTAGAGTAGTCGTACTACTTCCTCGTCCTCGTCGCGGCGCCCCACGCATACTCCGCTCTTGCGGTTCGTCCAAACGCCACGATGCGCCTCCAAAGGTATCCACACGCACGGGAGAAGCGACGACGCCGGACTACTAGATCCGCGCGAGTGACTAGGGCGTGGGAGGGTGGCGGCAGGTTTGAGGATGTCACGAAAAACTCATCATCAATCATGTGCGCCCTTGCCCTCCATTTATAGGCGTCCCTACAATGGGCTTCTACTAATAGAGGCCCATTAGGACCTAATGCTTGATCTAATTCGGATCCAATCCGAATAAGGCTTCACCCTTAAGTGTGTGACCCTATAGGTTCACGATGTTTAGACATGACGCGAGTATACATACTTGGTCAATAGTTGGTAGCGACCTCTAGCAAGGCGTGCCAACTCCTAAACGCATAACAAAGATCATATCGGACGAACCATCACAACGTTATGTACATGCCAATCCCTTTGCCTCACGATATTCGATCGAGCCCAAGTGACCACTCTATCTCGATCCTATGATCCGGAATCCCTTACTAGGTTAACTCTTAACCTTAAGTAGCATGGCCATGCATTTCGAATCCGATCACTCGAGGGCCAGAGATATCTCTCTGTAGAGAGGGCAAATCCCATCTCGACCGACCATGCCTCGCAAAGATGCTTCATGACAAACCCGAAGCTACCTTTATAACTACCCAATTCACGGAGTAGCGTTTGATAGCCCCTAAGTAGGTCGATTCACATCTCAAGTACATGCGACAATCTCGTGTCTAAGGACAAGGCGTACACATTGTGTAGAGAGAACCATAAGTATAATTGTTATGTCTCATGTTGGGTCGGTCCAACCCCATGTTCTAAACATGTGTCCACATTATTGGTTTGACATCTCCATGTCTATGACACTGTGAAACATGGTCATCAACCGACACATGTGCTAATCCATCATTCACGTGTGTCCTCACATGAACTCCGACTAGGGACAACTTTAGAATAACCATATAAGTAAAGAGTTTCACAAACAAGTCACATACTTGTTAATCAACACAAAGGTAATATTCAAGGAACATTTATTAAATCATAGATACAATATACCTCTTGTAAGCCGCACGGGGAGAGTTGACGCCTCATTGTAATTCCCCTGCGTTTTGTAAACACTCCTCACATAGTGATCATCGCCGGTTGGCGCCTATGATTTTTTTCGCAAGGGTTTCTACGTAAAAATTTGTGTCTCTTTTATCTCTATTTATCTAACATAAATGTAGTGTATAATTCAAAACTGAATACTTGCCTGGAATGTATGGGGCACAATCAAACATGATCTACCCAGGCCGAGTGGCCGGCCTAACATTCCCATAATATAAACTGAAGCTTGAAAGATTTTTAGAGAAAAATAAGTAACAAATAAAATTCCATCAAAATTACAATATGAACTGGATTGTGTTAGGAGCCTCCTCTAAAATTTACATAATTTTCAGAGCTAGAATTATATATTTAAAAATCCATGAAAACCCTATGCTTTTTTAGAAAAATCTGGAAACAGATTTCTCTCCCTCTTTTTTTTGTCATTGAATAGCCGGGCCCACTTGTCGTTTGTACTCCATGCGGTGTAGCGCTCAGCGCGAGCGCTACTTTGCCCCATGTGCACCGGTGAGCAACCGCGCCAGCTCCGCCCGCTTGCCACCGGTTTTGGACAACACCCCTCGTTTCGCTGCACCCATGACCTACCTGCCCCGGTCACATCGCATGCCCTGCTCCGTGTCACCCATTCCCATGCGTCGCCTCCATAGTGGACTCTGTCGGCTCTCGTGAATACTCCGTTCCCTTCCCCTTATAAGCTATTCATCGGATGTGTCATCTCATCTTCTCCATTTTCCCTCTTCTCCCTCCTCATTCCCCTCCTCCTCCAAGCTTAATTCGAGCGAAGACCCGAAGGTCAGTCACAGCCATGGCTGCGTCGCCACGACACTTTCTGGCCGCATCGACGAGCTTTAACCCATTTATTCATGTCCCTGATAATCGCCTCTTCGATTCTCGTCTAGTGAGCTCTAGCCCAATTACTCGCGCCTAGAGCACCCCATTGCCATCTCCTAGCTTTCCCCACCACTCACCCTTGCCCTATCTCTCTGTAGCACCACCACCACGGTGACCCCGCCGCGCTGCTTCGGGTCTATGCAACCGGGCCGCCTTGGCTTCACCCCTTCATCACCAAGAGCTCTGGTGAGACCCCCTTGCTCCCCTAAAGCTCATGCTCCCCCTAGCTCACCCCCGATAGCTCCCGAGCGCCGCTGCCTCGTTTCTTCCTCACAGCCGGCTGCCACTTGCCCATGCCGCACCGCCACAAGGCCACCGAAGCCACGACGCCACCTCCCGTAGCATCCTTAGCCCGCCAGCAGCCTATTTTTGGGGTTAGCTCTGCCTTACCGCCACTCCCTTGCCAGCGACGAGCACCACCCGAGCCACCTTCCAGCTCCTCTGCTCTCCTCTTCTTTGTGCCTCCCTCTCCCTGTCAATGAAAGTAGGACCCATGTGTAAGAAGATCAGTGCTATTAGCTAAGTGTTGTGATTAACTATTGGATCACTCAAAAATTTGTTTAACAAATGGATATTTGAATTAGCAAGAAGGTATAGTTAACAAACACTCCTACTCAGAAAAATTCCTCTAATAGGATGAATGGATAGAGAAGGTATTTAGATGAAAATTTGAAATGAAAGTAGGCTAATGACATTCTAATACAAGTAATTAGAAATTTTATTGATTTAGTTAGCCATTGGCCATTGATCGAACAGAGGCAACCCAATTTGAAAACAAGTATTGATATGATTATTCAAAACAAACAATGAACCATCAAGTGATTAAAGAAAAGAATGTTTAGTGAACTAATTAATCAGAGAATGTTTTGATTAGGTGAAGACTTAATATGATAGGAAAATTTGAGTAGAACAATATGACAGAACCAGGAGAAATGACAAAATAATTGGTTAGAGAGTATGGGGATTTATTAGTCATTAGCATTTAGACTAAAGTAGTAAAATTGATTAGAGAATAAGATTTGAAATATAGACATCTAAATGAACAATGAACCCTAGGCCATAATTATAATAATCTCAATAGGTTATGAGAAGGTTAATCAAAATGGGTAAAGTGATTAGATATCAACTTTTATCGGTATGCGCATAGGGTAAATCAAAGTTGATGATCCAAATTGAAAATCAAGTGAAAATTTCTAGTTGTGCTAGTAATGGCCATAACTATCACATACAAATTCCAAATCAAATGATTCTTTTTGATTAATTCCTATAAAATCATGCTTTGTATGAATATGTAAAAATATTTGGATTTGGTTACTATTGAAATTACTTTGCCCTATTTAATTTGTTTCCGGCTCTTTTTCGAATAGACGTTGATTGCTCGAGCGAATATTTCGACAACCCTTCATTATCACATTCAGAGCAACCAGAGCAAGGCAAGCAACCCCTGTGATCATGTTGATCCCATTATTTTAATTATTGTACTTCTTTTTTGCAAAATCTACTATGCATGCGTGTATGTTTGATATGAAATTGCTATGTTTGGGATGTCGGTAGTTGTAAATCCTATCCGTTGAATGATCCTCCTTGATATGTTGATGTCCTTGCTATTGTAGCCAATAGGATTATGGTTTAGACAACAAAGAATGTCAATTTGGGTTTTTCGAATGCAAATCTTGCATAACTGCTTACTTGGGCATTAGTTTTCCATGAAAATTATAAAAAGGACGAGATGATAAATATGAATTTGGGAGTTTTGAAAAGAAAGTCCAGAGGGGTGTACCTCTGTTATTTTTTATAAAAATAAAATGAAAAAACTAGTTTTCAACGCGGGCGAGTTATATTATATTATGAGAAGTGTGAGAGAGGAGTCTCACAAGTAGATAAGGGGAGATTATCGCCCAGGTCAATTAAGGACTGAACGCCAGCAACTCCAATCTAAGCCTAAGTGTACAACCATATGTGTCGGTATGGGACAGCCTTAGCTAATTAAGTCATCGAAAACCAGCCTTGCACAATTGGCAGCCCGTAGTAGTGCGGGCACGACCAGTGTAGGCATGTCCGAAGGGGCTCCCTTCACCTAGGCGTTGGGCACAAAGCCTTCCGACACAACGGTGAATGCCTAACTTAGACGGGGGTGTACCCGGGTGAAGTGAGGGTATTCATTCGCCAGGCAAGTGCAAGGGTAGGACTAGATGATGTAAAGGGTTCGACATATGCTCTAGACTACTTTCCGAAAGTAGTGAGCAGTGGTATCGTTGGATGCCAAACAAACTAGAGAATTCGTATGCTGTGGGTAAAGTTGTACCCCTCTGCAAAGTGTAATTCTATTTAAATAGCCATGCTCGCAGTCATGAGCGTGCTTAGTGCATATTTAATGGGTATAGTCTTGATTTTCATAAAAACAATTTTGTTGGAAAACATGGAAAATGTTTTGTTGGTTCATATTTGAGTTAAGTGCCATGTTTATGGCTGAAAATAAAATGTTGCTCGCAGCTGAGGTGGGTTGCGAGTTGTTGTTCATTCAATTACTTACCTGTTGTCTTTTACCTATCTAGTTGCTCTTTAAAATTTCCGTTGCAAAGTACTACATATGGATATTACAAATAAAATATGCCTAATGCAAAATAACTTGTAGTATAGAGCATCATCTCTTGATTAGACATGTATTTATATAAATTTTGTGATACATTATAAGTCTTGCTGAGTACGCATTGTACTCAATCTTGTTTAATTTGTTGTTCAGAGTTGGAGGACGATTCCACACTAGACGACGACTTCTTTACACCCAGATCCGGTGGGTTCGGTGACGGGCCATGTTAGGACTTGTCTCTAGTCGGTTGCCTGCGTGTTCGGATGGACATGCCGCTGGAATTTTGCACTCTTATTACCTTTTTGCTTCCTCTTTTATATTTGCTATCTCTGATACTTAAGCTTTTATTTGGTTGGCCGACCTTTGTGATGTAATTATTGTAATCACTTAAGTTATGTACCATTTTTTCTTTACTTGTACACATCAATATATAGATGTGATATCAAAGTTGGAGTTGTGTGTACTAGCCAATGATCATGGGATTAGTACAGTACACACACGAGAGCTTCGGATATTCAAAGCCCGAGGTCTAACACCGGGCAAGGCACACCAGGGCGCTATCTGAAAAAACCAATTGCCTCGCTGTGCCATGATGAACGGACGTGGTCGTTAGAGATACAATGCCAATCTTCATAACTCGGGACACACAAAAAATGTGGAGTTGAGGTACTAGAAATATTGCCGCACAAGAATCATAACAAGATGCACCGGCCGAATGCACCCAAGGAGCAAAATCACCAATCCAAAGCCTTCCTTTTCACCCAGATCAAGAACAGAGCTGGCCGAATCCAACCATAGTGGCACACCATTGTCTTCCTTAGTAACCCCAACAAGGAGGTGGCCCAAGGAGGCAGGGAAGGATGAACCACAACACCGTCGGCACCAAGCACAACCAGCGTCGCAAAAGCTCACCTGGCCCGAGCTCAAAGTTAAATCGGGAGAGGGAGAGGAAGAACCAAAAAGGAGAGAACTCTTTGTACCGGCGTGAAGGAAGAAGAAGGAGGAGTCCTTAAGAAGAGGAGGAGGAGGAGGCCACGACGCTGCTGCTACCAATGGTCAGTGCAGAATCTGCCTGAGCAGACCCCAACTTCCACCTGCTCCGCCGCCCACGAAGGGGAGTAGCCCCATACAATGTTTCAGTTTAGATTACACTACTACAAAAAGGCTAATACTGGACGCCTCATCACAAACGGTTTCCCAAAACCGTATGTATTACATGCAATCACAAACGGTTTTGGTTTTGCTACCATCTGTGTTACTGACTGCGCTAAAAACCGTCTGTGAAGAGGTAATATCACAGACGGTTCATGTTGAAAACCATCTGTGAACTATCACAGACGGTTTTGAACAAGAACCGTCTGTGATATTACTAAGTATCACAGATATTTTCAACAAACAACCATCTGTGATACTTTACAGACAGTTTTAATAATGAACCGTCTGTGATATGAGACCATATCACGGACGGTTGCATTGTGGAACTATCTGTGACAGGTATCACTGACAGTTCCATAATAGAACCGACTGTGATAAGTCTCTTTATTAGTAGGAGCCCGCTAGGGTTTGTGCTCTAACTCGTCACTTCCCTCCCCACCCGAGTGACCCTATCGCCAACGCCGCCATGCATTCTTCCCGTCGCCGACGGTTGTGACACCACGGTTCACTAAACAAGACACTCGTACGATAAGAGTGTCTTTTTTAGTGTCACTGTTGTGCCACAACTACGGTGACGCTGTGCGCCTTCCCCTCTTCCTCCTCCCCGTCTACCTCTCCACCGGCGATGTCGAGGTAAGACAGATCTATCACCTATTGGTTTGTGCTGTTGGTATTCATGTGAACCGAGCTCCTCCCCCGTCTCGCCGCCAGCTCCCGCACCTCCAGATCAAGCTCCCTCCTCCCTGCTTTGCCGGATCAAGCTCCTAGTCATCCCTCGCTGCGCCGCTAGCCCTCGCTCCTCCTCCCTATGCTGCAACTCCAACTCCTCCTCCCTCTCGCCGTCGGCTCGTTGCGCTACCTCGGACCTCCCTCGCGCCTCCAACCTCTCCGGCTCTCCTACTAACGCGTAAGTCCTCTTCTTGTCTTCTTGATGTTGTCTGGTTGTTGGTTGATGTTGATGGTGATGTCCATTGGCCAGAGCCCAGATGTTAAATGTGTAATACATACATACATGAAGAGAAGTGCATCATTGCAGAGAAGTGTAAATGTGTAATACATACATGTAGAGAGAAGTAGAGAAATCATAAATATAAATGAATGCAATGATTGTGCACTTGTTCTAATTGCTGATTGCTGAATGAGTGAATTCAGAAGTGTAAGTGTTGTCTGCTATTGAAGTATTGGGCTGTTGATATGTATGGGCTATTGTCCGTTGATATGGTATATTGTTATGAGTTATGACTTATTCAGAAGTGTCAAGTGTTGTCTCTTCTATTGATATGTATGTGTTGTTGATATGTTATGACTTGTTGTGTTGTTGATATATATGGGCTGTTGATATGTTATATGAGTTATGACTTATTCAGAAGTGTCAATTGTTGTCTGCTATTGATAATGGAAACTTGCTTGGTGAACTATGGGCTATTGATATGTATGATTGATGATTTGCAAAAATAGATGTATAAAGTGTGTGATATGTATGTTATAACTTATTGTTGATTTGTCATTTTGTTAGGATGTCATCTGTTGCTTCTCGCCATTCATTTCACCTTTGTCTGTGTAACTGTGTTCATGCTGGTCAAGTTCTCCTACCTTGCGCCCTAGGTACATCCTACCATTCCATTCCTAATATCTTCTCTATAAAGTCTCCAAGCGGTGGTGCTTGTGCCTTTAAAACGGCATATATATATATATATATATATATATATATATATATATATATATATATATATATATATATATATATATATTATATATATATATATATTGTTCTATGTCCTCACCACTTTAGGGGTAGCCCACGTAGCTTGAGGAGGATGAGGCAGCAGCCACGGTCAACTTCATCGAGCGATTGCAAGTTTAAGAAGTACAGTTGTTGATACGTGACGCCACTTCGAGTCGAATTGCGTGCGTCACGTCACTTTCTTAAACGCAGCAGTACTCCGACTTGGAAGTGGCATCACGACGCAACTGTAATTGGATATCCCGACGCCTCCGGTAGCCGTACTTCTTAAACTTGCACCTGCTCGATGAAGTTGACGTGGCTACCTGCCTCATCCTCCTCATGCTACGTGGACTAACTTCCTAAAGTGGCTAAGGGACTAAGAACATATATATATATATATATATATATATATATATATATATATATATATATATATATATATATATATATATATATATGATGCCGGTTTTAAAGGCACAAGTACCGCTTGGAGGCTTTATAGATAAAAGTCATCACAGACGGTTTCGGCTACAAACCGTTTATGATATATCAGTTATCACAGACGGTTTCAACCAAAAACCGTCTGTGATAGTTGCCTATCACAGACGGTTCTCAGTTAATAACCGTCTATGACAGTATGTATCACAGACGGTTTAAAAACCGTCTATGATAACCTCATGTCATCACTGATCCATAAACTCAGACGGCTTATGAAACCGTCTGTGATGACGTTTTTGAACTGTCTGTGAAGACCTTTTCTGTTTTCGTCTTTTCTCTAATTGAGAAATTACCAAAATGGCCCCAAGCATACAACAATAAGGAGTTAATCCTAGAAGTATAGCCAGTGAGTGACCGTTGGGTCAGGCAGTGAAATGAAGTTGATGATGAATTTTAAATCAAAATCAAAATGTAGTTTGCAAGAAATATGAATAAGTTAAATACATGATTTAAATGAAATTGGTGAAAAGATAAATCTGGAATATATTCATAAATTTAATTTTGGAGTTAACCTCGATGGTCGCGTGAGCAAAGATCAAACACTGGCAGTTACTGCACACATGCATGCAGAAGAGAACATGCCAGTCCATGTTTGTCCACAGAAATAAAAGTACAGTTGCGTGATCGTTGGTTCAAGCAATAAATTAAAGTTAAATAGATAAAATTTTTTAATAAAAACAACATGTGATTTGGAAAATATTAATAAGTTGTAATTGGTGTAAAAAAATGGAATATATTCATAAATTCAAATTTGGGATCTAAAACGGTGGAATTAAAGGTTAAATTAGATTTTTTCAAAGGTGCAAAATTTGAAACTTTTGAGCTGGAGTTTCTGACGAAAACATTGATATCTAAATTAAGGTCACAACTAAAATAGGTAATAATTTTCAGATTCTCGCTTCCATCCGATTGTAATCTATACAGATTCTTTTAGGAAAAATATACTACAATATATAGCTGGTGCGGATGCACTAGTATATACTACCTCCATATTTTAATATATGACACTGCTAAGTCAAAAATAAGCTATCGGACGTCAAATAAATTAACACGGAGGGAGTATAATGCTTACTAGTGTGACAAGTTGCATTATGCAATACCGATAATATTAAATATCCATGCATGTCTCTTTCTCGTGGTTCACCTACATGCACTGCCCTTTCCATTAATACACGTCATAGCTAGCAATTTTACATTATAATCAACATGTGATTTGGAAAATATTAATAAGTTGAATACATAATTGAAATGAAACTGATGTTAAAAAAAATCAGGAATATTTTCAGAAGTTCAAATTTGGGATCTAAAACCGTGGAGTTAAAAACTCAATTAGAATTTTTCAAAGCTGAAAAACTTGAAACTTTTGAGCTAGAATTCCTGACTAAAACATTGATTTCCAAATTTGTGTAAGCTCACAATTTAATATTTTGAACAACCTATCATATTAAGTTCCAAAATAAAAATAGGTGATAATTTTCAGATTGCCGCTGGCATCTGATTATAATTCATACATACTAGTCATCAACCCGTGCATCCGCATGGGTTACGTGGTTTCAATAATATTATGTTATTTATAATATAAGAAAAATTCCATTGGCAAACTTTTGTTCTCATTTCTTTTACTTTTTCTAATTGTTATATATTTCTAATTTATTGCCTCATGGCCCCTATATAGAACAAATATTGTTATTTACGTGCATCCTAAGTACAAATACTAATAGTATATGGATCTACTTATATATGGAGTACACAAATTGTGATATTATAACATATATAAATTCAAAATTAAAATATTAGTGTCCAGCATATGTAATTCCATTGAATATGTGAAACTAATACAATTCATAATTAAAAAGTCAGGTTATATGAATATATACAAATTCACAAATGTGAATTATGAAACAATTGTTATATCCAAGTATATCAATTTGTAATTAGAAATTGCAAAAATTGTTGCAAGAAAACAATAATATAATAGATTGAAAACAATAATATAATAGATTAAGAAAATTTAGAATTCTAACCACACGACTATCACCTTCTTTGAGTTGATCATGGTGGATGCTAATTGTTTCATGATTCTTTCTGTCGCTCACAATATCAGTACGCTTGATATATAAATAATTTTTTAAAAGGGAAGTTGTAAAAATATGGTGATATGAAGTAATTAACTTTCGGAATCATGTTTGCTACATCGTTTTCTGCGAGGGACCAATTGATGTTGTATCCAAGGTGTGTTTACTGCTGCATACTGTTGTAGGTAATTCAACGAATAGGACACGATTTAGGTAGGCAATCAGCATATCGGCATCTACAGTTTGAATAGAACTCTTCTTAATTTCTTATCTATGCATGACACGAGTAGTAGATATATCTAAGACGTAGGTTACATCCGTTACATAAATTGGATGACCAGGATCATTTCCTATTCTCTGAATTGGATGGTTAGATTTCTCTGATTAATGTGGGAATTTCTAGCTTTTTTCTTTTTTTCGATTAATGTGGGAATTTCTACCCTGTTTTACCTTTTTTAAGATTAATATGGGGGCTTCTAGGAGAGCCTCCAATTAGTATATGTATAGATAGATAGATAGATAGATTCTGTGAGGAGAAACAAATACTACTACATATAAAGCCCTAAGCCCTTGCGGATGCACGGCTTTATACTTAGTATATATAAGGCTTACTAGTGTGACAAGCAGGGATTTTTTTGCCGACCGATTTTCGGCCGAAAATCGGCCCAATCGGATTTGCCGGCCCACCCCGGTTGGTTTATAAACCGGGCCCGAAATTTTTGGCCCAGGTTGAATGAAGCCCATGCTGAATAGTGCCCATTTGGCCTCTGTTTGCCTGCCCTGCTGGCAGCCAATCTGAAATCCCTTTGCTCTCTTCCCCATCGAGCAATCCCCCAAATCCCTTCGCCGTCACAGCCAATCTGAAATCCCCCATTCCTCTCTTCCCCCTGGCGGCTGCTCCTCCAGTCCAGATCGAACTCGATCCCCTTGGCGGCTGCTCCTCCAGTCCAGCTCGGCCCCTGCCTCCTCAACGGCCTCCTCCAGTCCTTGATCCGGCTCCTCGCCTTGTCGGCTTCATGCGGAGGAGTGGTGGGGAACAGCGGCAGGGGAAGATGGCAGAGCATGGAGCGCACTGACGGCGTGGGCGGTGCTACAGGAGGAACGAAAGGGGTAGTTCATGAACTTGTATTTTACTAGCAATTTGTGTTAATGAGTGGATTTTGTTGATGAAGTCTGTCGGCCGCTATTTGTCTGATGTTTTGAACCAATTTTCAGCCGAATTTTGTTAAATTTTAAATTTTGGTTTGAATTTTTTGGCCGAAATCATCTCAAAAAATCCGAAAATCGGGGTTATCAGTACTATCGGTACCCCCGGTAAAAGAATAAAACCGATTTTGAAAACCCTGGTGACAAGTTGCAACAATAAATATCGGTAACAGTAAATATTCGTTCATGTCTCTTGTTCCACTTCCAGATGCATGCAGTGCCCTTTGCATTAATATTCGTGTAACTAGATCGACGGCTTCAAACGGAGCTGCCAAAGGATAGCCCAGAACCTTGAAGCGCCTCCTCGACGATCTTGTCCAGCCTCACCGCCATCTTCGTTGTCATGTGGTTGTGCCAGTCGCCGACAGCCCCCTTCCTGAAGAATGCCTCATTCTTGAGGCCCAGGAGGGTACTCCCATTCTTGTTCACGTCCAAGCTCTTAAGTTTCTCCAAGCTGCACAGCTCCACGATCTTCTGCACCACCCCTGCCTCTTCCTCCTCCTTGGAAAAGGCACACCCCATGAACGCTGCAAGCTTCTTCAGGTTACCCACCGGATCTCGTAGCATCTCCTCGTACCTGAGGAACAGCACCTTCCCAGGCCTCCTCTGGCTCTCCTCCCAATATTCGAGGGCGTGGCGCCACTGTGGGCCTGCGATGCACCGTCCATCACAAAACAGCTCGAATACGTCCTCGAATGCGGGCAAGGAGGACTGTAGGCCGGCTACATGTTGCAACGTCGCCGCAGTCTTCAAGTTGAAGAGGAAGAAGGACACCAGCACGTCCTTGGGATCCCGGCAAATGTAGACGAGCCGGCATCCCGATCCCTCCTCCGTGATCCGATGGGGCAGTAGGGAGTACGGCATGTGGGTCGCAAGCACCCGGGGAGAAGGGAGTTCTGCGAACAAATCTCTTGCAGTGTGGTTACTGTCGATGAGTGTGGGGCTGACCTCAAGGAAATCGACGCAGTCGTGGGGGTTGCCGTGGTGGAGTGGATGGTCATTGTCGAATGGCGAGTGCGTGGCCCGGTTGAGCGTTGAGAAGGCGAGGGCCTTGAGCCAGGTGGTGCCGGACTTGGGGACGCTGACGAGGAATACGTCGGTTGGCCTCGGGTCGAAGGATGCATGGGTTGCGGCGATGCCCTTGAGCAGGAATTCGGGCAGCCAGAAGCCTCCATACCGGCGCATCAAATACGGCGGGCACCGCGTCTCCGCGGGGAGTGACGCCATGACCTCAGGTATGTTGGCGTGCGACGTGGTCGACTGAGGTTTTGTTGCCGCCGGCGCTACCGCTTCTTGTGTGGCGTCCATAGGAGGTGAATTAGTGCTCATGGTGCCCTGCATGCATATATGGTGCGTTGCACATAACAATGTACAATGATGCACACACTTCAACGCTTGAGCTTGATATATAGGACAGTGATCACAAAGCAGTTCGGCGGTTGCCATCACGTGGGTATGTATGTGTGTGTATATATATATATATATATATATATATATATATATATATATATATATATATATATATATGTATATATATGAGACAGTGATCACAAAGCAGTTCGACAGTTGCCATCACGTGGGAACACATGTGATGGATTATGGAGCTGTCACGACAGCGCTTACCATCACGCGGAGGCATGTGATCGATTATCAAACATCATGTGAGACCGAAAGAGAAGATGGTGATTGTGCATGCGTGCACCCAAGGCCGTCTTCGGCGTCATCGTGTTGTAAAATTATCATGCAAAATCCAGCAAATGAACGAAAGAAAGCTGTGTATAATCGATATCAGTCTGACAATGCCGAAGAACACCTTTTGGATTTTTGATTGTTGGGCCAGCCGGGCGGCTGAACTTTGCTCATTCCTATTGACCTCTCAAGAAGTTTCCTAGTCTCCTGCCACTTGCTTCAATTAAATCGTCAACGGGATTGTCTATTCGTAAGGTGGCTGAAATTTTCTTAAGCAAAAGTTATATTTTTATCTATTGGATCAAAATCCAATCATATAGTACATCAATTTACGTACTAATCCAATGGCCACAACAATTGACTTAAACTTAAGAAAATTTCAGACAACTTAAAATAGCGAATCTGATTATTAACAATCAAGCTAGCTACGGAGAAAAAAAAAGATAAAAAGTGATTTGGAAAAGAATCTATATGAATAGAAACATATATAACTCGTGAGATTCAAGTCACTTATTTGTTTTGAGGGCAAAAAATTCCCCAAAAATATAAAAAAAAATCCTAGAAATTGTCTCATTAATCGAGATAAAAGGAGAATAATCCACACCGCTTATTTTGTTAAGACCAGATTATAACAGTGCATGTTAATCACAGGGTATATCTTGTCAAAATGCCCTAAATGCTGCTAATGTAATGAAAATTAATCTAAAGGTTTCAAAAATTCTTAAAACAATATCAGAGAGAGGGTAGATCATGTTATATAATCATGCAAAATTTCAATATCAAACTCAATTGCCTGTGCAATATACCAAAACGACAAATTGTTAGTGAATAGTGCATATATAATCACTTTTCAGTAAGTTTTTAACTTTTTCGTATTTATCAAGTGAGATTGAGTTTCTATTGAAATTGTTTGGAGATGCATAGCATGACTTCCCGTAACTCTTTAGTTTTTATTTTAGGATTTTTTTTTTTGAAAACTTCTAAACCGATTTTAGGGTATTTACAACATTTAGTTCATTTTCACATGATACTGTCTGCATTAATCGCATATAGATTTTTGGAGTTCTATAATAAATACAATTGTCAATCATAGGAATTAGAGTTGTATAACAAAGACAACTAGTACGTAATATCTAGTCGTGAAATTGCATGGGTAATTCTGCTAGTGTAATACCCTGACTATGCGGAAACCAAGATATTACCTAAAACTCTAACACAAAACAACAATACAATTTAATTTCAATACTCTAACAACTACTGATAGTTAAAATCAAACACACAGAAGAACGACCCTAAAGTTTGAACTAAATTTCAGCAACATATCAAAATTCTAAATGTCCAATCATAATAAATCTTTCAAGGTAAAACTATAAAGAATTTATCCAAAGAATAGAAACCATTAACTAGTTCAACCAAATCATAACATCTGCCAATCTCAACCATCAGAACTCCATCTATTACAAATCCAAAATTATCAAATGAGAGATAATAGCAAGTTAACTAGAAGGTGAAATATGTGAAGTGAAAAAAGTGATCCATGTGACTAATCCCTCCCAAAGCATGTCATGGTCAGTGTTTACCTAAAACAAATAAACACTAGCAAGAGTGAGTCCACGACTCAGCAAATACAACAGAATAATATGAAAAACGCTGGAACAAAAATATTTCATTCACAATATTCGAATACATAAGGAACATGGCAGAAATCTTATGCAAGAATGAAAATGTATGCTCTTCACTTCTGCTTAGACCGGTATAGCCAGTGAATACCCGTCGGTGTTTACTCATACCCGCATTATCCAAAATACGGGGATCCAAGACTCGTATAAGGAATCTTTCAAACGAGGATCCAATTTTCCCATATTGGAATGATGGGTCTTATGTGCCCATATTGGAATGATGGGACTTCATTACTCACTCCTGTGGGTGAATCACGAACGAATGAATGAACACTTGTAATGGAAAACATACTCTCAGAAGCATGGATTAACCACCATGAATGGAACCAAGAATTACTATAATAACTCACAATTCATAGAATCTAATCATAGCATAAGCATCAAGCACGATGAACAATTAATCAAACAAGACAATCTAAGTTGTACTTGCCTCAACCGCAAGACGGATGATGATGACAAGAAGGCTCTAACCCTGGTTATCATCACCACCTGATAACCATAAAGTATACTAAGAATACCGTTCAAAAGTGCTCAGCATAGCAATAGAACAAAATGAAATCAATCGCTCCTAATCACAACCCGAAACTTAACCGATACACTCCCAAATCTCAATCTGTCCAAACTGACAGCTATCAAAGGAAAATCCATAACTTTTGAGTCAACACTCCAAAAGTTATGAATCTAAATTTTCTGGAATCTACACAAGCATAGCTACAACATCTCAGGTGACCGAAAGATCAAATTATCCCATCTAAGCCTTTCTTTTTATCTCCAAAGACCGTTCTGTCATCTTCGGTATTAACAACTTAGGAATTTCGTATATCTTAATTGGTACATCCAAATTCAATGTTCTAAGCCATTCGGAAACTACAGAGAACTAGCTTCCTCAATAAATTTATTACAATGTTTCCCAAAGTGCAATAAAGGTGGCTAATAGATTAATCTTTCTGTACTATCCACAACAGAAGGACAGACTACAACAATAACTTCAAAAATTCATAACTTTCGTTCTAACCGTCCAAAATTTATGAACTTTATCTTACTGGAATCATCATAAAGTTATATACAACAACTTAGTTGGTGAGATCCTCTGATTCTGCCAACTTCTGAGTCTAATATGCATTTCAAAATCTAAAGTTATAATCTAACAGACAGATTAAACAACAGTACAAGAAAATTCATATCTTTCAAATGGCTGAACCAAAATTCATGATTTTTAACAATCTGGAAATCTTAAGAAATTTCCTACGAAAGTTGTGTTGGGTGACCTCCCTGAATTTTTCATTAATACATCCTTAATTAATAAACAAAACTACTGCTAATATTCGTTAGGATTACTGGACAGCAGTAAAGAATCTAACGTATCTCCCAAACCACAACTCCGAATTAGGTGATCTCAGAACCTATGGAAAGCTGAAGACAAACCCCACAAATATCTAAGAGACCTATCCTCAAATTCAGACTTTAACTACGCGAAACCTGACGAGCAAGCATTGAACAGATTACTTAAATTAATCGCAGTAGACCAATGATCCTCTAATCGATGGCAATTCACGAATCTAAATTGATCCAACTTGCGAGGAGGCAATTGTTACCCTTGAAGACACGAGTGCCCACTAAATTCCCTGCGAGGCACTCCTCTCCTCTTCTTCTCCTCTCTCCCTCCCCTCCTTCTTCTTCCACGGCCGGCCACCAATGCAGGGAAGCGGTGGCGCTGGAAGACGGTAGCGCGGGGAGTTGAATCAGCAGGAGATCTCGGATTGGGGAGGAGGTGGAGGTGCCAGGGATCTACGGGAGGGGCAGCGACCAGGAGGAGAAGAGGACGGGGGTGGCGACCAAGCAAAGGGAAAGGGGAAAAGGTGGAGGCGGCTAGGGTTTTGGGGGAGGGTGGCGCCTCCCCCCTTTGGCTGGCTCCCACTTGGGCACTCTAGGCCAAGGCCCAGGGCCCAGGTTGGTGGTTCTTTGCGGAAAACACCTTTTAAAAAAAGATTATTCGATCTTTTGCTTTCTTTCCTTCCTTAGAAATAATCGGAGTATTACAGCTAGTGTCTAAATAAAACAAGGCATTGAAACTTCATTACCACGTTCGATACTGCTAGAGTAAGGCCCTATTTGGGATGGCTTCAGCTTCAACATTTCACTTGAAAAAGCTGGAAGCCATCCTAGACGGACGGCTTCCGCCAATCGTTTTTGTGGAAGCTGGAAGCTGCCTAGGGGTAGCTTCCGACGGCTTCGGTGGGATGGACTACCGAGTTTGCCCCTAGATTTTGGGAGTATTTAGCCGTTTTTTGCCACTGAACAAAACCCCACAAATCCCCTTCCTCCTCAGCCTGCCCGAAACCCTAGTCATGCCCGCTCTTTCCTCCCTACAACTCCCCCAACACCTTCCTCCTCCCTTCCTCGCCTCCCTCCTCCCCCTGCACGGACGCCGCCAACCTCCTCCTCCCCCGGCGCCTTCCTTCCTCCCCCTTTTCCCCTGGTTCCTTGCTCCTTCCTCCTCCTCCTACGTTGGTGCCACCACACTCCCTCCTCCTCCCGCGCTGGCACCACCGCCATCCCTCCTCCTCCTGTGTGGATGCCGCTGCCCTCCTCCCTCCCCCAGTGCCATGCTCCTCCCGCGCAGATGCCACCACCCACCTCCCTTCCCCGGCGCTGTCGCACTCCTCCGTCCACCGCTGCAATCTCTCCTCTTCCCGTGACAGTACCACCACCGTCGCCCTCCCTCCTGCCTCCTCCTCGGGCACCTGCATCACCGACCTCCCTCCTTCTCCCTCCTCCATCCTCCTCCTGTGCGGACGTCCCTGCCCTCCTGCCTCCCCGGGTGCCGCCGTCCTCCTCCCTTTTCCCCCTGTGTAGGCGCCGCTGCCCGCCTCCCTCCTCCTCCCTCCCCCGACGCCACCGCCTCCTCCCAACCTCCTCCTCCTCCTCGCTCAAGACCCAAGATCACCGTCCTCCCTCCTCCTCCCTTGACCGCCTCCCTCCCCACCCTCGGGGCCTTCGCCCGTGACCACGTCCACGCCGCCCTCCACCCTTGGCGCCTGCGCTGGTTGCCAGGATAAGCAACCCAACCACTGCCGACATTTTCTTTTTTTCTTTTCCTTTTCTGATATTGTTTATTTTCCATTTTCTCTGATAAAGATCAATTATTTATGTAATCATTCAATTGATTATTTGTGTAATAATGGGATTAGCTCAATTGTCATTAATTGTCGTCAATTGCGTTAATTTTCGTTCAGTATTGCTTACATCCAAATTATCGTCAATTGTCGTTAATTGTTGTTAATTACCACCAATTGTCGTCAAGATTTACTTGTTTGCGAATTGTAATTAGGTGTCATTAATTGCCATCAATTGTTTTTAGTTGTCGTTAATTGTTTCCAATTGTCGTTAGTTGTCGTTAATTACCGTTAGTTGTCGTTAATTATCATTAGTTGTCATTAATTGCCATCAATTATCGTTAGTTGTCATTAATTGCCGTCAATTATCGTTAGTTGTTGCTAAACACTATCAAACAAGCTATCATTTGCCTCAAGGGTATTTTAGATAATTCCCAACTCTGAAGCTCTAGCCAACCTACCTAAAAGTCAGACTATCAAACATCAAACGTCTTTAGATCAGTCGTTCAACCCTTTAGCCATTCTGCCATTCAGCCCAGTCGGAAGCTACTTTTTAGAAAACTTGCAGCCATCCCAAATAGGGCCTAAGAAGCAGAATCCAGTATAAAATTCACACAACGAAATGCATTAGCTAGACTTTGCTGTAGTTTTGTTAAGCTCCAGGGTTTGTGTGGATGCAGTAGGCATTGTCATTAAGGGCAAAGAACACCCTCAAAGAATTCACCTCACCCCGAACCACCTGGTTGTGATGGTATCATTCTAGTACGGGATTGGAACATTGATCGCCTGGTTGTGGAAATTGATTCTTTGAATCTTTTTCAATTTTGGCGTTCATGGGAGAAGCAAAGATCGGAGATTATGGCTAGTTTAGCCGAAATCCAAGAGCTAAGTTCTTTGTTCTCTTCGTTTGATTTAGTTCATGTAAGGAGGAATGCCAACTTCGTTGCACATTTCTATGCCAAGCAAGCTACTCCACATAGGGCTAGATATATCTGGTTGAACCATACTCCCGGGTTCTTGCCGCAAGCCTTGTAGCCTGATTGTAGCCCGGTTAAATAATGAAGAAAATTGTTATTTGTCTAAAAAAGAATCACCTATTTCGTAAAATGGTGCACCGGTCGAGGAAAGCTATAATTCATGGGCCTCTTACCTCCAATATTGCCAGTGGGACAAATTCTTCAAGAGAAGGACTATCCTACCGTTGGTCGAGGTCTCTGTCAAGTCTGACCCCACAGGGCTATAAAGTCTTTTCCCGCTAAACAATGACCCTTGATGAGGATATAATGATCCTCAATTAATTGTTTATCTATAATTGTTATTACAGATAGCAATATCTTCATATTACTCATAAGTATACCTCTTATTGTTCATAAGGGAGAAGCTTAACTAAGTAGTCGTAAGCCTTTCTACAACCATCCCCTGGTCGTAAGCCTTTCAATGACCAGTCCATGGTCGTAAGCCTTTCCACGACTAGTCTATGGTCGTAAGCCTTTCTACGACCATCTTGTGGTCGTAAGGCTTTCTACAATCAGGTTGGCTATGACTACCCAGAAATCGATGAAACCTATAGACATGTGGGCCCAATCGATTAGGGACCCTTATACGTTGTGTTCAATACACAGAGCCATTAGTATACATAGTTATACTCTGAAAATAATTGTATGTATTATGCCTCTGTCCTTGATGTAACTGCCAGGCGGCGTGGGATGCAGTTTCCTCTGACAATAACTACCATCAACGTGTGCATTTTATTAGGCGTTGAGACACGTATTGCCATGGAGTAACTTCCACCCCTTCGTATGCTATATAAGGGCTGAACTCAAAGGACGGAAAGGAGAGGATGATCAGATTAGTCATAAGGGCTCATTGAATCTTAGTCTGAGTGATTTTTTCCTAATTGTAACAAGCATACTGAATACAAGAACACATGAGTAGGGTTATTATTCTCCCAGGAGAAGGCCTGAACCTGTATAAATCCCCGTGTCTCTTTCTGTGTGAATCTATCTTGTAGGAAGCCCCCCAAATAATCATTTGTAAGATCGATACTAGATCATCGATAGTTGGCGCCGTCTGTGGGGATCTTCCAGTTCTTCCTTTTCGATATGTTTTTCTTCGTTTTTTCTACTTTGATGCTTTCATGGCAGGAGAGTGGAATGAGGAGAACTGGTTCGACATGGTAGACTACGCAGAACTTGAAATAGATGCCTACTACAAGTATGAGCAGAGCATTATTTCATCCAATGGCAATGCTACCTCCAGGGAATCTTTCACCTGACCTAGGAAACCATGCCACAGACAAGGTTGACGAGGGATCTTTCTCCCCCACAACATTACACCTGGATGAGGAGCCAGATTCCTCAAGGGGCAAGACTCCATCTGACCAGGGTCAGCATTGCACCAAGGTGGGCGCAGAGCATGACGAGGGCTACCCTTCCAAGTGTTCAACCCCGCCTGAGGGCATCCGATCTAGCACGACAAGTCCTGGAATCTTTCATTCTAGGACTCAACTAACATCTGGTAACTGTCACCCTTCGGTTACCACCACAAGGGGCGATGCTGAGCCTGCTTCTCTTGCAGGTTCGACCATACCTTCGCAGGGCTCACCTTTGACTAGAGATGGTTATAACCCAGAATTCCTCTTCCTGGAGGGGATTGCTGCAAGTTGCGAGACGTTGCCTCTCGACTACTCCTCAAGTCAAGAGGACTCAGGCGCGAGTTCAGATAATAGCATCCAAGAGGTGGGACTAGGGAAGCTTCCCATCGCACTCACTTCGGGCTCTCGTGGTGATGGCAAGGACACCTCCGGCGATGAACAGGATCATCACCTTCATGAGCATGGCCAAAATCCTAGAAATGATCGCACTCCACTGAGGCATGCTCCAGCAGACTCAGATGTGGATGATCTTGAGACCATCCAGAGGAGGAGGATTGTAGCCCAGAGAACTTTACCTGAGCACATCCAATACCGGTCAGAAGAAGCTCAAGAACTTCAGCAGATAAATGACCTGATCAAAAACCTGACTCAAGAGCTTGGACAAGCACCAGGCTACAACCTCTTTACTAGAGAGATCGCACGAAGACTTCGGGATACAATGGTCAGGCTTGAGCAAACTTGGCGACAACATTTTGGAAGTTGTACCAGAACTACTCCGTCAAATGCTAGTCGCTCAAATGACTCTCCTCATAGAGAACATCAAGGCAACAGGTCTGGTCATTCTCCTAACCACAACTCCAGCCTTAGGAGGGTCCTGCGAACGGCCGATGATCGACAAGTCCCTAGAGGAAGTGGACGTTCACCACTTCTTTTGAGGAATTTGAAACAACAAATGTAATATGAGGAGTATTACCCTCGTAGGACTGAAACCTATGATAGGTCAGGTCCACCTTCCACTGAACATCGTCGCGTACGATCGCTTGGTGATTTCCACCCTTCTTTTCTGTAAAGGAGTTGTCATGACATTATTACCGAATGCCAGGCATTTTCGTCTGACCTTCGAGTAGTCCGCTGGCCACCACGATTTGGATCGGTGAATATCGAGAAATTTGATAGGTCACAAAATCCTATTAAGTTTCTTCACATTTACACCACTACTATCAGAGCAGCAGCAGGAGGAGAGCACAGCATGGCTAACTACCTCCCTATTGTACTTTAAGGATCTACTCGTTCATGGTTGTTAAATCAACCATAGGAGTCGATCTAGGTTTGGTAACGTCTCTATGATCTATTGCTGGCTAACTTCTAGGGTACTTACAACCATCCTGGAAATGAGGATGACCTGCATATAATACGACGGAATTCTCATAAGACCCAGTGCCAGATTATCCGACGCTTCGGTTATGTTCACAACTCAATTCCTGATGTTTCTGACTCTTCTCTCATCAGAGCATTTAAATAGGGAGTCCGTAGTTGAAGGATCACAGAGGATATCGCTTTAAATCCTCCTACTACCGTCGCTGAGCCTTTTGAGATGGACGATCGTTATACAACTACTACAGAAGCAGTCGAATGGAATTGCATCATCGATCGAGACAATAAAGGCACTCAAGAAGTAGGCAAAAGTAGCAAAAAAAAAAAGGACAAAAAGGCCAAGAAACCGAAGGGTAAGACTAAAGGCAAAAATCTTCAAGTCAAAAGCTCTAAGGAGGTCGTGGCCGTGAGCGATAAGGAGCCTCGGAGTTCCAAACCGTACTCCGACCGAGGCAAAGGCAAATGCCCCAAATGGAAGAATGACAAGCCCAGGTGGTGTCATTTCCACAAAAAGGAAAAAAACAATCTTTACAATTGCCGAGTTTTTCAGTGAAAACTCAAAGATTACTACACTGGCAGAGGACCACTTCCTACACTCGAAGAGGTAGGATAAACAAGTGATCAAAAGCAGTTGGATCACAATGAGGAGATGTCATTTCAGGATCTAGAACACATCATTGATCACATCTATAGAGGATCTTCGGTATTCGAGTCAAAACGATAGCTCAAAGCTATCGAATGTGAGGTAAAGTACCAAAGTGGTTGGAAGTGACCATGTCTTTTGAGAAAGGTGCCTGCCCGGTCCTTCCTACTCGACCTGGTCGATTTCTGATCGTGGTCGAACCCACCATCAACAACTTTCGAGTAAATCGGTTGTTAGTTGATGGCAGGAGTTCGCTGAACATACTATTCATGAGTACCCTGTACAAAATACAAGTTCCCAGGACAAAGGTAAAGCCAGAACGATACTCATTTCATGGGATCGTACTGGGATCTTTGGCCAAACCTATTGGTCAAGTATCTCTTCCAGTAGCGTTTGGTTCTCTAAACAATTTCAAGACAGAGAAAATCTCCTTTGATGTGGTCAATTTTGACACGCCATATAATGCCATACTCGGAGGACCAAATCTGGCATGATTCCTAAAGGCTGCTCATTATGGCTATCAATGTCTTAAGATGCTAGGTCCCAAAGGTGTAATCATAGTTCGATGTGATAAAAAGATGACACTTACATACGACCACAAGTCCCTTGGGATGGTTGGCCAAATACCTACTTGAGAAGTAAGAAAAGGGCAACCTTCGACCAAGCAATAGAAGCCTAAAGTTGCCCTGTAACATCCCAAAAAAAATTGTTTGTTTTGAAGTTTTAAAAGTAAAAATAACCATTTGAAATTTTTTCTGTAAGGTTAAAGCTTAATTGGAATTTTCAGAGATCAAAAACAATTTAATATGAATAATCTCAACATTAACTATTGTCAAAATTATTTTATTTGTATTCTTTGTGCTTGGATATATTTTCTAGAATTTTTCCGAATGCATTTGCTATTTTCTATTTGCCATTTGGATTTCAGTATTTTCTAAAAAGAAAAACTAATCTAAATCTTAGATTTGGCTTTGGGCTGAAACTTTCTTTCGGCCCGCATCAAACTTTCTTTCTTAGGCCCACCACCTTTTCCTTGGCTGGTTTGTTTTTCCTTTTCATTCCCACACGAGAGCACCAACCAGCCGACCCATTCCACTTTGGCCCACCCGTTTGTCTAGCGCGTAAAGCCCAACTTGGCCCACTCATTTCCAGCCGAAGCCCAACCGAATCCCTTCTTTTCTTTTCATTTGTTTCCCTGTCCGGTGGTCCAGTTTAACATCACCACGTGCGCTTCTTCTTCATCTGTTCCTGAGCAGGACTCGTGAAGTCCGTGTTCTTCACGCGACAGCGCCGCCGGTTCCCTTGTGAACTCTCCCATCTCTGGGCCTTTATAAACCGAGCCCCTCGTGTCAATTTCTTTGCATATCTCTCCTCTTCCAAAGCCCTAAACCTCCAGCCTTGCTCCCATCTGCATTGTGCTGGATTTCGTCACCAAGCCGCCAATTGTCGCGATCTTATTTGTCAGATTTCTTCGCCGACGAGGTCTCTCTGGTCGTTCCACCACCGTCATTGGAACCACAAGATCGCGTTCTCTTCGGTGCTTCCACCATATTTTTTCTGAGGATCTTCGAGTTGTCATTTTCGTTTTTGTCATCTTACCGGCTATTGGCATCCGTTTTCAATCTAAACCCTAGTGAGCCCTTTTGCTCTTCTACCTGCGTCATTGCGCTCAACCCTATTCTCATCTAATCTCAACCTTTGCTTTGTCTTCTTCACCATTGAATTGTCACCATTGGCCGCTTTCTTCCTCTATGGTCATCTTTTCATTGCCGTCGTTCTGAGCGTTCTCCAGTCGTCCTAAGGTGCTCTCTGTGATCCTTGGTTCTCTGCCAACGTGGTGCTCACCTCTCCTCTCTTCGGGTGCCATTTATTCGTCGAAGTCACCGTGGGCCGAAAGTTCCCCGCCGCCAAGCTCACCACCGCCATCGACCCACTGTCGCCCTTGTTGAAGAACCACCTCCCAAAGCATCGTTGTGTTTCTGGGGTCTCGTTTTGCCTTTCATCCAAACCTCCCTAGACATCAATCGCCCTCGGCGCCAAGCTTCAATCGCCGACCATGGTGGCTTCACTGCTTCTCCTTCGTTTTCCTCTCTTGGCTGATGTGGGATGCCACCTCATGTGCCATCTCAGTGCCACCGAGTGCCACCTCAAACATCTTCACTTGCGTGTCTGCCATGTGGCGCATCCAAATCTCCACCGAACCAAAATCCAGTAAACCTAGTCCGCATACACCTACTCATTGATAGTGGGCCCCACTTGTCAACACTACTACAGGAACCGACATCACAGACGGTTCGGAACCGTCATCACAGACGGTTTCCAAACCGTCTATGTTTGTTGGTCTGTGATAACAGGATATTATCACAGCGGTACAAAACCGCTCGTGATACGAAATATCACTGCACGGTTTTATTAAAAACCATCTGTGAAGTCAAGTATCACGACGGTTTGAACAGAAAACCGCTCGTGATATGAGAATATCACGAGCGGTTCTAAATAAAACCGCTCGTGATAGGAGAATATCACGCAGCGGTTCTAAATAAAAACCGGCTATGATTTTCGAATATCACGACGGCTTTTGTGTAGAACCGCTCGTGATATTCTCCTATCACGCACGGCTTTTTGTAGAACCGCTCAGTGATATTTCGCTATCACGAGCGGTTTGCGGCCGAAACCGCTCAGTGATACTTGCCTTCACTGACGGTTTTAACACAAAACCGCTCGTGATAGCTCGCACTTCGCCCACAATTTGTTGTTTTCTGGCTAGCCTCAGAATTGCTAGCCATGCCCTCGAAAACAAGCTTTCACGTAAAATGATTCAAGCATTCACGTAAACAGATTCAAGGAGCCATGACAACTCAAAGTGATCATTACTCAAAATAAATTACAAAAGATCCGATTTGTTCAAGTATTGTCGCTATAGTTACAACTAGATTACAATTGTTTGCGCTTGAGAGGTTTTAGTGGGGTGATGCTCTAGGTTGGCGACGGAGTGAAACTCTCCGTTGTCGTTAATGATTTCGTGTTGATAAAGGCGCAGAGCTTCCTCGAATGTCCTTGATCTCTTCCGCAACGAAAGTGAATCACATTGTAGATTCAAGGCCCGCCGCTAGCAAGAGTAAAGTGGTAAGATATATATATTTAAATTTATAATTAGGAAATAATTATTTCGAGATTGACAAACCTCGTGATCCTTCTTCCTAGTCAGAAGGATTAGTCGCGATATGATAGAGCACGAGATTGCACATAACTCATCATCTTTTTGTTGGCGGCACCGCAAAAATAGAATTACATATATAGGTATAGTCGGTCGAGACGCGTTATTATGAAGTATGATATAGGATTATAGTGTTGTAGCGCATCGAAAATCCATCCTGTGTTAGTTGGGCGCTTTTCCATTGTATATTCCTTTGTTGGCAACATAATTGATGAACGACCTACATGATTCAAAAGGTTATCCTCGGCCATTTCAAACGAATGAAGACTACAATAGAGTTATGTGAGGAGGAAATGAGCATACCTCTCAGTATTCCTCTTAGAGTGTCAAGTCGTGCTTGTTGCGGTTTAGGGAATCAAGGTATATCACATGGTTCCTCTTGGGTATAATAACTAAAAGGATCTAGTGGTACCTACTCATGTATGTCGCTATAGTCATTAAACCTAAGTTCGTGGTTCACAGATAAAGTACAAATGAAATTTGTATAGCAAGTAGTGACACTTACCCCGGGTTGTAGGGCACCACTATGTACTTCATGTTCGTCTCGACGAAGCAATGACCTCGTTATGTATTTCTCGACGAAGGATGAGTCTTGTTGGATGGTTTGCAACGATACCACATGTGGGTCGAGGAAACCCAATCGGTTCTTTCCATTCCGGATATTTTTCAAAGATGTATCTATACATAAGCAATGAGTTGTGATATTTATTGGTATTACATGAATGTAGAACTTGATTGTATGCGACTTACAAGATCCAACATCGAGAAGCGAGACGCCGAGGCCAACGAGGTTGAATAGTTGAAATAAGTCATTGAAGCCCACGACGAAGTACCTCGCCCCGCTGAAGAAATGCTTGTCCTCGATCGACGGTGATTCCAAGATCGCACCCTTCTTTTGGGTCTTCGCTAAGTACCGTGCATGCAAAGCGACAAGCATATCCAGCAGCATTATCTTGATCGGAGCACAATGGTTTTCCGATGATGTAGTTCCCTGTATCGCGGACTTCCGGACTTGGGAGGCGCCTTAACGCTTGTGGATTTCGATTTGGCCTTAGTGATTGGCGGCGTCTTCTTGTGAGACGACTCGGGAACGGATACGACGACACGCTTTTTGTTGTTCTTCGGCGCCTTCTCCACGGAATCAAGAGGTGGCCTTATGAGGCTAAACATGAGGTGGAGTCATCGAGGGTCCGCTGGAGAGGAATGGTCATGTCCAGATCGTGGGCACCGGCTGGGTCCGTATGGCGATGTCCTTCTTGGGCCATCGGATAAAAGAGAGGACGGCATCCCCTAATGTTGTGATCTCTTCGTTCGCAAATCTTCACGGACGGCTCGGAAATTGACATGTACCATATCCACTGACCTGGCGTAACTGCGGCGCCTAACCGGGCACCGTCAGACCGCCCTTCCTCGTATGGATACACCATCCCTCAAGCAGCCTCAATACAAAGGACCCATCCATCCTCACTTGGAGCTTACAGTATGCGTCGGCTCCTACAAAACGACACGCAATTAGCTAAGGCGCCCTATAGGTCTATCTTTGGTGCGTATCCATAGATGTACGCTACCTTGATGTCGCTTCTATCGGTAATCGGACGTCGTCATGTTCTAATTATGCTTGACGCGACGCTACTCCGACGTTGAGGAGGATCGCCTCCCGAATTAGCGGGCGGCTTGCATCACGGCTCATGAGTATATACATTTGACTCATAATGCTGCCATCTCTACTTGAAATTGGCTTGCATCACTGCTCATACAGACTACTAACATTCCTAACACTCCTTAATCCACCGGCTTCTATTCTAACACTCCTAACACTCCTTAATCCACCAGCTTCTCTTGTGATCTTTGTATAGATAGAAACTAGTGATACAAATCTTTGCTCGAGCCTACTTATCGAGGTCGACACCGAGTACCATTTGCTTCGCGTCGTGGAGGATTGGCACAAAGCAAAGGTACACTCAAGTGTGTCAGATCGATTTAAGAAAATGCTAAGCAAAGGTTTAATGCTTCATGTACGTAAGACTAGCCTTTAATGAAGACATAGAACTAGAATCAAGTAAAATGATCGACGAAGGAAATGCTAAGCAAAGGTTTAATCCCAACATAGAAACAAAATAGAATCAAGTAAAACTTTCTTTTTGGATTGTTGTAAAAATGCGCTTTTAGCAAAATTTCAGAATTAATCCCAACAAAATTAATTAGCATTAAAGCATAATTTCTAAAGAATTTAACACTCCTTAATCCACCAGCTTTTCTAAGGAAATGCAAAGGAATCACGCATCGGTTCTTAATAAGAACCGCTTGGATTAAATTCTCACCAATAAAAGGTCTAGAGATTAACAAAGGCACGCATACACTATTCCAACATATTGATTGATGATATTATGTGCTCTCGTAGGAGAGTAGCTAAAGAACAAGTCTTTGCCATCTCAATCCTATTGTCTATACTCTTCATTAAATGAATATGATAATATAAATTCAAACTATGAGCTCTAAACAATACTTTGCTTAACTGTCAAACGATCTCAACTGCTAATCTAAAACAGATTAAACTTCCAACAAACAGAGGTTGACTACAGAGATCAAGATGGCAAATGAAAAGTTGAATGAGCTCATACAGACTACTAGAAGAATCACAAACTAGTCATTAGATTACCAACGAAAACTGAATACTCTCAACACAACTGAACATGAAGAATCATAATAACTAGCTTTCAACCGAAAGTAACCAATTAACAAGACATCATATTGATAGTAGCAAGTAATACAATAGAGCTCAAGTATGAACTAACTATCACATTCAATCTCAAGATAAGACGTAGTTCATCACAGAGCATGTCAACAAAGCCCATCGATCAATTTGCAATGTAACGATGAGCTCAACCGAAAGTAACCAATTAACAAGAGATCATATTGACAAGAGTAAGTAATACAATAGAGCTCAAGTATGAACTAACTATCACATTCAATTCAAGATAAGACATAGTTCATCACGAGAACATGTCAACAAAGCCCACCGATCAACAAAGCCGAATCGCCACAGAGGAGCAATACTCATAGAGAGGATGCCGCACAAGAACTCACGGTGCAAGGAGGAGGCCGACACGGGGAGGAGGACGGCGCGGAGAGAAGGCCGGTGCAGAGGGAGGAGGACGGCGCGGGGAGAAGGCCGGTGTAGAGGGAGGAGGCCCACAAGGGGAGGAGGACGGCGGCGTCGAGGTCGGAGGCGGCGACGATGGGGCTTACGGCCAGGGAGGTGAACAGGGGCGCCGTGGTCGGGGGCGGCGGCACCGAGGTCGGCGCCGAGGTCGGGCGGCGGCACCGAGGTTGAAGGCGCCGAGGTCGGGGCGCCAAGGTTGGGGGCGGCGGCACCGAGGTCGGGCGGCGGCGCCGAGGTCGTAGTCGGCGGTGAACTACCAAGCAGCCCTAAACCCTAGAGGAGGCGAACGAGAGCGAGAGCCTAAGGGCGGGAGAGGAAGTGACAAGTGAGAGCAAAACCCTAGCGCTTCGCCTTATAAAAAGTATATCACAGACGGTTTATAACGAGAACCGCTCAGGATATTATCACTGCACGGTTCTATAAAAGAACTGCTCAGGATAATCACTGATTTGTTTTTAACTACAACCGCTCGTGATATGAACGTATCACGCACGGTTTTAACTAGAACCGCTCAGGATTCCTTTTCACAGACGGTTATACAACGGAACCGCTCTGTGATAACTCTCTTCATTTTCCCACGGTCTCTTCGTCTTCATTTTCTGCGGTGTCTCTTTGTCTCACGATCACACGGCGCGCTTCATCTCTTCATTTTCCAACGCCGCCACAGCCTCCCCAAATATCTCTTCGCCTCCGCTCCGGCTTTAGAAATTGTTCTATATATAGATGTGTCCCTTCTACAATGTATTTCACACAACCTCCTTGATCCCCTTTCTCCACAAAAATGTAAATGGCTGCCTCCTCTTCAGACACGCGATCAGACGCCGCACCTCTCTCACAGACGTTGAGTCGTCTTCATGAAGAACACTATTTCAACAATGTCTTCACTCCTCCGTCCGAGAATTTGCCGGAGCGGTGATGGCCACCTTCCGCCGCCTTGACATTCTCCTCCGCCGTGTCTTCCGGTGATCTCCCACTTTCGGCGAAGTTTACTATGTCGCCGACGTGGTCCTCCAAAACGGTTGCACGCCTCAGAGGCTTGTCGTCACTTGACCGCTTAATCAAGGCAAAGAAGCGATCGATTCGACCAAAGCCGAGACCCTCAGAAGAGAAGAGAGCCTATGGGCTCTCTTCGACTTGATTCAACAGATCGAGGGTCTTGGGACACACTCGAACGAGCGTCGTGGTGGACGATTTCAGATTCGCTCGATCTTAAACCGCCCGCCCGACGCCGCCACTTAAGTATTGAAGACGGAGATAGCAGCCTACCTCCACCACTAGATAGGTTTCTAGTTTTTAATCTTTTGTAAGCTACCGCCACGTTGTTTGGCTATATATATGAAAATTCCAAAATTAAAAAAAGTTTGGAGGAGAAGTTACTATATCTATTTGCCCATAGTAAGAGCTAGATCCTCATCCCATCGGTCATCAAGTGTGGAGGTATGTTGATCTGGAGCCGCGGCGGGGCGGCGGGTTGCTCCATCTGCGGCAAAGGGCAGAGAGGAAGGCCCATCGCGGCGGCAAGAAGGGACACGACGCTAGAGGATATCACGAGACGGTTCTTAATAAGAACCGCTCAGGATAATTCAGATCACTGCACGGTTCTAAATAAGAACCGCTCAGGATACTACACGCACGGTTGTAACGTAAAACCGCTCGTGATTAGATTATCACGCACGGTTTGTGAATAGAACCGTCAGGATACTTCACGACGGTTCTATTTCTCAACCGCTCAGGATAGTCGACTATCACGAGCGGTTCTAAAAAATATCGCTCTGTGATAGTTGTTCCGCCGACCGGAGTTGATCGACCCAACACAGACGGTTCCAAAGGAACCGTCTGTGATGGGGCGTCTACTATAGCCTGTTTTGTAGTAGTGCAAATTTCAATTCTTTTATTTGTTTCGGCTGAAAATCCATTGCTGACGTCAGCTGATGTCATAAATATATTTTCCTTCAGAAAAATAATTCTAGTAAATCCATAAATTATGATTTTCATGATTTTATACGATTTCAATCTTCCAGAAGCCATATCTTTTGAATCCAAACTCCGATTGAGTCCATTCATCTAAATTTAAGATCTATTTATCTAATATTTTTATTTTATTTTTGGAGTTTGTTTTCTCTCTGTTATTTATTTATTTGGTTTATTTGCTCTGTTTGTGAGTAGATGTTGATTCTTTGGGAAGTTTTGAGCAAGGAGGAATACACCAAGATCAAGATCAATCCCAAGATTTATTCCAAGGCAAACTGTAGTCCTTTGATCATATTGAACCTATGATTTCAAAAGTATATTGTTTTATACAATTGCATTCTATCTTTATACAAATTGTTTTGGGATTAGTTATTACCTATTGTCATTATGCTTCCATTGATTATTTGAATGCCATGAATCATTTGTCACCCTAGCATGGATTATTTTAGTTGGAAATATTTCTATCACCAACATGAGTATCGTACAGATACTTAGTTCAACTTAGTTACGATGGGTTCATTATCACATGTGTCATAATGATTAATCTTTACTTAATGAAATATGGAATCGTAGTGGTTAGCCACTGTTGTTATTAAAAATCTGCATACCATGACAGGGTGTGTCATTGGTCTTGGTTAAACAAAATGGTTTTTGCTCGGGCGAGTGGATGGTGGATAGTGGGAGTGTTTCAACACGTCATGGGTTTGTAGTAGACTCGCTTGAGTAACTTGTCAAAGACTTATTGTGCGCCATTGAACTGGGCCTTAACCATACAACCGCATGCCTGATGGGACAAGCCTGGCTAACTAATTAGCAATGTTTTGATTTGGTTCTGTTTGTGTTGTGTTTGGCGCAAGAGGGGGCCATGTTGGTGAAACCTTAGTGAGCAGAACTGGGTCAAAGCAGGGCTTTGTAAAGGCCTTGTGATAATATCTTAGTCTCACACCTACGGAAGTGTGTAAGCGGATATTATAATTTCATTATCTCGTGTGGGTAAAGCTATACAACCTCTACAGAGTGTAAAACTATCCGAATAGCCATGTTCGCGGTTATGGACGTGTCCGGGAATTTCACACGAGAGGTAGAGTTTCTTATAAAATGTGTCGAAGTGTGAATGGGAAGTTCACTTGATGAATATAATGTTTGTTTGGTGAACGGGTAATTCACTTGGTGGTTTGTGTTCGATTGGTGAATTGGGGATTCACTTATCATTAGTTTGGTTGGGAAGCGAATGGGAAGTGCACTGGTTGTTTCAAATCAATTGTTTAATTATTTATTATTATTTTCAACTACGCATTTCAATCTATGTATTGTATTTATCGTCAATGTTGCTTTCTGCAAAAGAACCATACAGCTAACATTTGTCAAGCCGTGCATGAATACTATTTGCATACATTTCCCTATGGCTTGCTAAGTGCTTTATGTACTCATAGCTTTACGCCTTTGTTGATCAGATGAAGAATATCAAGCTGCTGAAGAGTTCTATCAGAAGGAGGACTATGAAGGTTTTGCGGATTAGGATGCGTTCTCCACTCGATTGCCTGTGGGCATGTTGAATGGTCATTTCAAGAGTTTCGTTCTGCTGCAAGAGTTTATTTGTTTCTTTAGCCCTGCGTGGCAAGTTAAGTAAACGTTGACCACAAGGTCTAGTTATTATTATTATTTTTACTTTGAGATCTTTTTAGTTAAATCGAATAAATGGATGGTATTTCATCACTCCTTTCAGTTGATCGAACAGATCATCAATTCTAGGTAACGGATACTTATTTTTGATTGTCACCTCATTGAGCGATCTGTAATCCACACACATCCTCATACTGTTGTCTTTCTTCTTGACAAATAATACAGGTGCTCCCCAAGGTGATGAACTTGGCCGAATATATCCCTTGCTCCGCAACTCTTCAATCTGTTTCTTCATCTCTGCCAATTCATTGGCCGGCATTCTGTAGGGTCGCTTTGAGATCGGAGTGGTCCCTGGGACTAAGTCAATTAAGAACATTACGTCCCTGTCCGGTGGCATGCCGGGTAGGTCATCAGGAAAAACATCCGGGAATTCTTGCACCACTGGTATATCTTCAAGCTTTAACTCCACTTGATGTTTCCTGTGTGAGCTAGCTATTGATCCGGGACTAGTTCATAATACACAGAGGTTTCTTGAATCGTATTTTGGGTCCCAACAGAGGTGGTATCAGAACCATATGGACTGTAGAATGCAACCTTAGTTAGCATGATCGTTTTGCCTAAAAGCTTCAAAAGTTATTTTCTAAATCAAATCAACTTAACTTGATTTAAGTGGTTGTTTCTTTCTCATCTATTCTAATTCTTTTCTCATCTCAGTCTATTCTATTCTTATCATATTCTATCCCTTCTCATCTTGTTCTAGAGATCTTGTTCCTTATCTTTGCTGAATTTTCTTTCTATTCTTATCTTGATAGCCGCCTTGCTTACCACTGCCTTGGGATCCTCTGCTTTGATGGCTTCTCCTCCGGTGGAAGAAAGGGGAATTGCTTGGGACAAACGCGAAGGGGCAGTGCAAAGAAGTCATAAAAAATGACTGCCAACATGGCCCACACATCGGCCTGGCGAAACCGGGTTGATAGGACGCCATATGCGTAATACCATCGCACGAAACAATCTCAGGGGATAGGTTCTCCAGTTTTACAACTTAGGTGTGTCAAAGGTCCGATTTTTTAATACAGGGAATTATTCGTCCGTATGTCCATACTTGAAGCGAAACCGGGATGTATTGTTCTAATATATGGTATCAGAGCTCGGATCATTGGAAGCAATGGCTAGCGATAAGTCACCGAAGAAGGAGACACCACCACCGGTGGTGACTGTCATCGAAACATCGACAATGGGAAGAACGCTGACAAGAGGAGTTCTGATTTAGTACCCAATGCTGACAGAGACAAATTACGGCCTGTGGGCGGTAAAGATGAGAATCATCCTGCAATCTCTTGGTGTATGGGTGGCAATTGAAGGCGATGCACTGGTGGAAGAAGAGAGAGACCAGGGTGCTTTAGCTGCGATCTCCCAAGCCGTGCCGGATGTTGTGATGATGGTCATCCCGAAGAAGCAAACGACCAAGGCTGTATGGGAAGCTATCCAGGAGATACATGTGGGTGAAGATCGAGTCAAGAAAGCAAGAGTGCAGGTACTGCAGAGGCAATTTGATCGTATGATCATGGAGGACTCTGAAAGTATAAGCGTATTCTTTCAGAAACTCTCCACCTTGGTAGGAGAGATTTGCTCCCTTAGAATAGAAATAAAGAACAACACTATGGTTGAGAAGTTATTCAGTGCTGTTCCTGATAGATTCTTCCAAATTGTCAGCACAGTCGAACAGTGGGGAGATGTGTCCGTAATGTCCATGTCAAAAGCGATTGGACGATTAAGGGCGTTTGAGGAAAGCATGAAAGGGAGACGTAACGAAAGAACCAAGAGAATTGGAGAAGAACTCATGCTCACTCGTGCATAATGGGAATCTTTGGCCAGTAAAGAAAAGAAAATCAGCGAGAGCTCCCGTCGAGGTGAGAAGAAGAGCGGCTGGCGAGGTGGTGGTCGAGGACGAGGCCGAGGGCAAGGCAGTGGACATGGTGAGGATGTTGAAAGAAGACCGTATAAGAAAGTTGACAAATCTAAAATCAAATGTTTCAACTGTGATGTATACGGCCATTATGCCTCGAAATGTCGGTAACCGAAGAGAGAACATGCAAATTTCATTGAGAAAGAAGGTGACGATGAACCAACATTGCTAATGACTGAGACTTGTGAAATTCTATAAATCACCAGGGATACCTAGCAGGCTTTGCTTAATGAGGAGAAGGTGTGGACAAGTCTTGGGTCCGATGAGAAGAAAAGTGATTGCGGCTAGTATCTTGACATGAGAGCCAACAATCACATGACGGGCACCAAGGAAGTATTCACTGAACTCGACGAAACAGTCGGTGGCACAATCAAACTCAGCGATGGTTCAATCATGGACATTTGCGGTCGTGGAAACATGATATTCTAGTGTAAGAATCTAGAACACAAGATGCTTACAGAGGTATATTACATTCCTTAGCTCCAAAGTAATATTGTGAGTCTTGGACAACTTGATGACTATGGCTGCAAGATTGTTGTTGAGGACGGGAACTTGACAATATTCGACCGTGAATGAAGATTGTTGGCAAAGGTGCGACGGTCTAGGAATAGGTTATATGTTTGGGATTTGCACCCAACTAAACTTATCTGCTTGTTGACAAAAGGGTGAAGTGTGGCCTGGAGCTAGCATATGAGATTTGGTCATTTGAACTTCCAAGCCTTGTGAAACCTATCTCAAAAGGAAATGGTAACAGGATTGCCACAAATCAACCATGTAGAGCAACTATGTGAGGGATGCTTAGTAGTTAAACAACAAAGGAAACCTTTTCCGCAAAGCTATTTGTATCGTGCAGAAGAATTGCTTGAACTGGTACATGGCGATTTGTGTGGACCAATTACACCAGAGACACTAGCGGGAATTGATACTTCCTACTATTGGTTGATGATTGCTCAAGACACATGTGGGTGGTGTTGCTCAAGAAAAAGGATCAAGCTCTGAATGCATTCAAGAAGATTAAGGCAAGAACCGAGGTGGAAATAAACCTCAAGCTAAAAGCATTCAGATCAGATCGAGGGGGTGAATTCAATTCAAAAGACTATGAGAAGTACTATGACAAACAAGGTCTGGAGAGGTTTACCAAAGCACCATATTCGCCTCAGCAAAACGGTGTTGTCGAGAGATGCAATCAAACTATCGTGGTGATGGCGTGAAGTCTACTTAAAAGTATGAAGGTGCCAACGATTTTCTTTGGGGGGAGGAGGTCATGAAAGCAGTATACTTATTGAATCACTCTCCCACAAAAAGTATTGTTGGCAAGACACCGTATGAAGCATGGCACAAAAGGAAACCAAGCGTGCATCACCTACGTACTTTCGGTTGTGTTGCTCATGTGAAGACATCGCATCCCCATCTAATGAAACTAGAAGATCGAAGCAACACAATGGTTTTCATTGGTTATGAGCCAAGGTCCAAGGCATATAGATGTTATGATCCAAAGACATGGAGATTGCATGTTAGCTAGGATATAGTCTTTGAGGAGGACAAACACTAGGATTAGGATACCGACCTAGTACAAGAAACATCACCGGTAAGTTGGGGAGAAACGTTCACAATATTTTATAAACATCAAAATGATATTGGTGTAGTCTCGGACAGGGGTGTTAATGAATTAACCTAAGATGCTCCTGAGTCACCGAATCTTCAAATCGATAGTCCAAACACTCCTCAGTCACAAGTGTATACAATACGGGGATTTTCTCAGACGTTAGCAACAGACATTGATTCCTCATTAGAGAAACCACTTCGTCTACGAGATTTGAAGGATATTTATGATAACATCGAGCCGGTTAAGACTCAATATTCAGTTCTGTGTTTACTTACTCTAGAGGAGCCTACTAGTTTCGAAGTTGCTGTGAAAGAAACTTGCTGGAGACTTGTAGTGCTGGAAGAGATGAGGTCTACTGGGGGCAATGAGACTTGGGGGCTTGTGGAATTACCTGCTGACCGAAAGGCTATTGGATTGAAATGGGTATTCAAACTCAAGAAGGACAGCGAAGGTAATATCATCAAACACAAAGCTTGCTTAGTGGTGAAAGGATATGCTCAACAGCAAGAGATTGATTTCGAAGAAGTGTTTGCACCAGTGGCCAGGTTAGAGACTATTAGATTACTCATTGCACTAGCAGCTCATGGTGGTTGGGAAATTCATCATATAGATGTTAAGTCGGCATTTCTCAATGGGGAGCTCACCGAGGAAGTATATGTTTATCAGCCTCCTGGATACATGAAAGAAGGTTGTGAACAGTTAGTGTTGAGACTCAAGAAAGCATTGCACGGGCTTCGACAAGCACCCCGAGCTTGGAATTCCAAGTTGGATCAATCTCTCGTGTCACTGGGTTTTGGGAAGAGTCCTATTGAACATGTTGTGTACAAAAGGGCTATTGATGACAAAGTTTTGCTAGTGGGTGTATATGTTGATGATTTGATCATAACTGGATCAAACATTAATGATATAACTGAATTCAAAAGTCAGATGAGAAAATTATTCAATATGAGTGACCTTGGACTTTTGAGTTACTATCTGGGAATTGAGGTGAAGCAAGGAGCTGGAATCATCTCTTTATGTAAAGCCGGATATGCAGCAAAAATACTAACTCTGTCTGGTATGGCTGATTGCAACTCATCTTAGACTCCCATGGAAAACCATCTGAAATTGAGTACAAGGAGTAGTGAATCTTCTGTGGATGAGACCGAGTATCGAAACATCATCAGAAGCTTGCGATACTTACTAAATACAAGGCCAGATATTGCAAATTATATGGGTATCGTGAATCGATATATGGAGGCATCCACTGCTGAGCACATGACTGCGGTTAAGCACATCTTGAGATATGTAAGTGGTACAAAAGGTTTTGGTTGCTCTTATGAAAGGAGTGATGAAATGGAACAAAATCTTGTGGGTTATTGTGATAGTGACTTGGTAGGTGATATTGATGACCGTAAGAGCACTACAGGAATGACATTTTTCCTTGGTCGAAGTTTGATTACTTGGGCATCACAGAAGCATAAAATAGTAGCACTTTTTTCTTGTGAAACTGAGTATATTGCGGCAAGTACAGCAGCATGCCAAGTGGTCTGGTTAAGTCGACTACTTGGAGATCTCAAACAGCAACCACTAGAGAAGTTCAAATTGATGGTGGGCAACAAATCAGCGATTGCACTTTGCAAGAATCCAGTTCATCATGATCAAAGTAAGCATATCGACACAAGGTATCACTTTATTCGTGAATGTGTCGAGAGTGGAAAGATTGATGTGGATTATGTCAATACTGAAGATCAATTTGCTGATATACTAACGAAGGCCTTCGGTCGCATCAAATTCATAGAGACGAGACAGAAATTGGTTACCAAAGATGTGAAGAAAGAATAACAAGTTTAGGGGGTGATTTGTTAGTTTTAATCTTGTTGTTCATATTAGCTTTTCTGTTTTAGGATTGCATTAGTTAGTTAATGTTTTTAGGAAAGTCAGACTGCATAGCGTTCAGTTTCTGAACTCTCTCCTTTTCGGTTTCGGAACTGTAGCACTTCAGATAACTGTCGTATAGAGTTTCAGAGTTGGACTAGAACTGAATTGAAACTCGAATTGTAACTCTTTGAGAAAATTTATAAAAAGGAGAAAACAGAAAAGTCGCATCACCCAGATGCGGCACAAATTGAAATCTGGAGTTCTGCTTCTCTGTTTTCTATTCTTCAGCAATAGTTTCAGAAGTTCAGAGATACGTTTATCAGAGGTTTAGCAGAGAAGTTTCATTGCGATCGTGAGTGATCCAGGGTGTATTGTTCCAACACTTTCTCTCCACGAGAGCACCGCCGAGGCCTCATCTTCACCACTCCCAGCCACATGTCGCTCCATCGTTACGACAGCTCCAACTTCCGGGTCATCGACGTTGATGGCAGCAAGGCACGCATTGTCTTTTTCGTCGGTGATGTCCTGGACATATATGTGCAGGCTGAGGATGGCGGCAAGTGGGAGCTAGAGAAGAGGTTCCGGCTGCTGGAGGCCAGGCGCAAGCTTTCAGGGCCCGAGGAAGTGTACCCCACCATGCATGGGAAGATAGTCGACCGCTCGTCGGCTCCAGAGGTGCTCGTTGTGTTTTCGCCGACGTGCGTCTCCTCGGTGGAGCTAGCGAAGATGGAGACAAGGTTTGGGTAACCGATTTGAATATTTTACCAAGGGTCACCGGTAGAACCAATTTGGCATATTTTTGGAAAATTTTGGTGAAATTTGGCCGAAATTTTCAAATAAAAATTTGAATTTTCCAAAGTTAAAACGGAAAAGGAAAAAAAAATTACTGTAGTTTTGAGGGTTCAAACCCAAGACCTACCTAGGCTTTGAACATTACCACTAAGCCGCATGCACGCATGTGCTTAGACATGGTTACAAATTTCTTTTATATTGGACAAAAATCATCCAAAACCGTTATTTTTTTGCCGATTTGGAATTTTACCGGTACCCGATAGAACCGATTTTACCGATTTTTGGCTGGTTACCCAAACCCTGATGGAGGTCAAGCTGCTGGACAACGTACGTATGGAGGATGGATTCCGGGGTAGCGTACCCGCAGCATCTGCCGTGGCCTCACATCCGAGCTTGCTTGCCGAAGGCATAGATATCCTCGGTAGCTAGGAGTATGAATAGTCGTGATTTCATTTTTCACTTTTGGCTTTGTGCTAGTGCCTCCTTGCCTTATAGTGGATGCCGATCAGAACCTTAAAATTGATTCATTGTGTAGTAATTTTTAGATGATGATCCACCTGGTCTACTATGTTGATAATCTTTGTACTAGCTTATATTTGATCCGTCTATACAAGATTTAACTGTTTTCTCAGCCCAAAAGAGTAAAATTTTAGTTCACTTACAACTTTATTGTGGGACTCCTTGAACTAGCTCCTAGTGCACGAGTCCTAGGTCGCCTAGCAGATCCACGTACACACTTTCTTTCCCATATGCTATGCACGACACATGCGCATGCATTGCACCTTGCACACGTGCATCCTCGGCGATGCCTGAATTTAATTCAAGCGAAACAATTTGTGCACAAGAATTAAGTTGAGTAGTAGGGTTAGTAGTCATGGCCACATCATGTAGGGTTAGTAGTCGTGGTCGCACCACCTCTCCACCCCCGCTCTCCCAACTCGGCAGTATCTCCATCCCCATTCACTCCCACAACCACCATCTCCACAACCGGATCTAGAGGCAGCGGTGAGCATGGCAACAACAATCCTGAGGCGATTGGAACGGCTTTTTGTGGTGGCGGAGACGGTGAGTAGCAGCAGATGTGGGGGCAGAGGGCCATCATGGTTGTGGTGGCGTGAGACCTTGATCTGGTGTCGTCGTCCTCTTCCTCGATCCGGCGACATCCTCCTCGGCCTGACGGCAATGGTGTGACACCAGCCAAGGCAATGCCTCCTCTTGGTGTCGCGGTGGCATCGAAGCGCCTTAATCAACCTCGATCGCCCGACGATGGAGGACAGCATGTCGGGGCGTGGTGGTGCGTAGCCGGCGACGGAGGATGGTGTGCCGGGGCACGATGTTGCGCAGCCTGCTGCGTCGGCGAGCGATGCTGACAAGTGGGCCTATTGAATTATTTATTGGCTTGGTTCCGGTACCAGCGCTGGTGCCAGTTCTAGGAAATTTGGGTACCGTGTGCTTCAATTAGGGCTGGAAATGAGCCGAGACGAGCCAGGCTCGGTCAACCTCGTTTGGAAAGTTGGCTCGGCTTGGCTCAGCTCATTTCGAACATGAGCTAGGAGGTTGGCTCAGCTCTACTCGAAATAAAGCTCGAGCCGGCTTGCGAGCTCTCGCAAGCCAAAAACTAGCCATCTTCGAGCGGCAACAAGAAGCATTAAAACCCACGATTAGCTTAGCATCACTTGAAAAAGGATTTTTTTTTTGTTCACATGAGACAACAAAGAATCCAAATGGATGGATGCAAAAACTACATGATTAAATATGGTTCAGGTCAAACAAACAAGCACAGATCAAATGCTTAGACAACTTCTTCCTTTTATAGTTTGTTTGAAACCGAGACGTTTTCGTCCAATTCTTTGAAACGAAGATCCATAGCCTTCCCTCGCTTCTGCTTTCCCTTGCTTCCATCCGCATTCATGTTCTCATTAGCAACCGGTCCATTCTCACCTCTAATCTTTGCTGCCTTGGCATCAGCTGGTGGCTCAAAGGTCTACTTCTTAGATTTCTGCATGAACATCACACACAGAGGAAAAAATTGCAAGACAAGGCACCCACTGCTAAAGCAAATGATGAAGAGTGAAGAAGCTAATACATCGTATTTTAACTGGCTGCTCTTGCCTACACAAATAGCGAAACAATATCAAGAACCAATGTAACACTATGTATCAGGTGAACAAAACGAAAAAAATTCCAAGACAAGGCACCCACTGCTAAAGCAAAAAATCTATTATATCCCGCATTACCTTGTCTTTGCGCACCTTGTTCTTCCCCACGCCGTCATCGCCTTGCTTCCCAGGATTCCCTCATGGGCAACCATCAGTAGTAGCACGCGCAAAAGGTCAGGGAGTAGGAAATTAGCAGATTTCAATTGCTATACTTTAGGTGATAGGGGTACAGGCAGTGTACGTGAGGAGGTGTCGGCGTCGGTTTTGGCGGTACTGTTCTGCTTGTTCTGGAAGGCGATGAGACGGCGGAGATTGGACAGGAGCGCATCCAGCTCCCACTGGACGGGGCGGTGACGTGGAGGACGAGGGAGCACGTGGCCAGGGGGAGGACCCGAGGATGGGGAGCACACGGCTAGGGGGGAGGATGGGAGGAGCATGCGCGGGGGAGGACGGGCGAAGCGGTGGGACGGGTGGGAGAGGAAGGGGATTGGGAATTCGGTAACGAGAAGGGGAATTGGGGATCGGGGTCGAGATGGGGAATTGGGGAATGGGGATCACAGGAGTCACGACACGGGTAGGAAGGGTTAGGGTGCATGGATCCTTGGGTAAGTGGGCTTCGTGGGTTGGACAAGCTGTGGACCAGCTCTGGGCCCAATAGGTTGAGAAGGGCATTGGCTGGGCTGGCAAGCGAATACAAAAGATGAGGTAGCATCGACACTAGGAAGGATCGAAGAACAAACCACCGAAGGCTTATGCCTAAGCTCTTCTTCCTCCCTACTATTTCCCTTTCCCCAACCTCTGTATCTTGTTCCCAGTTCCCTGCAATTCTTCCTCTACCTCCATTCCCTTCTAATTCCTCCTCAGATCCACATCTATTGTGTCCCAGTTACCCAAACTCTTGTACTGTTGGTATCTGGCAAGTGAAGGAACGTAACATAGGGTTAGCCGGCTGGCTGGGCTGGGCCTAAGGTGACTACCGAGTGCTGACTGGGCCTTCGTGGCACAAGCCAAACTAGGCTCGCGAGCAGCTCGAACTTGGCTCGTTTTTTTACGAGCTGGATATAGGGCTCGGCTCGACTCGGCTCGAAAATTCACGAGCTCAAGCTGAGCCGGCTCGCGAGCCTCAAGCTATTTTTTCAGCCCTAGCTTCAAGGTGTGGTGCCGGTTTCATGCCCTCTCTCTACTCCCCTGGTACTGGCTAAATTGCACATTGGAGATGCTCCGAAGAAAGGAGGAAGGCTGGGGAACTCTGCGGCACCACTGCACTCAAGCGCTCAATATACAGTCCCAATGCTCCCAAGGTCCAATTCAGTATTTACGTTGTGTCCAATAACGTTGTGTAGTGGAATGTAACTAATTCGGTATTATTTTTAGATAAGTACAGACGAACCTAAACCGATGGGATAGCAATTATCTGTACGTTTCCAGCAAACAAACGACCCAGATTTAATCTCCTTTTCCCACGCGACCTGTTCCTTCGAAGAGAAGCTGAACCCGACCCTTCTCCCCATTCCCCAACTGCTACCCATCTCTCTCCACTCAGGTGTCCCTCTACGCTCAGGTGTCCCAATCTGCCTACTTGATTCGTCGTCGGCTACCCCTCCCTCCCCTCCCCTTCTCCACCTCAGATCAAGCGGCCGCACGGCAGAGAGGTGTCACAAACTAGGGAACTATTGATCGATTTGGGGGAAATAAAAACTTGCTAATACGCCTCCTGTAACAAGCACTCGCTAACAGAATGAACCCTAGCTACAGACAGATAATATGGCATTGTAAAGTTGCCTTTTCTCATCTCACATAGTCTGGTTTAATACAAGTTGAGATCCGCAGCGAGTGGTTGGAGTAAAACATAGAATTATAGAGATAAACGAGTAATAGTAAATACTGAATTGTCCTAACAGTAAACCAACGACATTCAAAGTAAAAGTGATCTCCTGCGTTCCTCCAAAGCGAAACGGTATCCGCACATCAGGACCGTAGGATCTTCTTTAAGTCGACGAACCCCATTGTCGGACCTCTAAAACTAAAATGAGTTGCAGTCTTGACAATTCCCCTTCCTTAGCTGAAAACTTGTCTCAAGTTTCGTTTTCAGGAAACCAGCTGCGAATGGTTCGGCTGTAAAATTCTGGAAACATTCCTTTAATAAAATTTGCATCTTCCCATGTTGAATCTTCAGGCGGCAAGTTGATCCATTGGATTAGCCATTGAGTAATCAGTCTGGGCGGCCTGGGCATTGCTCGCGTGTCCAATACAGCAGCTGGTTCTACTTTTATCCTTCGTTCTTTGTCTAATAAGGGTAACCAAGGATCAGGCACTGCCCTGGGACCTAAGTGTTTCTTGAGCTGACTAATATGGAATACCGAGTGAATACCAACTCCCTCTGGCAACTGCAGTCTATAAGCCACTTTTCCAATTTTCTACAAAATCCTAAACGGCCCATAAAACCTGCTCGTTAGCTTCAGCGATTGCCTTAAACCAAATGCAGCTAATCGGTAAGGTTGCATCTTCAGATAAACCATGTCTCCCACTTCATAGACCCTCTCACTTCTATTTTGATCAACAGATTCTTCATTCTGCTTGAGCTTGTGCCAAATTCTCTTTATCCGCTTGGAGCATCCGCTTTTCTCTCGACAGAAAATCTCTGCTTCATCATTCTCAGACCCTAAGACAGAGACTTCACCGACATCGGAGGAGGGTTACCGTACACTGCTTGATATGGAGTAGTTTTAAGAGAGGAGTGATAGGTAGTATTGTACCACCATTCGGCTACTGCCAACCAATAATACCATCTTTTAGGTTCCGAGAAGACCATGCAACACAAATAGGTTTCAAGACATTGGTTGAGTCTTTCGGTTTGGCCGTCCGTTTGAGGGTGGTAGGCGGTGCTGAATCTCAAGGATACCTTCCATGCTTGAAAGATTTCTTGCCAAAAGTGGCTAGTGAAGATGCGATCCCTATCGGTAACTATAGCCTTTGGTAGTCCATGTAATTTGAACACATTCTCTAGGAAAGCTCGAGCTACTGACTTTGCTGTGTAGGGGTGAGCTAGGGGTATGAAGTGACCTTATTTGGTGAGTCTATCTATGACAACTAGTATTACCTCCTTTCCGTTTGATTTGGGCAACCCCTCAACGAAATCCATGGATATGTGTGTCCAAGCCATGTCGGGGATAGGAAGAGGCTCCAGCAATCTCGGGGAATGACAATGCTCATTCTGGATCTTCGACAGATCACAAGACTCTTTACATACCGCCAGACATCCAGCTTTACCCGCCAAGAGAATAGCCTTTTGATCCTTTGGTAGGTAGCAGCTATGCCGGAATGTCCCCCGATAGCCGATGAGTGTAAGGAGTCCAATATCTTCTTTCTCAATACTGCTTCTTTCCCCACATAGATCCTCCCCTTATATCTTATCACACCCGAATGCAATGTGTAGTGGTCATCAATGTTAGCTTCAATTGACAACTGACTAAGTAGCTCTTGACAATGGGAGTCATTTTCATAGCTTCTCCCGATTTCCTCCATCCACAGAGGAGTGACTGCAATAATAGCATTGCATTGGTCCCTTCTAGACAATGCGTCTGCGGCTTTGTTTTCTTTTCCTTTTTTATATTCAATCACATAATTGAACTCCAACAATTTCAGCATGAGCTTGTGTTGGATACCCTCTGAGATCTTTTGCTCAGTGATGAACTTTAAGCTTTTTTGATCGGTTTTAATAGTCAGCAAACCTCCCAAGAAATAATGCCTCCACTTCTTTAGTGATTCCAGAATTGCCATGGCTTCTTTTTCATAGGTTGACAAAGCAATCGACTTTACTCCCAGAGCTTTGCTATAGTAAGCAATAGGCTGGCCTTTTTGCATCAACACAGCCCCTATTCCACTGCCACAAGCATCGGTTTCAAGGGTGAACGGCTCAGCAAAATCAGGCATTGCTAACACGGGTGTTGTAATCATTCTTTCCTTCAGTTCCAGAAATGCCTTCTCTTGTGGCTCATTCCACTGAAATCCTCCTTTCTTCAGAACCTCATGTAGTGGCTTGCAAATCAACCCGTAACCCTTTACAAACCGCCTATAATAACCAGTAAGGCTGAGGAAACCTCTTAATTGGGTTACAGTTTCAAGTCTTGGCCAGTTTTTCACGGCTTCAATTTTGGATGGGTCAGTTGATACTCCCTCACCATTAATGATATGCCCTAGGTAATCAATCTGCTGAACAGCAAAGGCACACTTGCTAAATTTGGCAAATAATTGTTCGGCCTGCAGTAATTTCAGTACACTCTCCAAATGGATGAGGTGATCATCCAAGTTTTTGCTATAGATTAGTATGTCATCAAAGAAAACCAATAGAAATTTCCTGAGATACTCACTGAATAATGTGTTCATTAGGGATTGGAATGTAGCTAGGGCGTTGGTGAGGCCGAACGGCATGACTAGATATTCAACATGTCCAAAATACGTTCTAAAGGCTGTTTTATAAATGTCCACTTCTTTCATTCTCACCTGGTGATAACCCGATCGTAGGTCCAGCTTAGAGAAATATTGGGCACCATGTAGTTCGTCAAGTAAATCTTCGATGACTGGAATTGGAAATTTGTTTTTCACTATCTGATCATTGAGTTTCCTGTGGTCAATACACAACCTCCAGCTTCCATCTTTCTTTCTTACCAAAATGGCCGGGGAAGCATACGAGCTCTCGCTTGGCCTAATTATCGCTGACCCTAACAGCTGCTGAACCTGTTTTTCCAGCTCATTTTTCTGATGATGAGGTACTCTATATGGTCTTACATTAGGTGGAGTAGAGCCGGGTTTAAGAGGAATGGAATGGTCACATGATCTTCTTGGGGGCAGTTCAGTTGGTTCGTTGAATACTGACTGATACTTTTCCAACAACAAGGTTACTTCAAATGGAATTGGGTAGTCCAGATTTTTCTTCTCATCTGTAATGTGCTGAATCATAAAGCCCATAATCTCTTTGTTGTAGAGTTGGTTTAGCTGGACAGCATTGATAAGCCTCTCTGGATGTGCTGTAGTGAAATCAGAAAAGGTAACATCCTAATATTCATCTTTCCTAATGCTCATCTCCCTAGTCTTCAGGTTTAAGTTTATGGGGCTGTGAGCATAAATCCAATCACATCCAAGTATTATGTCATAAGACTGTAATTTCAGGATCTTGAAGGTACCTACAAACTTCTCTCCCTGAATGTCATATTCACAGTTTGCCAAGTGAGCTCCTGTGTACAAAATACCACCACCAGCCACTGACACTCTTTGCAACGCATTATTTGGTGATATGCATTGAGCATTTTCAGCAAATTTCAAATCCATGAAGGTATGAGAGCTACCACTGTCAACCAGCGCTACTCCTCTTCTCCCCTTTAAAGTGACAATCACAGAGAAGGTAGCCGCGGTGGGGAACCCCTTTTAGTGCAAGCAACGAAATTTGTAGTAATTCCCCTTCACCTGATTGTTCCTCTTCTTTTTCATTCTCTTCTTCTTTCACCTCCTCTAAAACCAAATTCAGCTCTCCGGCTTCCTTATCTTCAGGATCCATAACCATAATATTCAATACTTTTGATTGTTTGCATGAATGACCGGGTACCCATTTATCTGCACAATACCAGCACTTGCCGGGTTCTCTAGTGATCACAACTGGATGTACAGATCTATTGTTCTTCTTCTCAGCTTCTTGATTATTTCCTGGTCTGTTCGTCATGTGCTTGTAATTTTGCCTCTGGAATCCTCCCCTATTAAAACCTCCTCACGATAACTCAGACCGAGGATCTAATTCCCATCCTCTTGGCAGCATTAGCTCCCTTTTCCAAATCTTTAGACATCCAGTACGCCTCATAGAGACTCTGAGGTCAGTGTGGTTTGATGTCATCTCTTAATCCTTTAATGAAACACCGGACAAAGTAATCATCCCTCAACATAGGATTTTCACTCTTCATAATAGCCATCAACTCCTCAAACTTATCAATGTATTGAGTCACCGAAGAGTAATGTTGTTGCACTGCATGGAACTCTTCAATAATGTCGTAAATACTGTGAACTGCAAACCTGTCACATAATCTTAGTTTCATGATAGACCAAGGGATAGGATTGTTCATTATACCCAAGCTTCTCAATCAATTATCAGCCTTTCCAGTCATGTAAGAAGTAGCCAAATCACACCGGTTCTCTTTTGGGACATTAGCAAGTTCAAAGTACTTATCACACTGTCTAATCCATCCCAATGGATTCTCACCTTCGAACACAGGAAATTCTAGTCTCGGCCCCTTGGCAATGGATTTCTAGAACTCCATACTCCTTTCCTCCTGGTTCCCAGCTCGGTTCATATGCTCTCTAAGCTCTCTCCTGTCACCCATAATTCCAAACAGATTCAAAGTGGGGGAATTCAAAATAGAATGTTCAGCCAAAGGTACCTGAACATTTCCCTTCAGTTTCGGTGCTACTGAATGACCAAAAGGGGAATTGCTAGCATGAATGCCTCCTTGTTGAGACTGAGTGGGGATTCCCGTACTGTTCAAATCTAGATCTGCCACAGCACGAACTCTCCTTCTCATTTCTTCGTCTACTTCAGCTTCCACATCCATGACCCGCGGGTCAATGTCCCCGGTCGCTGGTTTCACCAAAGAGCGCAGAAGTTCCTTAATCTCGCTCATCTCACCCCGTAGGCCATTCATATCGCCTTGCAGAGCTCCTATTTGGACCTCCACCTACAGCCTCAGGTCGGCCATATCTTGTCTCACGGTTGCTGGTTCCGAAACCTCGGCTCCCTCTCCAACCCCATCTTTCTTGCCCCGAGTCATCATTCGCTCGGTTCTTGCTTGCCACCGGAGTCAGAGAAGAACAGGGATTTTACAGTGATGTAAATCACAAACCTTTCTTCTATTCGGATTCCAACACACCTCCAAGGAAAGAGATCGCTCTGATTCCATTTTGTCACAAACTGGGGAACTATTGATCGATTTGGGGGAAATAAAACTTGCTAATACGCCTCCTGTAACAAGCACTCGCTAACAGAATGAACCCTAGCTACAGACAGATAATATGGCATTGTAAAGTTGCCTTTTTCTCATCTCACATAGTCTGGTTTAATACAATTTGAGATCCGCAACGAGTGGTTGGAGTAAAACAGAGAATTACAGAGATAAACGAGTAACAATAAATACTGAATTGTCCTAACAGTAAACCAACGACATTCAAAGTAAAAGTGATCTCCTGCGTTCCTCCAAAGCGAAACGGTATCCGCACATCAGGACCGTAGGATCTTCTTTAAGTCGCCGAACCCCATTGTCGGACCTCTGAAACTGAAATGAGTTGCAGTCTTGACAAGAGGGCCGGCGCGGGCGATCAGTTCAGAGTTGGGTCAGACGGTGATGGGTGCGCGGATCGACAAAGCAATACGAATGGGCGGGGCGATGGATCCGATGATGATGCGGCGAATGGCGACGAGGTCCAGCGACCATGATCCCTGATCACCGCTAAGCAGCGAGGTGCAAGATATGTACCACGGTTGCCACTAAGCACAAGGGCCGATTATATGCGACATGCACCCAGAGAGTCGTGCAGAGCCATGTTTTTTATCGGCATTTTTTTTACCGGGGGTTCGATATGGCCGGTAGGACCGAAAATTTCCAAAATTCTCGGCTAATTTCGGCCGAATTTTTTTTTAAAAAAATTGAATTTTTCGAATTTTAAATTAAAAAAAAATCAAATTCAAACAAAAATCATCAACTGAGCTAGTTAGCATGGTTGCAAGATTTGGATGGGCTTGTATTACTTCACTCATTCATCAAGTGAACAAATTTCAAGCAAATTTGATTTTTTTTGGACAAATTTCATTCAAACTACAAATTTCGGAACCGATTTGATTGGCTGGGGGAGGGGAGGGGCGATAGAAATGATAATCACGATTGTCGTCCGATATTTAAATCCCTAGTGTGAGCTCAACGGCTTGCTGCCCGCCGATGAGACCTCCCTTGGATCCTTAACTTTTCTAAAATTTGGTGTTTCCTTTTTGAAACTTGTGGTTTTCCCCTTTAAACTTGTTGAAACTCTCTAAAACTTTGAAGCTTGTTTTTTGAAACTCGGTTGAAATTCTTCTGAAACTTGTTTTTAATCAAGTTTCAGATTTGAAACTAGACAAAACTTATAGTTTCAGATTTGAAATTCATTGAAATTTGTTAAAACCAATGTTCCTCTAGGCGTTAGACGCTAGTCGGGCGACAGACCAGAGCCTAATCACCGCCTAGGTTGGGCTAGACAGTAGCCTAGGCGGGATAAATCGGCTAGGTGAGCTAAGCGGGAGGGCTGCGCGGGTGCCTAAGGGAACATTGGTTAAAACACACTGAAACCTCATGAGACCTATTTTGAAATTCTTTTGAAACCAGATGAAACTTGCAAGATGTGCTCCAAAATATTGAAATATGTGTGTTGAAACTCAATTGAAATTCTTCTAGGACTCGTTTTTAATCAAGTTTTAGATTTGAAACTAGATGAAACTTATAGTTTTAGATTTGAAATTCATTGAAATTTGTTCAAACGTGCCGAAACATTATGAAACCCGTTTTGAAACTCTATTGAAACCAGATGAAACCTGCGAAACATGCTCTGAAACATTAAAGTTTGTCTTTTGAAACTCTATTGAAAATCTTAGGATACTCATTTTTAATGAAGTTTCAGATTTGAAACGGGATAAAACTTATAGTTTAATATTTAAAATCCATTGATTTTTGGTTGAAACGAGCTAAAACTTGATGAAATCATTTGAAACTCGATGAAACTTGTAAAACGTGCTATGAAACCCGTTTAAACCACGTGAAACGTGTCTATACCTTTGGAAACTATTCCAATAGTATAGCGTGGGGTAGCATCCCCTTATTTTTAACCGTTCAATTGGTCACACAAACGATGATAAAAACCACATAAATCCTATCAAAAAAACCCTAACGTTTGTAACTTCCAAAAGGATATTGAATACATGCTAACAGTGTCTTTGACGCAGCGCATAAATGCAAACTCATAACATCTATTTCGAACTAGAGTAGTATCACATAATACGCGATATCCAACCATTTGTGTAACTTGTAGAAAGCCGGTCCACGTAAGACCCCTCGATCTCTTTCTCAGCTCACAACACGATGAGTATGTAATTAGAGCATCTACAGTAGTAGTTTGTTTCTTACCTTGTTACTAAGAAGAGAGAGAGTACTCAATCTAATAAAAAGAAATAAGTCTTCTAATAGATTGTTTCTTGAGCTTGTATCTAATACTTTAATTGCTACTTTAATTACTACCCACAAAATAAGTTTTTAGGTAACAAGCAAGTCTTCAATAGCTATTTTATTGTTTCTTGTATCTTGGTATTAACAACATACTTGTTTCTTCATCTCGAAATAAACTCGTCTTCTCTTCTCACTATCTCTCTTCCACATCACTTCAATGCTGATGTGTCTATTATTTAGTAACAAATAATATGAATTATTGTAGATGCTCTTAAGCAACACACAAAGTTTATCAAATAACGTGGAATCCTATTATCTATCATCCCCAGGTACATTACATGCCGAATCCACGGGTCAATTCGTCAAGACTCCCTAGAGAAACCGACAAAGCCACGCAAGAGAACCGTGACGACAACGGGACCTCGACGCCGGGCGGGAGCGCCTCCCCTGGACGCAGCCAAAAAATTCGACACTCCCCCTTGCGACAAAATATCTGACAAGATTGCAGCCTCTTGTCTATATACATGCTCCTGATCCAATCTTCCAAAATACTCCTAACCACATAACTAATCAGAGATTACACGAGTTTTATGGGCTCGAGGGGCTTGTCTAAATTTTACTAGTGCCTGGTCGGTCCATTTGATTAGTACTGCCAGCTTGGTCCAAGTGGTGACAAGAATGTTCATTAGCTCCTGGCTTGCAAGTTTAGGATTAGTCTGTTGAGTTGTTCAGAAAAGCTGCAAAGCAGATATGAGTGCACAATTGACAATGAGTAAATTATGCCAGAAACTAACTAGTACAGCTTTTTCCATGTTTTATGAGCATATATAGAGCTAAAGAATGTCTATCTTGGACTGGAATAATGGAATCAGTATTTTGGCAAATGACTAGGATTTCGGAGTGTCTCGTTTTATTCACGAGTGTTTCGCGTTGTCGCTAAGAAAATACCACACAAATGCATTGTTCTGTAACAAATTGGGCCGACACATTAATACAGAGATGTCTAATAAATGTGCACGTTAACATTTGACGGCGTGGAATAATTTGGCGAAAAAACATTGAACAACCCTAGCAGCCAGAACCCGTAAATTTCCACAGAAACCAGAAAGGCATCGATTCAAGGTGGTTTTAATTGTCAGTAACACAAACATATAATGAATTGAGCGACCAAGGTGAACATTTTCCTTTTTTTAATGGAAGGAGTAATCATGCGCAGTGACAAGACTAGAATCAATGATGATATTGCAAGAATACAGCAGAGGGGATGGAGAGAATCTGAGGATCTAACCTGCGTACAGGACGAGACTCTTTCTCGCTGTCCATGTTTCGCAGATGCATGCAAGAGATGTGCATGCTACACTGTCCAAGGTGGAGCCAGTGCCTCCTTGTCCGGCTGTATGGCCGTGGCCCGGCACAAAGCTGCTAACAATACTGTGATATTACTTTTAGGTTCCCGCACGGCCATACGTGTAGTAACAATAGCTCCCGTGCCCATGTTAACATGGGCTGATATACTAGTTAATCTGGGTACGCAGTTTGTCCTATTAAGCCATCAAATGCATGTGCTAAGTTGATGGGTTTAACCTAGGAACTTGTAGTTGTCTTGTACAAAATTCAGACGTGCAGATTAACGTATGCGAAGCATCCTGACAAGTTCCTACTAGTTGAATAGTAGACGAGAGGTTTGGAGCCGTGCGATCGTGTAACGGGCGCCGTGTTGACCGTGACAGTGTCTGTGTGGGCAGTATGGGCTGATTGGAGGACGTAAAGAGTAGCTAGAGCCCCAGTTCTTCTGGTTTGGTCGGTGGGAAGTTTCTTGTACTTTTATACATGGTAGTACTACATTGGTAGTCTATTTTGTATTATCGCATATATTTAAGTGTTTAGACAGCGACATGGTCTCTGATACACACGTCTAATTATGCATGTTAGTAAAAATTATATTGTCGGACCCGGATTTCGTGAATCCAAATCCTCTGTGAAATCTCTGTGCTATTCCCTGGATCCGTAGCTAGCACTTCACAGTACACATTGCTGATTCATTCATACAAGCGTGAACTGAATATTAAATAATACAACCAACTGAGTAACATAGACCACGCCTGGTCGAAGTTTACAAAAGGGCCGAAAGGGCCAAATTGATTACATCACAAAAGAGTAACGAACTACAGCGAAGCAAAAGGCGAGGTAGGGCTCATCTCACACGTGCAAGCGATCGGGTAACTCAGGTACGACGGATATTAACCATGGTTTGATAATATCGCTTGTACGCTAATACCAACGAAGTCTACTTAGATCTGGCGAGACCTAGACTACGGACTATACTACCTCGTCATAGCCTTGTCCATCATCTTCGGGCCGTCGAGAAGGCGTAGTCTCCATCGCCTTCATTATCTCGAGGGGTTGGGGAGAAGCGAGAATGAGCACTACTACCGTGCTTTCATGAGCCAACACACAATGCAATTTTATACATGCACGGCTTAACAAGGATGGCTCGGGTTCTTTTATTTGTAAAGCAACTTTTCAAATATCATAATTACAAAGTCCTATCACTTAGCATTTTTAACAAATTGCATTTTATAAAGAGAGCATGTGCAATAATTATTTTAGTAGAGAATCCATCCGCGGAAACTCTACCAATGCATCCTTTTAATTGAGCGGCCTCCAATAACCACAACCATCGAGCTCGACGACTCAGCAAAATCCAAAACAGGCTAGGTGAGCCCTTCCACCATTTTCCATACCACCCACAAAGTTGTTTTGAAATAGAACTAACTCAAGTTATGATTCCCATGTCCGCTTTTGACCAGAGGCACTACTGCTTAAACAGCTTTTAGACTCGCAGAGGTTGCACACTTTACCCACAAGAGATAGTCTACCGCTACCCCACATGATTCCGTAGTCATGTAGTTGGGCGCACCGCCACAAGAACCTTTCTAGCTATCTCGCCCTTTCATTAATCCACCCATACGGGTTACGCCCATATGTTGTGCGGGATGTTCACCACAACGACTAGCGCACTGCCCCGCCACAACGCCTAGCGCAAATTGTAACTTCACCTTTTGGTGTCCTTCCAAGCCGGAGTATCTCCACACTTGTACGCTCTTCGCTCTCCAAAGGAGATGACATCCAAGGTTTAATAACTTTACTAAGCCAAGTTGCACTTTGCAGACTTGTGGTTGTACTTGTTTAACCCAGAGGTCGTGACAAGATTAAGTCCTTAGGGTTATCTCGGGCGGTGCATTCCACAAGCCAACCAACCATGTGCTCCCGAGCACCCACCACCTCACCATCCGCCTGCATAAAGCTAGCATTAGGGTTTTGAGGAGGAAACCAATTTATTTTCACAATCCTTTAGCCAATGGACCACCAATGACTACCCCAAAACATTTTATGTTTAAGGAAATGATGATTGGGATATTGTAATATCCCTGATTTTAAGCAAGACTAGCATGTCGCTATACAACCTATAACTAGTATTACCATATAGTTACTAGGGTGACAAAGAATAATGGATTCAAATTATCAAGGATGGCATAATAATTATTTAAACATCAAGTGGGCATTTAACTACCTTAAGCTTTAACATACATTTGATTAAGAATTAAAGCATGCATTTTGCTAATTTAAAAGAACATAATTTGCATAAAATGTAGGGGCAAATGATCAAAGTATTGACTCGCTTTGGTTAAAGGCTAGGGATCTTGGTCTTGATCACTTATGGTCGCCAAGGCCTTCAAATCCTAATCGCGCGAGAATACCTAAAAAGACACAACGGCAAAGAGAGCAAATAAATAAATAAGGAACAATAAATAAACTCCAAATTAATCAAGTCCTATGCCATTAGCAAGATCTTGATTTAACAAATTTTAGAAATTTACTTCATAATTTTTGGAGTTGAAATGGAAAAGATATGGATTTTAGAAGTTCTCTTTGAGTTAAACCCCAAAAAGAAAAACCGTAAAAAAGAAAAGGAGAAATGGGTCTGGCGGGTGGGGCCCACAAGGCAGCCAAATGAGGGAGGTCTAGCAATGACAGTGGGGCCCACAACTCCCACTAAAATCCCCAATTCAGCCCCAAAATCAACCCAATTTCCCCATTCTATTTTTCCCAAATGCTCTGCTTCCTAGAGCTAGAACAGGGAGGGCAGGAGGTGTTTTATTGAGGCGGGCAGGCGGCGTGGCGGCGTGGGCCATGCATGGCATGTGGCTGGGCGGGCGGCGCGGACGGGAGGTGGCATCGGGAAGTGGCAAATGGCATGGGAGCGGATGGCGGTGGGGGACGGGCGGCGGGCGGGCGGAGCGGGTGGGGGGCCAGGGGAGAGGAGGCGGCTTGGGAGCGGATGGCGAGGGAGGCGGCGCGCAGGGAGGTGTTTTGGGAGGCCGGTGGCAACTTACCAACGCGGCGACGAGACGAGGAGGCGGCGCGGCTTGTTCTGGTGGTGCACGGAGCTCTGGGCGACGTGGAGGCTCAAGCAAGGGAGGAGGAGTTTATAGGGAGGCCTTGCGGGAGGAGGAGGGGGCCTGGTCCGGAGCGCTGGGGCGGCGACGACGCAGGCAAGGCAAGGCAGTGGGAGGGAGCAGCTGGGCGCAAGACAGAGCGGCGATAAGACGGGTTGGTGCGGCGATGTGACAAGGCGAAAGCACGCGGGAGCAGTGGGTGGCCGCCGCCGCGCAGCTGCGGTGGCGCGAGTCTCCATGGCGGCGCCATCAGAGCGACGCTGGCCGCGACGGAAGAAGGAGGGAAGAAAGGCGGGGGGCTCGAGGTAAGTTAAGTTCTCAAAATAGTCGTTATAAATCCTACCCACCTTAAACGGAATCTCGACCGAGATTTGGATCGCCCGCCAACAGAACGGTAGTCCTGCTTCAGCTTGATCTTCGCGCTCCTGTGGCTTCCTTGGTCGAGTGGTGACTCCATCGACCTTGCAAAGGCGAAGACTTGGCGTCTTGTTCGCTTCTCGATGACGCCGAGGATCTTGATCGGTGCTCGATAGGTTAGATCTTGCCAAGGGCGATGGCTTCAACGCGGCGTCGCTTCTTCGTGTACTCGAGACACTTCTTGAGTGGGAGACGTGAAACACGCTAGAACCTCGACAGATGTTCCGTAGCTCTAGCCGATAGGCTACTTCCACGCTTATGTAATCGAAACGGTCCTATATATCCGGGGCTAGCTTGTTCTTTACTTTGAATCTTCGAAGTTCCACGAAGTGGAGATACCTTGAGGTATACTGGCGCTCCAACTTCAAAAGTTAATTTCCTTCGACGGTTGTCAAGATAACTCTTTGTCTTGATTGAGCAATTTTGAAGGCGATCTCGATTAGTCGAACTTTCTTCAAACTTGCTTGAGGGTATCCGTCCAAATATATATCCTTCACTGATTCTCACCAATGCAGAGGGTTCTCAGATTTTCTACCATAAAGTGCTTCAAATGGGGACATTTTTAGACTTGATCGATAATCGTTATTGTAGGCAAACTCAAGATACGGCAGACATTTCTCCTACCATCAGAATTCCAAAGCACAAGCTCAAGCATGTCTTCTAGAATCGATTTGTCCTTTCGGTTCGACCATCGGTCTCATGGATGGTATGTCAGTCTTTGAAATCAAGGTGGGTACCAAGGGCATCATGCAAACTAGCCCAGAAATGTGAGGTGAATTGAGATCCTCGATCAGAGACTATCCTCTTGGGTACTCCATGTAAACACACAATACGAGCCATGTATAGCTCGGCTAACTTGTCTCCCTTGTACGTTGTCTTTACTGGGATGAAATGGGCTACTTTGGTCAGTCTATCAACTATAACCCATACTGAGTCACATCCGGACTTGGTTCGTGGTAGACCGGTAATGAAATCCATTCCAATTTCTTCCCATTTCCATTGGGGAATTTGCAGGGGTTGAAGCAATCCTGCTGGCTTCTGATGTTCGGCCTTGATTCGTTGACATACATCACAACAGGCTACATACTCGGCGATATCTCTTTTCATGCGTGGCCACCAGTACAAAATCTTCATGTCCTGATACATCTTGGTACTGCCTGGATGTAGGGTATATGCTGAGCTGTGGGCTTCTTTCAGAATTAAATCCTTGAGTTCCTTTTGGTGGGGGACAAAGAGACGTGTCCCATACCATAGAATTCCTTGCTGGTCTTCGATCATCTTGGGGCTTTTCCTTTAGCCATGAGACGCTTGAATCTTTGGACTCTTGATGTTCCTTTTGAGCGCCTTGATTTGCTCTTCCAAAGTTGGATGTGCTTCCATGGCGTTCGGGTTACCTTGCTCTATCAAACAAAGGTTGAGGGCTTCAATTCCTTTATAGAGCTCAAAGTTGGTGTTCTTGAATCATAACATTATTGTAAAGATGACTTGCGCTTAATGCATCGGCGACTACATTAGCCTTTCCGGATGATAATGGACATCCAAATGGTAATCCTTTATTAACTCTAACCATCTTATTTGTCGAAGGTTGAGATCGGATTGGGTAAAGATGTACTTGAGACTCTTGTGGTCCGTGTAGATATTACAATGATTTCCAATCAAATAATGCCGCCAAATCTTGAGGGCGTGCACCATCGCCGCTAACCTGTGTCATGAGTTGATAGTTGTCTTCATGAGGGCGGTTGTCTCGATGCATAAGCTACAACTTTTCCTCCTTGCATAAGCACACATCCTAAACCTTGGCGTGATGCATCGCAATAGACTTCAAAGTCTTGATGAATATCCGCAGGTCAATCGTGCGTGAAGTTAATTTCTTCTTCAATTCTCGAAACTTTTCTCACAAGCCTCATCCATTCATACTTTTTTCCTTTTTAAGGTGTAGGTCATTGGTTTGGAGAGCTTTGAGAATCCTTCTATGAAGCGCCTATAGTATCCGGCTAGACCGAGAAAACTACTTAACTTCACATCGATGTAGGTCAAGCTTCCAATCCATCACGGCTTCTACCTTGGCCGGATCAATCGCTATTCCTCCTGCGGATACAATATGTCCGAGGAAACCGATTTCAAGCCAAAACTCACATTTATCAGACTTGGCATAGAGCTCATGCTCTTTAAGCTTTTCCAGACCAATTGTAGGTGTTCAAGATGTTCTTTCTTGGTCTTGAATAGATCAAGATGTCGCCTATGAACACGACTACAAACTTGTCCAGTATTCCATAAATACCTTGTCCATCGATTCATGAAATAGGCCGGTGCATTGGTTAAGCCAAACGACATGATCGTGAACTCAAACAAGCCATACCGAGTGGTAAAGGCCGCCTTGGGAATGTCCTCTCTCCCCGATCTTGAGTCGGTGGTATCCTCGACCGTAGGTCTATCTTGGAGAAAACTCAAGCTCTGCCAACCGATCGAACAGTCATCAATGCGGGCAAGGGATACTTGTTCTTGATGGTCACTTCGCTGAGGGCTCAGAATCCACACACAATCTGGCGGAACCATCTTTCTTCTTCACAAAGAGAACTGGCGAACCCTGTGGAGAAGAACTAGGTCTAATGAATCCTTTTTCTTGTAAATCTTCGTTGTGTCTTCAACTCTTCGAAGTTCGCACCGCCATTCTCAGACGGTCTCTTGGCAATTGGGGCCGCCCCTCGCTTCAAGTTGATCACAAACTCGATATCTCCGCTGGGGGCATGCCCGCAATTCTTCCGGGAAAACCTCGGGTAAGCTTGGACTACAAAGGCCGCCTCTAGGGACATCTCTCCAAGATGGTGGATTGTTCAACCAAAGGAGAGGAACGATCCACACTAATCCTTATTGTGGTTCCGTGGTCTTTGGCAAGTACCACTTTCTCTGGCGCAATCTATTAGTCCATGATACGCTGCCAACCAATCCATCCCTAGGATGATATCCAATGTTTGAGATTCTAGCACAAGAAGGAGGCTAGGAATCCGAGTCTTCCAAAGCAATCTCTACTCGGGACTAACTGAGGTAGCATATAGGGGTCCCCTGTAACTAAGTACCACGGGTTTTTTAACTTATAGGTCGGCAACTTAAGCCTTTCAACAAACTTTCTTGAAACAAAAGAGTGCGAAGCTCCGTAATCAAACAAAACTTAAAGTGGTATCGAATTAACAGAGAACGCATCCATTAGCACTCTGCGGCATCTTGTGCCTCCTCACGGTGACATGATTCACACGGCCACGACTTTTGCGATGGGGTAGACCTTGAAGCTTGAGAAGTCCGTGGCTCTTATCGAGCCGAGGTTCGACCTTGAATTGCAGCTGCCCGGTTGTTCTTTGGGGGTGGTTCTTTGCGATGAGGGCACCGATTGGCAAAGTGTCCTTTTTCTCCGCAAGCAAAACAAAGGAGGTTAGTCTTTGGGTTGATCGTGGGGGGGTGTCCAAGAGGGCGAGAGTGCGGAATCCACTTCCTTGGGGCCTTGGGGATGAACTTTTCGAGGTGTGGCGCAGAAGATTTAAAGGAAGAACCGCCTCGAAGGTTGACTTCGGGAAAAGTTGCCTTGTGATTTCGAAAGGCATCTTCCTCTTGCGCTAGTTTCGCTAACTTATTATCATTTTTCAAAGAGGGCCTTGTTGATCAACCGATGGAAGTTTGCATAGTCATGGAGGATAAGCTTTCCACGCATGTCACTACGCATACCTTCCACAAAGCGGTCTATCTTTTCTTCCTCATCACCACGCCATTGGGGGCGAGCGGGCAAGCTGAGTAAACTTAGTGACATACTCGCTGACCGTCATATGTCCTTGTTTAAGAGTTCAACTCGTTCTTCTTCGGGCCTCATGGTACCGGCCGCACAAAATTGGTTCTCAAGGCGGTTTTGAATTCGCCCAAGGAATTGGTCGCTAAGTCGGTTCATTTTCAACGAGAGGTGTTTCAACAACTTCTTCTTCCATGGCTTCAGCGGAGGGGGCTGCTGGTTCTCCATTCGTGGATCCCACTACTTCTGGTTCTGTTGCTGCATCTTCTTCTTCATCTTCTGGTCCTTCATTACTTCTAGCAGCAAGGTAATTCTCCCACCATGCAGCGGCGGCACCTTTTAGCTGGTGGGTAGCAAAGTCCACCTTATCCGCTCGAGCAACGGCAAGTCGAAGCTTTTTTCGGTGTCCCCGAGCCAATCTTCGCTTCAAGAGGTTCATTAGTCGCTTCAAATGTGAGAGGTCCGGTTCTTAGGAAATCACGAGTTTGGAGTGGCGGCGGCAGTCCCGAATCTTGATTGTTGAGCAAAGCCCGAGAATCTGAGTCTGTTGCAAAGATTACTTGTGCCATGGTCGGGTGAGCTGGTGGTGGGGAGGTAGCTCTTGTCCTTGTCCACGACCACGGCCACAACCACGGCCTCGACCAGATTGCAAAGGCTCCACGGCCGGGCGGAGGCTCTTCTTGGCGGCATCCCGAGGAAAAACTGAGGTTTAGAACTAGAGAGGACCAGGGAGGGGTATATGAGGGTTTACTAGCCCTCTAAAGCACACACAGAAGAACATAAACCAAACGAGAAGATCAAATAAGTACAATACAAAGCCTAGAATGGCTGCATTATATTATGGGGTTAGGTGTTACACGACTAACAAACAAAGCTTATATGCTAAGCCAAGTCATGACACAGATACATGCATCTCGTCTACACAAAGAAAAACAAAAGTGCTTGCAACCCAAAATATCGCTTAGCAAGCACTACCGGCTAACCTAGACCATCCTAACTACTCCAACGGGACTCGAGCGGAGCAGCTCGTCGAAGCTCGACGAGCCGTAATGACTCGGCCGACGGCGGAGAACGGCTGGGCTGCGCTCACGCTCAACGCCAAGGTCGTCAAGGGCGGCGGATCAGGCGTCAGACGCTCTACGTGCAATATCCGAAAGTCTGAAGCTCCGCAGGGCGAAGAGGTTGGTTGCGCGGCCCCGCCGCCGAAGGGAAGGCCGGGAGGAACCGAGCCGAGTCGGGCCAGAGCCGAGCCGAGTTGGAGCCGGCGGCGCCGCAAGGGCGGCGGTGAGGCGTGCTACCGCGAAAAGCGGCATCTCTCCGTAGTGACGGTGTCTCTCCCATCTGGCAAAGAAGAGGGCTTCATCACTTCGTCCGGTTGGCGCGAGGGTGTCGGAGTGGGCTTCGCCGCCGGCGAGAAGCGCCCGAGCCGGCGGACTCTCGGCCAAGGAGTGGATGTCAGAAACCATCGCCGGGTCACCGCACCGTGGGTCAGCGGGCTCGTTGTCGATGGCGACAAAGGACTCGGAAGCGCCGTCGTCGGGAGGTACGGAAGAAGGAGAATGGTGATCCGCGCAGAGGTCCTCGTGTATCCAAAGACAAAGGGTGATGGCGACACGGGCTGCGCCTGGATGGCGCCGGGATGTCATGACGAGGGCCTCGGCCCGAAGGTTTGAGCTACGAACTCGCCAGCCCTAGGATAGAGGAAGACCTCCATCTCCCAGACTCGTGAGCTATGACCTCGCCCTTCGACCTCAGAGATCGGAGGGTGGATGAAACCAAGTTCCACCATTAGTTGGCGAAGGAGCTCGGCGAATCCGCCGCCATGCTCTCCATGTGAGCTATGGTCCCATGGGCCGGCAATGGAGAGGAAGCCATCTACAAATTTTGAAACAAGAGAAGGGTTAGTAACACTTAATGAGAATAGAGATGAGTAAGGAACTAGGAATGATGAGTAGAAGCAATAAGTACTCTATATTTTGATAAAAATTTTCTTAGATTTTAAAATAAGATCCAAGTCCTTAAGGCAATCGATCAATCTAACTAGGGTCCTACAACAGATGCTCGATACTCACTCGGACCCGGATTTCGTGAATCCAAATCCTCAGGAAATCTCTCGTGCTATTCCCGGATCCGTAGCTAGCACTTCACAAGACACATTGTCGATTCATTCATACAAGCGTGAACTGAATATTAAATAATACAACCAACTCGAGTAACATAGACCACGCCGGGTCGAAGTTTACAAAAGGGCCGAAAGGGCCAAATTGATTACATCACAAAAGAGTAACGTAAACTACAAATGAAGCAAAAGGCGAGGTAGGGCTCATCTCACATAGGCAAGCGATCGGGTAACCAGGTACGACGGATATTAACCATGGTTTGGATAATATCGCTTGTACGCTAATACCAACGAAGTCTACTTAGATCTGGCGAGACCTAGACTACGGACTATACTACTCCTCGTCATAGCCTTGTCCATCATCTTCGGGCGTCATAGAAGGCGAGTCTCCATCGCCTTCATTATCTCGAGGGGTTGGGGAGAAGCGAGAATGAGCACTACTACCGTGCTCATGAGCCAACACACAATGCAATTTTATACATGCACGGCATAACAAGGATGGCTCGGGTTCTTTTATTTTGTAAAGCAACTTTTCAAATATCATAATTACAAAGTCCTATCACTTAGCATTTTTAACAAATTGCATTTTATAAAGAGAGCATGTGCATAATTATTTTAGTAGAGAATCCATCCCGTGAAACTCTACCAATGCATCCTTTTAATTGGAGCGGCCTCCAATAACCACAACCATCGAGCTCGACGACTCAGCAAAATCCAAAACAGGCTAGGTGAGCCCTTCCACCATTTTCCATACCACCCACAAAGTTGTTTTGAAATAGAACTAACTCAAGTTATGATTCCCATGTCCGCTTTTGACCGAGAGGGCACTACTGCTTAAACAGCTTTTAGACTCGCAGAGGTTGCACACTTTACCCACAAGAGATAGTCTACCCGTTACTCCCACATGATTCCAGAGTCATGTAGTTGGGCGGCACCGCCACAAGAACCTTTCTAGCTATCTCGCCTTTCCATTAATCCACCCATACGGGTTACGCCCATATGTTGTGCGGATGTTCACCACAACGACTAGCGCACTGCCCCGCCACAACGCCTAGCGCAGCCTTGGTAACTTCACCTTTTGGTGTCCTTCCAAGCCGGAGTATCTCCAAGACTTGTACGCTCTTCGCTCCTCCAAAGGAGATGACATCCAAGGTTTAATAACTTTACTAAGCCAAGTTGCACTTTGCAGACTTGTGGTTGTACTTGTTTAACCAGGAGGTCATGACAAGATTAAGTCCTTAGGGTTATCTCGGCGGTGCATTCCACAAGCCAACCAACCATGTGCTCCTCGAGCACCCACCACCTCACCATCCGCCTGCATAAAGCTAGCATTAGGGTTTTGAGGAGGGAAACCAATTTATTTTCACAATCCTTTAGCCAATGGACCACCAATGACTACCCCAAAACATTTTATGTTTAAGAAATGATGATTGGGATATTGTAATATCCCTAAGATTTAAGCAAGACTAGCATGTCGCTATACAACCTATAACTAGTATTACCATATAGTTACTAGGGTGACAAAGAATAATGGATTCAAATTATCAAGGATGGCATAATAATTATTTAAACATCAAGTGGGCATTTAACTACCTTAAGCTTTAACATACATTTGATTAAGAATTAAAGCATGCATTTTGCTAATTTAAAAGAACATAATTTGCATAAAATGTAGGGGCAAATGATCAAAGTATTGACTCGCCTTTGGTTAAAGGCTAGGGATCTTGGTCTTGATCAGTTTATGGGTCGCCGCCTTCAAATCCTAATCGCGAGAATACCTAAAAAGACACAACGGCAAAGAGAGCAAATAAATAAATAGGAACAATAAATAACTCCAAATTAATCAAGTCCTATGCCATTAGCAAGATCTTGATTTAACAAATTTTAGAAATTTACTTCATAATTTTTGGAGTTGAAATGGAAAAGATATGGATTTTAGAAGTTTCTTTGAGTTAAACCCCAAAAAGAAAAACCGTAAAAAAAGAAAAGGAGAAATGGGTGGCGGGTGGGGCCCACAAGGCAGCCAAATGAGGGAGGTCTAGCAATGACAGGTGGGGCCCATAACTCCCACTAAAATCCCCAATTCAGCCCCAAAATCAACCCATTTCCCCATTCTATTTTCCCAAATGCTCTCGCTTCCTAGAGCTAGAACAGGAAGGGCAGGAGGTGTTTTGGCGATTGGCGCTGGCGGGCGCAAGCGGCATGGCGGGCGGCGGGCATGGTCGTGCAGTGGGGCGGCGGCGCGGACGGAGGCGGCGTTTCGGAAGGGGCAAGGCGGGGGGGGAGCGGATGGCGGCGGCGGACGGGCGGCAAGGTGGAGCGGGTGGGGTCACTGGGGGAGAGGCGGGGCGGCTTGGGAGCGGATGGCGAGGGGAGGCGGCGCCGGCAGGGAGGTGTTTGGGAGGCCGGTGGCAACTTACCAACGCGGCGACGAGATGAGGAGGCGGCGGCTTGTTCTGTGGTGCTACGGAGCTCGGGCGACGGGAGGCTCAAGCAAGGAGGAGGAGTTTTATAGGGAGGCCCCATGGAGGGAGGAGAGAGGGCCCTGGCTCGAGCGCTGGCGGCGACGGCGCTGGGCGCAAGGTCAGGCAGGGAGCAGCAAGGCGCGCGGCAAGACAGAGCGGCGATAAGACGGGTTGGTGCGGCGATGTGACAAGGCGAGCACGCGGGAGCAGTGGTCAAGGGCTGCTGCTGCTGCTGCAGCTGTGGCGCGAGTCTCCATGGCGGCGCCATCAGAAGCGACGCTGGTCTGCAGACGGAAGAAGGAGGGAGAAAGGCGGGGGGCCTGGAGGTAAGTTAAGTTCCTCAAAACAGTCGTTACATATATTAAATACAATCATATGAAAGTAATTATGATTACGAAACTACTAATACCCTAATACCATTTTCATGCAAAAGTGTGTGTGTATATATATATATATATGAAATTAATTAACCCCCTGAACTTTTAATAGCAGATCATATCACCCCTTGAGGCTGGTTTTGGGAATAGTTTTGCCATCGTGGCTGCCACGTAAGCCGGGTCTCGACCCTATGGCCGTCCACGTCATCCCCTCCCCCCCTCCTGCCATCTTTCTCTGCTCTTCTCTTCTCTCTCCTCACTTTTTCTCTCCAGTACCAAGAGTGGAGACTATTCAACTTTCGTAGTAGTTATGAAAGTTTTACAAGTTTGATCGCAGGAATTTTAAAATTCATCTTTGTAGAGCTGGAGGGAGCAGTAATAACTCTCTACTGTTTTGATTAATTTCACTCCTAAAATACAGAAGTGCGTGACACATAAACATGTGAGTAATTCTTCTTCGTAAAGCTCCCAGTCTAGTTGAACTAAATCATTTGTCTTTTTTAGAGTGGGTCGGACAATTGGCTAGCACAGTTATCTTAAGGCTCAGGTCACAGGTTCAAATCATTGGACAATTAAAGGAAAAAATCCACACAAACCTAGCCAACCCGTAGTTGGTAGAAGTCAAACTCAGGTGATCATCTAGACAGAGAAGGTGTCACACCGCCAGAATATGCTAGTTAGCATCATTTGTCCAATTTGCAAACTAAAATCCAAGAGCTTTCCTTACGAGCAATAGATAAGGTGCAACCCACCCTTAATCATGCAACTCGGTCGATTGAGACACTACATCAACACGAAAAATTGCCGGAAAAAAATATATCTGTTCTTCTCAGTTTACTATACTTATTTATACAATTTCAAGATCAAATTCATTTTGTGTCATGAGTAAAATAATCGATAAACTTCTGACAAATGATAAACCAAAAGGAAAAAAAGAAAAGGACAAATAATACTATTCACAACAAACTTAGCTTGTTTGTTTCTTCTAACACACTGTGAGTTTGAAGTTGAAATTTTAAAGGGCGCTACAATACTACATGGACCTCATCATCATTTGTTTTAGGAATTTTTCTTGTTGGTTTAGTGCCCCAACTAAAACCAGGTTGCACGGTTACACCAGGTGGGTTGCCATATTCTGGGGCCGCAAAAAAAATTCTGAAGAGATACCACAAAAAATGAATTACTTAATTTGCTAGTATTTTCTTTATAACGAGCCTATTATATTCATTTCACAGTTAAATTTATTGCTTTAAATATTTAGGCATTTATGAACATTTTTAGGCATTCAGCTAGATAAGGCACAACAATACACATATGTTACTCCTAGCTCTACTTTACAGTGTCAGCCATCTTACAGATCTACAGGTATAAAGCCAAGCCATAACCATTATGCTAAGCCAAGCCCTCTCTCTGTATTTTTTTAAACACTGTTTTAGAACAAGTGTGGTCAATCTTTTTAAACTTTGACCATTAATCTAAGGGCAATAGTAATAGGCAGACGTCCGACGCACCGGACGCCACGCCACACTTCACTTCGCTACATCTTATCCCATCGCTCTCTCCCAGCAACTCCAACGACCCATTCATTCCTTCCAGTTTGTGCCTTTCTCAAATGCTCCTCACCCACTCCCACCCCCGTTCTTATCCACAGAAGCCAGAAGCTTCCACAAAAGAGATCTCCCAACTCCCATCCCACCTCGTCACCTCTTCCCCTCTTCTCCTTCCCGGATTTCTCTTCATGCGCCATCCTCGCCTCCTTTCCCTCTGCAACACGCATAGATAGGGAACTCAAGTTGGCGATGCCTTCGCTCTCCTGCCACAACCTCCTCGTCCTCACTGACGCGCACTACTACAGAAAAGGTCTTCACAGACGGTTTAAAAATGTCATTACAGACGGTTTTCGGAGCCGCTCGAAGTTTATGGGTCGCTGATGACATGATGTCATCACGCACGGTTATTAACTCGTAACCGCTTGTGATATATGATCATCACGCACGGTTTGTATCTAGAACCGCTCGTAATAAATGTTTATCATGCACGGTTCGTGTTTAGAACCGCTTTGATAACTATTTATCATAGACGGTTCTAAAATGAACCGCTCAGGATAATCTTTCATCATGCACGGTTCGTGTTTAAAACCGCTCGTGATATATAAATAAAACCTCCAAGCAATGGTTGTTTGTGCCTTTTAAACCGCTTCATATATATACTATATATATCGTTTAGTCTCACCACTTTTCGTGAGGAGGATGACACGGTATAGCAACCTCTCATCGAGCCTCGCAAATTCAATGCAATTGCAAGAAAGCGTGGACATACAATAACTTGATGTCATCGATAGATAATTGACTTGACATCATGAATGGTTGGTCACGATACATAAAGCCACTTTTATCCCACTAGGAAGTGGCTTCATGTATCAAGAACCAACCATTCCTTGATGTTAAGTCCAATTACTTATCGACGACATCCGTGTAATTGTATGTCCACGCTTTCTCTTGCAAATTGCATTTCTTGAACTTGCAGTGCTCGATGAGAGGTTGCACCTGTGGCACCAGATTATCCTCCTCACATCCCACCAAAGGGTGGGACTACAAACGATATATATATATATATATATATATATATATATATATATATATATATATATATATATATATATATATATATATATATATATATATATATATATATATATATGAAGTTGGTTTTAAAGGCGCAAGTACCAACGCTGGAGGTTTTATAGAGAAGAGATCAGAATAGAATGATAGGACATATACGCATTTGGGAAGTAAGGCAGAGAACTTGACTTGGGACACAAATCTGAAACGTTAATTGCAGCCAAGCCCCATCCAAACCACATCGATCCCATGTAAGCTAACCAAGCATAAAGAACCGGCATCAATAACCCTCAGTACCCATCAGAGAGCATTAACCGAACCCACCATTTTGCTCTATTCATTTTTTTTTCAATCTGAACCCACAACATGAACTAAGCAAGATGCACAGAATGCACATACACTAATAGCCCTCAGTTTACATCACAGAGCAAGGGAACTATTAATATGAACTAATTATCAATTCAATTTCAGCATAAGACTATTAACATCATTACATCACAGAGCAAGGGGACTATTAATATGAACTAATTATCAATTCAATTTCATTATAAGACTATTAACACCATTGAGCAGTTCAACAGCAAGACAACAAGGCCAAGGGTGTCCAAACCCACCACACCAGTAGTAGCCCTCAGCATCCATCGCAAAGCACTAGCCATTTTCATTACAGAGCAAGGGGGTAGAGACAGAGAGGGAGTAAGGTAGGGTGATACCTTAGTATAGCGCAACTACAGCGGTGAGACCACCACCAACACAACCCTCATCCATCTCCTTCACCTTGCATAAATCTTACAAACATCAGGACACAACTTAAGGCTCAAGCATAAAAATCAAACTCAACAAAAGCTAACAGATCTAGAGGAGAATAGAGGGAGGATGGGGAAAGCAAAGCCAGGGGGGCCAGGGCCCGAGCGAAGGAGGCCAAGCAAGAGAACCAAGCCATGGCGGCGTAGGCAACACGTGGGGCCAAACACAGTGGCTTGGGTGGCGGTGTCACCGTAGTTGTGGCATGACCCTGAAACTACACAAGACACTACTATCATACGAGTGCCTTGTGCAGTGCAGAGTGGTGTCACAACCGACGGCGACGGCGACAGGGTCGGGCGGCAGTGTTGAGGTGGGGAGGGGAACGAACGAAAGTAAGTGTGCTGGAGAGTGACGAGTTAGGGCGGGCGCAAACCCTAGTGGCCGGGCTACGGACGAGAGTAAGTGCGCTGCAGACTGACGAGTTAGGGCGGTCGCCAAACCTAGCGGTCAGGCTCCTACTAATAAAGAGACTTATCACGCATTTATTCTATTATGGAACCGTGCTGATAATTATCTAAACGGTTCCATAATAGAACCGTCTGTAATATGTCCCATATCACGATGGTTCCATTATGAAACCTGCTCGTGAAATTGTTTTTTCTCAAGTATATTTATCTTGTATATACACTTACATGACATGAAGAAATTACATGTTTATATGTCAATTTTGTCATTCAAATATCTTGAAAATTTGCTTTAACTATACATACATACATACATACATACATATATATATATATATATATATAGTAATAATTCAACATATAATTAATATTGTAACTTCACCTCCAAACTAGATTTTTTTTTTTTACATTTTGAAATTTTGAACATATGACAAAGTTTTTCTAGTGGCGGAGGTAGGCTGCTATCTCCGTCTTCAATACTTCAGAGGCGGCGGGCGGCGTGACGGTTCGTGATCGAACGAAGCTCGAAATGCGCCCACTCACGACGCTATTGCTCGAAAGTGTTCACCAAGACCCTGATGTGGAACCAAGAAGAATTGAGCCCATAAGCTCTCTTCCTTGCTTGAGAGGTCTCTACCGGTCGACTTTGGCATCTGCCGCCACCGACATAAACCCAAGTGACGGCAAGACTCTCGAGACATGCAACGCCGTTTTGAAGACCACGCCGATGACACGGTAACTCGCCGAAAGTGGAGATCACCCGAAGACGTGGGGCAATGAGTATGTCAAGACAATGAAGGTAGCCGCCACCGCTTCCAAAGAAATTCTTGGACAGAGGAGTAAAGACATTGTTGAAACAGTGTTCTTCCGCAGCACGGTTCAACATACAGCAAGAGAGGTGCTCAGACAAAGGCGGCCAGTAGACCATCAATGCCGGCGATAAGGAAATGTAAGAGGCAAACCATTTCGTTTTTTGTAAGTATGTGGGGATGATCATCTTCGATGGTGGATGATCCTTTTTATAAAATAAGGAATAAATTCGGAGCGTGAGACGAAGAAACGCATCGAGGAGCCGAAATGGATCGATGCGACGAAGAGACGCATCGGGGAGCTGAAGCGGATGTGACGAAGAGACGTATTGGCGACGAAAAAACTCATCGGGCTTCAACTGGCCAGAGCTATGGTGATATTATCACAGACGGTTATAACAAAAAACTGTCTGTGATATGTAGTAATATCACAGACGGTTGTTTGTTGAAAACCATCTGTGATATGTAGAATTATCACGCACGGTTATTAATAATAATCGCTCGTGATAATTCACGACGTTTTAGCTATGAACCGCTCGTGATATTACCTCTTCACGCACGGTTTTAGCGCAGCAAGAATACGCGGTCTCTAAACTAAAACCATCTCGTGATTAGATAATACGACGGTTTTGGTCAACCGCTCGTGATGAGGCGCCCAAGATGGCCTTTTTGTAGTAGTGGCAGCGAACGACATGCCCCTACCGCTGTCGCCCACGCTGCTTCGCCTCCCGCACTGCACATCATGTCCGTCGCTGCTGACTCCCCGTCCTCGCCCACGTAATAGGATAAATGTGCTTCTTGAATTAGTTTTCTTCCTCTTCTTCACTGATGATCTGATGTTGTGAATTGGTCTGATGTTGTGACCTATTGAAAAAAATGTTATGTACGGTTCTCTAAGATGTTGTGACTGTTGAAAAAAATATTGCATACTGTTCATGATGATGTTGCAAGATTTTTTTCTTGTGTTCGGCCTATTGAAAAAAATATTGCATACTATTATTTGAGATGTTGCGACCCGTTGAAAAAAATGATGCATACTGTTCACGATGATGTTGCATCCTGTTCATAGTGATGTTGCATGATTTTTTAACATGTCTTTTTTTTTTCCAAATGTTTTAACGAGCCTACACGGGAATATTATCTATTGTCTTATCGTAGGGCGTGGTATCTCCTCACCACGCTGTATGCGCGCCGCGGCATCGCCACCGAGATCGGCAACCTCAAGCTCCAGACATGGCATGTTAGCGACCGGCGCACGAGATATGGGGTGAAGAACCTTAAGGATGACATCGAAGCTAGGCGTATGGCGCTAGTGCTCGGACCGTACGTCCAAGAGCTAGTCGTGCCCTTAATATAAACAAAATTATTTAGATTTGTTATTGAAAATAATATTGCTAGATTTTTCATAAAAATATTTTAATAATTTTCACTGACATGTAAATATAAAAAATAACAGTCAAAGGTACCTTGGAGATGAGTAAAAAAGAACAGCGGGCCAATGCTAAAGACACACCTACCCCTAGCGAGAGACACGTACCTATGTTAGTTAATTAAACCAGTATATTTGTACTACACACTTACTAAACGACCCTATATATAAACCTACACGCCCCTATATCCCGGCGCAATCACACAGAAATCACTCGCTCACTCGCCGCAAATCCCGTTTCTCGATCGATCGTACAGTAGCTAGATAGCATGAGAAGCAAGGCCATGAAGGCGGCAGCCGGAGCGTGCATGCCGCGGCTGATGCGGGGCAAATGCCGCGCGTCTACGGCGCAGCCGGCGGCTTCGGTGTCGCTGCTTGAGCGCATCCGCGACGTCGTGCTCCGGCTCATCATGCTCACCGCAGTGTCCAAGGCCTCGGTGCAGCGTAGCGGCAGCGGCAGCGGCGGCAGCAAGGCCTCCTCGCCGTGCGCCGGTGGGCGTGGGCGGGAAGCTGCGGTGGCCGTGACGTGCCGCAGGGACGACTCGATACGGAACGAGGCCGTCGAGGACTGCATCGAGTTCCTGAAGCGGTCGTCGGCCGAGGGCGACACGGCAAAGCTGTCGAGCGTCACCGCGGAGTCCGTGTCCGTGGCCATCGATATAGCGAAGCTGTCGAGCGTGAACGTCTATCCAGCAAAGCCGTCGAGCGCGGGCGCCAAGACGGTGGCCGTGCACGGTGATCCGGCCAAGCAATCAAGCATGGGCGCTGAGGCAGCACCGGTTAAAGCCTCCGTTCACGCCAGCGTTGAGGTTCTACGTGAGGCCTCGCCGGCCGTCTGATGTAGAGCATTAACCTAGGACAGGAGAAAGTTGTTCCGTTTGTTTAAGGATTTTTTTTGTTCCATCTTTTGTGAATGCTTTCGCTTTGATTGGTCAGAAAGTGCTTGATCCACACTTTTTTTCCTTTAGTTTTTTCCATCTGTTTTGCGGGCTGAGCTGGAAAGAGGGGGGCAAAGGGACGGTGAAACCGATTAACAATTGCAACTGGACGGCGTAAAGAAACTGATGTTATTTGCTTCTCGTGTAGTGTGAGTTGTTCATATGCGTTTGTCGGGAATATTCTATTGCAACACTGGCTGTATCCTACCGTCCAGTTGATTGTTGTTATGCACGGGTGTTACTTAGAGATCTTAGAGATTGTTGTTGTGTTTGGGAGTGAAATTAATGTTTGCACGTTTAAAATTCTCTGCTTAAAGTTTCTCAATAACACGCGTTGAGTGAGGAAACCATCCAAATTGCACCCGGCCGCGCGCGTGTTGTGCGGAATGCGTCGAAGCGTATGCGCAACGGGGGTCCGGTACTAGGTGGAGCTAGTGTTTGTAGACCAGGTAGAGACATGATAGTACAGATAGGTGGGCTTCGCCGGGAGAGGAGGATGGCGGGCGACAAGGCCTCAAAATTAGACTTATGTCCCTGGGTGAGAACGCAACGGGTCTCATAGGCATTCTGGACCGGTGACTATGCCGACAAGAGCCTCAATAGTGCTATCAGCTCGTAACAGAGATACATGGCAAGCCAATGCCTTCGTCGCAGTTCTATCGTGCGGCTGAGCCTTCCACATTAGCTAATCGCTGATCCACCGTGTGATTGGTCCTAATCGTCTGGTGGGCCGGTGACTGAGGGTTATTTCAATTAAAAAAAAAGATGTTTGTTATTTTTGTAAAACAATTAAAAAATAGTTTATTTAGAGAAAAAAAATCAACACCTCTCGATCAGAAAGCTCAAGAATATACATAACTCCTTCGCCCATGCCTCGGTGTTGCCTTCGACAATTGTGCCCGCTTGGCCATGCGCCAAATTACTAAAATTAAACCTTGGTGGAAAGGGCCTTCAGCGGCCCTGGCCACGTCACCCGAAGTATGGCAACCGTCGGATGCGCAGCGAACGGCCAGGATGAGAGAGTTGCTGCGCTTAGTCCGAACAGACGCTTCGCGAGCGCCCGCGCTGGCTGATGATCGCCTGGTCCGAACGGCCCTGCCATTTGCGTCCGTTGGATCTCCTGCGCTTGCGGCGAAGCGGGACACGTCGCTCGCCCCGGTGGTTCTTCTCGCGTCTTCTCTCCCATCCCCCTTTCCCAAAAGCACGATCCTCATCCTCAGCGCTCTCCTCGCGGCTCCTCTCTCACTCCCATCATGCGGCACTCCGTCCCGGCCAGGCCGCCTCCTGCCCTCCCTCGCGCCTCCCCTTCGCCCCGTACTCCTCTCCTCCTCTCGCTAGCACCGCCACTTCCTCTTCCTCCCCGTCTGTCCCCACGGCGGCGGCCCGCCTGCTCCGTCCCGCGCTGGCAGCCTCCTCCTGGCCCTCCCTCTTCCTCTCCTGCTCTGTCCCGTGTGCCGCCGCTCCTCCCTTAGCTGCTTCCACCGCCACCGCCTCGCGCTCCCTCCAGCTACTTCCCGGCCACTGCAGATCCCTCCTTCCCTCTCTGTTCCTCTCCCCCCTTGCGCTGTCCCCTTCCTCCCCCGTCACCCCGTCGACCTCCCTTCGTCTTCCTCTTCCTTTTCCCATTCGCCTCATGTCACTGCCTCCACTGCCAGTCCTCCCTCCAGCGCCGCACGGCCGTGTCTCCCGATACGGCTCCCCTTCCCCTCCTTCTCCCTTCTCCACCTCCCTCCCTCTTCCTCCCTCACCACCCTCTTGGTCACCTGCTAGGTTGCATTTTTTCCCCTATTCGTCGCTGTCATTCTGTGAAGGATTCAAGGTTATGTTTTTCTTGAGAATTTTAGCGTTGTTACTAACTAATAATCCGATTGTGCTTGCAGATCCGATTGTTCTTGCAGATCTGCATGCATATATTCGTCTTGGGTTATTACCAGATTTCGTATACATTTTTTAGATAGATTTTTTGGTGATTCTGGCTGATGGCTGCCTCTTTACTTTGGCAGCTAACCCATTTCCACCACCGGAGAGGTTGATAAGGTTGGTGACTACTGCTTTCATCGCTGTGACTCTGTGAAGGAATCAAGGTTATGCTTTTGTTGAAAATTTCAGCGCTTTTGCTAACTAAGAATCCGATTGTTCATGCAGATCTGCATGAATATGTAAACAACACATCATATGTTGCATGTGGATAGATTTGTTCGATTTATTTACTTTTGCAGCTATGATTATGTAGTATCCATGTTCTCTATAGTAAAAGTGAGAATCCAAACTTTACACGTTATATGTTGGATATGGATAAATTTTTTCAATTTATTTGCTTTTGCAAATTATCGCTAGCAAGATCACATTATATATTGCATATGGATACATCTATTCAATTTTTTACTTCTGACTACGACAGCAAGATCCATGTTCTCTATAGTAAAAGTGAGAATCCAAACTCCTCGCCAATTTTAAGAGACCAAACATTCTTCTCTTATTGATTAATCGTTCCGACAAATTATCTTTTGAATATAGATTGTCACTTCTTATTCATATTCTCTTATTGTGCTACGTTTTACTCAATGTTACGATCTCCATCTCTCGCATAAAATTGTGCCACGCCACCCAAAAAAATCCCGCTTGATGCACGCCAGACGCCTCTATAAGAGTTGCTATTTGAATCGATGGGGTTGTGGTTCTTCTTTACGCCGATAAACATATAAACCAGGGCCAATTATGTTGAATTAATACCCTGCCGTTTTTCCTTTCATGACTGTAGCCAACACACTATATGTTGCATGTGTCTAAATGTGTTCACTTGGTTTCCTTTTGCAACTGCATGTGGCTAAATCCATTCGCTATTTTATTTTTGTACTATATATGATGATCCGCGATACCAACCCTCTACAGGAAAGGTACAAATCTGAGCTCTTATCTATTCACTTGGCTTTATTTTGTAGCTATATATGATGATCAGCGATACTAGCCCTCTACAAGACAGGTACTAACGAGGATCTAATAATCTTCATTTTATCTTTTATCTATAATTCTTATTATGGGTAAATATGATGTCATGTGGTCCCTAGGTATACCCCTTATATTTACAAGGGAGAAGCCTACCAAGTGGTCGTAAGTTCTTCTATGACCACCCCTGTAGTCGTAAGTCTTGCTACGACTACATTATGGTCGTAAGTTCTTCTACGATCATTATCCAGTCGTAACTTATTCTACGACTACCCCATGGTCGTAAGCTCTTCTACGACCAGGTCAGCTACGACCACCTTATGATCAATAAAACCTACAGACGAGTGGGTCCAATTGATTAAGGAATCCAAGCAATCAACATACGCTGTTATTCTACGGAGTAATAGCACATAATACCCCATTATCTCTGATCAATAACTACAAGGCGACATGAAGGAGTTAACACTCCGGAGATTACTGCAAACATGCGCCCGTTACAGGACATGATGAGGCGCCTCTTCACCTGGAGAAACGGCTAATCCTTCACGATTATATAAAGGCGGCGATTAGAGATGAAAGAAGAGGGCAATCGGAGAACACAGTAGGCAACCGGGAAGACTGGCACTGTATTCTGTAATAGTCTTAGTCTTTTCTCCCGATTGTATAAGATACATTCAATATCATAAACACACAGGAGTAGGATTGTTATTCTCCCCGGAGAAGGCCCGAACCTTTATAAAAATACCCGTCTCAATCTCTCCGCGTGATTCCATTCTAGGAGACCCCCCGAATCAAACAATCTTTACGTAAGATCGGTTCTAAAACACCGACAGTTGGCGCCGACTGTGGGGATCTTCCGGTAATCTCTTGTCAACATACTCTCTTTTTCAAAATCTCATGCACTCATGGTAGGAGAATGGAACGAGGAGAACTGGTTTGACTTTGCAGATTACGCAGACGTCGACATGGATGCCGATTTTGATTACGAACTAAGTGTCGACTCATCCGATGGTGTTGCTGCCTCCAGAGATCTTTCTGTAGATCCAAGAGACCATGCCACTGATAGAGTTGAGGAGGGATCCTTATCCCCCACAACGGTATGTCCAATAGAGGAATCAATTCCCTCAAAGGACAAGGGTCAATCCGACCACAATCAGGAATACACCCAGGCGGGCTCACAACACGACGAGAGTTTTTTCTCCACGTGTCCAAGTCCCCCTAAGGCAGTCCGACTTGGTAAGACAAGTTCTGGAAGTTACAATTCCAGGGCTTCACCAGCATCTGGTGGTCCTCTCTCTCCAGATAACTCCAGAGAGAGCAGGATCAAGCATGCTTTTCCTGCAAATTCGACCATCTCTCCACAGATCACACCTGCGGACGGAGACGGTTATAACCCAGAGTTCCCCTACCTGGAGGTGATTACTCCAAGTAGCCAGATGGTGTCCCTCGACTACTCCTCAAGCGGGGAGGCCTCGAGCGCAAGTGAGAATCATCAACGGGAGGTCTTCATCCTTCCCTCAGATCAAGGTCACTCTTCTAGAGACCGATCTAGGGACACTCCCCGAAGATCACGCACTACGCCCCCTCGTGGCAATGGCAAGGGCACCACCGGTGACGGAAAGAACCAATACTTTGATGAGCGTGAGGGAAATCCTCGACATACTCTTACTCCATTGAGGCAGTCTCAAGGATCTAATGTGGAAGATCTTGAGGCTATTCGATGGAAGAAAATTGCAGCCCAGAAAAATCTGCCTGGACTCATCCAGTACCAACTAGAGGGAGCTCAAGAGCTCCAGCACATCAACGACTTGCTCGAGAACCCTACTCGAGAGCTCGCCCGAGCGCCAGGATACGACCTCTTCGTCGAAGAGATCGCACAAAGGCTTCAGACCACGATGGCAAGACTGGAAGCACCTCGCCAACATCATTCAGGAAGTCGTCGCAATACAACTTTCTCAGCTACCAGTCGTTTGAACAATACCCCACGTGGAGATCGGCGCAAAGACAAGTCGCATCGATCTCCTACTCAGAGAAATGTCCTTCGAACGTCAGGTAATCAACAAGCCCCTCGGAGAAGTGATCGCTCACCATTCCGACATGGAAATCTGCAGCAACAGATGGAATACGAGGAGTATTTCCCCTGTAGGACCGAGACCTACTACAGGTCGGGTCAACCTGTTATTGGGTATCGTCGAATACGATCACCTGGTGATATCAACCCTTCTTTTCTGCAAAGGAGGCCTCAAGTAGTCATTACTGGATGTTGGGCATTCTCGCCCAACCTCCGAGCTATTCGCTGGCCACCTCGTTTTCGACCAGTGAACATGGAGAAGTTCGATGGATCCCAAAATCCCATCGAGTTCCTTCAAATTTATACAACAGCTATCCGAGCAGCAGCAGGAGGAGAGCATGTAATGGCGAATTACCTTCCAACTGTGCTCAAAGGGTCTGCTCGATCGTGGTTACTAAACCAACCACTCGAGTTGATCTATTCTTGGCAACACCTCTGCGACCTTCTACTAGTGAACTTCCAAGGCACCTACAATTGCCCTGGGAAGGAGGACGACTTGTACCGGATGAGACAGAACAACCACAAGACCTTGCGCGAATTCATCAAGTGCTTTAGTCAGGTTCGTAATTCAATTCCGGAAGTTTCTGACTCATCTGTCATCAGGGATTTCAAGCAAGGAGTCCGTATTAGAAGGATAACGGAGGATATCGCTTTGAATCCTCCCACTACTGTCGCCGAACTCTTTGAGATGGCTGATCGATATGCGACTGCTTCCGAGGCGGTCGAGTGGAATAACATCATTGATCAAGAAGACAATACCTCTCGAGAGCCAGGCGAAGGTGGCAAGAAGAAGGATAAGAAAGCGAAGAAATCCAAGAACAAGGCGAAGGGTCAAAAACCTCAAGCCAACGGTTACAAGGAGGTTTTGGCTGTAAACAATAAAGAGCCACAAAGCACCAAGCCATACTCTGACCGAAGCAAAGGTAAGCGCCCCGATCGGAAGAACGACAAGTATAGGTGGTGTCCTTTCCATAAAAAGGAAGGACATGATCGACCTTCGTAACTGCCGAGTTTTCCAACGAAAGCTCGAGGACTACTACAATGGCAAATGACCACTTCTCACACTCGAGCAGGTAGGGCAAATAAGTGGTCGTAAGTCGTCAGATGACGATGAGGAAATGCCGTTCCAGGATCCGCAACATACCGTCGAGCACATCTATGGGGGATCGTCGGCATACGAGTCAAAACGACAGCTTAAAGCTGCCGAATGTGAGGTAAACTCCATAGACCCGCCTCTCGTTAATAAATTACCGAAGTGGTCGGAAGTCACCATCTCCTTAGAGAAGGGTGATCGCCGATTCCTTCAATTCGCCCGTGTCGATATCCGATCGTGGTCGAACCCACCATCAACAATTGTCGGGTCAATCGAGTTTTAGTTGATGGTGGCGGCTCGTTAAACATCCTGCTTACGAAAGTGCCCGGACGAGATGCAAGTACCGTGACTAAGGTAAGACCGGTACGATACTCCTTTCATGGGATCGTACCGGGGTCTTCAGCCAAACGTATTGGCCAAGTTTCTCTTCCTTTAACATTTGGTTCTCCAAGTAATTTCAGGACGGAGAAAATCTCCTTTGATGTGGTCGATTTCGATACGGCATATAATGCCATACTCGGATGGCCAACTTTGGCAAAATTCTTAATGGTTACTCATTACAGGTATCAATGTCTTAAGATGCCAGGTACCAAAGGAGTAATCACAATCCACTGTGACAAAAAAAAGATAGCGCATACCTGCGACCGTTGATCCTTCGAGATAGTTGGTCAAATACCAACTCGAGAAGAAAGTCAGTCTTCGACTAACAAGTCGAAGCCTAAAGCTGCACCAAAGCCGAACCACCAGGTTAAAGAGGTTCCTCTGGATGCAAGGGATCCCTCGAAGGCTGTTCGCATCGGGGATACTTCCGACCCCAAGTAGGAAGACGCCCTCATCACCTTCCTCCGAGCTAGCGCAGATGTCTTCGCGTGGCAAGCATCTGACATGCCCGGAGTCCCTAGGGAGGTGATCGAGCACAGGCTAGCTTTACGGCCTGACAAAGTACACGTAAAACAAAAACTACGGAGATTTGCCCCTGATCGACGAGATGCTATTAAATCAGAATTGGACAAGCTACTTAAAGAAGGATTTATAAGAGAAGTTGATCACCCAGAGTGGTTGGCTAATCCTGTAATGGTTAGGAAGTCGAACGGCAAATGGCGACAAAGCGAGACTTCACCGATCTTAATAAAGCTTGTCCAAAATATGATTTTCCTTTACCTCAGACGATTAGTTGGTTGATTCTCGCAGGTTGTGAAATGTTAAGTTTTTTAGATGCATATTCTGGATACCACCAGATCAATATGTGTCTAGACGATGAAGAAAAGACCGCATTTATTACACCATTTGGTATATTTTTCTTTGTCAAAATGCCATTTGGTCTAAAAAATGCCGGCGCTTCTTTTCAACGCTTGATGCAATCGACTTTTTTTATCTCAACTAGGCCGAAACCTAGAAGCCTATGTTGATGATCTAGTCGTTAAAAGCATCAAGAGACTTAATCATATCACTGACTTACAAGAAACATTCGACAACCTCAGAAAACATCGCTTAAAACTCAATTCTGAGAAGTGTCTGTTCGAAATCTCTTCAGGGAAATTGGTTGGATTCCTAGTATCTATACGAGGAATCGAAGCAAATCCCGAAAAGATAAAGGCCATTCTACAAATGCGCCCTCTGACCACGAAGAAAGAAGTCCAGAAACTCACAGGGTGCATGGCGGCTTTAAGTCGTTTCATCGCACGACTAGGAGAAAAAGGACTACCTTTCTTTAAACTTCTAAGGAAACATGAAGGTTTTGAGTGGTCGAACGAGGCAAATGTTGCCTTTGAAGATGTCAAGAGGTATCTTACGTGTGCTCCTATTTTGGTTTCTCTGAGACCAAAAGAGACGCTCTTAATTTAACTAGCTACCACGCCACAGGCAGTGAGCGCAGTACTGGTTGTAGAATGTGAAAATGTATAGCGACCGGTTTACTACGTTAGTGAAGTTTTACACGGGCCTAAGGAGCGTTACCCTCAGGTCCAAAAACTTCTTTATGCCCTTCTCATGTCTTTGAGGAAACTGCAGCATTATTTTCAGGCACACAAAATAGCTGTACCGTCTGAGTTTCCCTTGGGAGCGATCCTCCAGAATAGGGAAACAACGGGACGCATGGAAAAATGGTCAGTCGAACTTGGGGAGTTCGACCTCCATTTCGTATCCCGAACGGCCGTTAAATCCCAGATCTTGGCAGACTTTGTCGCCGAATAGACAAATCCTGAACCTGTTCAGGATCCCCAGTACGATTCCCACGACCAGTGGATGATGTACTTTGACGGGTCACTTACTTTAAGTGGCTCGGGGGCTGGGGTGGTCCTGGTATCTCCTACCGGAGAAACCTTAAAGTATGCCATACAATTAAACTTTCAGGCCACTAACAACGTGGCAGAATATGAAGGTTTGCTAGCTAGCATACGAGTTGCGAAAGCGCTCTCGATTCGCCGACTACTCGTAAGGGGTGACTCTCAACTAGTGGTGAATCAAGTCGGGAAAGAGTACCAGTGCTCTAACCCGACAATGTCTCAGTACTTATCGGAAGTGCGTAAGCTAGAAAAGCATTTTTTCGGTTTCGAGGCACAATTCATCCCTCGAAAGGATAATTTCCTCGCAGACTAGCTTGCTCGAATGGCTTTTTCCCGATCTGTAGTACCAAAAGAAGTATTCTTGGAACAACTCCAGAAGCCATCCCTGATTGAAGAACCAGAGATATCTCCTATTGAGACGGCCTCTCTAGAATACGAGGATACGTGGATGGCTCCCATCTACGAGTATCTTCAGAAGGGTTCCGTACCCGAAGACAATCCCGAGGCAGATCGCTTATCTCAAAAAGCCAAAATGTATACTTTGGTTGAAGGAGTCCTCTATAAACGAGGTACTCAAGGGGTGCTCATGCGATGCATTCTGCAGAGCGAAGGATTAACACTCATTCACGACATACACGGTGGCATCTGTGGAATTCATGCTTCCTACAGAACGCTAATCGGTAAGGCCTTTTGACAAGGTTTCTACCGCCAACAGCCTCAGACGATGCCAAAGAGTTGGTTAAAAGTGTGTCCAATGCCGTTTATAGCGCATAAATACACCAACCAGCTCAAGCATTACAAACAATACCTCTGTCTTGGCCTTTTATGACACTGGGTCTCGATATCCTAGGACCGTTCCTAAAGCTCCGGGAGGTTTCGAGTTCCTTTTGTGGCTATTGATACGCTCAATAAATAGATCGGTTTAACTCAGAATCGAATAACAACGAAGCAAACAAAACGGTTCATGATGAGATGCGTAATTACTCGATTTGGAGTTCCAAGTCGAATAATCACAGATAATGGTAAACAATTTTCGAGCGCAAAATTTTAGGAATTTTGCAACGAGTTGGGTACCAAGTTGTGTTATGCTTCTATTGCCTATCCCCAAAGCAATGGGGCAATCGAGCGCAAATGCGACCAAATAATGCAGGAAATTAAAACCCGAGTCTTCGACCAGCTCGTCAAGCGCTCGGGGCATGGGTACAAGAATTACCCTTCAGATATGGGCGGTTAAATGCGACTACTAGTCAGACTCTGGTGAAACACCATTTTTTCTAGTCTTCGGAGCCGAAGCCATGCTTCCTCCAGAACTAAAGATACGGTCAACATGAGTCGAAACTTTCAATGACTCCAACCAGGAACAACTTCGAGCGGATGACATTAACCTACTTGAAGAAAAGAGAAACCAGGCCTTAATCCGTTCAGCTGTCTACCAATAAGCCCTGCGCAGATACTACGATTGTAAGGTCCAACCTCGCAGCCTTACTGTAGGTGACTTGGTATTGAGGCTCTGCCAATCCTAGTCTAATCGGAAAAAACTTTCTCCCAAGTAGGAAGGTCCTTACACAATGGTCGGGTTACGGCGAGTGGTCAAGACGATTGGCAATGGAAGGCGGCGAGTTCTCTCGAATTCTTGGAACATCGACCAGTTACGCAAGTTTTTTGTGTAACAAACCATTCAGACAATAAAGCATCAGGTTCTCTCTAACTCTATTGTCGTATTTTTTAGTAGTGCTTTCATAATATTTCGATTACATTCCAATTTTCTTTACACTGGCCGAAAGGCAGGTAACATCACCTAGTCGAAGCCTCTCCTCTCTGCACGTGGTCCTGCCCACTAGAAGGAGCTTCCTAGTGTCGACTCGTTACTCACTTTTGCTGCCAATACAAAGAGCTCGGGTTCTATTTGGTCGAAATATTCTTAAAGCTAGCTCTTTTTCACCTTAGTTTATTTCTTCAGTTATTTTGAAAAATACTCTAAGTAGAGTGCACTTTCTTAGATTTATTCAACCACTTTTGGTGTACTCGTTCCATCCCAACTGGTCGGAGGAAGAAACACATCTAGTCGAAGTCTTTCCTCTCTGCACGTGGTCCTGCCCATTAGAAGGAACTTCCTAGTATTATTCAGTTTTCTACTTTTGCTTCCAGGACGACCTATCAAGTCCATCAAAGAAGGACGAACGAATTTTTTAAAGTCCTCTAGACGTTTGCCTAACTCAAGTTGTTGTTCTCGATTTAATTAATCTGATCGGAGATGATAATATCACCTAGTTGAAGCCTTTCCTCTCTGCACATGGTCCTGCCCACTAGAAGGAACTTCCTAGGGTCAATTCATTACTACTCTTTTGACCAGTGCATGACAATCGTGATAAAAAAACTACAAGTTAATCAAACCTCTCTGTTTTCAGAAACCCTTTTAACACTATTTACCTAGTTTATCTAAATAAACTAAGTAAATAGTCGGGGGCTAGGATAAAGTTATTAATTTGACTTTAATTCTTAGTTTTTGATTAAATCAATTATCTTTTGAGTTACTAACTACTTGACAAGATAATTTGCGTGAAACAAGATGGATTATATATTACATCAAGAAAAGCTTGTTTTCACGTGTTTTATTACAAACTACTCAAGAGGGAAATCGATTGCATCTCCTCCGAGATCTTCCCGCCGACCGGTCAGATTTCTTCAATCAAACGACTTGCTACGCTTGAGGCGCTTGAAGTCAGCGTCGATTGGTTGCACATTAAGGCTAGGGTCATGAGCTTTAAGTTTTGCCAATACATAACTTATTGCACCTTCGACCGCCTCCTTTATCGAGTCAGCTTGGTTGGCCTTCAGGGTGGTCACTAGTTCTTGCAAAGTCCCGACTTGTTCCCCAATAGTACTTATGTGAGCAGCTATCGTGTCTTCTGGAGGAGTTTTTCCCTCACCACGCAGCTCACTAAGTATATTGTTAAGGAGTATGATGTTGCCTTGAAGATTAATCTTCGTCGACTTCATCTCCTATTGGTTACGAGTCGAAGCCTCGCGGAGTTGTTCATTCTCGACTACTTGCTCTGAAAGAGGTAAGACTAGTCAAGCAAAAATAATTCCTAGAAGAGGAAAGAACTAGTTCACAGGTAAAGAATTCCTTACCTGCTAGTCGAGAATCTAACTTCTCAATTTCCTTATTATGGGAAGCAATGGTCTAAGCATGTCGCTCCTCCCATAATTTGATGTCCTTTGCATTTTCTCTGGCGATGTGGAGGGTCTCGTTAAGGATCATGGTTTTTTCTTGATCCCTAGTTTCAAGCCTTCCTAGCTCAAGCTCAATTTCTAAAAAGGATCAAAATTCAAAAGCCTAGACGTGTGCTTAATCTCCACCAACCCCAAATTTTCAAAACGCCTAACTCCGACAGGGGTTGGATCAAATCAATGACAATCAAATAAAACTATCTCTAGTTTCATGTTGCCTTCCCAAGAAATTTTGATGATGTCCTCAATGACACCATAATACTCAAGCATATTATCATCTTCGTCAACACAAGACACACAAACACCACTATTATTGATGAGTTAATCCCGATTTAGCATTCTCATACTTCTCGGACGAAATATATATCCATTCATATCATAGCATCCATAAGTGGTTACCCTTTTGGAGAAACCATAAGAAATTTGGCGCAAGGCATTGTCAATGCTAGATATCTTCATGCACTACACATATAATTAAATTTCTTACTTTCTGGATGATGTAAGAAGGCTAAGAATATATAACTTTAAGTGTTCAGCAATATTACTTGGGTTTTAAACCAGTCAAAAAAATTAGGCCCATGGATGGCGCCATGACCAGATTTCCAACCATTTAATCTTAATTTGTGAAGTTGATTCTCTGTTGGTGTAATTCGGCTCTTCCATTGTTCTATATCAAATTTTCTAAAAGAAGACAATAAATTAGTCAACAGACTCAAAGAAAATTTTTGGAAAATGACTTAGAGTTTTTAAATTGAACACATACTCAATAAAATCACCCATCTCCGGTATGTTTGTCAATATGTACAAGTAAGCAGCCTTATACTCCTCGTTTGTGAGATCACGACAACCCTGATGGCTCATGCATCTACTAGTGAATTGAAAATTTTCAAGGTTGTATGAACTTTCGAAGGTACAGGCACCATCGTCGTATCGAGGAATATTGTTTCTAACTGATCTGACATTGGGATTAAAATAAAGTGAGAGGAAATTTGTGGCCTCCTCTACTAGGTACGCCTCAACTATGGACCCCTCAACACGAGCCTTATTTCGTACATTCTTTCTTAGCTTTCCAATACACCAGCAAGGACAAGCCCAAGACTTTAGGAAGAGCCAGTATAAAGTTAGAAGGCTATTGAAGACATACTAATTTTACCTCTCATATGGATACATCTAGCGGTTCTGGATAGGACCTCCAAGTCATGCCTCATAAGGAAGATGTATAATTAGATGTTGCATAGGATTGAAGAAACCCGGAGGAAATATCTTCTCTAATTTGCAAAGAAGAACTGCAATGTTCTCTTCAAGTGAACATATGACATCCTTGCTCAGTTCTTTAGCACATAATTATCAATAGAAAAAACTAAGCTCAGCCAAACACACTCATATATTTTCCAGAACGAATCCACGGAATGCAACTGGGAGTAAGCGTTCCATGAAGATATGGTGGTCATGGCTTTTTAGGCCAAAGATCTTCCTTTGCAAGAGGTTTACCCCCTCCTAATGTTGGCTGCATACCCATCGGGGAACTTGAGTTCTTGAAACCATTTAAGTATTGTTGTCTTGTCATTTTTGTCAATGCAAAATGCTGCCCTTGGCTTGTGCCACTTCCCATTGTGCTTCAACTCCAAGTGCAATGATGGGCGGTTGCAAATTTGTGCTAAATCTTGCCTCGCATTCACATTATCTTTAGACTTATCAGGTATGTCAAAGCATGTGTTCCATATAGCCTCAGGTATATTTTTCTCATTGTGCATGACATCAATGGTATGTCGAAGAAGTAATTTGTTAAAGTATAGAAGTTGCCAAAAGCAGCTTACATGGGTCCAATTGTGTGTTTTACCGAAGTTTTTTGTATCAAGTACTAATGCATTCATTTGGGCTTGGACTTCCTCTCCCGTTAAATGCCTAGGAGTTTCATCCAACACCTTTGTGTTCTTTTGAAATGCATTAGCATGGGTTCTGAATGGATGGTCCCTAGGTAGGAAACGCCTATGACAATCAAACTAGCAAGCCTTGCGACCACTACGAAGTTGAAATTGTAACACCCTAGCTATGCGGTAGCCAAGATGTTACCTAAAAGACTAACGTACAACAGCAATACGGAATAATTTCAACCATTTGTCAAACAATAATACTTTAACCAAATATAACTAAGACATTTCTCTAAAATCCAGCAGAACCTCCTTCGTATAGATGGCTATACCGGGGGGATTCAAACAGTTTAATATAGCATCATTCAACAATCAAATCATCCAATTTCACGAATCATCAAAGCACATCCAGGATAAGCGAAACAACTATAGCATAATGAAAAGGACATCCATAATCTTCTAATCAACCCTATTACCAATTATTGAGACTCTACTGACCCAATTAATTTCAACAACTCAATAAACCATCAACCACACATTCTAATCTATCAATGAGAATTAAATGAACACAATCAACAAATGAATAAGAACATAAATAGATCACCCATGACCACAACTAGAACAACCACCACGAAGGATGGTCACAATCTGAAACTAAAGCAATTATCAATAGCATGAATTTGTGGATAATTGGCTCAGGTTATTCAGTGTGAGTTGTGTCTATGTGATGTGCACTAAGTCTACCCCTTCCCATGCATGTCGCTGCCTCGAGAGGTACCTAGCAAGCACAACACAGCAAGTGTGAGTTCACGACTCAGCAAAGTGCAAGAGCAAATCAAACATAGCATCATAAGCAGTCAAAGGGAACAAACAAGTCCGTTATGAATACAACACTAATTACCTCAGATCCATCTCTTATGACAGCGTCATAAGTAGTCAAAGGGATTAAACAATCCCCACCTGAACAACCACCTTATATACCACAATCCATCTCTTATACCATCATCATATGCTAAACAACAAATCCATAACTTATGCAGAAGTGCAATGAATATGCTATGAATGCAAAATACTTCACTTCTTTGCAATTACCGGTAATGCTGAGTATGTATCCGTCGATACATACTCTAAGCATGTTCCCTTTAGGCACAGGGATCCAAAGCCCACACTCCGCAAGTGTGGGGATTCAGCCCGCCCAATGCAGACGGGATCTCAAGGAAATGACCCTTGTCTACCACGTAGTCAAGGTTCAAATGAACATGCGAAATGCAAATGCGCATGTCCATTATCATTATCATGATTCATCATTAACAAGGTAGCCTCATTACTCACCTTGTCCCATCATTCTTGCCATCAACATATAACCATTATCATGCAAGAATCACCATATAAACAGTAACATGTACGCATCATCATGTAAACATTAGCATGCAGCATCATATAAACATTCCCAAGTAGTAAGCATTGTCATTAAACTATGGCATTTAGGCTCATTACATTACCAAGCAACAATCAACATCAATCAACTTTGGCATTCATCAAGTATATAATATAACAACTCAATAATAATACTTGCACTTGCCTCAATCGTGAGACAGAAGACAATAGGCGGAACGCTCTAGCATCGGGGGGTTCACCACCACCTGGTAACCAAGAATGATACTAGGTATCAATCAACCATCCATAACAAGACATTACTCGCTGCGTTCTACATCGATTTCCTATAACCCATGTTTAAACCTTTGATCTACTCAAGCTAGACAACATGCTAAACAAAAGCAAGAACAATTCATTCCCTAAAATTCCTCAAAATCCAAACAAAAACCTAGAGAAAGTAAGGATCCCAGAAGTCCGGAATTTCATGCATGGATTAAATCCCCCAAATCCAAACAAACTCATACTAGTTAAGTCTTCCATATGCCATAAGTAGCATCAACTCCTCACCTTTAAGTAAAGAAAGCTGGAGCCAGAATGCAAACCATGAATACCTACATGGTATAGTGGTACGTGCTTTTGAACCATTACTACAAGAAGTTATTTCACAGACACAGGCACATCAAGCAACAAAGTAAAGTGACAATTATCAATCTCGTAATCGTTTTCCATGTTGAATCAAATTTCTAGCATAAAATCCAAAATCTCATATAATACTGCATTTTTACTTTCTAGAGCTTACAAGATGGTTTTTCCCCCAAATATATTTCATGGGTTGTGTCTAAGCAGGGGCAATGAGCTCCTGGGTTAGAAGCCCCATAAGCAAGGTTACTAAAAGAACTAATTAGGCTAGTCATATGGTACCAGAATAAAAGCAACTCCAACACACTAGTAGATGCTTTGGCTCAACTCGCAAAACGTTTTGCACACTAATTATGTTACCCATTGACGAAGGTGGATAGTGATCTACAGAATCTAACATCACAAGACCAGTTTTAATCTCTTATCTAATAAGCATGAACTTCGTACAAAAATATAGAGTACAAGGCCTAGGCAACATATCGCATCAACTCCCAGACCAACCACTTCAATCTATGTATACACTATGATGATCACCATGCAGAGTTTTCACCAGAAGCAAATGTAACCGAAAAGTGCCCATATAATCAACCCTTGAAACCAAGAACTACCAATCACGGTTATAGACATGACGGTAGAATTCAAGAATAGAAAACTTAACCTTGGTAAGAATGCTAGTGTCATCTTCAACCATGTCGAGCGCGTGGAGCACCGGATAGAACACGAGAACGGCATTGCGGAGCTCGGGCGAAAGGCTGACGATTTGAGAGCGAAGGCTGCGGGAGACGCGCTACATCATGGAGTAGGCAAATGCCCAGAGCTCCTCGGCTGGCACCTACTCCGCCGCCACACGCAGCTTCACCAGTGCTACCGCCACCCTCTGCTAAGCTTGGTAGTCGCGGGAGCAGCATGGACCGAGCCAGGGCTGGGCCGGGCCAGGCGCGCGGGGAGACGAGGTCGGCGACGGTAGGTACCTCTCGGTGGGGCATTCTGATGAACACCGTCGGTGCACACCGCGTGCGAGACCGTCCTCGGCCAGAGGTGGAGTCGCCAGCCAGGGAATCAGCCACCGCGCGCCTCCAGGGAGTGGTGACACGACGAGTAGGAGGAGGTGGAGGACGCTGAGGCCACGTAGCCCCTGGGCACCCACATCTGGTTCCCCCGTCCTGTAGGCGACGGCGTTAGCGTCCCGTGGAGCAACGCCCACTGCGGCTCGGCGATCGCACGGCGAGGGAGCTCGGAGTGGCGCGGGGAAACTCAAGGGCGCGCGCAGCAAAGGAACCGCGAGGAGGCGCTGGCGGCCGAGATGGTGGCAGCAAGACGCAGCGAGCCGGGAGAAGCAGCGGCGGCCAAGCTGCGGCGGCGAGAGGAGGAGCGAGGGCGGTGGAAGGCGGCGGCGGCCGGGCGTAGGAGTGACGACGGCGCCTTGGAGGAAGAGACCAGGGGCAGGAGATGGTGTCGGCCAAAAAAAGAGGGGAGCCAGGAGGGTCGGGAGCAAGGCCGGCAACTGCGCCAGGGGGAACGAAGGGCGGCGCCAAGGAAGAAAAAGGGTGTGGCGGCGGCTCAATGGGGGTGGAGGGGTGTGGCGGCTAGGTTAGGGCAAAGGGGAATAAAAACAATAGGGCCTCTAGTTTTCACCTCAATTTGATCCCCTTTAATGCTAGATAGCCCCTCCACATGGGCCACAAGGCCATGGGCCGAAGGCTGAGGTTTCATTCCAAACCCAAAATTTCTAATATTCAACTAAATAATTCTATTAATTTTGTCTCCAAATCATTTAATTCTCTATTGTCTTAACGGGATATTACGTTCTACCCCCCTTAGACAGAATTCGACCCCGAATTCTATTCACGTCACCCTACTCGAAAGAACACCTACAACTAAAATTAAACAACAAATCTCACTTTTAAACAACCGGTTTACAAAGAGAAGGCAAATGAAAATAAAAAGTTTTCGTCAGAATCACACAATGCCAACTCTTCACCAAAAGGGTCAAATCCAAAAATTTATAACTCATCACGAAAGAAATTTCCACTTCCTAATTAGGAAATTTGCTAATGAACACCACGAAAGCTAAAGGAGAAATCACTCGAATCCCCAAATCCAATATTTCTTTTATTCCGTCTAAACTGGAAAGAATCACACAAGCCAACATAATGCCAACTCATACTGCAGAAGACATCAGTCAACAACACAAAGCTCAAACGAGAATCAAGAAAACGTTTCGCTACTCGAGAAAACCCCCTTTTTTTTAGTTTCTCTTTTAGGAATAAAATTCCTCTCAAACCTTGGAATTCAAGTTCATCACATACTACACGAGTTCAAATTTCTTAAATTAGCATCCTCAAAGACATGCTCAATCCAAAATACATCATCTACACCTTTGTGGAAAGGCTCTATTGATCCCACCGAAACACTCCAGACAACTACTTCTACTGACGACATTAATTCGACAGGTAGCTCCCAATGCACCTCAAAATAGATCTCACGCATCACACCGATCTCCAACTTTCAAGAATAACAACTCAGATTCCTCAGTACACACGCTCACGTACTACATCAGAAGGGTTCTATCAATGATCATTCCACTGCTCAGAATACGCCACACTTCTACTTCCTCTACCCACAATCATTAGGCGACCAAAGTTCTAGCATAAAAATGCAAAGCTCAGATTTAACCTCCAAGACCCCTACAGCAAACTTCCCTTATAACAGATAGACAAAATCATCGGATTATTATCTCTAATCATTCTCACAATTTCAACATACTCACTCATTAGCATCAACATGGGAACATTCTCCTAAGCAAATCACTTCTACAAAGGCTATTACCCTCAGAGGGTTACTCAATAAGACCGAGTCATTCTCGACATTAACTCAACCTTTCCTTCTATCCCACTAATTGCCACAACGTTTAAATCACTTTGTAATCCAGATCCCATTAAATCTCATCATCATAAATCACATACACAACCTCACAATACAACACAATCGCGACACTCTATAACTTGATCAAGATTTCCTTACCTTCGAAAATCCCCAACATTTTAACATAAACTAGGGTCCTGGGACTACACTTTACCATAAGTTCTACTTGGTCGCAACACCGGTCAATTGTATTTCAGCGACAATCATTCCATTTGCATCAAATTTTCTCCAAGAGGTATAGGTCAAGACCAATTCACCTTCTACTATTCCTCCAATAGTTTGGTAGCAAAACCTCACCACTACAATTACTTGGCTACTGCCAAGCAGTTGCCAGCTTACGCTTTACAAAACTTTACAACACAAATCCGTTGATCCTATCTCAAAAGAGAGAGGTGAACAAGGACAGTTTCGTCGCATAGAAAAACGTTGCTCCTCACAGCGAGCACGAAACCAAAAGAAATAATCCGATAACGAAGATCTTGGAAAACGAAAGTTGAGTTCACAGATGAGGGCACACATCCCTCAAAAAGGGAAATAGCAAATAACAACCAATAAGAAAAGGACATTGCGATTGAAACTTGAAAACTCTTGCGCGGACAGAGCAGAAAGTTTAGGCACGATTCGAATAACCACAAGCCACAAGGTTGAAACAAATTTATTTTAACATGATCATACTAGGCAATAGCAAATTTCAAAAGGCACACTATCAAGGACCACTTATGAATTACATCCACTCAACGGTTGGTGTGCTCAACACCAACTTTAGCTCTCATAAACAATTGACCATTGTATTAATCATGTGTGTAAATATAATGCTAATTCTATTTGCAATCACATAACCATTTATAAACATAGATTCAACGTTTCACCTCAAGTTTAGAAGTTAGTTCAAAACATGATTAAAGATTTACTAACATAATTTCTATAAAATAAGGTTTCACACATTGATACACCAACAACCACCTAGTCCTTTATACAGGTTTCAACAAAAAAAAAATAGCATATCAGGAATTAGGTAAATCTAGCATTTAGGTACGATCATCAAGTAGATGTTTACAAGATAGGTTCATATCGATATTTACACTTATTAGTAACCCTGTTGATTCTAATCAGGAATAAATATATTCTAAACCACATCTTGACATGCAACCAATACAAGGCAGCAATAAATTTACTGGCTACGCTACCGAGGACATCAATTAAGATTAATTATACATCATGCCAAAGACCCATCTTGATGTCATCAACATTATCAATTATCATCTTTACTTACAGCTTCTCACTTAACGCCACAAAATATTGCAAAGGGTTTTGACACCTTCTGTTTCAAAGAAAAAGTTCTAAACACCAACATTACAACTACTCCAAAAGAAACGAGTAGACTCAAAACTTTCTTCAATGAAGTTTGTAAAAGAAAATTTCCATTATCCAAAGTACCAAACGAATCACCAGATCACATTTTTCAATAAGAAAGGTAGGACTTTAATGGAAAAGAACATTATCATAAATCAACTATGTTTACAATCAGCAAAACAACTCGTCATTTAGGAGACCAAAGGTTTGCTTCAAGAATACCAACAATGACCGATGAACTCCTCTCAATTGCATAGAACCACTAATCCAAGAAGACTCATCCACCGCATCTGAACAAGAACAACCATTCCAAACTCAAGGAAGACAAAAATATTCCCAAGGAGACTCATACGCGACACCTGGAACTAGTTGACTCGAGGTAACCACTCCGTTAATCTCAAGCCCCAAACGGTGGTGCAACCTGGCAACCCAAGGCTACAACCACGACTTAAACCTCTCGTCATCTACTATTATAACATATAATAACCATATAGGCATATCATAAGTTTTCATATTCAATTCATTACAGCATTGCTCAAAGCGACAAAACAAAAACGTGAATGCAATGATTGACCCATTCCCATCTTACTGTGCACAGTGTGTCAATTGAATATTTCAACTACCACGGACCTAAAGCCCGCTCTGATACCAACTGTAACACCCTAGCTATGCGGTAGCCAAGATGTTACCTAAAAGACTAACGTACAACAGCAATACGGAATAATTTCAACCATTTGTCAAACAATAATACTTTAACCAAATATAACTAAGACATTTCTCTAAAATCCGGCAGAACCTCCTTCGTATAGATGGCTATACTGGGGGATTCAAACAGTTTAATATAGCATCATTCAACAATCAAATCATCCAATTTAACGAATCATCAAAGCACATCCAGGATAAGCTAAACAACTATAGCATAATCAAAAGGACATCCATAATCTTCTAATCAACCCTATTACCAATTATTGAGACTCTAATGACCCAATTAATTTCAACAACTCAATAAACCATCAACCACACATTCTAATCTATCAACGGGAATTAAATGAACACAATCAACAAATGAATAAGGACATAAATAGATCACCCATGACCACAACTAAAACAACCACCACGAAGGATGGTCACAATTTGAAACTAAAGCAATTATCAATAGCATGAATTCGTGGATAATTGGCTCAGGTTATTCAGTGTGAGTTGTGTCTATGTGACGTGCACCAAGTCTACCCCTTCCCATGCATGTCGCTGCCTCGAGAGGTACCAAGCAAGCACAACACAGCAAGTGTGAGTCCACGACTCAGCAAAGTGCAAGAGCAAATCAAACATAGCATCATAAGCAGTCAAAGGGAACAAACAAGTCCGTTATGAATACAACACTAATTACCTCAGATCCATCTCTTATGATAGCGTCATAAGTAGTCAAAGGGATTAAACCATCCCCACCTGAACAACCACCTTATATACCACAATCCATCTCTTATACCATCATCATATGCTAAACAACAAATCCATAACTTATGCAGAAGTGCAATGAATATGCTATGAATGAAAAATACTTCACTTCTTTGCAATTACCGGTAATGCTGAGTATGTATCCGTCGATACATACTCTAAGCCTGTGCCCTTTTGGCATAGGGATCCAAAGCCCACACTCCGCAAGTGTGGGGACCAGGCCTGTCCAATCCAGGACGGGGATCTCAAGGAAACAGCCCTTGGCTACCACGTAGTCCAAGGTTCAGAAATGAACATGCAGAAATGCAAATGCGCATGTCCATTATCATTATCATGATTCATCATTAACAAGGCAGCCTCATTACTCACCATGTCCCATCATTCTTGCCGTCAACATATAACCATTATCATGCAAGCATCACCATATAAACAGTAACATGTACGCATCATCATGTAAACATTAGCATGCAGCATCATATAAACATTCCCAAGTAGTAAGCATCGTCATTAAACTATGGCATTTAGGCTCATTAACATTACCAAGCAACAATCAACATCAATCAACTTTGGCATTCATCAAGTATATAATATAACAACTCAATAATAATACTTGCACTTGCCTCAATCGTGAGATAGAAGACAATAGGCGGAACGCTCTAGCATCAGGGGGTTCACCACCACCGTTAACCAAGAATGATACTAGGCATCAATCAACCATGCATAACAAGACATTACTCGCTGCGTTCTACATTGATTTCCTATAACCCATGTTTAAACCTTCGATCTACTCAAGCTAGACAACATGCTAAACAAAAGCAAGAACAATTCATTCCCTAAAATTCCTCAAAATCCAAACAAAAACCTAGAGAAAGTAAGGATCCCAGAAGTCTGGAATTTCATGCATGGATTAAATCCCCCAAATCCAAACAAACTCATACTAGTTAAGTCTTCCATATGCCATAAGTAGCATCAACTCCTCACCTTTAAGTAAAGAAAGCTGGAGCCAGAATGCAAACCATGAATACCTACATGGCATACTGGTACGTGCTTTTGAACCATTACTACAAGAAGTTATTTCACAGACACAGGCACATTAGGCAACAAAGTAAAGTGACAATTATCAATCTCACAATCGTTTTCCATGTTGAATCAAATTTCTAGCATAAAATCCAAAATCTCATATAATACTGCATTTTTACTTTCTAGAGCTTACAAGATGGTTTTTCCCCAAATATATTTCATGGGTTGTGTCTAGCGAGGCAAGTGAGCTCTGGGTTAGAAGCCCCATAAGCAAGCTTACTAAAAGAACTAATTAGGCTAGTCATATGGTACCAGAATAAAAGCAACTCCAACACACTAGTAGATGCTTTGGCTCAACTCGCAAAACGTTTTGCACACTAATTATGTTGCCCATTGACGAAGGTGGATAGTGATCTACAGAATCTAACATCACAAGACTAGTTTTAATCTCTTATCTAATAAGCATGAACTTCGTACAAAAATATAGAGTACAAGGCCTAGGCAACATATCGCATCAACTCCTAGACCAACCACTTCAATCTATTTATACACTATGATGATCACCATGCATAGTTTTCACCAGAAGCAAATGTAACCGAAAAGTGCCCATATAATCAACCCTTGAAACCAGTTAACTACCAATCATGGTTATAGACATGATGGTAGATTTCCTGAAGAATAGAAAACTTAACCTTGGTAAGAATGCTAGTGTCATCTTCAACCGTGTCGAGCGCGTGGAGCACCAGATAGAACACGCAGACGGCATTGCGGAGCTCGGGCGAGCTGGCTGGACGACGGCGAAGCGTTGTTGGGAGACGACCAAAGATGCGGCATGGAGTAGGCGAACGCCCAGAGCTCCACGGCCGACACCTACTCCGTCACCACACGCAGCTTCACCACTGCTACCGACTCCCTTTGCTAAGCTTGGTAGTCGCGGGAGCAACATGGACCGAGCAGTGGGGGCGGCCAGCGCAGTGGGAGACGAGGTCGGCGATGGCAGGTACCTCTCGGTGGGGCATTCTGACGAACACCGTCGGTGCACGCCGCGCGCGAGACCGTCCTCGGCCAGAGGTGGAGTCGCCAGCCAGGGAATCAGCCACCGCGCACCTCCAGGGAGTGGTGACATGACGAGTAGGAGGAGGCGGAGGATGCCAAGGTCGCGTAGCCCTTGGGCACCCACATCTGGTTCCCTCGTCCTGCAGGCGATGGCGTGAGCGTCCCGTGGAGCAGCGCCCACTGCGGCTTAGCGGTCGCACGGTGAGGGAGCTCGGAGCGGCACGGGGAAAATCAAGGGCGCGCGTGGCAAAGGAACCGCGAGGAGGCGCTGGCGGCCGAGACGGCGGCAGCAAGACGCAGACGAGCCGGAGGTAGCAGCAGCCGCTGCTGCAGCGGCCAGAGAGGAGGAGCCGAGGGCGCGGTGTAGGAGCGACGACGGCGCCTTGGTGGAAGAAACCAGGGGCAGGAGATGGCGTCGGCCAAAAAAAGAGGGGAGCCAGGAGGGTCGGGAGCAAGGCAGCAATCGCGCCCGGGGAACGCGCCGGGGGAACGAAGCGGCGAAGGAAGAAAAAAAGGGTGTGGCGGCGGCTCAATGGGGGTGGAGGGGTGTGGCAGCTAGGTTAGGGCAAAGGGGAATAAAAACAATAGGGCCTCTAGGGTTTCACCTCAATTTGATCCCCTTTAATATTGGATAGCCCCTCCACATGGGCCACAAGGCCATGGGCCGATGGCCGAGGTTTCATTCCAAACCCGAAATTTCTAATATTCAACTAAATAATTCTATTAATTTTGTCTCCAAATCATTTAATTCTCTATTGTCTTAACGGGATATTACAGAAATGCTTTGCAATCACACAGACATTGAGGACGTGCTAACACACCATGGGTGCTCCATCCAGCAAAGTACCATAATCAGGGAAATCATCAATGGACCATGAATAGGTTGCCCTCATTGTAAAGTTTTCCTTCAGTGAAGCATCCCATGTTTCTTCCCCCTCCCACAACTTGCAGCTCATCAACTAACGGTTGCATTAGAATATTTAATTTATTTCCTGGATGTCCAGGACCGGGGATAACAAGGGCAAGGAATATGTATTCTGCCCTCATGAGCTTGCGTGGCGGAAGATTTAATGGAGTGACAAAGACAGGCCAACATGAGTAAGGAGCAGCACCTAGACTGAAGGGCGTGAAACCATCAGTTGCAACAGCGAGTCGCACATTTCTGAGATCTCTAGCAATGTCAGGAAAGTCTCTGTTGAACTGTTGCCATGCTAAACCATCACAAGGGTGCACCATATTACCAGATGTGGACTGTTTGTGCGACTGCATTAGCTTTGATGTCTCCTCATGTGCATACAACCTTTCTAGTCTATTAGTAATGGGCAGATATCGCAAGAATTTATGTGGGATTTTATTATGGACTTCCTCGTAGCGAGAGGTACCATAAAAGTCACACTTATCTTTATGCCCATTATCTTTGTAGTAAAGCATGCAATTATTATAACAAACATCAATTTTCACATATGGGTAAAGCATGCAATTATTATAACAAACATCAATTTTCACATATGGCATACCAAGGCCCTCTAACAACTTCTTTGAATGATAGAAATCCTCAGCCAAATTAGAGTTGGGAGGCAGTTGTTCATGGACTATCCGTAGAGTATCATCATACTGTTCAATGGACATATTGTACTGTGATTTTATAGCAAGCAAATGGGCCACAGCAGACAGAGATGAGTGTGTTGTGTTGTCATGGACCTTTTCATCAGCACTAGCGGCCATCCTATAGAAGGCACAGCTGAAGCCGTTGGCTCCTGACAAATTGTTGGTGTATCATCACCAGCAAGGTCAACCAACATATTGTCTACATGACCAGTTTCATCAAATCCCTCATGGTTTATTGGCAAGCTAGATTCACCAAGCCTATCAAGTCTCTCTCCATGTGAAGTCCATGTTTTATAGTTCTCCCTAAATTCATATCTACACAAGTGCATCTCCACAACATCCCTTTTGTGCTGAAAATAGTTCCGACACATGGCACATGGACACTTAATGGTACCACCTTGAACTAAACCATCCATAGTGAAGGCACGGTCTAAAAGTACATTGGTGCGTTCTATCCATTCATTAGAGGGAGCACTACCACGATGCTAACCGGTATACATCCATTCACGATTGGCCATTAAATTTTTCTATGTGTATAATAGAATTAACGCGTTAGTTCTACATATGTGTCATCCCTATGAGAAGTTGTAATAAGAAGAGCATCCTAGCTAGTAGCTACACAACAATTACGTACACACGACGCAGAGACAACAATTCAAATATTGCAGGTGCTTCAGCACAAGAAATAAAATACATTTGCAAGTAGCTTAAATTTATATCACAATTATCATTCCAAAAATAGCACAACATGCAGACAAGCAAATAATTATTACATCACAAAAGGTAGCATCACATTGAACATAAAGATAGCAAGGGGATCTACTAACCGAATAATGTATCCACAGAGCCGCGGGGAGACTTCACCAGACTTCACCAGGTTGTACGCTGCCAGGAGGGTGCACATCACGATCCCAACGTAGGTGATCTTCTCCCACTTGGCCATCTCATCTGCGAGAAGGCCAAAGGCAAAATCCAAAACCAAATCAAGAACCGATGGGGATCCAATCAAAACTCAGAAGCAGTGAAAAGACAAATCTTGGTCGGATTTGGGCGACGGGCTAGAGGCTGGGCGTGAAACCTTGGCGGACTGGGGAGGCGGGGTGGAGCCGGGCTTTGGGGCCGTGAGGCGGAGCTGGTGCGTCGGGGCGGCGGGGATGCACGGGGGCGACCTGAGATGGTGGGGGACTTGAGGTTGCCAGAGATGAGGGCGAGGGGATGGGACGGAGGAGGTGGGCGAGGGGATGGGGCGAAGGAGGTGGGCGGTGGGAGGAAGCAGATCGATGGGTGTGGCAGCTGTTGCTGTGTTCATTTAATTTGGGGAGAATTTTGGGACTTAGGGGTTTTAGGGTCCCATGGCGCGTTGAAAGAATTCAGCGGGTGGGCTGGGAAGGAAAATTTCACAATTTTCCTGACGGTTCATACAGACCCGTCACAATGAACGGCCCCAATGATATGAACCATGCAATCAACAATGGACGGTCCAGATGCGTCGGCGAGTTCGGATGGTCCGAACGGCCCAAACGTTGTGAACCGTGCGATCCGCATCGGACGGTCCGCATGAAAATTGGTGCAAGGAGGTGGTGCGATCAAGCCAAGAAGACTGGTTCGGTCGGAACAGTCCGGTCGGGGTTGGGTTGAGTTAAAATCGGTTTGACCAACAAGTAGTAGATTGACTGAGCAAGATAAAATAGAAAATAAATTTGAAAAATTCTAAAAATTTTTGTGGGTGTTAAGAGAGTCAAATAGGACTTAGGAAAAATAATTTTTAGTACTGTTCATACTAAAATTTATCAGAAATAAATTATTTTCAAAACTGTAATAGAGAAATGGTTTTAATTTTGGTGAGATCCAAATAATTTCTAAAAATTTATAAAAATTATATTAATTCATTATAAATAATCTAGTATTTGAATACATTATTTCCAACTACTTTTAATCACACAAAGTTCTAAAATCATAATAAAGCTTTGAAATCAAATTGAAAATTTGAAAACTTCGGGTCAAACTTTACTACAACAACCAAAGTTTTATATTAACACATAATTTACACACATAACACATAACTCCATTTAGTTACATGCTTTATGAGATTGAACATAATTGCATACAGAAGGGGAGACTACCGAGGTACAAGCTTCTCCGCCAGTACCTAATGGTAGAAGGTGCATCGCACTACCCACATAGAGTATTCTACAGGGGGTGCCTCGGACGTGGCTGGCTATCATTGTAGTGGCACGCACATATGTAGCTACGGTTCGCGCAACAACATATGGGATCATAGGAACTTCCTATATTCACGACCTCCTCGTTGCCCCTCTTGTGCTGCATCTGTTGGCGGAGGTCATCATTTTGCTCGTTGAGATTGTCAATCCGCGCCTCCAACTCAAAGATTCGGTCCCACAATCTATCCACGTACATCACAACATGTCGTTCATGGGGAGGATCGATCCAGCGGACAAAGTCGTATTTCACCATCTGCTGCAAGGGACGGTTAGCATAGAGGATGTATTAGCAGTAACATGAATAAAAATATTTGCTAATTGTACCCCAGAGTGTGGGCATCGGAAGAAACGTCATCCGCCATCGAAAGGGCCATCTATGACCTGCACGACAGCGTCCTCTCTATTTCTGCATTTCGGCCATACCGGTTGAGCACGCTTGTTCGGCATCAATCGGTAGTTAGGGCCGAAGTCCTCCCTCCTTTCGAGGGGAAGGTCTTGCTTCGGCGATCCCGGTTGGACTGGACCCTCGGCGTCTGCAATAGTATGTTACTGTACAATGGAGAAGGTTTTTCTTCCTGCGGTTTCAAGGGTCCAATGGTCCTATTTTATAGCCCACGGGGGGAGGCTAACAAAACGGGTAATGTGTTAACTTGCAGATGACAAGACCAGACGGGGCTGGCTGCTTTGCACAGAGACAAGACCAAATGGGATAGCTTTTCGCGGTGACAAGATCACATGGGGCAGCTTTGCGCAGTGACAAGACCAGACGGGGCAGCTTTGCGCAGTGATAAGGCCAAAGGAGATAGTCCTGCGAGATGGTCCTTATTTTAATTGATGATAATTAATCTAGTATTTGATTAAATTATTTCCCAGGGTTGTTTAGAAGCATTTACTTCAGTTTTTGTTTTGGAGTTTCTTTTTAAGTGAGAATGAATCCCTTCTCATCATGTTTGGAGATAAGGATTACATAGATAAATAGAAAATAAAATTATAAGACCAAAATAACTTGGTTCACCTCAATTGGAGTTCACATGAGTTAGTTATGAATTTCCAAAGTTAAAAGCATTTTGTAGTGTACAAAACATTCGGTTTTGGATTAATTTGCAAAAACTATAATTTCTGTGATAGAGATAAGTTTGAAACCTATTCCAAACTAAAGTTCACTTAAAACTATAATTATGAAAATTGGTTTCACTTGATTTGGAGTTACTTTGAATTAGATATGCATTTTTGAAGTTATTCTATTCTGGACCGTCCGATTGCGATTCGACGGTTCTGATTGAGTGAGCTGTTCGGACGATCCGAACGGCCCAATCGATATAGACGACCCGATGAAGATCTAACAGTCCAGATGGGCTGGCCGTTCGGACGGTCCGAACAGCCCAAACGATCTGGACAGTCCAATTCAAATACGACGGCTCATGTGGAACTCAGATGATTCACATTTAAGTAGGGAGTTAAAAATAGCAAATAAAATTATAAAAATATGAAATTTTTCAGAGAAGCTGATGAGATGATATAGATCAAATATAAATTTTGAAAACATACTATTCATGATTAAAATACTTAATTTAAAATTCTTAACCGGCTAGGTTTAAATAAGGACAAAGTTGTTAAGGTCAAACTGATTTCTAAAAATTTGACAAAAAAATATTTTAATTCAAGAT